>VCAZ01000060.1:2257500-2887500 GCA_005784505.1 Bagarius yarrelli
AATCTGTCCATCTTTCCACAAAAAGTAATAAACAATTTCTTGAAATCAGGTCAACATAAGGGGTGTCAGCCATATTAAAAACCCCCCCAAAAAAACAGATAGCTTTAGAGAGGAAGTGATCACTAGCCTGCTAAATTAAACACAATTAAATTAAATATAAAACTGTTACTAAATAGTGTATTTACAATATTTACAAACAACTCCAGATGTTTAAATTTGAGATAACAGGTCGTGTGCACATCTGATTTACTTATGGACAGATGTTTAAGAGGTGTTTTTAGTGGTCTACCAGTCTGTGCCAAATGCACCTGCTTACACTTAAAAAAAAAAAAAAAAAAAAAAAAACTCAAAATGTGTTAAAAGCCTTTATTTTATGGTTCTAACTGGTTCAGCGGTACTGCCATTTTTAATTGTGCAAACAATTTGCAGAGTTTACAGACTTTAGTAACTGTTTAATAGCATAATGATGAGGAATTCAAAGGTGAGGCTGAGCTGTTTGCAGAAAACAGTTTGACTTAAAAGAGCAAACAGGGTGGTAAGCTATGTGATCATCTGATTACCTAAAATGTTACAGTTACATAAGGAACATTTATAAGATAAGATAAATAAAAACAATTATTTTTCCATCCAGATCTGTTTAATAACCAGTAATTTATTGACAAATTAAGGCAATCTTTAAAACGAAGCCTCTTTTTGTATCATAGGCAGAGACTGTTTACCTAGATTAATGCGACCCTGTAGATGAGATTACTCAGAAACACCACATGCTTTTCAAAAGCTTTCTGAGAAGCAACATTCACTGTACTGTAGGAAGCTCTTGATGGGGTGTGTTAGGAACAGAACAAAAAAGACAAACAAACAAAAAAAAACACCACTAGCTAATATATTAGATTGTGTGACAGAAATAGGAAAAGAAAAGTTAATCAAATTTATAACTATTTCTAGAATTAAAAAAAAAGTCCTATAAAAATGTGTAAAGATGCTGTTTACATTTATATATTTGGTGCTACATTAGCATTTCTGTGCGTCAGTGTGTGCACACATTCCATACTCACCCACTGTGCTAGTATCTTCTAGTACCACATCTACCGAGCGAGTGCGGTACTCTACACAGAAGTTAAGCATGCGTGGCTGCCGCTCCACTATTTGCCGGGATGGCAGTACAGGGCAGAAAGCGGAGGAAGATGACGATGGCGGTGAAGATGGTGACGACATCGCTGGCGTTTCAGTTGCTGCTGACTGACTGTCGGCTCCTAACGGGCTGGTCTGAGAGCTTTCACTGCTGAAATTGCTGGAAAGCACAACAGTCACACAAGGAACCGTTTATAATTAAAAACATAATAAATTTTCTGCACTCATTCAGTAGTTTTAACTCTATTTGCTTTTACGAATAGAAATATTTTTCTACAATTATGAAACAGAGCAAAAAAATTATTTTGGGCATTTCCGCTCGAAAACTATGCTGCCTCTGTCTCTAACTTCACAATGGAGGCAACACAAATATCCAAACAGTTTCCAAAGTCATTGTAAACAACCTTTACTGCAGTAATAATATGTGCTGGGTTTAACAGACGCTCAATTGTTTAGCACAGAGGAAATCTCTATCTCTGCTTTTTTTTTTTACTTCTTTTTATTCCGACTGCTTCTGTCTAAAAGCACAAAACAGCTTTTTCTGACTCTCTCTTTCTCGCTCTTTCGGTGGCTGATGGTAGAATTCCCCCAAGCCCCCCATCCCCTTTAGCAGTAAATAATGTCTTTTCTGTGGCAGCATTCAGGACAAAAGCTCTTCTCTTCTCCTCTAGGGTCAGCACATATCGCACTGAGAAAAGGAGCAGGGTGCCAGGAGCTGCACACAAAGCATGGACTTATTCCACCTTATTATAATAGCAAAGGTTAAAGACGTTAGGGTATCGGGGCAGACGGGGCACAAAAATATAAACCTACAACAACTGTGCTTTCTGTTACATTAATAATGATTAGTAAAATTTAGCTAACATTACTTAGACAATAAAAAGTTATATAATATATATTAATCCATATCTTTCTATTTAGGATCAACATTTTCTAAACTCAGCTGCTCGGTTTATCAGCTATAAAACAGTCCGAGAGGGAGGAAGCCCACTGCACTATCCCATTTCCTACACGCTCGGCCAAGCACACATTAGCATTTACAACCCATTGCAAGCAAAGCCAAGCCTGTAAAAATCATGCTTGTGCAAGTGCTTGTGAACTTTTTCAAAAAGAAATCGCAATAAAAGCAATTTTCCCACATTAACACAAAAGAAGCTTCTGGTTTTTTTTTCTTTTTTACAATTGGTAATTCTATATACAGTAATCGATTTGTGGCAGCAAATATAAATGAAGCACTGCCATAAGTTCAGCTGCAGGTCAAGAGTTTTAGTGGATGTCCACATTAATGCCAAACATTAGACTAAGGAAAAAATGTGAGCTTAGTGGCTGGCAAGTCTGCTGGTCTCTGTAGTATGGTGGCAGAGAGTACTACAAAGTACAATGGTACTCTGTAGTACCAACATGCTGTAACAGAGGCAACAAATCAATCGTCGGTTTGACAACGGACGTGCTGCAAATCCTCACAGCGCAACTAAATACAGAAACGTGCTGCAGCTAGCACAGACCACCATGGAAATATTTTAAGGGGCCCTGAAAACTGACAAAGGTGGCTGGGACCTGCTTATAGTTCACTGTTTATGATCGTATGATTCCTGGGTCTTTTGCATCAGATTTGCAGCACGTGCTGTCAAACTGACAACGTTTTCTTAATTTAAGGCTGTTTATTCTATTTGCCTGTTTTTATAAACTGCAGCATGTTCTGGAGTTCTCAGAATGATGCAACAAACAAAACATCCAGTTTGTGTCAGTTCCGTGCGAGAGACGAGGAGAGCAACAGACTGGCTGTAGCGGAAAATAGAACAGGTTTCCATCCTTTCAGCCAAGAGAGGCAGTCTAAAGTTACAGCGGTCTGTGAAACAGTGATGAAGTCAGAATTTCGAAATTTGGTCAGAATTTGGCAGCGACAGTATAAAAGTTTGTGGTGGTGGTGGTAGTGTAAAGATGTGCGGAATGTTTTCTTTTTTTTGTTTAAACACATTGGCTCCGTCCGAAATTACGTACTTTCATACTATATTGTAGGTGAAACTAAGTATGCGAGGCAAGTGGTAGGTCAAAATCCTTAGTATAAGAATTACAGTACGCAAAAGTTCCTGGATGAGCTACTATACTAAAGTATGCACACTAAGTACACCTTATTATCCAATGAGGCCACAGGAAAGGCAACATCGTGTTTGAAAATGGGGAAAAGCAACAACACGGCACTATTTAGGTGCTTTCAGTAATACTTAAGTGTACTTTACTACAAAGAACATTGGGGTTTTTTTCCAACATCAATTCGCACTGCTCTGATGTAGTCACCTGAGAAGATTAAAAAATTGAATGTAGTATGTCCGAATTTTATTTACACTTATAACTATATTATATATAGAACTAGGGCTGTGCGATTTAGGGTAACTATCTAATTGCGATTGTTCTGACAGATATTGCGACTTAGTCTTCATCGCTCAAATCCTTGTAGTCCACAAGATGCAGTGTGCCTTTCTACCAAACAGATAGTTAGCTTCTTCCTGCTATTATGCAGTCAGAGCAGAAAAAGAAAAGATATAATTTTTTTTTAATTTCTAGTGCAAATTCACTTTCTATGAAAACAAATAAAAGACCTTTTATTGCAAACAAGCTCTTTTTAAAACGAGGTAGGTCGTCTAGCTACATTATCAGTAGTTCTGCACAATCTTCAGCTCGAAGTCAGCCCTATTAGTGCACAGTGAAACTAAACCACAGTGGCTAAAATATGCATGCCTAAATCCCTCATTGTCACTGCATTAAAAGGCACCATGTCTTTAGTGAGGTAGCAGGTTATGGTGTATGTGATCTTTCTGTGGTGTTTTTTTTGTTTTGTTTTGTTTTTTCAATCATTTTATATGCTGTAACAGCCGCAAACGATTTTGAAATAGTACTTTGTTGCTTGCTAGGCTGAATGTCACTAGTAGTACTTTAAACGGCTTTTTAGTAACACACACCTCAAACAGCTGCTATACAGTTTTTTGGAGAGTATCAACTGCGTTGGAAGAAGGCACAATCCCACAGCACTTTTCTTTTTTGTTTTTTAATGTCAATTTCCATCACCATTTCTTAAAGCACAAGTCACCCGAAACTGCGTCTATGAACATGAGCACCTTAAGAATGTGATCGAACAGAAGGGACATAGCTGACAAATCTGTGGTGATTGTGTGATGCAATTCGAAGTCAGCATGTCGCACAACTCAAAACTCCTGGTGAAATCGTCGAGACTTTTCAGAGAGTGTAATTGTGACAATTCATTAAACAGACTAAACACCTCTGTGCACCAAAACCGAGCATAAACATCCTCAGGTGTCAAGGGATGAAGCTGAATGGAGGAGTATTATAATGATGTAACTTCCTTTAGTGCAATGATTCCTAACTATTGTTAAAAAAACTACACTAAAGAAACAGTAGAGAAAGCATAAGGTTGATTTTGTGTATTTTATCATACTACTTCTGCTTTTCATTAGGGAAAAAAACAGAACCAGCATATAAAACAACACGTTTCTTCTGTCAAAATACAAGGAAACTAAATCAGATTAAAAAGACTGTTATCTTGTATGTGGTAACTGAAAGTATAAGCATAGTTTCTTTGCCTCTTGTTATTCTTTTATAATTTAGATAATATTTGTACAATATATAAATAACTTATTAAAAAAAACTATATGAAATCATACAACATGCACAATTAGTGTTATCTGGGCTTTCAGAATCTTTAGCAATCCTTCGGTTGGGGATTTTTACTATAAGTGCTTCAGCCACTTTAATTTTTGACATTCTATAAGATGACAAGTATACACATCAATCCCACACACAGAAGCAAACAATAAACAGCTTTGTGATGTGTGAGCAATCTTTAACTGCCCTCTGTTTAACCACCCACTCTTGGCTTGTCAAAGATTTTATGTACAATTTCGGATATTGTACATATTATATCCATGTAATGTTTATATATATATTTAAATATATATCCAGAAACGGCTGTTCCATTGAAAACACCTAGATGGCAGCCTTTACCCACCCAAAGTTTGGCAATGAGGGGAAAAAGGGAAACATAGGCCTCGGAGTGCGTAGTCTGATGCCAGCTGGCAGCATGCACCTCAATGGGGTCACTTTAGCGAGCCATGCCACCCTCCAGCCTACAGAACTGTGCCAGGCTCCAACTAAAGGAGATGGCTGGACGTCGTGCTGCCAGACTCCATTCATAATTATGGGCCTTAAAGAAAAAAAACAATGTTCCTGTGCCCAGAGACTTTTGCGTGCACACGCTCACACTCACTTACTCATTCCTTCTCTTTCTCTCTCACACACACACACACGAATTAAACGGTCAGACAGAGAGTGTGGTGCCTGAATATATCTGTTCTTAAGACTCGGCTGCATTCATGAGCGCTGGCCGTTGGAAAGAGACACAGACCGAGGACACCAGTCCCACACACAGACTGTTTCTGTCGCCAATAGTTTCAATTCCTGTTTGTTACTGTTGTTGTCCCTTTCTTTTCTAAAACAAAACTGTAGAGGAATTCTCATTCAGCCCCCTCAGAAATGCACAACAAACTGTCAAAACGACAGAGAAAAACTGTTGTCGCTTTTGTCATTTCAGGTGTCGGCGGTTACGTTGCCAATGGCTGTGCCAATGTGGGGGTTCTCCCAACCGTTCAGTGCACAGGGAAGGGTACACAATCATCTCATCCAGCAAATGGCAGAGCCAAGCTTAACGTTTTTTACTGACGATGCCCTAAAAAAATCTTGTGGTTTATCACAACATGAAAAAGACAGAAGTGGGACAAAGTAAACACTTAAACTGTTACACAGGACATCAGTGTGAATATCTAAAAGTTTACTCACTTACATCATATTTGCTCTGCTTCTACACTAATCTGGATAGCGTGTAGAGTTACTGATTTCTAAAGATCCTCTTTAAAGATAACGGCACAGAGTGTCTACTTAAGTCACTGACAAAAAATGTTCAGCGTGTTCACTGATCAAGGAACACCATGACGTGACTCATTTATTTTGGGACGCTTAGAGTAAAGAAAAAAAATACAAAATAAATAACTGCTTTGTTTTTAAGAAAAAGGACAATTTTATTTCTCATGCTTGAAAATAGTAACCACCTATTGGGACGATGAGTCATTCCATCTTTACTATTTATTATGTTTATTACTTGCACACACATGCTTGTACACTGGCTTTAAATAAAGGCTTTAAACTCCATTCTCTTACTCTTTTATAGTGTAGTGAAAATCAATGAAATTTAAAACAGAATTTAACAGGGGTACCTTTGCAAGATGCCATTTTCTTGTGGTATCACACCATTTATGGCTGCCTGTAAAAAACAAAAAGAGAGAAAAAAAAGTTTTTAACAACAATCATGGTGTATTTTTCACTTAGCAGAATCACAATAAAATATCACAAATAATTACAATGGCTACAGAATTTAATAGAAAACATCTGCACTTATAAATCCAAAGGAACTTAAATACGATGTTAAACACCATGAAGCCGAATTCACTGGAAACTTTAACTTCCGGGTGACACTGAAGTGCCTCTGCTGTTTTCATACACAGAGGACAGCGATTATATCAGTCAGTTAAAGAAAAAACCTTTTGCCATTATGTTGGTGTGTTTACTGCTGACAGTGGATGCACTAGAAATGTTTTTGTTATTCATTAACATATTCAAAGTCATTGAAATACCGGTACAGTACACATCCTGTGGGAGGATTCTTCTAACTAAGCCACACGCAGTTCCATTTTAGTCTTATTTGATTAGACAACTGATAATGTATGCCAGTTTTTTTTACATCATAACAGCACAAAATTTTATAATGTATTATTCCACAACAAAAAAAAAGTGACTAGCTAATTTTAACCGATTTTCAGTTACACAAGGGCTTTTTGGAAATTTGTTTATATGACCAAAATGACAAATGATATCGAGTACAAGGGACTAAACTAATAAACACCCAAAGTCCAAATTTTGTCATATATCACGCAGATTAAATATGAGCAGAAGGTTGAGACGTTTGCTGCACATTTCCTTCCCCATCTGATCCGGAATGAACTGTGATGGACTTCCGCATGTGTGTCTGTGGGCGTGTGCACACGTGGGTGGCTGGTCAATTGTACAGTAGAGAAAATCCAATAGCAGGAAGACACTAAAATTGTATGTACTCATTAATACAATTTTGAAAAACAGTTAAGACTAAAATAATGTAAATGTTTTCTAAACCTGAACTATTTCTTCTAATATTTGTTATTTACTATAAATTTTTACATTTTATACACACACATATATACATTTTATATTATTTATATATATATATATATATATATATATATATATATATATATATATATATATATATATATATATATATATATATATATATATATACACACACACATATACACACACACATAAATACATACATACACACAACACCACACACACACACACACACACACACACACACATACATACATATACATATATATATATACACACACATACACACACATTCTTTAAAAAGCCTTCTGACCTGAATTTATAAAGGTTTACTCATTATTCTGCAAATGGAGATGGATTACAAATTAACAAAAGAAAAAGTGACTCATGCAGTAGGGGGCATTTTTCTGTTACAGTTTAAGTCCGTTTACCTCCTTAGAGAACAATATCACTTGTTTAAATCAATAGTGTTATTAATAATTAGCAGGAATATCATCTGAAAGAAAGGTGTTAGTTTTTTACCCTGGCTACAGATCATTTATGCAAAGAATTGTCTTGGCAGCTCATGCCAGCCTTGTTTCCTTTTTCTTTCACTCTCGTCACTCCTCTGCAACTTCAATCAGAGAGCTGTTATGCATCTGTGCAGTCTCAGCTGTTGTTCACAGGCTTCGGTGGCTGTTCTAATCTCCACCAATATAACTTTTGATATTTAATCGATAGCAATAAAAGACTTCCTAATAAAAATCATAAACGCAAACGATGACACACTATCGAGGCTAAAGTGAAAAGTAAAACAATCATGTAAATCAACAGCTAGCCTTGTGATAATGGAGATGCAGTCAAAGCGGCTTTATAAACGCATAGACAACATTTCATTAACATTTTCTAAAAATGGAATTGTTTACAGAACAGAAGGAAACGTTTTATGATTATTTGTATTTTCACCGTGCATTATAAGCTAACTGATCTGGAATGCATGATTTAGGCCACTGCAATACACAATCTGCATTACATTCAGTCTGTAAACATGTTAATACTTGAATAATTCATGCATCTCAAACACCAGAATCCGATCTTGCTAAAGATTTTCTTACAAGAAAAGCAAAGAGTCCAAAATCTATACTATGCTTAAAATCAGACTAAAACTACAACAGGAAGTCTAAAACCAGACAGACGATACAACAAAGGCCCGTTTGACAAACAGGCCATTATAATTGCACAGTCATTCATTCCACTTTCAACGAACACCTGGGTAATGTAATCTACAGAAAACATCATCAAAACATCAGACTGATAGGAGATAGGTAGAGTTGAAAGGCTTAAAACTTTAATCTGCTCCGATATCATTTCACACTAGCTACACTACATGAAAGCGGTCTTAAGCCTTACCGCCATTTAAAAACTATAAGAGACAGATCAGAAACTTTAGCCCCGCTCGCTTACTCATGCACACATTAAACACACTACGTTTCCCAAAAGCCTTACAACACTTACAAAAGGTTTTCCAAGTATTTTATTAGAAAGCCTGTAATGACGCCTTACACAAACGTGTCATTACATGAATAGCTAAGACCTCCATACACTATATTGGCAAAAGTTTGTGGACACCTGACAAAAGATTTACTCTCTATTTTGCTGTTAGATTAAGCTACATTAATTTTTTATAAAACATTTTTATTAATGACATTTAACATTATTCAGAGTGAGTTACATTTATCTGTTTTTATACAATTAAGGCTTAAGGGTCTGGCTTAGAGGCCCAACAGTGGCAATTTGGCGGTGCTGGAAATTAGGGCTAATCGATTAACCAAAATTGAATCGCAATTTGAAACACGGCAGTTAGTTAATCGCAAAAGGCTGTGATGTGAATGCGATATAAAGTCCCAGAGCAAATGCATGACAAAAACACCAGTAGTTAACTAATGTCATAACCTGCTACCTCGCTAAAGAGATGACAAATGACAAATGAGGGATTTAAAATGCTCATCTGAGCGATGGATAAGAGATATAAAATTCCCTCGCGCGCATATTTTAGCCACGCTACAATCCCACAGCTTTACACTGAATATAGGAATAAAGCTGAGGCGGACTATTACGCTATAACAACAGACTTGTGGTTTAGCCAGACCACCGAACTGTATCTTAGTTTCACTGTGAATATATAAACATACATAAAACTGAAATAGTTTAAAATCTTTTCCGTTTCTTTTATCTAAAATGCATTTATCCAGCACTGACTGCATAATAGCAGCAGGAAGCTGACTATCTTTTTGGTAGAAAGGCACAATGCATCTGGTGGACTACGAGGAATTAAGGAATCTATAAAGTGTGTGCTGAACACTATTAAGGCGGCTAGATCGAAATATCGGTCAGAAAAATCACAATTAGATATTTTCCCTAAATCGCACTGCCCTATTGGGAGACGAACCCAGAACTTCCAGTTAGCAGTCCAACATCTTAACCACTGCGCTACCACTTTCCACATCAACTGGGAGCTTGAATGCGAGATGGGTTCTGTGCACAGGGGCATTGTCATGCTGCAACAGTGTTTAAGTCTCTAAGCTCCAGTGAAGGATAAATTATGTAATGCATAATGTAATGCTACAACATACAATAGACTGTCTACTTTCATATTTGTAGCAAAATTTTGGAGAGGAACCACATATTGATCTGATGATCAGGTGTCAGGTTTTAGCAATAAAATTATATATACACACTTTCATGGTTTAATGTTTAAAAAATACATTTTCAACTAATGATTAAGCACAATCTGTGTGGCCCTACAACTAGCGCTAATAATAATAAAAAAAAAAAAATCAAGCCAAAAAGTTTGTCCTTAAAAGTGCATGTGTGTTCACTGTAAAAGACACTCCCATCGATCTCAATAATACACAAAATTACTCATCATAATTACTATAGATACCCTCCAGCAATATTACCAACATAACAGACATGTCAGTTACACTTGCCACCAAAGTCATTTAATCAGTCAGTAAAATACAATGCCAATATTCTGCTGTCAACAAGTATACAGCTACTAGCTACAAAACTTCACAGATTGTTTGGTTATGCTAGCTCATTAAGTCTATAACTCATTCATCCTAAAACTGTATTTACTCGCTGACTACTTTAATATCTTCTATAAAAAAAAATGAGTAAAGTTAACAACCGAATTAAATTTAACGCACCCCAAGAAGACATCGTGTTTGATGCCTTCTTTAAATAGGTGGAGATTAGCATGGTAACTACTTTCACCTCTGTGTTATTATATTCCAAGTGGATCAATATCTAGACATTGCTCTATTGCAGATTATCTTATAATGGTCCTGCTAATAAACAACACCCTTCTCTTTTAAACCACCCTTAAACACATCCTTGCACTTTAGGCATTTGAAACAACCCTTAGATTAGCTCAGGTAACATGTGCAATGTGTGTTTTACTAGCTAGAAGCTGCACTACTTGTCCTATTCCTGTATACTGGGGCTCTTTTGCGTGTTCCATCAAGATTCCAGCTCCACACACAGGACGTTCTCACATTTACAGGTGCAACTAACCACTGCAGGGGCACAGCATTGGGTATTTGAACAGCTGCCAAGAAAATTGTTGGCTTGCTGCTAAATATAGTGAAACGCCACCCAAGATTACCGAGAACAGCTATTTTGTAAGGGGGGGGGCACCATTTTTTTGTCTCACTGTAATGCTGAGTCTTTAGATCTTCTGTAACAGGGCATATAAATATAGGTTAGGTGGAACAAGCAGAAAAAGTAGAGTTTCAGGTTGAGTGCAGACTGCTGAGTCACTTGGTAACAGTAGATATTCACTATATATCAGTCACCTACAATCACAATAATAGCACGCTTTATCTATCATCAGTGACATACCTACCTTATAAAAACAATGGTGATTACCTTGTTAGAAAGTCATTTTTAAAATCTTCTGTAACAACGACCAGCAATTAGCAATGTGTCAATATCGGTTAGCAGTTATGGCTCATATTAAAGACTTTAATCAAATCTATAGCCACTTTATCCAGGTACAGACATTCAGAAAGGGCGTAGCAGCGCTAATGAACATTTTTATTGGAACAGACACTCCATTTCTGTAGCAAATCCTGTTTTGCAGCTTGCCCAATCACATGCATTTATGTAAATAATTTAGCTAAAAGCAGTTTGTCACACCCAACTAGCTATACTGAAATAGGCAAGTTTTCACCCAAACTTTTTCACCTTTTTAGACTTCAGTGTCTTTTCTGGTCTGGTATAGTGTGCCATACGGGTTTTTTTTTTAGTATTCTTATTACGGGATGTTCAATGTGAAGTGTAAATTATATTTGACTGGAGAGTGAGAGTCAGCAGTTGCATATTTTTTACTGTATAAACATTTCAAACAAGTTGAAAACATTTTAAGCATCTAAGCACAAGAAACATTAACTTTTGTAGCTTTAACAAAGTTTAATTGTACTTAATTTATACAGTAAAGAAGACACAATGTGATTTTTCATTTGATTATTCTGTATTTCTCTATCTGAATGTCCATGAACATAAAACACTGTTTATTTCGTTTAAATATTTGTTCCATCTGGTAAAAAAAATTAATTTTTAAACCAAATAATTTAGTAATTACTTTTAGAGTTTACATCGTTTTTATTGTTACTGCTATTTTTTAATTATTATCTTTTGTCAATATTACTATTGCTTTTTATTACTATGTGGCTACATAAAGCCCCAAACTAAACACTATAAGTTACGACTTAAATATAGCAAAAGGTCAGTATAGAATACCGCTGACCTGGACGAACCAAAATGACCAAGCCATCAGAATTTTGCTTAAACTGCTTAAACGTGCACAGTCTCTTATCTCGGGGGACTCCTTTTTATTATATAATTTATATTTATAATTATTGCAGGGTTTAATCGCACACACTTCAGACAATTTCGTGATGCTAATCAGCCTACAGAGCATGTCTCTGGACTTGGGCCGGAAACCAGAGGGGGGAAAAACCTTGTTGAACAAGATTAGGAATTAAACCCAGAACCCCTGAGGAAAACGTGTTAATTACCAGGCCACCCAGTCTCCTTTACATAACCCACCCCTTCAAATAAAAAAATAAATAAATAAATAAAAAAGTCAACACTGCAACGTGTAACTATTTCTAAGGACTCAAATTCAATTGACCAGTCACAGACGACTACGAAGCAGCACTACTGTAATGTAATGTACCTTTTATACAGGTAACAAAGTGGGGATTTTAGGCACTCCCTTTAAAAGAGTTCCTTAATCTCAGCTCATTACCTTCATGAAAGATGCATGGAAGCCAGAAATTTAGATGACTGATAGGAAATCAAAAAATGTTTCCACTGAATGAAATGTGAATATCAATTTATATGTTCGCGTTTTTCTGGATATTATTTGTTATTCTGTGTCTCATTGTCAAAATAAACCTACCATTAAAACTATAGTCTCATCATTTATTCCTCAGTGGGCAAACAAACACAATCAGCAGGGGATCAAATATTTCCCCTCAATGTAAATTCATTTAATTTTGCTGATTTGCTGTCCAGTGAATTTCAGCTATGATAGAAAGAGAGAATGCCGATATGAGAAGAAATAAAATGTTAACTAACATTGACTGCTTTATAATATGTATTCTGTGGACTAGAAGACAAATTATTCCATTATGTAAAAAACATTGTATGTACTGTAAGGCAAATATGATCAATCTGAGAAGAATCTAGTGTGATTTTAGTCAGCATGGTGTATAGCACGATGTTAGACCTTACAGGATTTGTAGTTATTTCTCACCTAAAGTGTTTTCATCTTCTATCCGCAATATTATGAAATTTCTTTCTGATATTTTTGCCGGGGGTGTTTTTTTTAACTGAGCGGTGACTAACGTTTTTAAGAACAACACTGTTGTGTGACTCACTCGGGCAGCACACACAGTGCCATGTTTAGTCACTATCCCTTCAATGTGAGGAACAGCCCACGAATAATATCTGGACTAGAGGTGGTATTATAGTGGCTCTTTTTAGGAGGGTGGCAAAATGTGCATAGCAGCAAAAAGCTGTGTCCAATTTAAAAGAAACACAGAAACAAAAATAAAAAAACCTGACATGATGGCATAAAATGGACAAATTGTTTATGCCTGCTATAAAATAAAAAACATCAAGCTTTGGTTTTTTTTGCATACATTAACACATCACGAGTGGATATGTAAAACTGTGCTGGACCTTTCGGTTATTTACACACAATAGATAGTCATCTCAACACAGTGAACACTGAGGCTTTGTTGCGCTGCGTGTGGCACTGTTCCGACTTGGTATTAAAATTCTTACTCAAAACAACTAAAAAAAACGGCACTGATCGCCGACGTCAGCATGCCGGATCTGCTGACATGAACCTTACCTAGAAAAAATCTACCAAAAACCTGTTTATTATCCGTCGTCACCCAATTAAAATCCTATACAACTGTGTGCTTTCAGCTTTGTAGCAAGAACCACATGTAGATGCAAGAGTGTACCTAATAGTTAAATGTTGCCTATAACAGTACTGTCTGTCAGCTGAAAAAGCACACAATCTCACATCTTATGCTTCCGAACTCAATACGCGTTTAGGCCCACTACAATGATCACTTCAAATCACCTCTAATAATTTCGCAAAGATGTGATTAATAGAATGAAGGTCCAAGATTTATAGACAAAAACAACTGCTTACAAGCTACGACTGGGAAACTAGCAGCACAGATGCGCAAGACCCTCTAACATTTACACTACAAATGTTTCATGACCACACGTATCTCAGACCACCCCCACACCTGGCACAGGCCTGCCAATTATGCTGTCCACTTGTAATCCCCTCACCCAAGACAGACATTATTTAACATCATGTGGACCTGCGATCATACTCTTTACAGTCTGTTTTTCTGACATTATGTAGGTTTAGTAAACTGGCCAAACTGACAGCCCTAAATCCTAACATATTATAATTCGTTTACAGTTACATTCAATTCCCCTTATCCTTAACTGAGCAGTTGAGGGTTAAGGGCCTTTCTCGGGGTGGCTTGTTGATTAGAAGACCAGTAAGATCTGGGTTCGAGCCCCACCACCACCACCAGTCTGCCACTCTTGGGTCGGTTCTTAAGCAAGGCCCCTAACCCTTTCTGCTCCAGGGGCACTGTATCATAGCTGACCCCAACTTTCTAATATGGGATATGCGAAGAAACAACAGTAACAGTTAAATGGTGCTCAAAATCGATCCTCCGATCTTTTACTTGCTGTGTGAATGAAACTTACCACCAGGTCCCAATTGTTCAGTTCTAGAAGAGCGATTGCCTCTGCGATGTTGTCGATTCCAGTGCATGCCTAAAACAACAAGCAGATGTAATCTCAAGTACAGCAGAGATCAAAAACACAGGATGACTCTTAGCACACTTACACAACAGCTAATAATGACTTACATTTGGGAACTAAACTATAAAAGCCTGATCTTATGTACAACACCTAAATAAGATATCTAATGTCCTATTTTAATGTCCTGTAATAATTGCCCCCTTTATTTAAAATCATTACGAGCTTGGGTTGTTGGGGTGGTTTTTGTGGTCACGTGACATTTTTAATGCAACCTTGTCAAAATAGAACAACCTGCTGATGCATTTCCAGCCTTTTACACGCATTTATCAGACTGATTATTAAGAGCTATTTTTTAAATCCAAGTAGTAAATTGATTTTAATTGTCTTGTTTAAAGAACAGACACGGAGGAGTTAATAAACTGGCTTATGTATAAGCTAGCTAAAATGTCCAGTCATAGCTACAAAGCTAGCAGTCAGTACTACTGGGGGGGGGGGTTTTAACCTTTTTTTGGATGTTTTGCGCAAATTGACTAAAACCCATCTGCTACTTGTGATATTGTATTCTTTCTAAAATCTGCTGATTTCTTTTTTTTCCCACTGTACAATAAACTGCTGAGCAGAGAGCCTTTCGCCGGCTGCTGTCAAAGCCCAACAATGAAGCAGTTAGCAATCAGCGCGAAGTCTAACGCGTTTTGCGAGTAAATTCTCTTCAGTATGTAACGATTCAATTTGGCTCTTGACTTCTTGTTTAATGTGTTGAAAATTATCTCGTGGTTTTTTTGAGTGACACTGTTTCGAACGCTAAAAGACAGCGTATATACGGCACGTCACAAGAGGCGTTAGCTTGATAGCTGCTAACAAATGAACTGTCAGTGACATAGCTAGTTAGCTGTCTATCTGCTCTCCTCACACTGTTGCTGTCAGTGTAAGCGGGCAGTACTGAGCATTTAACCTGGAATAAACTTCTTATTCCTAATCAGAAAACAAGCTTATTTAACGTTTTCTGTTAGGAGAGAGGAAACCTACCTGAAAGTCAGCCAGAATCATTTCTCTGTCCATGTTGCTACCACTGTCGGAGGCCATTGCAATGACTGGCTAACGTTAGCTAGCTGTTCTATAGTGCCGCTACAGCTGTGCTCAGCTCTGCTCGCTCACTTCTTTGGTCCCTTTAGCACAGAAACGGTCTGAGACGCAAAAGGCGAGCAGGGACTACAAACAATTTGGAAATTGAATTTTAAACCACATAAAACCCCGAGACTAATTTAATTTGAACAGATATTTCGGGAGCAAACGCCGCTTTTTAGACCTCTTCCTAATTTGTAGTATTTTAAACAAATGTTTTGTCACAGTCACTTTTATATCCAAGTAACGGAAATGACACGCGGCAGTCGTAAAGAACTGTCGTAAAATCAAATAAGGCCCAATACAGAGATGGTCGATTAATTCAGTTACTGAACGTGAATGCTGAAGCTTCTTGTTTTCTTGAAATAAATCCCCTCTGGCTGTCGTATATCGTTGGAACATACGTAGATTTATAAAGTAAACGCTTTATATTTGTTTTTTATAGTTGCAAGTTTTAAGACAGCTTAATTATTTGGATTTAGGTAGGCCTTACCCTGCCTGTTAGCAAGACACTACTGGAATAATACAATTTATAGACTAATTTTCCTGTTTCATTCTTTTAGTCTAACGCTGCTTTTTAAAAAATAAATAAATAATTATCTCAGGATCAGGAACATTTTATTTATTTACAAACAGCCTTTTAGTAATTGTATACACTTTGATGAAGATTACATATGTCATTTTGTCCAAGACAGTGTGACCTTTTCAAAAGCGGTAGTCTATTTACTACAGTACATCCTGTTACCATAACCTTATCATTTAATGCACTTTTTTTTACAGATATCAGTTTTAAACTTAATACGAAACTATTAACTAATTAATTAATTAATTACATTATAGTATAGCATTGTATTTTTTATCACACAATTTATTACATAATTAAAATAACATTCCTAAATATTAACCACAACAGATATTACGGTAGTTTTACTCTTTTACTACGTATATTATATATTTGCCTATGATTATTATCCAGTTTCCACAGTTCAATGTACCAATATCATGGTAAATTTGATACTATTATACACATACACTTGATATAACTTAAGTATTTTTTGTATGGTTCCCTAGGTGTGGTGTGTTATAGTACACTGCTTTATATATATATATATATATATATATATATATATATATATATATATATATATATATATATATATATATATATAGACGTTTTAAAATATTTGATTATCAGAGTACCTTAGTACCATCATACACTAATGTAATACTATTGTGTGTATATATATATATATATATATATATATATATATATATATATATATATATATATATAGTGTTATGTTATGTTTTGTTACGTAGAATGATACACTAAACACATAGACACACTGTTTATTTAAATGATTTTAAGAGTTTTCCTTTGTTGTAGTATTTTTTCCTCTGTTATTTATGTTTTAATTATAATACACTAGCCTTATTATAGTGTTATATGTTACTCTGTTTGTTATATAGGCCTTTTTAAAATTTTCTACCCTGCCTGTATTCTGGTCTATGGTCTCAATATAACGCATCCTTTTTATCCTACTATGTAAATGTAATAACTAGAAGAAATACACGGCTGATTTATAAAAGCAAGTCACGTTTGAATGAATGATTTGAATGACTTCTCGGGCGTAAATGAGATTCGTGTGAATTCGTGTTTGACACTTTATCTTCCTGAGAGTGAAAAACAGCAGTGAAGTGCATCTCGACGTCTCGTTAACGTTCGCACCGCTCTGAGTCCCGCCTTTCCCGCGTCTGTTAGGCAAAGTGGGCGGAAGTTTTAGTGCTTTATTTCAAAAATGAGTGATGTCAAACAACAAGCGCGGACGCGTTGTGTGTGTGTGTGTGTGTGTGTTTTCAACGTCAACTGCTTGCAAAACAGCTAGTCGACTTTTCGCCACATCAAGCAAGAAAAGTTCAGTCGCCACTGCGATGCGATCTATTGGTGACATTGTGCTTTTTGTCATTTAGGTGATCGGGACAATATAATTTTTTTATTGACTCGGCATAGGATGGTACTGCGATATCATCCGGGCTGCTTGACGTGGTGAGGGCAGTATGACCCAGCGAGCTTTGTGTCTTCACTTTGTGTTACAGAAATAAAACAGTGTTGGGGTGACACAGGAGCGCTTTTACCCCGATCGAGCTCGTCATCTATGTGATTTTTGCTTTGAGACTGTGCTTACCTGCCCGGCAGTGTCGCAAAAAAAACAGTTTTAGGGCAAATCTGAGTCTTCTTGTGCCCTGCTGCTGAACCGCACTCAACTGACTGCGGCTCAGTTTGAAATGGGCGGGAAGCTGCAACAAACTCTCACAGCACGTCCCTTCAGAAAGCCATTGGACGGCTGCAGCTCGGCGGTGCTCGTAGCCTCGTTTGTCCTTTCATCTGTTTTCAGACGTGCGATTGGAGGCATCGAGACACTCCTGTGAACTGTAGATGACAGCAACTGGATGGCATGTTTTTAAACAGCGTGCACCTGCATATCAGGACTGTTTGAAGTGTGTTTGTGACCTGCAGATCTCTCTTTAGATCTTTAGATCTCCCAGCGCGTCATGAGGAGCGCCGATACTTAATCTATTGCCGCGTCATGATAGTGGGGTTTCATCTGGAGTGATTTGTTTTCTAGAGTTTTTTATTTTATTTTTTACAGAGATCATCAGGTGGATGCAAGACCAGCACGGTTACCTAACAAGCGCCAGACTGCTGCCCGTGTTGCTCCGCGTAAAGCAGAGATAAGGAGACAGGAGGAACCGTCATGCTGAAGTTGGCTGCTATGTGCCTGAACAGCACGTTTTCGGCCGGTGGTGAATAAAAGCCTCCTCCTCGGATAGAGATGGCGTGATATCCCTGTTTTTCCGCGCTGAGAGCGATTGCTACAGTGGGACGATATTAAAGCTGGGGGCGGATCTTGGCGTAGCACCATTTTTTTTTGTGGGGGGCTGGAAGAAGAGACTTTTTACTATACATCCGTGCTGATTTACGTTACGATCAGAATTGGTCTTCAAAAGCAACATCACAGAATTTGAGGTGAATCTGTTACAAATCATTTTTTTTCTTCACCCCTTTCAACATCCTGTGAAGATCATGGCCGAAGCCCCAGATGTAAACAGGTTGTCCACTGCTGCAGCGAGAGGAGATTTGAGAGAAACTGAGCAGATACTGCAAAGCAACATTAACGTGAATGCGACAAACATATTCGGCAGGACTCCACTGCAGGTTGGAGAACATCCTTACACTCAATTTTACTAAAGACGCATTATTTCATCGTGCTTTTCTTTTTTCCCACCCTTTTCTTTTTACTAGATCCAGGCTGTCAAACGTTTAGTATCCTGTTCACTTTTATTTAAACAGCAGTCTGAATTTGCTCGATGCTTTAATACTTTAACTTTATCACAAATAATAATAATAATAATATTCATTTAGATCAGGACGAGCAAAATTATAATAGACTACAAATGTATTCGGCTGTTGCATCTGTTATGGCCTAATATCTACTTATCATGTCATTTGTTTTATTTCGTAACGCTGTAAATCATTACTAAATATTAAAATATAGATCTATAGAATCTTGGATATATGTATATTTTAGATTTTTAACCATTTTTGAAAATTCACAAGGCTTCCACTACACTGTATTTTTAGTCCTTCAAGGCCGCATGGTTTAAAACGATCCTTAAATATTAAAAATAGTTTTTTCCACCTGCAAAAACTATGAAATATAAATATAATATATGGCCACGTCTGTGTTTTTATATATATATTTGCTTAATTTGCTAAATTAAAATGATGTAGAGTTATAGCTCAGTGGTTAAGGTGTTGAACTGCTAACCGACTGTAATGAAACATTATAATCCATTATATATATATATATATATATACACCCCACACATATATACACACATCTATAATATATTTTTTATAAAAGGTAATATAGTGTACGTTCGATATAATGTATTATTAACAATAACAAAAAATACAGGGAAGGTCGCACGTGCCCGACATTCAGTATTATGTTAATATGCACTGGTCAGTATGAAATACAGTGGCTGCTTATTCATACTTATATTCTGTATATACAAAAACCTGTTGTTTCATTTTCCAAATTACTAGATTACTAGATTTGTAGGCACATATATTTAAGGGGAATCCCGCATGTCGAGCCGAATATGCAGTTTATAGGCCAAAGTAACACTGCTAACAGCCTTTATGTTCTAACACTAATAGTTCACTTCACATGTGTAAGATGATTATTGTTATTATTATTATTATTTTATTATTATTATACTGATCTGGTTTTATAGTTATTTTTTCAGATGTCTTAACATTTATGTGTTTATTATTGAGGGCAATTCTGAACACTCGGAGATCAGCTTTCTGACATTATGAATTCGTTTTTTGTTTAGCTTATAAAAGACCATTAAAAATTATATTTGCATTCATAATAATTGTTTTTTTTTTAATTAATCCAGTGAATAAGAAATGTATCCAATAAAATTACCGTACTTTGTCGACAATTTAGTTTACCGGAAATCCCCAGAATATGTGCAAGCTAATTTAATATAGTTGAAATAAATTACTGTAGGCCTTCCAGTATATTCACAAAGGCCTACATAATGATTTGCTAAGAAGTGACATTTTTAACAAGTCAAAAACATAAGTAAAAGCAGAACTGGTTTCCTGATGAAGTCGGATGCAACCTATTTGTCAAGGTCACATGCCGATAGGACTGATTTGAATTTAAGCCTATATATGTTGCTGTTATGCAGATAAAATAAATGTATGAATGCTAACCGTTTTAAACAATTGAAAAGACATTTGCATGTTCAGATTTTTTTTGGCATCTTTCTTATGCAAATAAAAACTCGTGCAAAAAAGGTTTTTTTAAAAAAACTATTAAACAGGGTAATAATTTTAAAGTACATTTTTAAGTTTAAGAAAAAGAAAAGTTGAACGCAAGCCAAGCAGGGTTTTATTTTTATATTCTTAGAGAAGTGTTCATGGGTTTATTGTTAGTCTGTATAGGTGCATGGAGTGTATCCTAAAATGATTATAGTAAAAGTTAAATAAAAACACAAACAGTGCTCCTGAATGTGTAATAATGTACATTTTATTGTATATGTATAAGGTAAATTATATGTACGTGTGTTGTGTAAAACATTTCTGCAGTTAATAGCTTTGCCCTGAATGGGAACCGCCCCGGTGAAAAGTTCTTTTCAAATAATGTAGATTTGGGTCTGCTTTTCGTTTCTCTTGTTTTATCCGCTGTGTTTTTATCTAACTGATGTTGTATTAGTTTTGCTTTTTTTTGCAGGTGGTAAAACTTGGATGTCCTTTTGTTGCTGAAGCTCTGCTACGCGCGGGCGCTGACCCAAACGTGCATGACGTCATTGGAAGACTGACGGTAACACACGACGCGGCGCGCGACGGCTACGTGGACATGCTTCAGGTACTGCTGAGATATGGAGCAAATGTCAACCTTCAAGACGACGCTGGGAATCTACCGCTGCATCTGGCAGCGCGTGAGGGACATCAAGGCGCAGTGGAGCTTCTAGCGCCGCTCACCGCACACCCGTTTCTGCCCAACCGGGCGGGTCTCACGCCCCTGCAGCTGGCATTACACCATCACAGGGACGAAACGGCGCGCTGGCTGGAGAACTACCGGCATGTGCCTTCACAACCAGAGTAGGCAGAGGAGAGCCTGCTTTGTGCTTTTACAGAGGTAGAAATAGTCTGTACATGCTGAATGTGCGTTATGGTAGTATTCAAGAAATATTCAGCTAACTACCTCTTTATTCAATAAAACAATCTGGTCAATGAAAGAGCTTAAACGAAGGCCATTTTAAGCACACATGCACAAAGTCAAAAGTTTTTCCAGGCCGAGGCTGCTCAAAATCAGTGTCCTGTTACATATGATGATTCTTCAGCAGGGTGTTTCAATTTCTTAAATTTAAGGAACATTTAAACTGGCTTAATTTTTTTACGTGAAGATGTCAAATAAGTTATTAAACTACACTCGTGCTCTAAACTCTCAGAAACCAAGGTACCAAATTGTATTTTTTCCGTTAGGTACAATATTTCTTAAGATTTTATCCTGGAATGGTTTCTTCCAGTGTAACTTTAATTCGTGTTTAAAATAAATTTACATTTAAGTTATTTGGCAGAATAGCGCTACTTCCAGAAACGCTTTTCAGGTCCTTATCACTGAATACATCACGGATCAATACCATCAGTCTAAAACACTTTAGGAGGTAATACAGCAAATCTAATCTCAATTAGATTAGATAAGATTGCATTGGATTTAAATTTATTGCTATTGTGCAGAGTGCGGTACAGCACCAATGAAATACAGTAAGCATCTAACCAGAACTGCAAATGTCATTGAATATATATATATATATATTGCAAAGGAGCAATAAACCCAAAGAAGCAATAAAACCCAGAGCTGCATTATATACTAATGAGGTATATAATATTAAGAGTGGGGCATAAATAGTGATAAAATTATTGTTTGTACAATAAAATATGTACAATAAAATAAAATAGCCCAAAACTGTAGCCATGGTCGTCGCTGTGTTGGTGGCATAAATACAGAGTAAAAAGAGTATATGTAAAAAAATATTAGTAACTAGTATTTATCGTGAAGTTTATCATGAATTTCATTTGTAAAGATAGAAAAGCTGGATATCGCTCTAAATCCGAGGAAATGGTAGCAGAACCAACCTTAAATCAATTTTAATATTCTTAGGATTTGAAAAAATGTAAAAAGAATAGCTTATTAATTATTTCCTTAAAAAGTACAGTTGGTAACTTTATTTCTGAGAGTAAAATAAAAATGGCTATCATATATTTGGTGCGTTATGTATTTAATGCAATAAAAATATTTGCTGCCAGTTTTATTTATCTTTAGATCCGTTCTGAATTTAGTTTTAATAACTCCAACATACAGAAATTGGCTTTTCATTGAGGGGATGGCCGAAAATATGATTATGTAGAGAAGACCAGAACTCAATGTTATCTATTTTAGCTATTTTACAGAAGTATTTGCACTATGGGTCGCTGAAGGCCAGAAGCACTTCTCTATTTTCCATCGTGCTTTTTTTTGTTTGCTTTCATTTATCAAATAAATTGCACTTTTGCTTGTAGATAAATAATACATTTTGATATTTGTAAAACTGTTACTGTGAATTTGTTTTTCCTCGCAAATAAGACATTGTATTGTTTTCAAAATAAACCAAAGACCAGGATACATCCTGGACGTATCTTTAGTTTAGTCTTTTTAGATTTTAGTTTGCTCAACATTGTACTAAGTAGTACAATTTTCCATTTATTACATTGGATTAAGCCTACTTGAACTCTACTAATGCTTGCATCCTATAATATGAAGAAATAAAACGCTTGTTCCTAAAACGTGTTTTGTGGTTATTTATCTAGTACAGGATTTCCTATTATTTAAGTTGTGTTTGTTATATTTTCTTCTGTTTTAAGCGGCGATTCCTTATTAATAATCATGATGCATTGTATGCATTGATGCATTGTATGCATTGATGCATTGATGCATGATGATCCAGTGAGGTTCAGTGTCATTTTATTGTAATATGGGGTGTAATGTTATCTGTATGACTGGAATAGTTTGCTTTGAATGTGTAATGAATCACAGGGCAAAACTGAGATGAAGTGTCACAGTTTTGGTTTTTACACATCACCACTATTTAAGCGCAAATTATTTGGATCTTTACTTTCCTGAAACGAAAACAGTTTTTTATTTATTTGTTTCATTTCTTAAAGGAAAAGTATAAAATGAGACAGTTGGAGGCATCCTGGAGCTAAAGTTCCGTCCCACTTTTCATCTGAAAACGCCTTTTCTTTACCCACAACAATAACCGGATCTTTTAAAATCGTCATTTCAGGTGTTTTAATTACAATTTGTCAGTGTAAAAGCAAAAAAATTGCACCTTTGTAAATAAACTAGTCACAGCCTGTGTGAGGAAGTAAAACACAGAAGAGACCCGTTAGATCTGACTGAGGAAATAGCCTTAGCATCAGGTTATAAGCATCAGGCTGCTGTTTTATGGCGAGTCATTTCTGGAGCCGACGAATAAATATAAGGTTCGAGTTATTTTGGAGAGATTAAGCAAAATTTAGCTTTTTTTTGGAAAATGAAAGCAGTGAATGATATGAGGAGGTTGATCCTCTTCCTGGTTGCGCGGCTGTGATAACGCTGTGGTGAGTCCGTTTTTCACAGCCCACGTGCTCCATCACCGATGAATGCACACAACATCAATCAATAACCAACACAGAAAATTAAAAAGCCTAATATTATAAATGTATATACATATTATTTCTATATTTATGAATATATTCGCAGTTTAAACTGTCTAAATTTCCTATAATACCTTAAACGGTTTGCAGCCCATAATACAAATAGCAGACATGGTTGGTTGAATAAACATTAGCCTCTTTTTGCTAACTCTTTTGTATTTTCAGACGCTGTGGAATTATTTGTTGACTTATTTTTCTATAATATGTGTATCAGGGTCATGTTTCCTTTGTACGCTTTATATATTTCTCACTAGTTTTTATAATGGTTTATTTTTTACTGTGCACATTAGTATGACATGCGCCTCACATTAACACGGGTTTTTGTAGGGATCTAGTCATTTTGTTATTTTATTGCATATTTTGTGTACATGCTCAGAAAATAACAAACTAAACCGTTTCTTTTCTTTGGAGAAGGCCTCGAAAATGTTTACCTTTTTACCCTTTTTACCCTTTGTATCTTTTTAATTGAGAGAGCATTTAATATGTATTAACAACTACTGGTCTTAAATCCTTGGTTAAACATTAGAATATATATATATATATATATATATATTATATATATATATATATATATATATATATATATATATATATATATATATATATAAAAATACATATATACATATTTCCAGGTGAAGTTATAGATGAATGGTACAGTAGATGAGGGTATTACCCAGGAAACACAGAAATGTTCAGGCACATTATCAGCAGCCATTTTAGTTTATGAATGTAAAGTATTTTGTATTGGCTTAAAACAATACAAACTGTTTTTACACTGTTAATATTTTTTTTAACAACTTTAGATTCTGTAGCTTGTTTTAATACCTATTTTTTTTTATGAGGAAATATATTTTTTAATAGTTGATCCAATTGATCGGAGATTCCTTTGTTGCTGAACTTTAAAGGATTTGCATTGCACAAGGAAAATTCAGAATTTTGAACTATTTTTGCATAATCGCTTAGTGTTGTTTTGCATTATCCTAAGATTTTTTATATGCCTAAATAATATAAAAATTGTATGTCTCAGGGAAATTGAAGGCCCCAGTAGAAATCAATATAAAACATTGAAGCCTAATAATTATGCAATTGCAAAATTAATAGCAATGGTTTGAGTGCTTGCAGGTTTGTGGGACTGGTTTAGCTGCCTAATACAATTAAGAGTAAGACTATGTGAAATGATGAAATACTCTTTGACTTCTCCTACAGCTAACAGATATGCTGTCACTTGAAATACTTCTATGGTTCAGAGAATGTTTTATGGCAGTCCAGGTGGTGAAATTTTGCACAATCCACACAGTTCATATTCATGAAAGACTTCAGGGGCTGCAAGTGTGCCTGCAGCTTTCCAGTTGTAAGGGGAGTCGATTGTGGTCAGCTGATTGACAGGACACCAAGTAGTTCAAGTACCATGCTTCCTCTCCTACAGAGGCGTCTGTGCAACGAGTAGCAAACAGTGTGCCGACAACGTGGCAAGAAGTAAAACACACACACAGAGTGTATATATATATATATATATATATATATATATATATATATATATATATATATATATATATATATATATATATAATTTAAAAAATGGCCCTAACCCTAACCCTAAGTTACAACACACAAGCCTATATATAGGGCTTATAGAGAGATAGACACACACATAATATTCATATATTCACACACACATATATATATATACAGATCTGACAATATATTATTATTAGGAACAATTCTGATATATATATATATATATATATATATATATATATATATATATATATATATATATATATATATGTATATATTCACACACACACATTATTGTGTAGGGTGTCTTATGATGCTTTATTTTGTATGCTAAACCTGTTGCCTGACAATGCACCAAGTGAGCGCCATGGAGATGTGATTTGCAAAATTTGAGTGAAAGAGCTCAAATAGCCTGCAGAGAGTCCTGATTTTAACCCCACTGCACATCTTTGGGTATCACCTGACTGCCAGACTGCCTCCACTGACAGTGGTGTCTGATCTTACTAATACTGTTGTAACTTAATGAGCTAATCTAAATAAGGTGTATAACTACAAAAAAATGTGTTTGAATGAATGCCACACGATGCAGCATAGGTAATAATAGTAAATTCAGCAATTTTTTTTCATCTTTTACATCCCTATGCAAAGTCACAGATCTGACAACATTATTATTAGGAACAATTCTGATGGCTCAGCACCAGAAAAAGAGGTTTAGGTCAAACAGACAGTCTAATATCATGACTGATCATGGGTCAGATTTCTACCATCAGATTTTTCCATACAAATAAAAACTACATTGTCTATGCAACAATTAGAAATATCTTAGAAGAAAAAATTATAACAGCACAACCATCTCCATCTAGTGGAGGAAAAGTGCTACTGAACAAAAAAGAGCCATGAGTTTAAATCATAACAAAAACTGACACACACACACAAAAAAGTTTTTATAGTTTTTACAGGAAATACTTGTAACTGTAATATTAAACTAATAATAATGACTTTTGACCTGTTTGGCTGTTTTGTGCGGTTTCTAAAAAAATATTTATCACCTTTAATTATTTTATACAAATAAAAAATGTATCATTCGCTTGGAATGCATCCAAAATGCTGCATAATACAGAATAAACACGTCCAGATATATAGTGTTTTACATATATCTTTAAAGGAAGAAAAGGTGACTATATTATTTTAGTCTATAAACAGTTGGTAGTGTTTATGTGCATTGTGATAGCAAGGCGAGGTCGGTGAGACAGTGTCTCACTTTTGTGCCTTTGCCCTTCATATGCCAGTCTCAGAGCTCCAGGAAAAACATATTGCTCAACTAGTCTAAAGAAACTTGTTTCATGCTATTTGAAAAATAACAACAACTTAACATTAACAAAGGCTATATTTTATATAAGTGACCCAGTTAAGACTGTTATGTGAATATTGGCTCGGGCATCACAATATGATACAAATCACATCATGATATACTGCAATACGTAAAGAAAAGTAAAACAAAATAGTTAATAAACAACAAATACAAAGACAAAGATGACTTAACATGAATCGGTTTAAAATGTATCTTAAATATGCGTCGATACCGGTGGTTTCAATATTGATACACCATCGAAAAAAATATTGCAATAGTTATCTGTATCAATATTTTTACACAGCCCTGATATTAGATATGAAAATGATTATTTACTAGAAATAAATGTGAAAACACACACATTAAGCACATGCACACTAAATAAAGTGTTCAAGAAAAAAAAAGACAAAAATTGAAAAAAAAAACTAAACCTTAATAGCAGCCACATCTGTGTTCCGGTTTCGTTTACACGTTTGGGGAAATTTAGGGATGGCATATTGTAACAGGACAAAGACAACGCCTATCTCAAGAGCAGAGAAATAGCACATTAAATCCACTTCCACTTCCTTATGCATGACAATGGCCATCTTTTACAGAACTGACAACAGAGTTTAGAAAAAAACAGAACACTATGGGCTTTTTGTGCATCATCAAATATAATAGAGATAAAGGAAGAGTTTATATCTAAACAAAAGGAATACAGAGTGACATTTTACAAATTAAAAGTCGAATTGCATCACTCAATTTTTTTATTTTCCATTTGTTTATCTTTGTCAAACAAGAAAAGATCAAATAAAGACACCATTTCGAGTCCAAAAAAAGAAAGCGATGCGTTCCGCTGCTGACTGAACCTGATCCATGCCGATGTGTCACGCACTTTCACGCATCAGTTCCGTACAAAAGTCCTATAGATTGACTCCGTATGAACTTTAAATGTTGAACATGCTTTTATTATACAATTTACTGTCATAAAATACAATAAAATAAGACTAAAATAAATGTAAATGATTTAACATGAAGTCAGAAGCACGTAAATAGAAAAAAACAAACAACAAAAATCATGTGATAACTGCACTGCTTTCAGGAAACATTCTGGTGTTGAGTTAAATATGAATAACAGGGTTTGGATTACACAAAAAAGAAAGAGGCCAGATGTTTATTTTTAATGCACACCAATGTTTCTTATTGCACCTAGTAAACGCTGACTAACAAAAAAACTTCATACACTGTTACCCAATGGTTTAAAATCATCCCTAGTAACTTACAGTCGATTTTAACAACTTAATGATGCCACTGCTCTTAGAATTAAATAAATTATTTGGTTCTGGTAAAACATTAAGCTAAAGCATAATTATAAAAGAAATATACACTTGAAAAGGAAATAAGCTACGCTAATCTAACAACACTAAGGCTTTAAAGTCTTTCAATATATTCCAAAGCAAGATGTTGATGTAAAGCATGTAAGTAACTGAACAGTGACAGTGACAATAATATTGAAGTGATGATACAGGATTCACAGCCCTGTTTTAAGTCATATTGTCCTTCACGAGACCAAAAGAAACAAACATTTTAACGACGTAAGCGTTTCATAGAGATCATTATAAGCTAAAATTCTTTCTTTTAACATCCCTCCAGACGTCTCACAGTCATTTACAGATTTTGCCTTCATTCTTCAGTAAAGATGATCAGTCAAACTCACAATTCATTCGATCAGTCAGGAGCTGACATTGTGCCATGGCAGGGAAAATGACATTTATATAGACTATTTTATAGTACAGGGTCTAATTTGTCTCCAAGATCAAATTTGGCAAATAGCAGCTTCGCTTAATAAACTATTTGGCCTATCAGTGAAACAGGAAATGTTTACAGGGTTTCCAGAAATGCTGCAGGCAAATAAATAGGTTTAAGGAAATCTGGGCCTCTTTTTTTTTTTCTAACAGATTTAATTTTATGTTATATATTTAGTTTATGATCTACTGAACCGCAACTGACCTATTCATTGAGACTTTGATTAAGAGACTTAATCAAAGGTTTAGTGCTTAATCCAGATTTTTTTTCTCAGATCAGATTAAATGTCGCTAATATCAGATTTCCATAAACTGACCCGCATTTGCAAAAGTACAGATTCTACGTCTCACGCAGAGTCCAATATGGAAAAATGAACACAGAAGACACTAATGGCAGCAGTATTCGCATTATAAGTGTTTACATTTATGATGTGCAGCGGATGACATTGAATTAAAGAGAAGTCGTTGAGGAGAAAAAGGGCAAAAATTTTGTATTAATAGCATGATGTGGAGCAGTGGTTTAATATGGAGGTGTATGGATGCAGACCTGGAGCCAGAAGTAGTGAGAATAATGATACATTGAGAAACCTCTGACCCTTCAGACTGTATACCACATATGGGAGTGGGATGAATCAGAATGGAAAACTGGAGTTTTTGCTGATCACACTGTTAGGAGAAAAACTGATTTGGGCCACATTTGCCTGAGGTGTGATCACCTGAATGTAATTGTAAAAATGGCATCACTAGATGCACGACATAAAAATCTGGCGGTAGTTTGGTCTACTCAGACACGAATTGTTTGGGCAAGTGGTGGCTCATGGTTAAGGATGGTTGAAACTATCAGCCCGAAGATTTGATTCCCAACTCCACCTTGACCCCTAATTGCTCAGTTGTATAAAATAGATATACGTAAGCCAATCTGGATAAGGGCGTCTTCCAAATGCTGTAGGTGTTTGTAGGGCTTTTTTTAAGCTTACAAGGTTAATAGGGCAAATATGATTGTTTCCCATTTCTTTAGGTTTTGTGTCCTTATTTTGGTGCTAACATGGTGCTAAATAGATTTTCTCGAGAACGTGGTCACAATTATCGAAATATCCAACATTTAGATACATCTTAAAAACTGTGCCCTGCTTATTTAATCACTGTATCACTGGTAGGCCAATTCAATGCACTTACCCATTAATATACCATTTGAAACATAACAGCAAACAAGTAATGTACTGCTAACATTATTAAACTTGAACAATAATTAGTTTGCAATATTTATTACCATTAAAGAAACTCTTACTGAATTAAAATCCATAGGCTACTTGTACAACTCTGAGCACTGCTAAAGTAAAGAGAACTGTCATGTGATCAAACTTAACTGCGGACCCCTGCCCTACTGGCATTTTTAAAAACGCGTAAGAAAAGCTGTAACCTGTTTCCTTAAAATGACTAGCTTAAAAAAGGCTATAATTCCTATGAGGTTGACCCAATATGGACGCCACATGTATTTATACACCCTCCTAAATTACAGCTGGCAGGCGGCACACTAAATTCATAGTAAGCTTTACTTCAAATCCATGTGCCAAAACACCAAAAGAGTCACAGTCAAGTTAGCTGTTATCTCTTAAAACAACAAAAGAAGGGGATTTTTTTTTCAGCCTAAAGGTTTCTTATTCCCAGCTTCCACCAAATCTTGTCCTGCAGCAACTGTATACGGCTAGAAAACCTACAAGGCCGGGAGCTGAATGGAATGAGTTCAAGAAGTTGTACACGCCCCTACATGTAGAACAAGGTGCTTTGTGGGGAACAATGTCTCTGACAAGTGCAAATTTCACTATTTGTAACCGAGGTGCGAGCACGGTTCAGATTCGTTTCTTCTCGGATGAAATTCTGACAAGCCCTTACAGGAAAAAGAAGAGAAAGAAAAAAAGTGAACCCCAATGCATTATACACACAAAGAAAGGGGGGAAAAAAACAAAAAAAATGCTTTCCATCCATTTCTATATTTCTTTTAAACTGTTTTCTGCTTCCAGTGTAGGGGCAGCACAGCAGAATGGTCCAGGTTGTTAGGATGTTCTGCAGGCTCCTGCAGGTTTCCTGGTCCAGCAGGACAACCTAGGAGAGCGGACTATAACCCCCCATAGTGCTTGAAAAATATCTCCTAGACCTGCTCCCTGCCTTTGGGTCGGACCATATTAAAAATGTAAGGGCAGGAAGTGTGTCTGTGTGTGTGTATACATTATGTGTGTATTTGTATCTCGTAAATAAACTCAGTTGGTTTCATAAGAGGACAGAAGTGCAGCATCCACAGGCTCCATACAGGAGGGGCAGGTAAAGGAGCGCATCAACCAATCATCGATGCAGTCCATGTGGTAGATGTGCATGCAAGGCAGGAACCGGATGGGATCCCCGTAGACAAAATCCAGCATGCAGATCACACACCTATACAAAAAAAAAAAAGATAACACAGCAAACTCAGTGTCTTTGTTCACAATAACGCAAAAACTCGTGTTGTTTATAATTATAAATCATACAGCAGGACGCGTTGAGCCTTAAATAGATTTTGTGTCACAGGCAGCAAACAAATAAGCGATTTGTTACAAAATATTTCTGCCCCAAATGTTACCAACACAGTTGCATCAGCTACTGACTACTTACTCTCGTATCTTCTTCTCAGTGCCGTCACTGCCAGGGTCAAACACCCCCCTGGGCAGATGCTGAATGAGGCCGATCCTCTGTGCGATGCGCACTTGCTCTTCTTCGGTCAGCTGCGTCGCCAACCTGGTTTGACTCGGAGTGGGGTGGTAAACAGGTATATGGCTTTGCTCCTAAAAGACACACAAAGACATTATACACCGTATCGAAGAACAAACATTACCAAAACACTTCTTTATTAGTGATGTGTCAGTGAAACCAATAAGTGAAAGTGAGTAATAACTGTTATGAAATCATATTTCAGGACCGAAGTGAACTATGGTTATTACTAAGCGTCTTCATATTGAGGAGGGGGGAAAAAAATGATACGCTGCTCCACTAGGGGGCAATATTTCACTTAAGCCCAGCCTTATCCCAAATATGGAAATCTGTTTGAAATACGTTGCAAAAAGAGGCAGCCGAAGACACAGCCTTTCTGTAAGAGACAAAGTGAGGTGAACAGAATGGCTTTTTTCAAACAGATGCCTACTCAGCATTCTTCACAGTCTACAGCAGTGTGTGTGCGTGTGTGTGTGTGGGGGGGGGGGCTTTAATTTTAACTAAATGTTAGGATTGTACAGATTTTAAATAATTTTTAATATACCACTAGATGTTTATTGTCCTTTTCTCAAGAAAGTGAGATAAAATGTTACTGTACAGTATTTTATTTCACTACCAGTTTGGAATCTAATGCTTGCCATAACTTTCACAGCAAAAATAACAGACTGACAAGACTCGAGAGCTGGACAGTCGTCGGGAGACTACAAGTGAACCACAGATATCCAAGAATCAGAGATCAGATTAAAAGTCAGGAGATCAGGTTCCACACACACTCGCACAACCAACTTATAATCACATGCTGCCACGTCAAGCCAAACAAGTTAGTCTGCCTGCACAAACACACACTGTGTGGTTTTACTATCTTATTGAGGTGCTAATGTTAGCTTTTGTATTCTCACAGGTTACACTTTTATCATATCTACACCTTAACTTGTTCAACCAGGCAAAATGTTCTGCTTTTTTTTTTTTAGCAAGAAGCTGCCGCACCAAGACGTTTGATAGCACAAATATTCCCAAACAATAGATATGGATTAATGTTGCAGTAGGACACCTTGCTATAAAAAGCTAATTGTATCCTGATAGCACCCAAAGTGTTCGTCCCACCCTTGCTGTCCAAAGCTACGTCTTCTAAAGAAATGACGCACAGACTAGATGGCCAGTGACGACATTACTAAAACACATCATGTGCCATTCAGCAGTGAGAAAACTTTACAGATAGTAACAGTTCTTAAATACCAAACATAAAATAATACCCGATTACACACTGCTGCTGTAGTTAAACCAATTCATAAAAAAGTGCACAAACTACATAAGTTATATGTTACAGTCGAAACATTCCAAAATCCCATCACACAGTATTCCTACCGGTCTAAAAGAAATACTGCAACCATAACATCATCTTATTAATTTCGCTCCGTTTTAATTCTGTCTTTTTTCCCACAGTACCTGAACGCGCTGATAACGTATCCTGTCTGTGTAAACAGGGTGCACAGAGGGATGCTAATGCACATCTTGATAGGCAGGTAGTGGAGCCTATCATGATGTTCGGACCAAACATTTAAATTGGATGAACATTTTTTGGTCCTACCCTTTCCACAGAATATAGAAATACATTAAAATACATTTAGACCAATTAGATTAATGATTGCTGTCAGGATGTGAAGAGACTTGCAGAACTAGCAGAACAAAAAATGTTTTTGAAGACCTATTGTACCTTTAATGCTGTAACAGCTAAATTATTAGTAACGTTTAATATCTATAGACGGTCAAGGAAACATGAGCAACTAAAATCCCAGTACACTAACTCTGTTTATATGGAATATAGTATTCTGATTACAATTAGTTTAAAAGTCTAATCAGAATTAAAATGATAAACAACTATACACTTTATATAAACAACTATACACTATAATTATATACTATAACTATATAACTAATAAAAATGCCCAACCGGACAAAAAAAAATCAGGTTTCTAGAGGTGGAATAAACTTGTTTATTTTAATTAAATGAAAATTTCCTCCATGTATATGACTCATTTCAATACTTTAAGTGTACGTCCTTCTTCGCATGCCTAATCATGACGTAAATTCCCAGAAAATGACTGGCAAAACAGCAACACAATGCCCATAACCAGCACGAATAGCTAATCAGAAAACACAGGATATAATCAAAATTAAGTCCGTAAACTGAATGATGTCAGTCAGAACAACAAAAAAAGTTGTGCATAAAACAACGGGGCTACTGACAGCTTAAAGGGAAAAAACATTGCTGAGGTCATTATGTATTCGCAATACACACATTAATAATACCATGGCGTAATCTGAGAAATGGGCTTTCACAGAGGTGAGCCAGCAATTCTGACATCAAACCACTCAGTTACATCACAAGAAAGCTTTAAGCCTCGTTCTTCATGCCATTATAATTATTATAGCTCAGATGCCTGCACTGGCAATTCTGCACTTCTGAAATAGAAGTGAAAGAGAAGCTTGAAAAAGAGATACAAGAGTGTAGCCTAGCTAAAGCTTCGCTCATCATGTTAATTGATGGATAGTTAGCTATCCAGATTTAAAGGTAGCCAGCATAAGTAGGTCCATGAATGTAACCACTGTAATAGTGAAAGGGGCTAATATAATTTAAGAAATGATGAAAAAAAAGACAGTCTTATCAAGATTTTACTTGATGCTGTATCATGAAAATTTCCATAAAGAGTAAAATAGTTTTTTTTTTAAATTTAAAATACAGTTTTTTGTAATAAAAAGATAAAGTTTAAGCATGGCAAAGCCTAATCAGATATGCAAAATGGATCACTACTCAAAAATTCAAACAAAATACACAAAATACTAGAAACCAACTCACTGAATATTAACCAAAACATTTGATGTGTCATTTACATAATCTTCATGTTTACTTCAGATTTGAAAATATTTATCCCAACAGCGAAAGGTACAAATGAATACGGTAAAAATAGTCTGTACATGCCAGTGTAGACCCCATGACCTTGGAACACGTGGCAGGGTTTAGCTGAACCAGCCAAAGGCAGCTGGAGAGAAAAGAAAGGTCCCAGTGTGTTTGCTAGACAGACAGGAGCATGCCGGCTAAATATTACTGACAGCTGTATGACAGGTGCTTGCACACACACACACATGTACACATTGATCTGCATTCTAGTCTCACAGGTGAGTGTGTGTCTAAGAGAGAGACCTGAAGAGAGAATAAGTCGACAAACATAAGGAATGGAGTAGAACATGATCTCCTTCTGGCCTCTAACATCTGAAACCTCTCTTATAACTTAATCATGGAGCACAATAGCACTGAGACCCTCCAGGGTCAAACACAATCCCTTACTTATTTAGTTCTGAGACCAATACCATAGGTTTAATTTCAGCTCATCCTTCAAACGTAAAATACTAGACAGATCGTCCTACTAAGACAACAGGTAGGAGTGTGTTCGAGAATAGCAAAGCAAAGAAGGAAACTAAAATAAAACATGTTGCATGTCTCTCTCAAGAGGCAGTAATCTTTCTAGTCTGGGCCGGACATTGAGCAGACAGAGTGCCGTCTTGAATCCCCCCCCACCTCTATATGCGCTACAGCAAGACAATGAACATGACATCAGCCACATTCCCCATCCCAGGCTTATTCTGAGCCATTCGTGCTTGCTCATAACTGCTTATAACTGAAATCTTGCCAATATTTTATCATATGTATAACAAAAATGTGATGAGTAATTTGTGAGTCTTTAAGAAACAAGCCTGAATATGTTTACCCACTTAATGTAAAATGTTCTTGAAGCAAAATGAAATGAAAAGGCATTTCTGCACACACATATACAGTATGTGTGTGTGTGTAGACATATAACATAAATTAACACCGAACATATGTCACAGTGAAATATATACATACAGTATATTGTAGTGTATAATATCAAACAGATGACAAGGCATTTACGATTTATCTGTAAAACAGTGACTCTAATAAAAGCTTAACTGCTCACATATGAACTACATATATTACAACCCTAGACTTTTAGCGAGTTACGATATGACTGCATGACCTGGCTAGAGAAAATAGTGTAATATTATTGGAACACGCATCAACAGCCATCTCATGGTTGGTGTTTACTCGGCTCAGTAGTGCACGTGTTTGGTTGGACATTGTTGTTGCATATCTTGCTATATTACTACTCTTTAGTAACATTACATACTTTGTAACCTTGTATACGAAACTTTTTTAAGCTACTGCGGGCTACTTTAGAACACATTATAAAGGGTAAGCCTATATCGACTGAGGTTTCCGTAACAGAACCCCATTGTAAATCGGGTGTAAGACGGTAGAATTTATATGTTATATGTAACTGCACCCTTTTCTCTAATTATACCTCACAATATTTCTGCAAAATGTAATGGGACATAATTTAATAATCACTATAGTTTATTATCATATTACTCAGCACCAAATATCGAAAGGGGTCTAAATGATTCATGTGATCTGATCTTTTTTTGATGTGGGTTTAGTCCATAGGTTCTTGCGTTATTTTGGATACGTTAAGTGGAGCATGCAATATAACCATGCGCCCTAGTTTTATATTATACACACATTTATCTCCATTTGCAACATTAATGCACTATCATCACGTGCATTATTGGGCCAATTATTCAATTTATTATATTTATCATTATTTGTAATGGGGGAGTTTGGCAGCCACGGTACAGAAAACAACCCACTGGCCCAGATTACTACAAGAAGAGATGTTAAGTGAATTAATAGGTTAGAAAGCAGCAAATCAATCATCTTTAAACCTGAGCTTGAAATAGAATTGCTTGTTGGACGAGATCCAGAAAAGCCACACCTACAGCTACACAACAATTATTTAATCGACGGTCTATCATTTATTACTAGGGCTGTCTAAGAATATTGATACATATTTAAATTATATTTTAAACTGATTTACATTTATGTTAATATTTAATTAAAACCCTTGATGGGTGTCAAACAACTTCCTCTTCGCTCCTGTAGTTGTCGCTCATACATATGGTCATCATTTCAAGAGCAAGCATGGTGGAAAAAATTAAGACGCATCAGGCTTTTTATTTGTTTTTTTTTTTAGTTATCTGTTTTCCTTTTTTTCCCCCCCCAAGTACTTCAGTGTATTGCAACGTGTATTGTGTTGCAATATATCGTGATATATTTGATCGTGACCCATGTTTCTAATGATATGCATCGTACAGGCCCTTGCCATAATATAACCCTACTTATTACAGCTATAAAACAATGTGAAATAATATCCTAGAGCTGCAGAATAGCAATTAGGCTTTGTGACGAATCATAAGACCTTTAAACTCTCATTAGATTGTGTGTGATCTGGATAACTGTATGCATGAATATTTATTTGTTGCTGGTAAGAGTCATATTTGAGAGACATAAAAATGCTAGATGTTTCAACTGTTATCAAAGTACTGGATCTGAACAATGCTCAACTGCTTTCTGAAATAAAGGTGCAAAAGCAAACGAGTCCTCAGAAATAGAGAAAATGAAGTAGTGAGGGGGAGAAAAGATAAATAAACACGCCTGTGGCGAGAGAGGGGTTTTTAGCCCGATTAGATCCAGAGTGCCACGCTTGAACTGAGCCATCTCTCACACCCACACAGCATGTGTCCTTGGTAAAAGAGAGGAAAGAGTAAAGGAAAGCCAGGCAAGTAAGTGTACTGCAGGGCCAGTCGTAAAACAAACAGGCAGCTGGAGACTGGCCAGTAAGTATGCAATCAATACCATGAGGGAGATGGAGGGGAAACCCATTTGTAAGGCTTCAGGGACGCTCCATCAATTCTAACAAACCTTTTGACACACATTCATGTTCTTTCCCAGACTCACAATTACACTCACCCTCCTATGGCCAGTCTGCTAGGATGAGTCAGCATTTCCAGCCAACTGCTCTTCAAATACAACTTCTCCAACAAATCCTCCTTCACACAAACATGGACAAAACCATACTCCTCCAGAAGCAAGTCTGTCTCTAATTTGACAGGCTTTCTGATAGTTGTTGTAAAGCTAGAGATGGGTGTCCTGAGCTGGAACAAGCACTGCTGCACACAGCAGGAAGCTTTCTTACACCAAACTCTCTTTCTCCTGTAACACAGGTAATGTTTTTTGGGGGTCTGAGGTCTGTTAGAGATTCCATTGTAATTAAGTGCTCACCTGGCTACCATTTAACTGCATTTCAACAGGTGTAAATGTTTAAATCATATGCAGCTGTCACAACAGTCTGGGGTTTCACTGATGAGTTCATAGGTCATGTTATGTTTTCTTTAACATGCCTATCAAAGATTTAGATCAATAAGCTAAAGCAATGCTTTAGTGTTCCAGACAAGCCGAAAAGAGAGGGAGAAAGAGAAAAAAAAAAAGAAATACGTAAAGCATTCTTGGAAGCTGGCACAGGAATGTGCTGAGATTGGAAGTGATTTGGGTTGCAGAGTTGGCCTGGGTCCCCTCTTTGTCTGCGCCACACAGTTCAAACAGAACTGTTACACAGAACACTTCTGTCAGGATACCACAAGTAGCTCTGTCTCTGTGCTCTCCATTTCTCATCTCATCTTTGTCTCATCCACAGCTTTTAGTTTACAATTAGGGCTGCACAATTTATCTATCATTTCGGCATTGACATCCTAATGTGTGTATCTGCAATAGTCACACTGCAGGTTGCGTAATGTCGAGTGGGGATTATATTAAACTGCGCAACAGTTCAGAACGCATGTGATTTGAGAATTATTTGAGAAGTGTCCGTAAAAGCTTATCATTTGCCCATTGTTTTTAAAGTGTGTTACTGTGTAAACATTTCAAGCTAATTTAATAGATTAAGGTGCAAGGAACAATCACTTTTGTAGCCCTAACAAGGATTAATTGTACTTTAATTTATACAGTGAAGTCTATACAGTGTAATTTTACATTTGATTGTTTAATTTTTGTATCTGAATCTCCGAACAAAGAGAAAACATTGTTTATTCCATTTACATCTTTGTAGTATTGTATTTATTTATGCTTATAATGTGTTTATTCTATTACACGCAGATGCCTTACTTACAAAAATCACCTCATTTATTCTAAGATAATGAATTCTTTCCAGAATGGAGCTATTTAAGTCATCTGGTAATTATTTTTGCATATTACAATGTACAGGGTGGTCCTATAGGTTTCCATACACATAATATAGTATAATTGCAGAAAAACTAAATATTGCAATGTTAGTTTATTACAATATTGTGCAGTCCTTGTAACAGGTTTTTATTCAGCTTATTAAAAAGCAACCTAGTACAGGAAACTTTTAAATGATATTAAGTCAAATCAAGGTATACCTCAAAAATACATAAAAAATTAACTTGTATATAAAATTACAGCAATGCATGTTTTTTTGAAAGGGAAGTAAAGAAACAGCAGTGTTGAAGTTTTAGCTAGAAGATCTTATCTTTGCATTAACTTTGCATGTCTTAAGTGTGAGTTAGTTAGTGCTAGACCACAGTGCCGAAATGGTTTGCAGTGCCTTTACAAAAACAAGTGTAGCTCTAAAAAAAAAAACAAAAGAAAAAAAACACACTTCAGAGAACATGAAGTCTCTCTGTGAAAGGTAGAATATGGTCAGTGTTATGGAACTCCAGTCGTATTAGGCTGGACCGATAAACGAGGTCTTATCGAATCACGATATTCTTTATGTCTATAACAGTGATATACTTCAGACATTTTTGCTCTATGTGGATTCAAACGTGTTCCACTGTCCATCTGGTGAGACACTGTGTTCCTTGAGTAAAGTTATTGTGCCGTGCAGCACGAAACATAAAATGTCATTGGAAAAGCTGAGATTCTTTGATTAGAAGATACAAACCATTTTAAGAAACAATAAACAGAATCAGATCGGTGTCTTTATTAGACCACCAACAGCCAAACATACATACACAAAACTGTAAATTCATCCATAAAAGTTCAACAAAAATGATGTGGTTGCTTGGTAAAAGAGCTAAAACAATCAAATTCAGTGAAATATGAAGTCTTCAGGGAGTTTGCTTCTTCTTTTGTCATAAATTGCAGACACGTTACTGAAGACACATTCACCAAAGACTAATGGCTGCCTCATCAGAGCCAAATAGCGCGTTTCAAATTTACATTGTTTTATCTGCAAATACCTAATATCAGTGCTGATAATCAGTCAGGCTGATAACCAGCCTAATAATTGTATTTAAGTAAGGTTTAGGAATAATTACATTTACTTATTTACATCTTATTTACATTTATTTATTTATGGCATTTGGCAGAAACCCTTATTCAGAGCGACCTACAATTTCTTTTTATACAGTTAAGCAATTGTAGGTTAAGAGCCTTGCTCAGGGGCCCAACAGTGGCAACTTATTGGTGCTGGGAATCGAACCCTGATCTTCCAACAGCATATTTCAGGCTGGGTCTGAGGGATATTCTGAGGGTCAGGGTGAACTAACACTGTTGTACCTTGTGTCTGTCTGAATTTTTTAGAAGAATCTTTTTGTAACTATCCTCACTGCAAATTACCCAAACTTTTACATTTACACATACTGGAGCTCTCTGGAGATTGTGTGTAAAGTGTTAAAGTTTTACATTGCCTGAGGTTTGTTGACACTGAAGCTTATTGTCATCAATAAAAACATGAATTTACATGAAACAACAAGGTAAGAGTTGACACAGCAGTCCCAAAAGAAGCTTGGGAGTAAAAACTCAAAGTAAAATATACTAACTGTTTTCAGCAGTTTCATTTTTGGATATTTTGTCCCACAGTAAAGGTTTTTAAAAGATTTACATTCTACTGTTGGTTATAATTATTATTATTTTTTATTTAAAAGGTATTTTGGGGGATTTTTAGCTCTATTTATAGAACAGATAGAGATAAAATGAGGGAGATAGAGACTGGGTGTGGTGGACCGGAAAGAACCTGAGCTGGAATTGAACCCGGGTGGCTGGAGCGCATGTGGGTGCTGGCGCCTAAACCCCAGCGCCTGCCACTTTTATTAGGTCTCACTCTTATCTTAGAACATATGCTTGGTACTAAACTAGAGAAAATCTGATACTTGGTATAAATTAGACTGGCACTAAATTAAAGGAAACTCTTAAATCCCAATTTAATCACATACCAATCATTGACTGGAATAGTGTTCTCTCAAAAGCAGATTGGACAATGACAATTGTGCGGGTTTTTTTCCTTTGATTTCTTAATAATATGCTGCCTACAAAGAAAAACCCCACAAAAGAAATCATCTTGAACCAATCAATGGATAACACCTACCAATGTCTAATCCTTTTGGCAGATTACATCATGCTGGTCTATTTTCTTTTCATTAAAATTTCCTACATTATTAACAACGCTGCTCAAAAACCCAGTAATAAAAAACAAAAGAAGAAAGTCATTTATACTGAAGATAACCCGAGCGCCAGAGTTTTACAATTATATTCTGTCCAGCTCGCTCACCTTCTCAACTCATTTATTCGGGTTCAGACTTTAAAGCCCAACTTTCATACTAATATTCCAACTAATGCCTTATACATGTCTTAGTCACGGTGGAGGTGATTTTGTCTAGTTGGATGTGATCCTGGATTTACATCCTTTATTAATCCTGGATCAATATTTCAATCAACCAATCAAGACAATCTGATGTCATCAGTGTGTTAAAAAACCCACCTGAACATATAATATTTAAACGACATATATGATAGATTACATGCTGTACTGAACAATTGCATAGAACAGTTAACGTGTGAACATTTTCCTCGCCTAGATTTTCTTTAATTTACAGAAGAAAATAAGGCATGTGATTGTTAATTGTCAAAAGGTTGTGATTTCATTAAATAAATGTAAACCCTGTTTTTAGGCATTTTGTGTTCGATTGTGCATTAGAGATTGTTTATGAATTACTAAATCTATTAATGTTTATATTGGATCATTATAATCAATAGAGTCAAAATTCACTAATATGTTATAAATTAGTGGACTATTATAATTTTTTTTTTTTAATATAGTTTATAGTCTGATTTCATGTTGTGATTTAATGTTAATCCAGGAATCGTCATTGTCAGCCAATTGTTCCAGAATCAGTTCATTTCCAGACCTCGACAATAAACTATAAAGTAAGTTTTTTTCAGGGAAAAACAGATCCAGGCAGATTCGGTCGACACACACTGATGACATCAGATAGTTACGATTTGTTGAATGAAATGTTCATCCTGGAACAACAAAGAATATTAATCTAAAATCACATCCTACTTGGTAAAATTGTGTCCAAGCAGAGTCTCTGCATTAGTGTGTTACAGTACCGCTGCATTGCATTCTGGGTCTACGGGTCCAACTTATGCTGTGCTAGAATTTGTTAACATTGTGAGTCTGAACATCTTTTAATTAAAAGTTAAAACGACTGAAAAAATGTTCTGTTAAACACGGGTGACATCAGCGTGGCACACACCCTTCCAACTTCTACCTGGAATAACAACACATAACAGTGTAACACCACAATTATTAACACATACCAAACACAGATATACTTAATTAGAGATATTAAGGACTGCTTTAAAATTAAAGAACTGACTATTAAATGACACTCGTGCTTTAGAGAGTGTTTAAGATGCTGGTACCCGAACAGTTTTTTTTCTGTCAGTGAGGTTTCATGTACTACGTGGTACAAAAACAACACAAAAGCCAAAAAAATGAATTAAACAAAAACCACAATAAAGTAAGTAACATTAATATGTGTGTGTGTGTGTGTGTGTGTGTTTGTTGAAAGAGCTGCTACAAACCAAACAATAGCCGTGAAATGGCCGGTCTGGAAACGGTGCCAAGTTTAAACACCTTGTCTGTCCGACAGAAACACCAGACAAAGAGAATTGAGTCAGCTAGTCTATTTAAGCTACAGCCACGGCAACACAGGTCATTTGAGACAAAATAAACCAAATGTTACGTTAATATTTACTCTTTATTTCCTACACGGTGTGTTTTAGCCTGTAACACGGTGTAATACTGTTATAGCAGAAAGCTCTGTGTTTGAACGCGGCTGTTAGCATGTATCCGTTAGTTACTTCCGAGTGTTTGGATTGTCGTTCGCAGACTCGACAGGGAACAAAAGACGACTTGGGCAGCTGCACTGCCCTGTGTGTTTAAACACACATTTCCTTTAAAAATGAATCGACTGTCCTGCTGTTTCTGACGAATGTCTCTTACCTGGTAAGGAGGTGGCGGTTCCTGGTCCGGATCAGTGCCGTCACCGAAACTGCCTCTGTCTGACTGCGACTCATGAAGCAAAGAGATGTCATCCGAAGTGGGAGATTTTAGACAATTACCCATGTCCCTTCTGTCCAAGTCCTTTTGAAAACCGCACTGTTTTAATATAATATATAAACGGACTCTACTTCTTATCCGTCTGTCACGATTTACCCACTTAAATATCGATTTCTAACACTTTAACGTATGTCGAAACATCATAGTCAAAGCCAGGAGGACCTCGATCTGTCTCTGTCCTCAACAAAACAAACTATCAGCACACAAAGAGCTGGGATAAGCAGCAGTCTTCCGCAGTGTGAACAGATTTAAAAAATTGTCCTTAAGTAACAGCTGTGCACTTCCAAATCAGACAAACAGATTAAACATCTTTGTTTTAGCTTGTTACTGTACAGGCTCCTTTTCCGTGTTCGACAAATTCCATAATATCAAATGGCTCTCTCAATGGTCATTTGGTCTTTCAGTCACACTAAACTCCGCCTCTCCCCCGACGTCAACCAATCAAATGGCGCCATTTTTTAAACCAGGAAGTCTGGAGACGTTTATGTTTGCAAGATCAACTAACAGCTGTGAAAGTTTACAAAATTGTTGTACATTCAGTTATTTACCTTATTTTCTCTGCATATATATATATATATATCTATATATCATATATAGATATATATATATATATATATATATATATATATTGAAAACCCGACAGTGTTTTGCATAAGTAATTGCTCCCTTGAACTTTCCGACACTTTGTAGCTGAACTTAAATTGGTGTAATTCGCATTATAAAGGATAAATTCCAGGAAAAAAATATCCAAAATAATCGAATTAAATGAAAGTTTTCTGATAAATGTACAAAAATGAAATAGTTTCTGGTTACATGTACTATATCAGTTGTCGCAAGATAGTCTCAAAATTAATTAAAGTGCAGCTGTGCGTCATTTAAACGTCACGTGACCACAAAATAACTACACTTGTATTATTATTATTATTTTTGGAGGGGAAACTAGTAAATGGTATAATCCAAACTTGGTCAGATCTTAATCAAGCGGAGAAAACTGTATTAATATAGCATCACTGATTCACCGCTTTTGCCTAATATTGAAAATGAATAATCATAAGAATGAATCATACCACAGTCATTACAGACTCGGTGATATCATGCATTCGATGAGTTATTACGCTCGTAATCTTAAGCATATCATATGAAAGCCTGGGCCATATGATATTCTACCACATGTTTTAATCAGGGCACCACAATACTTATCACCATACATTACATAAACTTAATAACCTATATAACCTATCTGTCAAAATAGTGTCGGAGGGAAACAGAACACAAAATAACAGACAATGTAAACATAGACACATTTAATCAAATTCCTTTAGCCACCACCGTTAACAAAAAATGAATTTCAGTAGTTTTACTGTATATGAATTAGAGTCCTTCATAAAAAATTAAGTATTTCATCTTAATCTTTACAAACTTAATATAGCAACCAAGTAACAAATGAGTTTTAAAACATAAAATATAATATAAACAAAAACACTCGATCTCCTACAACAATAATCGTTAAAGTGTAGATTGGCCTGGCAAAAAAACAAAACACTGATATTGCTTTTGATGACAATGCATGACTAAGCATAATTTAATTTATAATGCAATAAACCACTCACTTTGAAACACACATTTGACTGATACTATATATATATATATATATATACATAATATATTAAGTTTCTAACAGTATTTGTTTTGACAGGATCGAGGCTTTTGGACGTTAACAAAATGTCAAAAATATTAATCTCTCTTTTGGTAAGGCTGTAATGGTTTTCAGTGCATCCTTCGCCATGGCTAAAGCAGAAATTCCTGTCTGCCACCTTAGACTGTGTTCCTAAAAGACACATTCAGCTGTCCAACTTATATTAGAAGAAATAAGACTAAGAAAATCCACCAATATCAAATAAAATATTCACATAATTGTGAATAGTGACATGTGATGGAGTCAACAAGAACTCTGCTATTATACTTATTGTGATTTTAGACTGGAGAAATACAAGAGAACTATATTAACAGTTAGATTAGTGTATGCATATATTCCTACTAAAAAATAAATAAAAAATACAGTCTTTATTCAAAATTGGCTTGAATTAAAGGTTAAGGTAAACTAGTTAAACAAGCAACTCATGTTATTAATGTGCAACCCAATCAAAAAATTATAAAAAACAATAGCAATTTGTTTAACACATTTACGTGTATTTACTGTAAACTAATGAAAGTTAAATTACAGGTTCAGTACCATCTTACGCAGTATCATTTCTACAGTGTAGTGTATGTAGATATCAATCAGGTATTTGAAATATTCACATGGCGGAATTGCTTAACGGTATTGATAAACAGTATATTTTGTCATTTCTAATGCTATGTGTCATTTTTTTTTAAATAATTAAAGGTTTTGAGTGCTAACAATTCAAGTCATTTTCCTTATACATTCCTCATCAACACTTATAAGTAATATATAATTAATATAATATATTTTGAGATTTGTCCATTTTGATCCATATTTGACTTAGATTCGATTTGTCGAACTTTATTGGAACCCCTGTACACCTACACATTCATGCAAATATCCAGTCTACCAGGTATAAGGCAGCAGTGCAATGCATTACATCATGCAGATTAAGGGCAAGGGCTTCATTTACTGTATACATTAAACGCTATTATGTGAAGAAAGTGTGATTACATTAACCGGGACATGGTTGTTAGTGACAGAGGGGTTATTCTGGTTTAAGCATTTTCCAATCCGATAAAGTTTTTGTACACTACAGTAAATTTATGTTACACACAATGATACAAAAAACACTACACTACAGCAAAAAAAAAAATCAGATTAAATTGATTAACTATACCGTAAGCAATTAACCTGTTCATGAATAATTATATGCATTTTACATTGTCTGATTGGAAAATTGCATGAATGAACAGGTGTACAGGTATTCCTATTAATGCCACTGCTGACTGTATATGCACTGAATAACTTGCGTAAAGATAAAAGCTTATTTAAGAACTAAATATTTGCTTAACAAGTATGATCTGTTTGTTGAGGTCCCAGTCTGGCTAAACTGTATTCAGTCAGCACCTCTGAGGGCAAAACTAATCTAAACCCAAAATGCTTCTCCAGAGCAGTAGAAACATCTTTGGTTAATATTTGTGTGGAAAGTTTCTCTAAGCCGCAGACAGTTATTTCTGTATCAGCACAATGTTCTGCCTCTTATTCACAGCGAAACTGCATGCATTTGATATCCCATGTATTGTATCTATGATTGTCTATAAGAAATAAAAAAAGCATTTTGTGGGTAACTGTTGATGCATATGTGTTTAAGAGAGATTTTTCCATCAGACGCTCAGTCCTGCTTGTACGTATTTCTGCACATATGCAGCCTCCGCCCAGCTGTCTAAGCCTGAGCATGGCATATGCTGACCCTGTGAGTTCTCTGACCCTGTTGTTATCGTGGTTGTTAAGGGCTTAAAGGCGAGCAGGGTTCCCCATTTTCCTCTGTGGCTTGTGCTTTGTGCAGAGCCGCCTGAATCCGGAAATGAGTCCGTGACTCCATCGAGTAGTTCTTATAGTTCTGCCTAAAAAAAAAAAAGAATTTTGACCTTTTTTTTTTGTTTTTTCGTCATGTTTTTGGGATATCTTCAGAACGTTTACTTTCATATCATATGTAGTCTACATTTAGACACTGACTAATAAAAACACAGTGACAGACATAAATCATCCGCTATAAACTCATGGCTTGCTTACTTGGCCATTTCCAGGAGTTTAACGGCTTCTTCTCTCCTACCCTGCTCCAGACACAGCAGGCCATGTTCCAACAGAGCATTCGGTACAAGATAGTGGTCAAACTTGATCTGTGTTTCACTGAGTGAAAAAAGGAGAACACAATGTTCTAAGTACCAGCACCAAGTTTGGTGGTAACAGCACAAGAGGGCCTTATTAGCTAATCATTCATGAAACATGCACATTGTTATTTGCTTAAAACCAGTACAGCAGAAAAAACTGCATCTCAGTTCACCCTCAATCACCAGATAAGATATTTAGTTTTGCATTCTTTATTACCAAAGAATTTAATCTCAGATGACTTGTCATCTCAGCCAGTCTAGAGCAGTTTTTTGTACTCTACACCAGCCCTATTTAACAGACTGTAACTCTAAGATGTTTTTAACTTACTACTTTTATAATGAAGTATTATTAGTTTATTGTTATTATTATTATTATTAGTAGTAGTAGTAATAGTACTACTAACAGTAAAAAACAATGAAACGTGTGTTCAGAATTAGGGGTGGTACCATGGGGTACCATTGGGTAAAGGGGCACCTTTTATTTTATTTCGTTTTAAACCCCTCGACAGCATAAAAACCTGAATGTAGTGCTTGAACTTAAACCTTTAATCAGTTTGTAACATATTTATGTTGGACTGCTAACCAGAAGATGACACCGGTCCAAGTTACACCGGTCTGGACAAGGGCGTCTGCCAAATGCCATGAATGTAAATATTCCTTTAGCCATATTGTACCCAATATGTATTAAACTAGCTTGTTTTGTAAGAATTAAGAAAAAAATAATTACACTATTGTTAATTCTAACAATTTAAAAAAATATATTGTTTATTACTGCTATGCTAGCAAGTATGAATATTACATTAAATTAAAGGAGAGAATATTTGATGGCTTGATTTTGTCAATAGTGTGGTGATTTCAGAGGGCAGATCTCGACACTAGCTAAAAGGCATGAATACACACTGTGGGCAGGGCTACGTATACACACACACTTTAATTAATTTAAAATAGCCAGTGTACAGCCAACATTTACAGTCAGATTATTAGAAAGTGTGAGGAATTCAGGCATCCCAGGGAGAACCTATATGCAGACATGGGATGAAGATGCGATACCACACATACAGGAGACAGAAACACAATCTCATGATTGAACAAAAGATGTTGGTATTAGAAAGCCTTCTCTAATATGGAACTGATCTTCCATTAAAGACCTTTCCTTAAATATCTAACAATGATTAAGACCTTCTTTTTATCAGGAAATGTTTTTTTTTCTGCAGCAAATAAAAATGATAATACGTAAGTGAATAATATTATAATATTATATAAACTGTTATGGACAAAAGTAATTGTTATTTTTAAACCAAGAAAAAATGTGGCTGCAATCTCTTTTAAACACAGATCATATTGAGCAAAATGACTTACTTGCACAGGATGAGAGTGAAGTAGTGTTCTGCTTCCTCTGTATAGCCCAGGTGCTTTAAACACAGACCCTTTAGCAGACTCAGCACACACTGGTCATCTATAGAGAACTCTGTCCCTAGAGAAGAACCCATAGAATACAATCATCAACAGCACTTACCTTGCAAAAATATACAGAGCTTTTGCTATAAATTGTGTTATTACAGGAAAATTAGAATGTACATACACTATACGGGCAAAAGTATTAAAGACCTGACCATCAAATATATGTGTTTATTAATGTCTTATTCCCTCTCCTATATCAGCCAGCACACTTCTGAATAGGCGTTTCACCGGATTGTAAAATGTGGCTGTAGGGATTTGTGGGTAAATGTTGGGTGAGGCGATCTGGGGCGCAGTCAGTGTTGCACTTTATCCAAAAGGTGTTCAGTGGGGTTTAGTCAGAGTCAGGTCCTCTGTATAGGACACTTTTCTTCTTCCAAACCAACCAGAACACACAGCATGTCTATATGGCGCTCCAAAGCTTTGTGTACAGGGGCAGTGTCATGCTGGAACAGTGTTTAGATCTCTTAAGCTGCATTTACACTGCATGTATCAAGTGACCCAATTCAGATGTATTCCTGTGATGTGACACAGATAGGATTTGACCCACGACTGTGTAAACAGGGAAAAAGGACACGTATTCTAATATTTTTGGATTGGTTTCAGGCCTCATTAATGGAATTTAATTAGATATGTGCATTAGCGTCTGCCATGTAAGCAGGCCGAGCGGATTTTTACCTGTCAATGCAAGGCGCATGACGTCAACTCAGGTGGACACCAAAAGCAACTTACTGTGTATATACAGTATATATAGCAATCAATGCTAACTTCGCCCAGGCTGCAACAATAACTTTTCCCTTTTTCTCTGTCTAAAGACAACATCGTTTTGCTGAGCTTTAAATAAATTCTGTGGAAAGCAATAATCATTTTGTCTTTTGTCCACTGATTAACACACTATTTTTACCTCCTTTTCTAGTCAGTATGTCTACTTTAGGGTACTTTGCTATGATAGTGCAAATTCAGATACTTGTCAGATTTAAAAGATGATGTAAGAGGGTTGTCTTAAAAATATATATAGTGACAAAATCGGAATTGGGCATCAAGACCTGCAGTGTAAATGCAGCCTTAGTTATAGTGGAAAAAATTATGTAATGCTACAACATATAAGGACATCACAGACAACTGTGTGGTAACAAACACTAAGACACATTAATGTGGGTGTGCCGATAAGATGTCTGGGGTGCAGTCAGCGTTTCAGTTCATCTTAAAGGTGTTCAGTGGGGTTAAAGTCAGGGCTCTGTGCAGGAAACCATTGTGCCCAAAGACACTGTAATAAAGGAAAAAGATGCAAAGACAATCTGAGGACACCTTTGTGGCTGTACTAATAAGGTGTCCACAAAGACATAGTATACAGCTCATGTTTATAAACTACATTTTAACATAAATAAAAAGGCCACTAAATTACAGTTTGTACTGGACTTAGCCAATGAGCCAGTGTCGAGTGACAAGGTTATGTTTTCATGCACTTGGCTGAACTTAGACATTACTCGGATTCTGTTCAAGTTTCAGCTGAGCTTCATCCAGCGTCTTTAACATGCCCTCTGTCAGGTCTTTGTGTTTTCCGATCACAGTGTAGCCATTCCAGATATACATCATCTCCTGAAGGAAAAAAACAGTTGCTTATGAGAAGAGAAAAGAAGCATTAAACTGTTCTAGTCCTTATCAACAAGTTTGTTTAATTTGTGAACATTTCCATAGGCATGGAATTTCTTAATGTCGTAGCTACTTGCGTGACAACATAGAGCTCCTAAAGAGTTTATAATAAGTCTGAAATCATAAGGATTCTGCGAGGATATTTTCTCAGTTCATATGTAATCTATACATTAAAGTATATTCAGTAACCTCAGTGAATCTGACATAAAAGTCAAGTGTAAGAAATGTACGATGGATGCCGAGTTTAAGGGACAAAAATGCTGCGTAACAAGACTACATAACAAGACTCATTTCAACTCAAGTAAACACAATAAGCAGGTTTTGGACCGATATACTAGAGAATCTCAATAAATGATCATCAAAGGACCAAGAATTGTGAGTAATACTGTACAATATCACAGAGATAACATGCAAATTTGCTCACAGACAGAAACTTGATGCTAAACTTGTAAAGCTGCTTCTTTTTTCACTTAATAACTGACTCATATACTGACCAGCGAAGGTACAGGCAGAGGAACGGGGTTCTCTGCAATATAGCGACGAGCCTTGCGAATGGCAAACTTCTCAGTGGGTAGAGACTTTCCAGCAATTTTCTGCTTTAGACTAGACACTTGCCTGCAGAAACACAAAAACAACAGTGTACTCTGCATCAAACCACTGTGAACTTACACAACCATAACAACAAGACAGAAGGCGGGCTGTCATGTTTATTCTTTATTTCAAAATGACCAAATACAAAGCCATTCCCCAAATGTTTACTCACAAGCCATACAAACTCAGTCTATTACCTGAATAATGCCACATCATTTGCCCCAAACGGCTGACGTTCCTCTTCATTCAGCATGCTGAGGTAGGCAGCTTTCATATACGCATACATGGCCTGCAAAAAGCAGTAACAATTACTGCTGCAATCTAAACTCAGTATAATCACAATGATGACAGCTACTGGGTTATCCTATATCTCTCATAGACAAAAAGTTGCAATACTACAATTCTGCCGCACTGAAACTCTGTGGTGCTTTCCCATCTTAGCGTTTTAAGGTTTTACCTTAGACCATGCGTTTTCTTTGCTGAGCAGGTCTGCGTAAAAATAGGCCATCTTCCAGTGTCGCTTATAGGTAAAACACCACATCAGCTCCCAGTAGCACATGTGATGAAACTGCTTCCAGACTTGCTGGGCCTCACAACACTCCTCAAAGTGTTTAATAGCCTACAAATCGACACAAACACATATTGTACAGACACTCAGTCACATCATGCATCAGTGTATGAGGGGAAATTAAGAAGAAACAGATCACGGATTAGAGGAACTCACAGCATCAAGATTGCCTTTGATTTCTTCTATTCGACCAGCGAAGAATAAGAAGATAGACCCCTATGAGCAGAGGAGGGTGAAACATTCAGGCTAATTAAACTTCCGACAAAATGTGATTAGCACAGCCCCATGTAGGCAGTTTTGAAAAATAACATGTACAGTGTGTAACATTAGATGTCACTCCAGCAGAGAATGTTTTTGTACAGTACTGTTAGTGTTGGATAAGATATGTCTTTAAAATCTATGCAAAAAAGCTTTGGTTGTATTCTTGCACCCAAACGTGTTCATAAAATGACTGCACGTCACCAGCACTTACTATATTTAAGTAAGTAGCTAAAATGACGATTAATTTTGTGGAAAAATATCTACAAGTTAAATAAATACAGTTTTCTCTGTAATTTTCTCCACCAGCTTGCATTAATTTTTTTATTAATTTAAAGACATAAAAATGCAGGTTAAACTAAAAACTCTTCCTTAAAAAAATATATTGATTCAGCACATTATACAAATCTGTCTTGAGTCAAAAGATTGGTTTGGATGCAAGTGCAGTTATTTATTTACAGTGACAAAAAAACATAACATGATAAGCAACAAAGCAAAATCCAGACAAACTGAAACACAGAGGTAGAAATACACAGACTACTTGGGGAAACAATCAACACCTGAACACAATGATGGAACAATCAACCGACGACACAACGGGGAGACTCACATGACAAGACACAGACAACATAAACAAGCATGGAAAATAGGAAGCGAAAATCACTAAATAGGAAGCGAAAATCACAGTTGCCCTCTGGTGGCTCATCAGGGCAACAGACCCTTAATTCTAACACCTAAAATGAATCCTACACACACAATAAGGACCATATATTCTGCATTTTTCAATGTTTTCTTTGCTTCAACGTTTAACATAATAGGAAAATTCGTTTAAGACTTTACCAGGATACACTATATGGACAAAAATATTAGACACCTAACCAACACATCCATGTGTGTTTTTTCCATGTGTCTCACTCTTACTTCTATAATAACCGCCACCATTCTGAATACTGCATTCCACTGGTGTTTTAGGCATGGCTGTTGGGATTTGCTCATTCAGCCACAATAGTAACAGTGGGTGAGGAGGACTGGGGTGCAGTCTGTGTTCCAGTTAATCCCAAAGGTGTTTAGTGGTGTTAAGGTCAGGGCTCTGTGCAGCGTTCTTTGAGGCCAATTATAACACACCAGGTCCTCATGGAGATTAGTGGCTTTGTGCACAGGGGCATCATCATGCTGGAATGGTGTTTGGGTCTTTGTGGTTCAGAGCAGAAGACGCACATATGTGGGTATGTTGGTAAACAAACATTTGGCCATATAGTGAACACCAGGTGTTTTCAATAAAACACAAATATTACAATGATTTAAAACCTACAACTGAGAATATGAGCCATGCAAATTATCCTTTTTAGGCTAATATTTTTATGGCTTTGAGTTTCTATAATCTCAATTAATAATAACCCCAGGGATGTCCTTTTTCCAAAACATGGTAAAGAAAGACTGAATTGACCTTCGAGAATAAAGACATATAGTATAAAGGCTGGGTGATATAATCTATAATCAAAACCTCAATTAATTAAATATTTTACTACAATTAACAAACATTTTTTTTCTACTTGTTTTTTCTGCCCTTATACTTCACTGTGTTTTTTGGTACAAACAGGAGGCTGTTGCTCAGTTGACTCGTTATTTAAGCCAATGACTGGACCAGGCAGAGTCATGTGACTTCATACATATTAGTACATTTTTAAAGTGAAAGGATTAAAAAAAGAGAAATAACAGACATGGTAAGAGGTTCTGGTTTTGATTAATTTTAGATTAATCGTCCAGCCCTATACCGTATATAAATACATTTTATATAACAAAAAAACATTTGCATATGTGTATGATTGTATCTTTTTTTTATTTTTTTTTAACATAGATTTTTTAGGTATTAGTAAGAAAAATGCAACTCAGATCATCTATGTAGCTATATTTATTATTACTATTAAATCTTAAAATTAAATATGTTATTGCAATGGATTTTTGTTGATCCACTGTTTTTCTAGATGGAGGTTGCATCGATTTTTCAAATAACTAGTATACAATTTTTCCTAACCGTTTTGGCCAATAGTGTAATGACATAAATTTAATATTGCTGTATCCCCTTATATCCAAATTCTAGGATCATAAATAATGATTAAAATGTAATTTTAAAAGGAAGTAATAATATACCAAATTTTTTGCATTGCATGTTTTTCTGTTTAACCTTATAACATATAACAAATTAATTATACCTTAGGATACTGTTTAAGGTACGGCTGCAGCAGTTTCTCTGCATCCTCTACATCACCTTCTCCAGTTCCTGAATGATCCACAAAAAGAAATACATTCATTCATTCATAAATCTGAGATACGGCTACAGTATGAATACTGATTCAACACTCTTCAGCTTGTCATTTTTGTCTTTTTCTTAGGTACATAGTCTGCTTTTTAATTATAGTTTGTTTTTCTCACCCAGTATGAAGCTCATGAAGGTGTGATAGCAAAGAAGCAGCATGTTACACAGGAAAGACCTAAATGTGCGTTCAGAAGAGCCATCCTGGAGCTGCTGCAGTCCAAACTCCTACAACACACACCATTAACCTTATGAGCATGGTAGACACACCAAAAGACACATTTCTGAACCAGATAAGTTAATTTCCAATTGTGCGTTCACCTTGTTACCAGAGAAACCCACAAACTCTAGCATTTTTAGGGTCCTTGTAGGCAACAGGGAAAGCATCTACAAGTAAAAAAAACAAAAATAAAGTCAATTTCACATTCACAAATTGCTTCTTTGTTTTGTTCTATCTTTTTTTCTAACAACACTTACCAGATTAAACGCACCCACTCCAAGTTTCACTCCTCCTTCAAAGTGGCCATGACTTTGACCATGAACATAATCAGAGGACTTTAGGACTGTATGAAGCTCCCTGAAGGACACACACAACTTTATCAAACTTATGTGTATACAGTAAACATCGTTAAAATCTCTTGATAGACTGTATTACAAGAGACGCAAGATAAAATCCGCTTACTTGTATATTTGGTAGCTGTTCCTCACTTTTATTCCTCCTTTGATAAAACTGATCATGTTTTCATCCTGCAAACACAGATTCAAAACTGTTCATGATTCTTACTTATCAGGATTATTATAATATTCTACTTACAGTATAATTCAATTGAGAATGGCAAATAAAGGTTTGTTAAAAATAAAATGTATTTAGATGATTTTTGCATGTTTAATTAGACAGAATTAAGAGCTGCAAAGCTTAAGTAATGTACAGAAGATCTTCCACTTCTGCTCCATTCAGTTTACATTTACATTTGCAGCATTTGGCAGACGCCCTCATTCAGAGAGACTTACATTTATCTCTTTCATACAACTGAGCAATTAGGAATTAAGGGCCTTGATCAGAGATCCAGCAGTGGCAGATTGGTGGTGCTGGGAATTGAACCCTGATCTTCCAACTGGCAGTCCAACACCTTAAGCACTCACTGCGCTACCACTTCTCCCAGTTTAAACTTAAATTTGATAACATTGTAAATAGTTTGTGCAAAATAAAATCGAATTACATGTACTGCTAAGTGAGAAAGTCTGGACTAAGTGATCACAGTCTGGCTCTGGAGACCGGGAGACACAGACAATCCTGGCTGTCCTGAGAGCACAGACTGTGCTATCAGCGTTCACTGAATACAGTCCAGACTGAAATGCATTTTCTCACTGAATGCACTAAATACCAACACATTTAAACCCAATGCTTTTATAAACTTAACAAAATCACCCCTAATTTAAACTTCCTCTCAGCCCCCGAAAAACTGCCCCACCTACTGGGGAAACACAGGTAGAGCTGCACACTATCAGCGCAGTAAATACAGTACACACCTGTCACCAAGTGAGAAACAGTGGGTGACCAGGTCACTAAAAACACACACGTGCACACATTTACACGAAGCACACACATTTTATTTACATCCTTAAATTTAATTCCCTTTTAAATATATTCTGATGTTTATTCTTTTGAACACTCTACTTATATTGTTTGTTTTATACCTCTATTAACTCGATTTAGCAATACAAATGTGCATATTTGTTATGCCAATAAAGCACACTTTGATTCTTAAATCTATTAATTTATTAATAATAAACATACTAAAGCATGTTAAGGATTATGTAGAGCCCGGAAACAAACCTGTAAGAAGGTCAGTGCTGCCCTCTGGAGGAGACACTCAGCATAACACACTTCAGCATGCAGCTCCTCTGAAGGAAAGAAGGTTTAACACAAACAGGGTCAATTACTATACAGAAGCAACTGAGAATATTGAATTGACTTAAATACATTATTATTATGAACAGTGTATCTGCATCACACCCTGTATTTATTTAGCATAATAGTAGGTACTCTAGATCTCTAAAATGAATTTATAAAATGCAAATATAGTCTATAAAACCGACTGAACTGTACCTTCTGTAAAGCTTTTGCTGTTAAAAGAGGACTTCTTACGATACCTGTAACAACAGAAATCCAAAGAATCATCTCATCAAACCAAAGTATCAATATATAAATTAAGCTTATATAACAGATAATATTAATTATATAGCAAATTAAGCTTATGTGTTTTTTTACTGAAATATAAGTTGGCTGTCAAAATTGCACCTATGCAATGTCTAGGCTGCTACACCAGCATGCACAAAACTACAAAGCTTTGGAATATGGCTGATCATTGAAAAATACAATTTGTATAAAACAAATTAAAAAACAAAAACTTGTCATTACTCTGTAATAAATCTAATATTGCACATTTTACTTTACTTTGGCGAATGTTTAAATTTGAGCAGAGAGACTATTCGATGTTGAATACTGAATATATAAAAATTTAAAGCTGTATCTTTTTTTTGGTTAAAAATTATAATTATTAAGCAGTCAGAGTTTAAAATGTTCTCCTTATCATAGCCCGATTCACTAAACTTGTAGTAATATTCTATATTTTGTATTATTTAATTGGTACTGGAATGTTTTATAGGAAATAAAAGCACAGTGCTGTTCGTCTTTATCTCATTACGGCACGTTCTTAAACATAAAGAAGGGGTCCCGGCTTTATCACATATGAGGATGCTGCAGGTGGCACAACTGAAATAATTGAATTTATAATTTCAATGGCGGATTGCAGATTAAAACAGCATTTAAAAAAAAGGAATGCAACTGGACCATTGACCAAACTAGAATAGACATCCCAGGGTTTTGGAAAGGTAGCATGAACAGTAAAAGTAGCATTAATCTCGTTCTAAGAGTTCGATTCTAGGGCTTTATATTTGTCAGTGCTGAGGAGTCGTTCCGTTGCACCACCCGTTCAAATAACTTCAATTGAAGGTTTTTAACTACCGACAAAAAGGGGAAGCCTTACAGATTAAAGCTTTAAGTTTCTGAGATGTATTAGGAACTGGTTTGTTTAGTAGTAGTTTAGTAGTTACAAAGGATTAGCTGAACTGCAAGCTTTAAATAATTATAAATAATAAACCAAGCGAAACAATTTTAGGGCAGTCGGTTTCTTACTATTAACAAAGAATGTTTTACAGAATGCACTGGAGTTCCTTCACCTTCCAGCATCAACAGACAAACAAACATATGTAAGATATGTTGGGAAGCATTTTCTTTGAGGGAAGCTTACTAATGTATGAACTCTCTATTTTGGGCAGAGTAAAAAGCCTGTGTCGTCATTATGGGAGGGAAAATGTCTTTCAGGTTTTCTGCTGCATTATATCGTGACTCACATTTGATTTAAATTGCTTTTAGCCATTATTGATAGGACAGGATAATGGCAAAACGGGGAGGGAGAATAGGGGTGGGATCGTGAGGACCAGAGCCGGAATCAAACCACACAATGGTGCTGGTCAGAAATTCTTTTTAATAACTAAATATTAGCAGTAGACACTACGCAATACTGCTATTATCTGCAATTATTTTTAGTATTGACCTGCATTGCTGTAATCCTACTGTCCTATATTTTTGCACTGATCACACTGTTTACCCAACCTGTATCCTTTGTTTAAAATTATTTTATTATGATTCTTATTTATTTCACTAATTGTATTAATACGTTTTAAGGCTAGTGGTGTGTGTGTGTGTCTATTCGCTATCAGCCTTACTCACTGCTACATGAACATAAGGACTTTCCTGAAAAGATGTATCCCTTAAAAATCATACATAGTACACATTTTTACACACACTCAACTATTCCATCAAACCCTGTCTATATCCTACAACACGCAGCATTCTGGGATCATATCCCGAATTCCTGTCCCTAATTCCTGCGCTGATGTCAGTTAGGATTTATGCACACGTATATTTTATTTCTTTACTTGTTTGTATTACTTGTAGTAATATGTAAAAGCAGAGAGAGAGACTGCTCATTTACCGCTGACATATAGCCTGAGCATCTTTCATGGTGTTGCCTGCTGACAAGATATCTTCAGGGTCGAAGGTCATCATCGCCTGCATTTCCAGAATGGTGGCATACGTGAGCGCATGATACATGCTGTCTTTAGTCCTGTCAGTAAACATACACAAAATGATGTGATATATATATATATGAAAAGCATACAGTGTTACACAGTGCTTTAAAAGATGGTGGCCATTATTATGATGTGGATATATCACTTTCAATATGCTAGAAATTTGCATTACAAAAAATGTGGCTATTCAAAAGATCGAGCTACTCGGCCCTCATTACAGAGCGTTGTTGGATTCAAGTCTTTAGAAAACACACTGCCATGAATTAGAGAGAATGTGACATTGCAGGTCCAAAATGATTAGAAGCAGGATTACTGGCTTAACCAGTTTAACCTGGTTTCCTTAAATGAAACAATAATGGAATAATGCTGGTGAGGTCAACACACAATGGAATGATGAATGTCTGCATGGTTCAAGCTTCACTCCTATTTACTGAAAGCCTTATACACACATACTGTTACAGCTTAATGTAACAATACAGGATGCCTTCGAAACATACTTTCATCAGGACATTCAGCAACAACCAGGAACTAAGCTAGTAGAACTGCTGGTAACATCTAAAAAGAGACCATTTTGTAGGTGGCTTAATGGTAGCGGTATAAATGTAATAAAAAATGTATTATATCAGCAAAGAATGATTTAAAATAACGTTAATAAAATTGGAAGAAATTATGATTAGATTTATAATGCATACTTTTGTCAATTATTATGTGTTAATTATTATTTAAACTACCATTACTGCCGTTCTCAGCTTAATTAACCTGAAATTCACACCCCGCCCAATCAAATGAATCTCATCATCATCATGATGTCATGGCTATAGAAAGAATCAAGATTTATACAGAAATGCAGTACAGAAACGCAGTATGCATAAATGCCATTAATACAGGCAGAGTTGACTGTACAAAAATGAATTACACTCACAAAATCTACAGCTTGATTGTACAAAATTTATCCTTGTTTTAAAAAAAAGATATAATCTATTGCTAGTTTGTATTGCCATGTAGGCTGATGCTTAAAGTCAAATCCCTCTGCTCACAGATACTAAAGTTAAAGTATTTAACCCGCTGGGACAAGCTTGTTATCAATACATATTGTTTCAATACAGCAGTTGGATACTAATGCGGTTTGCAGTTTGGGATCTCTGACCAGCCAATAAAAGAACATAAACAGTTGCAACAGTTTTATTACTATTTATTTTAAGCTACAGGTGCTTGCACTAGGGCTGCACGATATATCGAAATTATCTAAATATGTGCATATCACAATGATTTGTGATCATTCAGCGAGTTAATAATTTAAATAGTAATGTATGGTTGTAGGTTAATGTAGGTTAAGAGCTTAGTTGGGAGATGAGTACGAATGCTTTTATAGTAGCTAATCTTGATGAGTCATCCGCAGCTGCTACTGATGATTTGGTGCCCGAAACGAAGAAGCACCTCAAAAACATGGAAATTTTGGGAGGGCATGGAAATATTTGGGTTTTAGGGGCAGGGTGGCTCAAATGGGTTGAGGTGCTGAGTTGTTAATCTGAAGACCAGAAACACCTGGGTTCGAGCCCCACCTCCTGCAAGTCAACCACTGTTGGGTCCTTGAGCAAGACCCTTAACCCCTCCTGCTCCAGGGCGCTCATCATGGGGCGCTGCTCATAAAAATAGCCGATGCTTCCCTGCGCTCTGACCCCCAACTTACTAAGATGGGATATGCAAAAATGGCATTTCATTGGCTCTGTATTTGCAACCTTGCACAATGTACATTGTACATTGCATTGAATTTTTTTTGTTATTTTTTTTTTTAAAAGAAATTATCACTTTAAAAGCAAATGACTGCAACTAAGTTCTATGTACAAAATGTAAATCTCGGGAAAAGGTAAATTTGTACAAATTTAATCAGGTAGCAAACAGATAGGGGAAACCCTACACAATTTTTTACAGTTTAAACCAAGCACAATGTGTATTAGAAAAAAATATAGTCTATAAGAAAAGACTATTAGTAATAACTAAAAAGATACATATAAAAAAAGTAGATTAGGTTCAAGTCAGTTACTGATGTAAGAAGGCCTTGCTGGCCTTCCCAGCCCACCTCTGCTAAAATGAATGAATGCTCAATGAAATCCCACTGTTAGTGCTTCTCAGTGCAGAAGCCTAAGTATTAGTGTGTGAATTGGGTTTCTTGTTGCACTGTTAACCATCATAAAAAAGAAAAAGCACGGACCTGAACTCCTGACCAGTGTGTCATCATGCTTAATCCTGCCTAATGTAAATCATATGACCTACAAAACAGCACCCAGTCCAGTGATGGTGTGACCCCCCGCCCCTCACACACACACACACATTTTATCAGACAGTATATACCAGACACTGACAGTCTAGGAGATTGAAACCCTGTCATTTTGCAGGTTTTACTTTGTAAATACTGTGTAAAATGTTTTAATCCTGAAACTAATAATCATCTACTCTGACCTAATTTTAAAATCTGAGTGTCCGAAGGCTTCCCAACCAAACTGGGCCAGTTGAAGATTAAAATCACCTTGTTTTTTTCCCATTTTTTTCCAGTTCTGGAGAGCCTACACCCAACGTAGCTTCAGATTCCTATTTATTGCAGTAGTAAGCCTGAGAGTTTTCTTAAGGTTTTATAAGCTCTAAGATGCTTCTCTACACCCCACTGTGCTTTTGATCGCCGATTTATCCATGAGCACAGACCAGCGTAGCAGAGCTGCTGATCACTGTCTTTTTGTTTTTTACACCCTGCTATGTAAAACTGTAGTAACTGTTGTGTGTGAAAATGCCAGGAGCTAAAGAGCCTCTGAAACACTTAAAACCAGCCTCATTTGGAACTAATATCCACCCATCATTTATTTAAAAAAACCATATTCTGTCATATTGTTAGTTAGACATGCTTATGTTCAGACCAAAATCAGAACTCATTCTTTTAGACATGTGAGTAAAAAAGTGACCATATTTCCACAACAAATCTGGAATACATCATACACATCAGGGTAGTGCAGTGTAGTGCGGTGGTTAAGATATTAGGCTGCTGGGTGATAATCATGGGTTTGATTCTCAGCTCACCAACCAAGTTGCCACCGCTGGATAAAAGTGGTCTGCCAAATGCTCAATGCTGAAACAAGTCTTTTTGTCTTTTTGTCCACTATAATCAGATTTGCTTTTTGCCTCACTTTCTCACTTTTGCCATAGTGCTGAAATGCTAAACGATGTCTTTTGACGTGTCTTTTTGTCCATTTCTCATATAGATTTTTAAGGATTTTTTTTTAAAAATATATTTTTGGGCATTTTTGCCCTTATTTATATAACAGATCAGAGGTAAAGCAGGGGGGTAGAGATATTTATATCACTATTGGTGAAGCCTTGAGAAAAAATTTAGTTAGACTGCTAAATTTATCACAGCTAGAAAGTTTCAAAGAATTTTTTTCCTTTTTTGTTTTACAACTTCTGAGCTGCTTTCTGTCTCTTCGAGACATGATGGTCTCTTCGACTTAAACCCAAAGATAAACTAATCTAACCCTGCGCTCTGACCTGAACTTACTAACATGGGATATGCCAAAAAAGTATCTGTGACAAAAAAAATGGCATTTACATTGCATTGCATTAATCAATTCTCTTTCCGGGTCAAACTGCATTAGTTTAAGGGGCTGTCATGTAATGAACGAACACCTCAAACCCAAAGTCAGATATGAGGTGAAGACCCAGTTTAACAATGAATTAATCTTTTCTGTTTATTGTAGCTTTATAGTTTTGTCTTGTTTGTAGTGTGATCAAGGTTTGCGTTTGCAGTGGATGCGTTAGGGAAGTAACACATAACATTTTAATTATATTTTGCTAAAATAAATAAAACGACGTGAACAAAATATTCGTTCATTCGTTCGAGTTAGTAAAATGACTCAAACTTCTCATCACTAACTGAATGCTGCAACACAGAGATTAGCTCTCGGATCGTTTCAACAACTTCTGAGTGTGGGTTTGTGGCCAACATCTGGATCTGGTTTTCCTGTTGGGGAAAAACCAAAAACCAAACAGGATTCCACAGTGAAAGAGAGTGGTAAACCCCAATTTAACCGTTTATTTAGAACCCCACTTGATAAACTCTTTTTTTCTTTTATTTACAGGGGAAGTACACAGTGACTTCTATAATAAAAGCCACCTGGAAAAACAGACTCCTGTCACAACAACAATTAACAACTAAAATAAACCCCTAATTTCATAATGCACAGAATGAAACCCCACAGGGATGGTATAATGCAGCTGAATGTGAATCAGAGTTACTGGAAACAGCCTGAAATGAATTGTTTTCTAATAATAGTAAACAATAGAGTGTTTTATGCTTCTTTAAAATCAGTTTGCAGATGATTAATTGTTTTTAACCTTAGTAAAACAATGGCAATCTAATTTTTCTTGATTGTTAAACCTGTTAGCTCTGACATTGGAATCAATATGATCTAAGATTGCAAAGGTGCTCTGATAAAATTCAATACACAAACACAGTTGCATCACCACACAAATATTTTAACTGTTGTCAATTTTAACTGGTTTCTTATACAAAAAAATAATAATAGGGGGCAGTTCGTTGCAGTTTCCCTCACCTTCCTTTGTTTTTAATTGACTTATTAAAGCACCTGCACATTTATTTTCACTTTCGAAGAATTTGCTTTAATTGCTTAAACGGACAATAACAAAAATGAACAAACCCATTTAAATTAAACACAGAATTTTTATAAACATAATGAATTAGGGCTGGGCTGATCATCATATCATAAATCGCGATAAACGTTATGTCTATAAAAATGATAAGCACAAATCATTTTTAAATAAAACCTTTTCTACCATCCTCCTGGTGGGATATTGTGTTCTATCAGTTAAACATGTTACATGTTTTGGAAAGCTGAGATTCTTGTGATTAAATGATGCAAAAATGTAAAGGAAAACATTTGTCTTAATAAAAAAATAATATAAAATAATAATAATAAATAATAAAAGAATACGATGAATATGTTGAGTCCTTGAGCGAGACTCTTAACCTTTACTGCTCCAGGGGTGCTGTATCATAGCAGACTCTGTGCTCTGACTTTCATTCATTTATTTAATTAATCGAAAAGTATTCATAACTGAAATTTATAAATGAACCTTTAACTAATGTAATTTTCACCTGTCAGATTTTTTTTTTTTTTTATCCTTTTACCTTAAAAAATTTCCTTAAATCATATCACCCAGTCCTAGCGCTTGTATACTGGTGTCATACTCAGCATACTATACAATGTTTTAGTGTGAATCATGCAACTATAGTCATAATCACCTCCCATCACCTTTCTTGCAGGTGGCTTGAGACATTTAAGTTACATGACTATATAAAATGCGTCAGTATTTCACCAACATGTATTATTCATCAATGATGGCGATTATCAAAAGATGGATTAACTCTCGTCTGCAGATGTCTTATGCTAATCTACTCACCTGCATTTGAGTCTAGACAGAGCCTGGTCGAATTCATTTTGCAGGAATAAATCCAGCGCTACCATGCAGTCCTCCAAAGCCACCGACAGATAATTCTTTTCTGAGCTGAGATACACAAACCAAAAAAAGACATATTACAGAGACGAAAAACAATGCAGAATGCTTAGTTATATGATAACACACATGTCATAAATGAGACTAAATCCTGTAATATTCAAAACACACACAGCGCTGTGGGGCATTACACTTAATTGTATCGGATTCATATGAGCATATAAAATGTAGTAATAGCTCATTTTGGGGGCAGTGGCGGCTCAAATGGTTAAGGTGCTGAGTTGCTGATCTGAAGACCAGAAACACCTGGATTCAAGCCCCACCACCGGCAAGCCAACCACTGTTGGGTCTTTGAGCAAGACCCTTAACCCCTTTCTGCTCCAGGGGCGTTGGATCATAGCTGAGCCCAACTTACTAAGATCGGATATGTAAAAAACACTGCATTTTATTGGCTCTGTACATGTACCTTGCACAATGACAATTAAATTTAATATTTATTTATTTATTTATTTTAGTGAAATGATTCCTGCTATAATAGCTAGCTAACCAGCAAAACTGAATGAAAGTCTATGTTGCTGACCTTATTCAAAATTTTACACTGTGTACTGGCACAGCACCAAGTCATTCTAATCTCTCTTTAACAGGAAATTGTTTTGATGTCGTTATTAAATCCTGGTTTATTTATGCCAGCATGATAATGATACAGAATTTATCAAGCCTCGTATTAGGCTGCCAATTAAGTGCTGTAAATGTTAACATAGCAAACTTTGCCAAACACTTAGCTGTGCAAATTGCATGTTTGGTGTTAAAACTGATGTAACTTCAGGCTTTTAATAAAATAAAATTGACTTCAGAGCTGCATTTTATTTGGCTTTCAAAAACATCAAATGATTTTTAGTTTGTTACTTGTTTTTTTTTTTTTGTATCCTGCTTCAATGATCAGCAACGCACAAGGTTCTCAATGTGCTGAACTGGAAATTCTAGTGAAGTAATGCACTCCTCAACACATTATCCTATTACCCTTATCAATGGCTTCTCTCTTTGCACACAAGAGTTAGGAATTAAAACAGATTTTTCTGAAAATTTATAGTGGAAAAGTGAAAGCGAGAGACTAAAACTGAAGAAAAAACAATATTATCTAATACGGATAGACCGACCGGGTCTTTCTGCCTTCTTCTGCCCTCTAAATGCAACACATTTCTTTATGCAATGTATTCAATGGCACATTTGACCCTTGAATGGGTATTTTTTTTCTGAAAAAACAGATAATTTTTCTTAAATTCTTACATATGACAAAAACCATACGGCAAAAACGTTAGTAAACACATTACCAGCACAACCATATCACCTCCGCTATGTTAACTGTTATGTTAAATTGTTATAGTTACTTGTTATTTCTTACTAATAGTTACTGAGTTACATCATTATAAAAGTAACTAATTACCAGGGAAAGTAACTATTGCGTAAAATGTTTAAATATATCAAATAACTTGGATGTCCCTAATATGAAAAAAAGGTTACATAAACGAAATGGACACTAAATCGAATTAATTATTATAAAATATTGTACAATAATCTATACTATTTAAATGTTGTGGCGGCAGGTGACAATGTGAGGGGCTTCATTAGATTAGAATTACTTGCCACCGAGATGGAGAAATTCTTTTTTCCTGGACGTAAGTTGTACATTACATAAACATTCTTGCCTTTTCTCAACAAGGGACTGGGAGTCGACTGACTATCGGCCTGAACAAATGCTTTTTGTTATTATTATCAGTATCGGTCATTTTCAAAACCCCTCTGATGAGCATCCATCACTGCTTAGTGTGCGTTTCTTCAGTAACATGTCTGCAAATTATGACAAGAGAAGAAGCAAACTCACTAGAGAGCAAGCCAAGCAGCTCTGATTGTTACCCATTTTATTAGCTTAAAAAGCTAATACTTTATTTTTCATTATTGGTTCATTTGTTGCTTGTTGTTGTTTACTTCTTTAAGTTTTAAAAAAGATTTACAGAATGCACTTTTTACGTTCTTCTTATTATTAATATAAATGTTTATATAATGTTAATATTAACAGTTCTTAGAATTAAATATATGTTTAAAAGAGTTTAAAGTATTTTTTGACAGAGCCCTTGTTATTCCTAATTTTGACATTAATATCGGTTAAAATATCGGCCCACTTAATCTGAAATAATCGATATCAGCATCGGCCCTGAAGAAAACATATCGGTCCACCACTAAAAAGTAAAACACACTTTTTTTAACAATTTGACTGATTGGCAAACATTGGAAACTTACTGTACCTAAGCCATTTATCACTAGTTATGTGGTTATTTCAGTTATGTATCTTACCTCACCACACACACAGCAGAGAAAAAACTAGCTGAGATTGCCTACTAAAAAACAATTTATATTAAATATTAAAATAGTAGCATGCATTTTGTTGTTAGTAGTAACAGTAACAGCATTGCTGAACTAAGTAACGCTCTTAGTAACATGGTTTATTTTAAATGTTTGTTATTCCTATCACGGGTTAAAATATACCCCGTCACTGGAATTAATTGTCCCAGCAAAACAATACCTTTGTGCCCAAAGTTCCAGAGCTTCATGCAAATAATGTGTTTTTGTTCAAAGAAAAAGAACCTGAGTGTTTTGTACAAAGATTTAACCTTACTCTTACTAACACCTTTGGAATGAATTTAAACCATAAAACCAGACCTCCTCATCTGATTTCGCTGATACAATCGTGACTTAAAGAAAGAATTCTCAAAGACACAATCCACATTCTAATGGAAAGTGTGGAAGTTAATATGGAAGTAAAAAACTGGGACTAAGTCTAGAATAAGATATTTTAACAGCACATATTGATGTGTGATGGTCAGGTGTCCCAGTACTTTTGTACATATAGTGTATATAATTACACCAAACATCATATATAATTTATTATTAATTAGTTCGAATATTTTGCTGTGGACTGGACTAACACATAAAGAACCTAGAAAGCCCTTAAATTCTAAGAATTGTATACTATACTGATAATTATTAAAGGATGAATACATTCTTAGTCTGCCTGCTAGATGCAGTGGACAATTTATAACAAACAATTAAAGTCATCACCTCTGAAATGCTGATCTCTCAGAGAAGCCATCTGAACATAGATTATACGAACAACTAACTCAAACAAGCTGACGGATTAACACACAATGACCCACTGATTCTTACATAAAACAGTGCAAGATATTCTCTGGGTATTTACAAAAGCTAGGATCTACACGTCAGCGATTAGGAATAAATTCGAGTGCACACATGAGCCCACGTACATGGCGGAATTCTTAGATGTCAAGCTTTATAAGAGTCTATTTTTTAGTATCTCAGTTGATAACTCCCCCACACACATCCAGGACACACACATACACAGCGTCCCAACAACAGCGTTTGCATTTCTTACCCATTTGACAGAGTTTCTCCTGCCTTTGACATTTTCATCTGGCACAATAAAGGATGTAAAGAGATAACACCAAAAATAGAAGACCGAAATAAGGGAAGGGAAAAGCAGAAAAAAAATGTTCACGAATGTCTTAAATCAGGCCCTTTTAGGAACTCCCAACAGCAGCTTCCCTCACCTCGACACACATACTTGACTTAACCCTCTCTCTCCCCCTCTCTCTCTATTTCTAGCACAGGAAGAATGCAGACCTTAATAAGATCTGGATGACTATCAGCTAAAGAGCAACAAAACATGTACTCAGCTTCTTTTCTTTCTGCCCACCATCTCTTCCTCTTCCTAAAACACAGACACACATACAGAGAGCTCAGATAAGTGGGTCTGTTTCTCCTCTCAGCACTGCACTCATGCTACACATTGCAGTCTGGTCCCTGATTGGTCACTGCAGCAGACTAGAGGAGGAGTCGTTTTTTCCCCACAACACCGGCCAAATAATAAGCCTAACTAATTTAACAGATATTCCACAGCCGAGTGACAATATAACGACTGTGTTCAGTTTACAATGGCTGTCCTTATTACAGGGAGGATTTCGCATGAGAACCAGGGCTGGATTTCCTGAACTGCAGTCTGAAAAACGTTCATGTAAGGCAATGACGTAGCATAAAGCAGCAAAGTATACAGAGCGAGAGTGAATGGATGAGACAGCAAAAGAGAAAGAGAGAGAGAGAGAGTGAAAGAGAGAATGAGAAAGAGAGAGAGAGAGAGAGAGAGAGAGAGAGAGAGAGAGAGAGAGAGAGAGAGAGAGAGAGATAGAGAGACACTCTGAGCTGTTTTACTGCAGTGATGTGGATAAAATAGCAATCACCTGAACCGCTCCATGGGTTACATAATAAAGATGCTAAGCATATAAAAACACATAAAAAGTCACGATTCAAGAGCCAGTTTAGAATACAAAGCAACTATCTGTGGAGGGGTGACTAAACAATATTAGATATTAATTTCATCTCATATTAATTAAGAAGAAGAAGTTTCTTTGGGCCAAAATAAAAAAGTAAAAACTAACCATGGCAAAAAAAATCAGCTTCCATCATAACACACTTCAGCAAATACAACAGTTGAGGGATAACATGAACATGCTCCATATCAATAGAGGGCAGTATCTCTATTTGTTATTTATGAATATTACATCAGAAATACATGGGGCTTCCAAGGAAGGGACACACAATCAACAACAATAACTTGCAACAACAAAGCAAAAAAAAACACTCAAAAAAACAATCCTGCATCTGGTACAGACTGTTAGCTTATTTCCCATGAAGTAACCAAAAGTAATTTAACAATATTACCGCAATCACGTTGCAAGAAAAACAAAACAGATACTATGATATACTATGATATATAATAGACAATTATATGTTGTAATAACATTCTAATAGCCAAGAGTCATATTCAAGCTTAAATAAACATAACTTATCTTCTAAAAAGCTGAAGGCTTTACTCCCTATATACACATTATTATACTAAAGACGTAATGACGCATAAGACTCACCGCAACCAATCAGAAATATTTTCAGAGAAAAATAAATGAATCAATTGTAATTACTTGAAAAAAAAGAAACATTATTTAATTACTTGACATATATATATTAAATAAATCTGTGTAGGGCAACAAGGGAGGGGGGCCTTTATGGCCTGCGAGTTCTACCTCCTTGCCGGTATATGGTAGCCCCAACTACATACCACAGGTTTTTTTTTTTCACTTTCAAGTTCTAGCTAAATGTGAATGTAAATAAAACTCCTAAAATTGCTGCATTTGACAGACACTCTTATCCAGAGGGACTTACTTTTATCCCTTTTATACAACTAAGTGATTGGGGGTTAAGGGCCTTGCTCAGGGGTCCAACAGTGATAGCTTGGTGGTGCTGGAAATCGAACCCCAATCTTCCAATTAGCACTCTTAACAACTGTGCTACCACTACCACAGTGGTTCCTCACAGGGCAGTAAACTTCCTTATTCCACATTCACAGATGCCCATAATTGGTTTACTTACTGTAACTGGAGAGGAGGGACGACGCTACACTTTCCCCTGTCGAACAATTATTCTTTATGTACAGGACAAATAGAGAACCAAAAAAATATGCCAATATATGTAGATATTAACACTTAAAAAAAACACAGTACATGTAGCCATCTGCCACACTGGTAAACTCCTGTGTATACACACTCTTGATTTTTCTTGGCCGGCTTCTATTTCCAGCTTCATCACTCATCATGCTACTAATTGCTGAATCGGCGCTGACACCAACAGTAAGACAGACCACAAGAGATTCAGCTTTAGATGACAACTGACAGAAGGGTTGGTGCGTCAAAGGCCTTTACCTTTGTGTGGTTTGTGTGTGCATGTTTGTATGTTTACCCGCCTTTCGCTAACGTCACACGGAGCAGAGAAACTGCGCAGGTTCATTCACACACAAACACATATACAAACAGTTAAGTGAAGCATGACAATTGATGTGGACTAACTGGCTGAGATTTTTGCGTAGGCACCGTCTGTGTCAAACACCGCAAGCAGTCAATACTGTGCTTGCGGCTATAAAAGGGAAATATAATATATTGGTTATTAAACTGTATTGTACTAAGGTTGATACAGCGTTAAAGAAACATGCATGTACCTGTTTTACAGTTTGTACAAAACCCACTGTGATCACTGAAGAAAGAAAACACATTTTTGTATTCAGTCAACATTATTTACACCCTTGTAACTGTTCCAGAACACAGCTGCACAACTTGTTTTCAAGTTCCTTCAATACTTCCCAATCCACCTCATTACCCTGGTCCTTCCAATGTACCTGTAGCTCCTGACGCTGATGCATGCCAACAAAGGCAGAAACAGACCTGCCCTCATCCCACACTGAATTTACTTCATGCTTCTCTAGCATTGACGCAAATCCCTTAAGAAACAAATCTTACACACATCAACAGTCTTCTCTGTCCTGACATCTGGGTGGTAGAATGTACATCCCCAAGCTGTCCAAACAAGGGCTAGCAAACCAGCCTCCTCAACAAACACAACACAAACATTATCGTTATTTTGCTACTAGCCTGGGGATTCGCTATTGATCGAAAACAATTCTATATGCCACTCTGTATGAAATTGTAACTGTAAATGATAAATATAAGTATACATTTAGTAACACCATATAGTTGTGTTATTAACATCATAAACTCCCAGGGCTTGTCAGTAACTGGAGACATTCCTCACTATTGTTACCGCATACCTTCCCTCTCAGTTTAACTACAAATACTACCTAGACCTAATTCATAGCAGTGGTGGAGTAAAAGTGAACGAATTATAAGCTTTAAGAGCTTTAATGAAAAATCATGCCTCAATTGTTAAGTATGCTAGATTTTAACTCTTATGAAAAAAATTAAGGGTCAGAGTGATTCAAAAAAAAAAAAATACACAAATTTCCATACCAAGACCAACTTCCACCAAAGAAAAGGATATGTCAATGTGTGAAGAAACAGAGGATCTTCTCATAATACTGCAAAATAATGCAAACTCCACAGTCAAGCATTATGATAATATTGCCATGGCTTGCATAGCTGCTTCTGTAAAAAAATCACACAAAATCTACAGAAATACTGTGTTTGGCAGTTTATAGAGAAATTGAGGCTAATGGGATTAACTTCATCATGTAGCAAGACAATGACCCAAAATACACTGCAAACACAAAATAAAAGACATAAATATCAAGAAATTGAAGACCTGTTTTTGTATTAACTCTAAATGTCTTACAGTACTGTATACAAAAACCAAAATAATTGCCCTGTATCTACTGATGTGATATATATTTATACTATAAACCGATTCCTGTAGGACAAAAGCTGTAATAGCCAACGATGAAATAGGAATAAAAATTAAGTATGCATTTAGCATGCAGTTAAATCCAACATCAGACGTTGGACAGAAGATGGAGGCCCAAATTTATATACATATATATACATATAAGGACTGAGCCGATAAACGATATCATAACGAATTATGATAAACATTTATGATATTTGAAATATAAATATATAAATAATAATGGGTATACATAATTGATACTATTTCGATTCTTCCAAAAAGACTACTACACGCCTTTCATGGGAGAACTCAACCTCTTAAGTACAGAAGCCCGGGTGTAACGTGTTTTGACTTGTGTGTCATGCCCTTTCAAGCATGATGTTTAAACGGTTTTATCAAAATAAAATTGCTGACTCATTACTCTAAACTGATTTTAGCACAGGTTGTACTGTGTTGAGTTCATTTTGTCTATATTTGATGTCTAGATTCTTTATACATAAATTAAACAAATTTAAGAAACTTGTTTAGGTGGTGTTTAAACCTTTTACAAGACTCCTTCGTGTCCATCACGTTAATCTAGGTTTTAGGAGATGTGGGATTCCAGAGAAAGATACATATAATCTTTCCTATTACACAATATTAAATAAGGCTGAAAGAAGAGGACAGGTGCATATAGGGGTGGGTGGAGGGGTGTCCAAAGGGCAGGATGAGTTCACAGACTAATGTAAAAGTCAGCCTGAAAATAGCTCAATTACTGAAAAACAAACAGCAGGATGCTCTCTTACACTGCTTACATCACGAGACACTGTCACTATATGCCAGTGGTGTGCAGTCAGGGTCAGCAAGGCCTTCTCTGCTGCCTAAACACTATCAGAAGCACTGACCTACATTTACAAACTAAATTCTAATATCTGTTCCATTCAATTTTATTTATTTATTTCCAACAGTCTGTTGGACTGTTTCTTTAACCAATCAGATTTCAATTTCGCCTCCCAGAGCCAGCTAGCTGGCCCACAATAATCTCAGCATTTTTTTCTGTCCTCTGGTTAGAAGTAAAACTGTTACAGCCAAGCGAAACTCGTCTGTACAAGTAAATTAGAATTTTTATGCTTACAATGGCTGACAGAGGAGGAGAAATTGACTTTGCTTTGCACATATAAAAAAAATATCCATTTTCAAGACGGACTTTACAAAAAAGTTAGAAAGATAACTAGCTTGTCTCAGCTCAGTTTGTTACAGCCTTTAAGTGTATTATATGTTTTATTCAATTTTTTATGTTTTTGTCAGGTTATTAGATAAATATTGATTCTGAGCTGCTCCAGATGATGTACGTGGTACAGTTGCGGTTAGATTGTAAAGGTTTGGAGTTTCTTGCTTTAATAAAAAAATTTTTTTCCCTCAATTTGTGAAATGTCTCCCTCTCTGTAATGCCACGTCATGTTATATTGCGTTTTTGAATAGTATTGATGGTTTCTGTATCTGTGACGTGATAATGGTGGTATTAAGAAGTAGTGGTATTAGTCGCCATCAGTCCCCACTAAGGCGACTAGTTACCAAATGCACAGCCCAACAAATGCCAAATTATGGACTGTATACACATTTGTGACAAATCTTGTAATAAATTAATGAAAGTAATTGAATGAAACATACAGTGTAGGCGTTCCAGGCGTTCCAGGCGTTCCAGGTGTTCCAGTGTCTTTGAGGTCATCTTTATTGTCTGGCAGCTCCAAGCTAGACTCGGAAAAAGAGGGTTTCGATGACATAGAAAAACCAAAACCAGAGAAACGTGCTAAAGGAACACCTGAATGAACAGTATTGTTGCAAGTAACACAATATCCCCATTTCACCTGTGCAAGACCTTAGAATAGAAGGATAACCCACATTCAGTAGGGATAAATAATAGTTCCTTGAGTGTTTCCTTTAAAGGAAACACATCAATCTGAATAGAAAACTTAAGGTTGCTTACCTGAAGTCTGCTATGACAGGATCCAGTCCATTAGTCTCTATGATCGGTGACCTGGAATCATATTTTTAACATTTTATCAGCTTTGAAAAGCTAAAAATACTTTAAAAATATTTAAATTAAATATTTAGTTGAGAACTGACTCTGGGGTGGGGGTCAGGTAGAACGGCCCAGCGTCTGTTTCAACCGCATTTCTTCAAAAATACATTAAAAAAAGTTTTAAAGTTACATCATAGTGAAACTTACTAATAGCATAGGTTATTTCTCAGTTTAAGAAATATCTAGTTCCATTATCAGTAATCATATGTATGTCACGTGTCTTAAGTTCTTCTTCTAAATTATACCTATGACCTATCAGTTTAAAGGAATGTACATGCGCACCATGTGCCATTAATATCACAATTAATAACACATTATTACCATTACAGAATTCTGTAATTAAATAGTCCATACGATGTAATAAATAATGCTGATGCCCTTTCAGACTGCTTCCAGTCTATTAGTCTATTGTATGTGGGTTTCTCTCAATAGACAATTGTCATGACATGTGATTTCGAGCATGATCACTGATCTGACAGTTTTACCCTTTCTGTATTTTCACATCAGCATCTGAACTTCTGGGGTTTTTTTTTTTACAATTAAAGGATAAATGAGCTTAGAAAGATGGGGTCAGAGCTCAGGGCCAGTTATGATACAGCTCCCCTGGAGCAGTAAGTGTTAAGGGTCTTACTCAAGAACCCAACACTGGCAGACTGGTGGTGGTGGGGCTTGAACCACCGCCTTCCTAGTTTTCCAAAGCCTTCCTAGTCTTCTTTTTTTCCCCCTAATTTCTTTAGGAACCCTCAGTGCCTTTGGGCACTCTTGTAATCATATCGGCTCACCCTTTTTGGGGACATTTCACTAAAGTTTATTCCTAATATTCGTTTGAATGCAACCAATCAACGTCCTTCCTTTTACTGTAATAGGTACAGATAGAAATGACTTAAAACACTAATATTCTTAATAAATGTTGCTTATTAAACACTAAAGTCAGGACATAGATCTCCTTAAATCTTGCAGGGTTGGCATTTAAAATAATTTAGGTGTAAAGACACACAAATGTGAAGCAGTATCATTGGACAGATAGAAATCGATCAGGAAAAAGGTGAGACTGTCAGAAAAAGGATTGTCTATAAACGTTTATAACCTTTATGTTCCTGTGCACTTCCTCATTGAAACGATCGGGGAGAAATATCAGCTGTTCCATACAGTAGAATCTGATATACGAATAACTTAGTCACATAAATGACACACTCCACTCATGTTTTCAGTAGTTAATCGTTTTTAAAGCATAATGAGCTAAAAAAAATATTAATTATTAATAAATATCCCACAGACAGAAAGTGGAACGCGCACCCCGGATATTCTCAATTTAATTAGAGCAGAGTCTCGACACACAGGAATTATTTGTTCTATTTATTACATCTGGAAAGGTAAACGTATTACATTATTTAGAAAGTTAAATCGCTTATTTAATTACAAATCATCTTTTTCCTGATTGAGTCATCTTTATGAATCGACTCACAGATCTGCGTCGTTTTATTCGCCCGTTTAAATCAATTCAAGAAATACATGCGCGTGTTAAAGTAGATCCAAACTTACCCTTTGCTGTCATTCTTCTTACGTTTCCAAAAACTCATTCCAAATGTAAAAAATTGGACACGATCAGCTGCGGAACATTTACACACACTTACACACACACACACACACACCGCTGAAGCAATAGTGCGTGTAAGGGTGAACAAATAAATGCACGCGCTTCTTGACTAAATGCTGTGGTATGTAGCGCTGCACCGATTTCCCGGTCATAAAGTCTGTCTGTTATACATCATAAATATTTGTCTGTTCGATTAGTTTATTTAGCACCGCTAAGTATTACTGAAAATAGAGTTTAATATTAATAAAAACGTCTAAACAGGAAGTATTGAGATTCAGATTTGCCTGTACTGGAATTTCTAATCTTTTGTCATAAACTCCGCATCGTGAACACATGAACGCGCACAGGCAGGATGACCAGAGACAACATTACTACAGTACATCATATATCATTTATCTTTAAATAAAAACATTTCTTTTTATAATAATATAAATTAGAGTTGTGTTCAGTTTGTGTTGCTTAGAATTAAAGCAAAATAAATATAAAAAGCCCCCCCCACTTAAAAACATGTGGACATCCCTGCAACAACATTAGTTATGCATTACTATCCAAACACACCAATAATGATAGTGTTGCCAAATAGAATTAAAACTGTGCATTTATTAAAACTGAAAGGCGCACAATATTATTGTCAATTAACTAAAACTGTAATAACTGTGAATTTGACATTTCCCTCTATAAGGATTATACTATTCATTACCTTTATGTCATGTGGATAGAGATTTATTTCATACAGTTTCTCACACCACCATCAACAAAGAAATGTTGGAACTATGAATTGATTTGCAGTGAACCTTCATTTTAGGGGACCAAAATCATCCCTGCAAAGTGTCTTCCACAGCAAGATCTGCCATTTTTAGATTATAACTTTCTCGATGGAGTGTTATATTTGCTATAATAAGTAAAAGTAATAGAATAATAGCTATTAACTTGAATTCAGCTTCCTCAACCTGAATGTCTTTTCATTTCTTAGGATTTACATCAGTATTAAAAAAAAAAAACTAACACGAATAGACTTAATTAGTTTCCATTTCCAGTTTCCAACAGAGACCATAAACCTATATAATCTGTATATATAATAAATGTGATTCTTGTTCAGTGTTAAGCAACAATACTTAACATAAAAATCCCCCCAAAATCCAAAAAGTTCAGAAAGATTCATATTTATTTTTTTTCGCATTAATTACATGTAACTTAACATGTTTGAACACCTGTCCGTGTTAAAAGACAATCACAAAAATAAAATACATTAAGCCAGTTTTTAAAAGTCTGTAGTATGTCAATACAAGAGTGGTTTAGGATCAAGAGAGTTTAAAAGGCCTATACATAAATACATACGTACATACATACATACAGAGCAACAGCACAGGAGTCAGAGTAGCAGTTACAATCAGAAACCCAAACCGTCCCTTTAAACATAGTGCTAAAGCAATACATAACACTTGGATCTGGTTTAAAGGGTATAATGCAGTGTTCATAACGCTCATAAAAAACATTTATTAGCTGTAAGGCAAATGTTGGTCAGAAATCTGTCAGGATAACTTGCACTTTGAACAAAAAAAAAAAAAGTATCTTCTTATTTTTGTTTAAAGACTGACAAATGATCACTAATGGAAATATATCCATTAAAAGAACATTCTTCATTCAACATCTGAAAAGTCAAAAAAAGGGTTTTTTTTTTCTGATACAAGTCACCAGGGGCAATCATTTCATATGTAAATTCTGAGTGAAAAAGGGTGTCTATTGTCTTAAAGGCTGAGGCATTGTTCTTCTGGTCACTTAAGACTTGTATGTAGACAACGGCCTTAAGGTCAAACCCAAAGGACAGCCGGAGAGGATGGTTTAAAATTTAAATTAGTGCTTAAGACGTTCTTTGCCTTCTGAGAACAAGAACCAATTTAAAGGCCACTGAAATGACAAGACATTCATAATTCATTAACTTTTAACTGAAAAAAAATAATAAACATTTGAGATCAACAATTATATATAGGGTGAAAATTTATCGAACATTTTGGGAAATGTTTGTTGGTTTAGACTTTTTTTTACTGCCCCACTGATATCGCATTATCACTTTACTGCCCCACTGATATCGCATTATCACACATCAGTGATTTCTTCTTTTAGCCTACATCAACTTAATTTTCAAAGAAGTACTAGAAACCAACTACAACTGTTTTTTAATTAATATTTTTAATTGTTTATTGTTACCCGACAATAACTTCTTCTACATTCTTACCAGGATATACCTTACTATGATGTATGAAATTTATATGATGACAGAACGCACATATAGTAATATAAAACAAGAACATTTTATACATTCTTATGAACAGATATTTTTATAGTGTAGTTCTTTAAATTCTTACATGCAATAATAAAGTGGGAATTAAAGAAGGATTTTAAAAAGTATAAATTAATCCTGTTAATGCCGTTTTTTTGTTATGGGAATCTGACCTGGGTTGTGAATGTCATGCATGTATGTGAGGCAAAAATCTGGCACATGGAATTCCTAAACGAATAGTCTTAGATGAGTGTTCGGCTTAACAAAAGCCTATACGGTTACTGAAGTGCACTGACTTTTAATTTTCCAATTCCTGTATGCTAAAGCAGGGGTTCCAACTCCAGTTTACCACAAACACGTGCAATTATCTCTCTGACCAGAATGCATTTATGTCCAATTTCTTTCCCTTTTCTCCTGACTATCATTTTTTTTTTAGCTCTACAAGATTATAAATACATCACCTAAAAATAGGTTGTGTTGTATTTTTCCAAATTACTGTCAAACCTGTTAATTACCTTATCCACTGCCAAAACATCTGTAACTGTAAAAAGTGTGATAGCGTGCCAGTGACACTTCCACACGCCAAGCAGTCAAGTTAGAAATCTATAAAGACGGTTGATTTTTTTTAAACACCAGGCAACACAGCATAAAAACAGCACACCAGGAGTTGCTTTTCAGTCCTTTACACCAAGTCTCCCCAGAACCCACAGTTTTCAGAAGAGCCACAGGCAACACAAACAGAGAGATGTAGTGGAGGTGAAACTGGCAAGAGAATGGGGAGTTTGAACTATAACTAAAACTAGTGGGATTGTGAAATCCCAGCACCCGTAATTTTGTAGCTCTTCATCCTTCATTCCTTTTTCCTGTTCGGGTCAGGAGAGTTCGGATTTGCTGAGCGCGATGGCCAGCTCCAGATCCTCCTGCTCCTGCTGGGTGAGACGGGCCACACGCTCTCTCTCCTCTCGTTCACTCTCCCTCTTCGCCCATTCGATCATGTCCTCCTCTGTGGGGTACTATTATACACACACAAACACAAAATAACTCTTCAAAAATAGTGTTACATGTTGTCAGTGAACAAAATGTTGGTCAGTGGTCTACATCTACATTACAAGCATGCTTATTAATTCGCCATTTTATTTGTCATTAATAAAAACTATTTATATACGGTTAAATATATTAAATAATTATGTACATTTACATTTTTAGTTTCAATCTAGTGTGTGCATGTTTTTATTCCAACCGAGCATTAGCCACACCTCAGTGTTTTGATAGCATGAAGAACCGACATGGGTGGAATCAGGTGTGTCTCCTGACTGATTGAAATGCTCAAATTATTTAGGTCTGTTAAAGCCCAACAATTTTTACAAATAAAGTAAGCAGGAATATACTGTAATCAATGCAAGTGCCTGGAAAAATACTCATTACTGCATGAACTGTCATAGAAAGATTTTAAAGCCTAGCTTATTTACATAGATGTCTACATTCGATGTCTTTTTTTCAAATTGGCAGTTTAACAGAGACAAATACAGTTGGTGAATATCGTTAAGTCAAATTTCAGTGGTAGTTTAACTGCAGAAAAAGGCTAATTAGTTCTTTAACAATGTCCAGTTGTTATTGGATTATTTATTAAATGTCAGTATGTTGTAAGGTTGTAGTTTAAAAAATTGTATAAATCCTGAATTCGTTGTTTAAATTGAAGTGATTGTTTCTGCAACAGGGTCAATTTGTACATAAAAGTTTGAAAAGGTTCTTATGCCTTATCTGATTTTCTACTTAAACCTATCCCCTTTAGTCTTCTAATATCTAATGCCCCTGGGTGTTCAATCTTACTTAGAAACAGGTGATGTGGGTGCAGTTTTTCAAATAACCAGGAAACACATGAGATTCTACATCTTGATTAGTTACATGTGGTGTTCAATTTGGTTGAAATAAAGACACAAATCCTTTCTGGATAGGACTGGACAACAATGCTTATATCCAATTACATGTAATTGCAATGTTCACCCATGTACTGGTATAAACCTAATATTTTTAGTGCTATTATTATTTTAAATTCAGGAGGGCACTAAACTGTAAAATAATTTTAAACTTGTGTTTAATCCTGTTTACACAATATTGAAAGGCTACACGAATATTAAATAGGCTGAGCATGCAGTCCATGCACACAGAGACAGAAATAAAGGTACAAAGATGGATGACACACCAAAGAAGCTTCAGGCACTTAATTTATAAGAAGCACACTAATGACTTCACCACAGCGTGTTACAACATACACACAGTTTTCACAGTTAGATTGATAAGAGAGGATTAGTGAGGATTTTTTCCAGCTCAAGGACAGCCAAAATACCCCCCAGTAAAACACCTCGATTTTAGGAGTACAAAGTTACACTGTTCATCTTAAACAATAAAAATGTAACCATGCGTTCTTAATGTATTCTAAATAGCAGGGTCTGAATTAACCATCATAGAAATTACATACAACTTGGTTTAGTTTTTATTTTCACAAAGCAACTTACATTTATTCATCCAACTGAGCATTTGAGGGTTAGAGGTCTTGCTCAGGGGCCCAGCAGTGGCAGCTTGGTGTTGCTGGAGCCCCTGAGCAAGACCTCTAACCCTCAAATGCTCAGTTGGATGAATAAGTAAGTTGCTTAGAATATGGGTGTCTGCATTTTTTTTTTTTTACAGAAAACGTGAAGGTGGAGATGTGTTCCAAGTGAATGCTGGGAGTCAGGGAATGCAGTGGGGCTGAATCAGGAAGTCTCAAGCCAATGAGAGCTTAGAAATCATATGTCATAAGAAGTAAGCAATGAGGATGGGAGTTGATTAGTGCATGCAGAGCAAGGTAAGGGGGGGATGGAGGACCAATGTACAAGCAGCACAAAATTAAAATAGCCAGAAAGCAGCCCCACCTCTTTAACCTCAGCCTGTGAGATTGAATAGTTGATCAGATACCTTATGTGCAACGGTGACACTATGAGCTTAAATAATTTTTTAACTCCGTCCATGTCTTACTAACTAGTTAAAATTGGACATTTTTTGAGATATAGATATAGTATATATATATATATTATATATCATATATCTAATGATAGATATATATCATTTTAATATTATATTATATATATATTATATATATAGATATATCCATGATTCTAAAATGGACCATTTTAACTAGTTAGTAACAGGAATGGAGTTAAAAAAATATTTAAGCTCATATATATATATATATATATATATATATATTTATTTTATTTTTTTTAATTTATTATTTATTTTATTTTTTTTACAAGTTAGGATCCAATACCATATTGTTTAATACCTTTTCATACAAAAAGCATGCAATATAAAATAGACATCTATTACATAAAACCTAAATTTCGAGATAGCTGAAAGGTGAAAGCTGCCACTCGGCAGAGGTTAAAGGTGAAAGGTTAATGTTACTACTGTTTTTCAGGAGGTGGAGATGGGGCAGGGAAGGTGCTCACTTTGTCAAAGGTTGCAAATCGGTCAGGCTCACGCAGGACTTGGGAGGGGGAAGAGGGAGCAAAAGGGTCTGGCACAGTGTCTTTAGCAGGGAGGGAACAAAACTCCCCCATTCCACGCCTTTGAACAGAGTCTGATGATTCTGATCGGTAGATGTTTGACCGCTTACCTGTGAAACAGACCACACAGACACAGACGCACACCATGTGTATATGCACCTGTTACTTAGGAGCAGCAGTAAGTCAACAAAGAGGTAAGCATGTTTGTGTTTTTAGGGACAATATTTTTATCAAGAAAATCAATTAACTTAATTTTACATAGTTCATGTTATATGATTATTAGGTTTTTCAGCACGTTTACTTAGTCAGAAAAGGGGGGAGGGGCGCAAGAAACACTTCTTATACCTCTGACTGGACTCACCTGGTGGAGGAGGAGGTGGTCTGGTTGGCGTGCCGGTTTTGGGTGGTAATGCTGGAGGAATATCTGACTGGTTGTCTTCTTTAAATAGATTTTTACTCTGTGTGCTTGCATAGTGGTCAGCATCATTAGACTGAGGGGCACAGAAGCACATACAGAATCAGGAAGAGTTCAATTTCAATTCAAGCTTTACACTTAATGATTTATGTGAATTTTTAGAATAATTTTAAAACGAAAGACTTTCTTGTACCTTTTCCAAATTTCTAAAATCTGCAAAACCTCCTGCAAAGGACTCAGTACCAGTACCAAACACTGTGGCAAACGGATCTAAAAGACAAAACATAGATATACATTTAAAACATGACACACCAAAGCGAATGTATTATGACATTTCTGTTTTACATTACATTTACAAAATTTAGCAGACGCCCTTATCCATTTAACTCTTTTATACAATTGAGCAACTTGGTGGTGCTGGGAATCAAACCCTGATCTTCCAATTAGAAGTCCAACACCTTAACCACTGCACTACCACTTCCCCACATTATTAACATATCGACCAATAGAAAAAAGGAACAACAAAATTGATTTAAAATACTTGTTATACAGTTGTTCTTCATTAGAAGCCTGTCTGCTCTTACCCGGGTCTGAATCAGCGTTCACCACTGTTCCTCCAGGAGCAAATGGGTCATTAACCACTGCTGGCGTTTCCTTCTAAACATCACAAAGTGAAAACCCATGCTATTACCGAAGGAACTAAATTAAATATCATTCAAAAGCAAACCTTGGTCTGATGTTAGTTTCAATGGCTATAATCGCTAGCACTTATTAGATGGCTATTAAATTAAGTTGCTTACTGATGACAGCTCTGACCCAACGAAAGGGTCATTTCCTGTCCCTGCTGGCAAGCTGAATGGATCAGAGTCGTCAAGGTCATCCAGTTTGGAAGTGAAGGGTGTGCTGCCACTGCTGGAACCGAATGGATCTGCTGCCACTTTGTTTGATTTAGAGAATGGATCAGATGCAGCCGTGTTGTTAAGGTGAGAGGAGAACAGGTCTGGTTCTGCAGAATGGAATGGATCAGAAGAAGCGAAGGGATCTTCTGAAGGAAATGTGGTTGAGGGAGGCTGTTTAAAGAAAGAGTCTGCCGCAAACGGATCCGTGCCTTTGAAAGGGTCGCTGCCGAACGGATCTGGACAGAAAAGCACATTTTTTTAAAGCAATTTTGTTGTGTGGTTCAACATCAACAGCGTCAAAGCCAGGTATATGCTACTTACCACCAATGTCTTTTGCAAAAGGGTCATCACTTTTAAAAGGGTCACCTACAAAGAAAGACAAACGATTTTAGATCTTAAAAGAAGGGTAATTTTCCATTTTAAAGCTGAGCATATGTTACTTTGTATCTGCCATCAAAACATATGGATCTTACTGTCAATGAAGGGGTCAGATGGAAAGAAGTCGACTCCAGGAGCGGATGCTGAGCTTTCATTAGGAGCACTTATGGGCTGGGAGGACTCCTCTTTCTGCTCTGGAACTAGAGACTCCACCTACACATCATCAAAACACACATTCTGAATGAAATAGGAACAATTCTAAGTAAAGGAATTGCAAATATACTCAAGCATTTTAATCAGTTGCCAGTTGATCAGCCTTAAGTATTCTGTTGCTGACTACAGTCCAACTCTCCTAGAGCACAACAGGCTTTATGCACATTTTCTCTTCCGCGATAAAATCAGCTTAAAATGAGCTCAAACACTTCTGATGCAACTACAGTGTTTTCCCTTGGTCGCTCCAAGATCTGTCTAGGGTTAACAACTTAAGTTGAATGCTGTCAAACATCGACAACCAATAAGAAGAGCTTCAAGATATACCTTTTAATCCTACAATTATGTACATCCACACAAGATTTTGACATGTTTTTTTAGTGTAGTGACGTGTACATTCCCTTATCATGCATGCTAGATTACGCTAGTGCAGCTCTCTACCGTTAACAATAAAATGCGTCTGACTTGGTCTTCTACTATTATATATCAATTGCATATATTTTTACCTAACACCATTGTAAATCTCAGTTTCAAACATCTTAAGCGCAAGGAGAAGTTATCCTGCAGGTTCAGGATAGAAGAAATGTTTATAAGACAGGTCATCAGGTCAAGTGATTCACAGATAACATCTTGATTTCTCTTTTTACTTACACACAATCTGTGTCCTGTTATTAAAACGATTATGTGAGATAATCAATGATAATATTTTTTTAAAACACTTCATATAAATCTCAAATCGATTTTAACTTCAGTGTAATTTACTTGATTTATTGGAATTTAACATTTATCATTGTATATTACTTGATTTATTTATTGTATTTTACTTGATTTAATCATTGTATATTATTTGATTTAATCTTTGTATATTATTTGTTTAATCTTTGTATATTATGTGATTCAAAACAGATCCGGTGATTTTGAATTAGACTTAATTCTTGTCAATCTTTTACATTTTTACTTTAACATGTTCTGCAGGCCCATCAATTATTCTGTCTACTGTCCTGATTAACGTTTTATTACAAAAGCTGACCTTTGAGGTGCTGGTTTGCTGTTTTATTTCCACTTCCTTTAGCTCCCATTCTATAGCAGCTGAAGAATCTTCCTAAACACACCAGAGCAACAAAATGCAGCCCATCACATTCTGTACAATCCTTAAGTTGATTACATGCCAATGCATTAGTATGTCATAGTTTCCCCATTATTCCTAACCTTATCACTCTGTGGCCACGCTGCATTAAGCGTGCTGGCTGTGCACTTCATGCTGGTGAATGGGTCTTCCACAACTTTAAACTCTTTAGGACTAAAAGACTCTTCTAATGATTCTTCCTCAGGCTGCTCTTCAGTCACCCTCAGTTCCTGTGGCTCGTCTGTGAAAGTGAGATCTTCTTCCTCCTCCTCCTCATCATCCTCATATTCTGGTTTCTTTGCAGGCTGTTCTGTAGGCTGTGACCACTGTAATGGCTTGGGCTGTTCAGCAGGGGGTGCTGCTCCATTGACAAGTGGAGGCTCCTCTACTAAGACTTGCCATGAAAGTTGGGCTGTGACTTCTCGTTCTTCTGTCTTTAGCTCAGCCAGTCGTTCCTGCATCTACAGCACACCCCACATCGAGTAAAAAGCGAAAGAAAGGCAAGCCACACACAACATTTGATTGGAAAGGGAAAAAGGGCAATTAAAATGGAAGGAGATAGACAAACCCATGTCAGGAAGCAAAAAAGATAAAGCAGAAAAATAGGGGGTGCAGCATGAGCTTTCTTGATAATACTTGTTAAAGTAAAACACAGCAATTTTATATAATCATGAAATGCTCTACATTATGCTAAAATACAGCCTGGAAATTAACACACTATGCATATCAGTCAAAAAAAAAATCAAACTGTATAATATCATCTAAATATCTTGATCTAAGCTAGTCGACATTGCACTTGCTATTTGAAAGGCAAAAAACAATCACAATAAAGAAAACCCATTACTTTGAAAAATAGATTAAAAATAGCAAACCTGTGCAATCTGTGTATGAGACTCTGTCACAGCCTCCTCTAGAGGGCAAAGTTGAGCACGGGCTGATCGCACTTTCTCTCCCAGCGTCCGGCTCTGTTCCTGAAGAGAAAGCAGCTCCTCTCTTGCCCTTACCAACTCCTCCTCATAGTCGCCTATCCTCTGCTCCTGCTCAGAGTGCTCAGCATGCAGAGACTGGATCTGTATAAACACACACACACACACACACACACACACACACACACACACACACACACACAGATTAAATCAATGATAAACAAAAGAACATGAAATTATAATAATAAAGAGCCCATATTCCTCATCAAGCCACAAGAAAAGCATCCAAATTTAGACCTTTAAAACACTTGATTTGAATAGTGCATGTATGAGCAGGAATCACGGACTCATTCGTCATTTGCGCTCTCGCTTCCTCACACCCACCAGCTGGTTCTCCTGACTGCACTGCTGGCGTATGAGCTTGAGCTGCTCCTCTAGGGACAACTTTTGCTCATCCAGTCTGTCCAGTGCTTCCTGCACCTCCTGTCGCTCTGCCTGTAGCTTCCGCAACTCCTCGCTTTCCTTCTGCACTTCATCCTGCAAATCCTAGAGACAGCAAGTAACATAATATAGACCCACAAGCCTAATATATGTTAATGACAGCCATATGTTTCATTAGCTTTTTTGACACAGCAAATAAAAATTTCCAAGAGATTCATTAAAGTAACATTTCAAGTTTAACTAATTTAAATGATCAATTTAAACCTAATAAATAAAATCCCTAAAAATGTATCTGTAGCGATAATATTGCTAACTCAGGTTTTACTATTGCCTTTTTGCATATTTCAAGAGTTGTGTCTATGCCCCTAGTGATGCCACAATTATTACTAAAGGCCCTTCCAGTACCCACACTACGCTCTAAGGTCTTCCTTGATGTGTGCAATTTTTTAAGTGTAAACTTCATAACTGATAATTGCGCAAGGAAACAAGTGTGCTAGTGTGCAGAACTGGGACCGTTTCAGGCCATCATCTGTCTGTAATGAACATCATTGCTATGCTATGTTTAAATGAGATTGTGTTTTTTTTAATCTATGCAATTGTTGAAGAAAAATGGGGAGAAGAATTGCTGGTGCTCAGGAGAAAGAATCTCACTGCTACTTGATCAAACAACAGAGCTTCCTTACACATTCTGCTTTTAAAACCCACACCAATTCAGACAAAACAAGACACTAGGACACAGACATACAAAATGAAATGAACCGATATTCCTTCTACAGTTAACAAGAAGTACATTAGTCTCAAGTCTTTAAACTATATTTATCAAACATAAAAACACTATTTACCTGCACCTCGTTGGTCCTCTGCTTAACGTCGTCTTCCTTTTCCTTGATCTCCTGTTCGACAGAGGTTTTCTCTCTGAAAGACCAACAAAAGCATGAGTATTTCAGTACCGCAGCAAGAGATGGTGCTGGTAGCCAGATGGCCACCGTCTGAAATGCCTCTCTATCTAGCACCATGTTCTGCTTTTGCCTCTGCCGGGGAGAGCCTATAAAAGTCTGTGTTAGATGGGAGAGGTGCCAAAACCACACATGGGCAGTTAGCTGTCTGTGGGTGATAAAATAAAAGAAAAAAGAGGAGGGGAGGTGTGCTTAATCTTTTGACAGTCTTTGAGCATTTTATTATTATTTATTATCACATATAAATGAACTATAAAGTATATAGTTCAACAAGGTATTTAGATCAGACTAGGATAGTGGGCACAAACAGAGCAGAGAGAGAAAGTGTGTGTATGGGTGTAATACCAAGAGAGAGTGACTCATAGGAGATTTGGAAGTTTCATATTTAACCACTTTTTTCCTCAAGTTTTAATCCACAAATTCAGTGGCAAAATTCTCTCAAAATGGCTAAACTGCTGCTGTTTTATCTTCTTTAAAAAAGGTTCAACCATCTATTTATGTTGATGTACAAGGACTCGACTTACGAACAACACGGCCTTAAAATGATTGGACCTGGAGGATGGTTTCCTTTTATAAACATGTTAATATAAATATTAATCAATATTCTGGAATCTAGCAAGTTAAATAACTGAGGGTTATTGTTTATTCGAGCCATTACGTTTAGGTAAATCAATTATTTTAAGTTCTGCTCGTCACTGTACTGCTAGAGCTCACCTAAAATAAAAACAAACTTAAAACTCTTTCTATGAGTTAGCGCCTCTCTTTCTTTCTCTCTCACACACAGAGCAGGAGCAGGTCAGGTGCTTTATATATGTTTCTCTCTGTAAGATCAAGTTCCATGCAATATCATGCTTTCGTTATAAAAGAAACTATCCCGAGCTGCTTACCTTTCTCCAGGGGTGCTTTGCTGCCGTGAACAATTGAGGCAATCCCAAAAAATATGCATCATTTTAGTTGCTTAGTTCCATGCTCAAGAATCCTGAATCCAAAAATCCCACAAATTACTTTTTTACTCCTTGCAGTCTCAGACAAGGAAAGTAGAAACAGTAAGCCTGCTTTCCCTGACCCACCCTACCGAGCGAGTCTGTGGGAGCTGTACCGACACAGCTGTACCGACACAGCTGTACCGACGTAAGAGCCTGCTCTTTTTCAAAAACAGAGCGGATTTGTGAGCATCCCTCTCCTTGTGTTCCTTTTTGACACTGGTCCTCATGTGGTACGTGACCCTCAAGAGACACCCTGCTCCCGAGAACGCAGCGGCAACTGTGCCCTTCAAGCCTTACAATAGATTATACCCTTCGAACAACGCACATCATCTCGTTTTTCTGTGTACTTGTTTCACTTCAGCCAGGGATCAGCTTTTCATTTGAGTTTGTCCTATTCTAATGTCTATTCAAAGTAGGATGGTGACATTCACAGACCACACCCTAAAAGGCTGGAATGGTTTGTACGGCAATTTAGCCAGAACGACCCAACCAGCTTGCAATTTAAAATTTTATCTTGAAAAATGCTTTCTATATGATTTAAACACAATTAATCCAATTATAGTTCATGGTCTGCGGTAACATGTGAAGTCCTCACCTCTGCAAGTCCATAATCTCATTACTGAGGGAGTCCAACTCTTTAATAGCAGAGAAATCTGCAGCCTGACATGACAAGGCATTAGTCTGGAACAGGTAAGAAAGAAAAACAAAGTGAGAAAGACAAAATAATAGGATACGCATTTTTGAACACATTATTCTTAAGCCAATCGAAAAAAAACAAGAGCTTTGCAATGCAAAATGTACACATACACACCCCAGGTGTAAAAAAAAAAAAAAGAAGGAGGTGAAAGACAGAAAAAAGGTTAATACAAACAAACTAGCATGAGATTAAATTAATAAAAGAAAAATCTATAAAAACACGAATTTATGAAATTTTAGAATAAGGAAAAAATATGGCCCAACAGATTAATAAAAAAACGAAAATCCAAATACTTATAGTTAGCATAAAGACAGTTTTCTTAATATATATAATCTTCATTTTTATCTTTTGTCTTGAGTATTAAAAATGTTATATAAGCCAATATTAACATTAAAGAAAAGGGGTGGTGTACAAACAGGATTTGTCTTACCTGCCGGGATAGCCTATCAGAGGGAGGGATCATCTCCGGAGAGAGTATCTGGGGCGGGTCAATGCCCTTTGGAGAGCTTCTGATTGATTAAATAGAGAGCCAATGCAAACTGCTCTCTGGTCAGTTTCCCAATGTCTCCGATGTCACACAGCTCCCTGATCAACATAAAAGGTATACATTGTAAATCTTTAGGAAAAAGGCCAAAATTAGGTTTATTTAACTATAGGAGATTCAAATATTTACACAAGCAAGAGGTATGAATACAAGAGTAATATCAGGGCCCAATTTTTCACACAGCATGAATTACCTACCCATGTGTTCACAAAGCAAGATTCGCATTGCGTCACTTGCTCTAATCACTCGCAGGATGTTTTTTGCATCGCTTGTGCTTAGTTTTATGCACGTAAAACCTAAATTTCGTGTTAGCCTGAAGAGGGGTGCGGTAATGCCTCTCCACTGTCTGATACCATGTACATGTCAGTAGCAATTCACTAAAACGTCATGCTAAATTTTGCCTTGAGTTGAAATTTTTAAACTAGCACCGAAGACAATTACATCGTACATTTGCATCAATTCATGCAGCCCGATGAGCAATTTGCCTCTATTTTTTAAAGATTTAAATTCACGATCATGTAAAACAGAGTTAAACTTACCTAATTCAGAAACCACATGGAAGTTTTACTTAACGAGCACAGATCACTGCTATTTGTGCAATTTGCCTTACCATATACGAGCAAGTGTTGCAGAGGGCAGTCCCGTCTTTAGAAAGATGTCCCTCACCTCTGGACCAGACACCAATCCGTCCATATCACTGTCTGTCTTCGCGAACAACTCATCATACTTGGCCTTATCGCCAGGAGACACAACCCACTAAAATTGGGAAAAACCAGCAAATAATTCCAAAAGTGGTCTTTAGGAACTTTGTGGTGTGGTACTTTTATCTCCTAACTAACACTTTACCTCTCCAAGCAATAAAATACACAAAATATTAGATGCAGGTGGTGTGCAGTGCAAACTGTCTAATAGAAAGTTTCATGCGGTTTACAACACATGTTCAGACTATTTAATTAATAGAAATATCAAAATACCAGATCCTGACACAAATATATATTGAAACAATGACCCCAGAGGTATAAAGGCACTGTCCATTGAATGATCACACCACACTGTCTCAATTCATTCTCAATTAAACACTGTTTCACTAAAATTACTTTATGACTGCTGACCTGTGGAGGTGGAGGTTTAGCTGGGGTTTGAGAACCAGAGTGGGTGGAACTCCTTTCTTTGATTGCTGGCGGTGAAGGAAGGAGCGGCATAACAGGAGGTGAATTCACTTTTTTCCTTTTCGATGGTGGTACGGTTGAGGAGCCCAGGGCCAAGGCTCATTTGCGAGAGCTCATTTTCGACCAAATCTATGCCTACAAAACGAAGCACAGTTAAAGCAGAAAACATGTTAATGTTTTTAGAATCAAACTGAAAGCAATTCCCAGTCAGCATATTCACTCCACTTGGAACCACATTACCTCATATTTTGTAAATGTGCATTTAAATTACAGGTAAATAGTCTATAAGTGTGCATGTGTAGTGTATAAGCAAAGGACCCACCACTGCAAACTCATCTTTATCCAGCATTCCATCTCTGTCTATATCACTAAGCTCCCACACCTGCAACAGAGGCTTAGGTTAGTTAGTTCATCATTACAGTTTAAAACACATGACAAAACCCCCTAAAAAGTAGTTCATTCTACATCAGGAGTGTATTGGTGAGTATTGCCATCTGGAGGCTAAAGCTACACATGGAGCCACACACAGAAGCAGCTGTTCATGCTTGTGTGGGCCTTTCCAATACAAAAACATCACCATGAATTCAGTAAACTGTTGACTTACCCTGCCCAGAACATCTACCGGAAGTTTAGAGTTCAGCAGCACTGGTTTGACCTTGTCACCTGTGAGCATGCCACCCACTGGCAAAAGACTGTCGAAGATGGAGTCGAATTTCACCTTCTCTTCTGGCTATACGACAAACGTAAAAGAACACAATCAATCCTCAGACAAAACTTACTTTCTTCTACTAAATTAAAAAAACGTAATTGTATAAAGGGCAAAATTATTTCTATGTGGTGCATGTCAGTTTTGTTCTAATATTTTTTTAACTATTAGCGCTAACCTTGACCATCCATGGACCGTCAATGGGCATGCCTGCTGGGAGTAGAGGACTGGTTGTGTCGTGCTAGCCAAAGAAAACAAAGGGGGGGAAACATTACCTCACATTATATAAATAGATATATGCTGCACTTATTGTTTAAAAAAATGTAATTTGTCAGCAAATTTGGTAGGCGATAATTTGTTTCCCTATTATTACCTATCACGGTTTTAAGGTGTGCAAAAAACAACATCAATTATGACAAAAAACGGGACACTTTGACTTACAACTTTGTAGTGGACATGCTGGCTTTTTGGGCACACTGCATCGCTCAAGGCCGTCCTTTTGTGGGCAACCTCAAGTCCATTCTGTGCACATGCCACCAATCGTATTGCAACGAAAAATTGCTAGAAAGACAACGTACATTAGTTTACACATTGTTAACGTCTTTAGATTATTTAACTATACAGCAGAAATAGAGACCTGTTTGTTCAGAAAGCCCTTGCGTTCTGAATCTGCCAGGTCCCATATCTGGAACAGAAAGATGATGAATAATACTTCTAAACAACAATAGCCTACAGTAAATCACTATGAATAATAGCTAGTAATCACTACAAAAAGCTTTACATTTTTCTGCAGTAAACAAGTGTAAGATATTTTTAGAGATAACAAACAAAATGTTATAGAATAATAATGTAATGAAAACCCCAATTTCAACAACAAAAAATTTTGACCTTTCTTTCATGTGATATCTAACAGGTTTTTCCAGATCGCATCACTATTACATTCAATTGTTTGGTAATGACCTCATAACTTTTTTAGCTTAAAACAAATGCCTTATTAAGGCCATGCCCTTTCCACTTGGCATGATGTAGATACACACCTGAGCGCTTTAGATCATTAAACTGCCAAACATTTTGCTTTTTATACATCACTATTTCACTAATTAAATAATAGTATGCATACATAATTACTTTCTTTAATGGTTTTAAATGTAGAAAGGAAAATCTTGTTTATCACTATTTGTTATGTGTTCTTTGAATGTCTGTTTGCTTTTGGGGGGAAAAAATATGACAACATATCAAAATCTGTCCCATTTTTAATGATGTGATTTGATGGAGGTTGTAATTATTTTCCTCCTATGTCAAAATTACAAGTTGAAAGCTGACTTAAGTAAAATATTTATTTTTGTTAATGCATTCGGCTATAAATACAACATAAATACTGAGCTGAGGTGTCTGTTATATCCAGTCATATCTGGATCAATATATTGACATTTACCTTTTACAGGACGTTAATAAACTCTTGAAGTAGTTTTAAATGTGTGGTGTGTATGATATTACCTTGCCAAGGACTAGGTCTGAAAGACCAGATCTTTTTAAAAACAAGGCAGCGTCAGTGGCTGCTACTTTCCCGCTGCCAGATGGATCAACCTGCATGCAGACAGATATAGAACTCAGTAGGCGCATACTGTGTCGTAATGTACTACCTCTTTTTCCGTGTCTCATATTTTCTGCTTTAGAAATAATAACATTTTTATAGGAGCCAAGGCTATAATGACTAAGGTGATTTTTGTAAGGGAGTGAATGGCATCTGTGTAAAATATATTACACAAGTAACAAGCATAAATGCAATAGAACAAAGATGTTAATGAAATAAACGGTGCTTTATGGTTTTTCTGGAGATTTAGATACAGAAATTAAATAATCGTATATTAAAATCACACTGTATAGTCTGATATAGTTAAAAATTAAGTGCAATTAATCTTTGCTAAGGCTACAAAAGTAAATGTTTCTTGCACCTGAATCCATTACACTTGTTAAAAATGTTTACACAGTAACAAAACTTACAACAATGTTTAAATGATAAACTTTCACTTCATTATTAAACTTTGTAATTAATCCATACATTTACAGCATTTGACAGACTCCCTTATTCAAAGCAATGTACATTTATCTCTTTTATAAAACTAAGCAATTGGGAATTAAGGGGCCGCCATTCGGTGCCAACAGTGGCAACTTGGTTATGCAGTAATCGAACCCAGACCTTTTTAGTAGTAGTTCAATCCCCTAACCATTGCACTACCCACTTCCCTCCATAAATGACATGTGTTCTGAATTGTGGTGCATTAACTATTATTATTATATTCACTTCACATTGCACTATTGCAGATGCACTCATTGGGGATGGCGTTGCTAAACGGTATATTGTGCAGCCCTAATTACCACCACCAAATTTTACAGGTGTGGAGAACGTCATTTTCTTTACCAGTCCACCAAAGCAAACAGGACAAAGAACACGGACGGGGGGCAACTAAAGTTGAGTTAAAAAACAAAATCTATAGCGCTTATTTAAATAAAAGGTATGTTTTGTATAAAGTTGGATATCATAGTGTTATGATATCTTGTTCTTATCGACCTTTTACGCCAACACCCAGACAGTTTATTCGTCTATTTTGTTTCTGTGACCCGCAGAATTCTCGAAAAAATGTCAGCCTCCGTTCATGACTGTCTCATTTTGTACTCAGCTGTAGCCATAGCATGACCACAGGTCATCATTTAGTCAATGAATTATTTATTTGACGAGGCCTCTTATTACAGAGACTATGTTACAATAAGGAGAGGTTCATAAAGCGGTGGACTGATCCTGTTCTATTAAAGCAAACACAGTACAGATACACTTAATATAAACATTTTTGAACCAATACAAAACACTCGTTTCTTTATTTTTAGTCAAAACTGGTGTTTGTAAATAAAAAATTGCTAAGATTTACAATCTTAGCAAATTAAAACTTATTTATTTTAATAAAATTTATTTTGATCCTGTATGTATATTAAGCACCTATGAAGTACAGTGTGTGTTTCTGCTTCAGCTAATTTGCATGTAGTTAGTCACATAAAATATCAAACATTCACCTGTGCAAAAGCGGAAGTTTGTTCGATGTGCTTGTACACATAAGAAAATTTAACCATTATATGCTACTCATGATAAAACGTCAGAGTAAACCTTCTGTCAGCTGGGGCACATGCCAGCCAATTTTTCTTTTTTATATGCCAGTATTTATATACCAGTATAAATACCAGTTGAGAGAATAAATAGTTCTGCTGTATGTATCTACATTCATACATTGGTGTTACTTGTATTCATTTAGCATAAGAAAGTGATTTTGTTTGAGACAACAAAGCGCTTTTGTAAGCTGCCTCAAACTGTTCATAGTTTCACAGTTCTTCATGAAATATAGGAATCACATTTCTCACACACACACACACACACAGGATTTATGCATGAATGAGTTTATACTTTGCTTGCTAATAAATGTGGTTGATTGTGAGTAAGGAGAGGTCTCTGTGCTTACTTGTCGATAGTACTTGTCGTACACAGGGTTCCCACTCGAAAGCTGTATAAAAAAAAAAATTAAAAAAATCAGTCTAAAAAAAAAAAAAAACAAGTTTGCGTGTTAGACAAGAATATAGCAGCATGATTCTGTGACAAACTGCTTTATTTTGATATACGTTTCTGTCAGAGGGACCGCAACATGTTTAGGAAATGGAAAATAAAAAATAAAAAAAACACGGAAAGCAGGTGCGAATGTCTGAGCATTCTGGCATCCAAAATGCTGCAGAAACTAAATCTACGAATCTGTATAGTCCCTATTTTGAACCTAACTTTGCAATGGTTAGGGGGTGAATTCAAAAAGTCAAAAAAAAACAGGCTTAAGGCCACTTGGAACCGTGACAATGATAGCGAGGACATTTTTAAGCGGTTCAAAAAGGCCTTACATAGACTAATCTTTTGAAATGTTATTAGTATCTATTTGTGAGTACTTGAATTGGGATCACTGAGCCGCAAATGATTTTTTTTTTAGTGCCAAAATTAGAAGTCGAAATGATTTTATTTAATTTGAGTCAACACAAAATATATTAATCCAGTCACTGCAATTACATCAATATTTAAAGGAAAACATTACAAATGTAATAACAATCTTGCAATTGATAAAACATATTAGTCAATTATTGTTTTAAACTGAAAAGCCTTTTAGTAACAGTCGCCCTTGTGAACCTGGCAGTAATTACATAAACCTGGTACATTAAGGCTACGGCACATTCTATCCCATTCAACCAGTCAAATCCATTACAAATGACATTACTGGAGTTTATGCTAGGTTTAACCCTAACCCTAACCCTAACCCAGCTGTCTGGATTACAGTCCAAAGTTTTTGATTATACATGTACTGACACTTCTCTTTTTACAGTATATAACATTCATTAACATTGTTTGACCTTCCATATTGGAAGATATAACTATAAGAAATTCTTAGCCTGCCACTATATGTTGTTTTACTCATTTATTTGCTACTCAAGTTTCTAAATAAGTAATGAAAGACACACCACTCGTAAAAATATCTCAGATGGTGACCTGTCAAAGGCTTAACCAAACCCACTAAGGTAACTATTACTAAACATTTAAGCACAACTGTAAACAAACAGCTGAGAAAGAAATAAAGTTCCGTTTCTTTGTTATCATAATCATTTTTATAGTTACTCAATTGACCTTAATAAAAAGCAAATAAATAAACAATTGTTTTTGTGAAGGAGAAACAAATCTTTTCACGCACCTTTCACTTCCCCAACTGCTGGGTGTAACCAGAGTTTAAAATACTTCAAGTGTTGTGCACCTAAGACACCCGTTTCAGTCACGAAAAACCCGGCAATACTTAGAACTAGGCTTATAAATATTAGACGTGAGAACTGTAAATATATTAAACGTCAGGTGAGAGGTTTACTCGGGCCACCACACGTAACCAGTACAGTCTAATAACTGTGCAGTGAACTGTGTTAAATCTGCACGTTGACAGCAGACAGCTGAAGCTCTGTCTCCCTTCCAAGAGTTTACTGATGCATGCTAAAATGTTTCTGGCAGCCAATATTTTGCAAAGAGAACAACCAATTTACTTTCATGCTGAATGAATAGCAGAACGTTCGAGAATATGTAACACAATCCAGCCGGTGTAGACACAACTGTTTCTACTAATATCATTTTCATTTTGACTCTTAAAATGAACAGAAAACAAAAATAAACATTCATAGAGATTTACAGTCAATGAGTAATTCCTTCATTTCTTCAAGAGCATGACTCTGGAAAAGCTTTTGTCCCCATAAAAAGAAGCAGACTGGAAAGTAAAGCAGTGATATAAGAAATGCATATTAAAAAAAAGGCAAACACACATCGTTTTACTTATCTGCAGTTAATTAATATTAATAAGTATTCACTTATAATTAATAAGTATTCACACACAATAAAACATTGCCAGCGTGACATATATACAAAACATAAATAAATGATTAGCACAAAGGTTTCAAACAGCTGAGCAGCAAAATATGATTAACCATTCAAGAAAATAAGGTGAATTAACAATATGATTAACATCCTTCGTTGATCCCGGAATCAACTTATCAACCAATCATAACCAAATGATGTCACTAGTGTGTGACAACCAAACCCGCCTAATTTTAAATAATTTGCCTTTTTTGTCCGCAAACAAACTGAAAAGCTTGTAAATGCTGAAAAGGATCTTACTGACAATGACGATTCCTGAATTAACATTAGATCACAACATGAAATTAAATTAAATCACATCCGTATTTTTGATAGCTATACATTTATTATATATATTTACTTTTTATTTATGCATTTACACCTAAATACATTTTACTGCACACACACGTCTATTTTTGCTCACGAAGGCTAACTAAACTGCACATACCTGTTGTATGCAATTGTTCAGTACACCATGTGATGTATTACATATGTCATCTAAAAATGTCATGATATTTTACATTTAAATAAACACATTCACAACGTACCATTTAAGTTTACAAGGAGGAAAAGATTAAAAATAAGGCGGGGTTTTGTGACAAACTGATGACATCAGATGGTTATGATTGGTTAATTAAAATGTTCATTCCGGATTAACAAAGGGATGTAAATCCAGGATCACATCCAACTCGACAAAAATCACCTCCACCCTGTTCATCCACCCACTGAAATTAGGTATTCAGTTAATACTTTTAATAAGCATGCTCACATAACTAACGTCATAGTCTGTTGTTTAATAAATGGAAACTTAAAAACTGCCAAATAACTGAGGTTAATTAGTTACATATAGGTTAGCATGTGTTGACTAGCATGTTGGAGTAGAGCGCTAGCTAGTCAGTTGGACAACCAAGTAAAAAAAAAAACTCATTAAAAGTTTAGTGATATTAAAATATCTTAAACACTTAATACAAAACGTATATACTTAAATACTTATTTCACTAAAGTTTGCCATATTTTATAAGAGTTTTTTTTAACTATCTCGACAAAAGGAGAGAGTTATAGACACCAAGCCACCGCTCAGAGCTGCACTTCCTCTGTGACTATACAGATCACTGGAGACGTTTAACCGCCTCTCCAGTTAACAGAGCTGACAGCACAGACTGCCTGTTTTCCAAGTAAAGCCTTTCTTACGAAAAAAACATTTTTCATCATTATTTGTATTATGCAAATCTTTAATTTAGGTTTAACCGTCGAGTCATGCAGGTTTGTAGTGGACATAAATCCAAACTGCTTCTGCTGCTAAGGCGCCTTTCAGCAACATCTATGTTTAATCACAATCTATAAGAGTTTAAAAGTGAAGTCTTTTTTTTTAGACGTAAAACGAAACTAAAGTAACATTGCCCGATCTAATAAAAAAAGGACAGGGCGAATACTTTGTAACCCGTTTTAAAAAGTGACACAAAGTAGCAACGCCCTTTTCTCAGTCCCTAAGATTAGACAGAAGGCTAAGCTAGAAACTTTTTCCTCAAGCACTCACTGTACACAGCGTCTAACCACACAAAACAGAACAACTTTCAAACTTCTCAACGCGACACAGCGTGAACACGTGTTTAACATTCGACAATAAAAAAGAAAAATAAACATGGAAAAGAAGTGTTGAATTTAATTGTAAACGCATAGTTACCTGAGTCAAGGAAAGACTGGCAGCCATAATGTTTCTGTTCCCACTAGTCCATCCTGTGCTCTGCGATAGGCGATGAGGCCAAAAAAAGACACACAGAAAACCCGGAGCTGGAGTTTTGTACTAAAATGGATTGGATCCAGTCTGAGAATGAACTTTAGGAAGGTTTTAAATCATGGTAGACTTATTTGCTTTGGTCAAATACCATCTTTTAAATACAGAGGCCAAGCTGGGCAAACTGGTAGATAATTTTTTTTACATTTTTTTTTTATTATTTGGTCACTGGACAAGCTGCCTGTCCATCGCAGGACTTTTTTTTCTCTCAGTTCAGGTAAATAATTAATTATTGGCATAAATGTTGAATTAACACCATTGCTAAAGCAGCAACATCATTTACAATTAACTTTACTTTTTCAGCATTTGGCAGATGCTTTTATCCAGAGCGACTTACATATTATTATATAGTATTATAGGCATATATATAGTAATATGCATCAGTAATTTACAGGTGCATATTGATATATTTTACTGAGGGGCCACTGCTGGGCCCCTAAGCAAGGCCTAACAGTGGCCGCTCAGTAATATATAGTAATATGCATCAGTAATATATAGGTGCATTTATGCATAAATATTAAATACATACTTAAACAAAGAAGGAAAATAAAATGAAGTAAAATAAAAATAAGTGAAAAGGGAAACATAAAATAAAAAATATAATAAATAGTTAAACAACAGATAGCTAAGTGTTTGAATGTGTATTGTACTGTACTGTGCGTGTCTGTGTGTGTTTATGGTGTGTGCAGTTTCTCAGCTTGGCACACTATAACACATACTTTACAGTGAGAACTGCAGTGAAGCCTTTATCTAACAACACCATGCAAAGTTTCTCCTTATCCATCAATTTCAACTCTCCCTTAAGTTCTTGCTTAAGCATAGTCCACACCTGCTAAGTTGTATTTAAATATACAATATATATTTTACCAAACATGATAATGTACGTTAAAAGTCAGTTTCTCTGATTCTACCAAATGTGATGTAATAAAATCATAGCCAGTTCTCTTACTAATGTGTTTTTGTAAAGTCAGGACCAAAAGTAGGCCATGGAAACACACAGAATCTGCAAATATAATAACGGAAGTTCACTTATCATGAGATTACATTGCTCATGGAGAAGTTGACTCAAATGTAAGTTGCCTACAATCAAGCATTAATAGCACCAATTTATTAATTTCATATTTTTTTTCTTTCCAACAGAACTTACCAGCAGGTAAAGATACCTGATTAATCAGTTCAGTATGTTTCGCTAGCTGGTAGTTAGAAGACCAAGGTGGTTGTTGTTTTTTTTGTTTTGTTTTTTTTATAAATGTAAGACCATATTTTGAGGCCAAGACACTTAGAAATTATATCAATTAAGAAAAACATAAAACAGCAAAAGATGCTTATTATTAAATAAAATTAATAAAAAGTAAAGAGGCATAAATGTTTCACTGTATTTTGTTTTTGCAATAAAACAGGGGGACCTCTGCTGGTTGTACTAAAAAAGTATCATTAGTCTAACTTATTAAAACAATTCTTGTAAAATAATTTTCTAGATCAGATTATTAAAAAATTGTTTTTTTCCCCCACACCAAAAAATCAGAAAACATTTTAAGTGTGCATTAATTTTATTCTAAAGTTAGTCTAAAAACCTACAAATAAAAAAACTATCCAAATCAAATTTGCATATTTCATAATACTTGATAATCTATTTTTATAGTGCGCAGGGTTTCAGAAATCAGATCAGTGTGAAGGTGAATAATAATAAAATGCGTTCTAATTAATAAGATGACTGATCTAGTTAATGTGGAGGCTATAAGCTTCCTATCACTTAGAACATAAGACATCAGTAAAAAAGATGTCTTCTGTGAAACTTTATTTATATAAATGTTTTAAATTTAAGTATTGCTTTTTGTTGAATTACAACATTTGGCAAAATAGGCGTATTTAAATATTAAGCAGCTCTGACACATATTCTACCAAGAACCAAAGATAACTTTAATAATCTTGTGAACCACTAGATCACATTTTTATATGGTCTGCAGAATAGCAACACAACCATATCAGCCATAAAGTTTCTTTATAAGAACAAAAACTGACAAGAGTCTGAGGGGCATGGGGTTATTTCAGTTATAAACAATACAATTTTATCTTCTGTTTGAGGTTAGATGTGGAATTAAACACAAAAAAATACCTAAGTATCGTTGCTCTCACACACAGACGCACAACATACATAGTTTGAGAATATTGCAAAATTAACAACGATCTGTCGAAATCTCAGACATTACAGTAACCAAACAACAAAAGGACAAAACTTACACTGCAGTGGTTCATGGACACAGTATGGACCATCACATTATTTCCCCCCACCTCCCTTGCATAATTTCCCAATTCCATTAAGTTTGCTGTATTTAATACAAAAGTTGGCTCTTACATATTTTTTTCTGAACACCAGTTGGCGACGCGAAAGAAGCTTAACAAAGCATGGTTTAAGTTATAAATATTGTGCAGCACCAGAAATGAACATGAAAAATGTCTGAGCTGAAAAACACAGGAATGTCCAACACAGTCCAGGCCTCGACCACCTTCCTCCAATGAAAATAGGAAACAAGGCAAGAATTTCACTTTCAGTTTACAATTCATCCTTAAATTTAGAGTCTGTTTCCTCATCTTCATCCTCCTCATCCTCTTCTTCCTCCTCATCTTCCTCTTCCTCCTCATCTTTGTCCTCATCGGCTTCCTCTTTAGCCTCTTCGCTTCTTTTCTTGTCCTCTTCTTCCAGTTTCTTTCTTTCTTCCTCTTCTTGACTGTCTTTCATCTTTTTCTCAGCATCCTGAAAAATACACAATTATCTCTCTAAAAAAAATACACATCTATATAATATATATATATATATATATATATATATATATATATATATATATATATATAATTATATATAATATATATATATATATATATATATAATTATTCTACACACACACACACACACACACACACACACACACACAACACTATATATATACCATATATATACATACATATATACAATAAAAATAAGTCTATTATGTTACCTGTTCCTTGTTAAAATCTGTACAAATATAAATATACAGTACTTATATCACAAAAGAAAAAGCAACATTAGACCAAGCTAATTCCATAGTAAATTCCATCCTTGCACATATTCGGTTGTACAAACCGAATCTTTTTAAAAAAAAATCTATATATGTATTTAAAATGGGAAGTAATACAGGATAAAAGGATTATATTATGAATGGAAATGAACATATGTATTTACCTTTGTTGCACCCCAAGTCTCATTGCCAACCTCTTCAGCAAATGTTGGGTCATTGGTAATAAGAAAGTTGTCAAAAATGGTGCCAGACTTTACCTGTTCATAGGAGAGAAGGTGAAATATAAAATAGGTCATGTATGAATCCAGGATAATGTATTATCAAGCATTAAACAAAAGGACATAATGAGCAGTAACAGGGTTCTTACCTGCCACAGGTCCAGACCGATCACTCCAATGCTGCTGTATTTGTAGAGCTCAGAATCAGGAGTGTACTCAGGGTTGTCAATTTCAGGATGAACCCATTTACCTTTATAGGCTGGATTGTCAATCTGTTTTGGCTTCCACTCACCCTAAGAATGAGGAAATCCCAATTTATGAAACATACTTCAATATTTCCATGCTACAGCTTTTTTATTAAAACGCAATAACACGATATACGCTACTTTATTATACTTAACAGACATTTGTCAAACTAACGTCCAATTAGTTTGGACAAAAACAAAATATTATTTTTGGTCCAAACTACTACATTTACGATTGAAGGCAGAATGCGCTTTTGATACCGTGATGTTATACAGTATATACAGTAGCACAAAAGCCCTAATGTAAAATATTTTTTACTATATGATTCTGTTTTAAGTTCCATTTCTGTACACTGCCTTGAAAAAAATTCTATAAGCTATTTAACTTAATTAGCTTTGCATACTTTGTATTCAGGGTTGGTAACCATGGGAGGCTCCCATTCTCCATCCATCTCCTCATCCCAGTCATCGGGCTTTTTGGCATCTGGATCAGGGATGGTTTCAGGCTTGTCCCAGTCCGTTAAAGTCCTTAAAAACAAATACAAAAAAAAACGCTAAAAAAAACACAAAATAATTAGAAAAAACACAAAATATAAGATACAGGTTTTACTTTATAGTGTGTAAAACACAGGACACCCCAAGTTATATAAAAGTTAGGCACAGAAGGGCACCCCAAATAATTAGAGAGGACCTTACTACAATAAAACTGCTAATTTGGAAAAATTATGTAATTTCATGTGGGGCATTTTACAAATTTTTAACCCTAAGCCCTCATTAAAATTGTGTTTTAAGACACCTAAAAAATATGCATTTTAGAATTTAATCAAATTAACACTAAGATGTCTGATATTAAAATAGATGGTGTTTCCATCACGACTTGAAAAATCTAATTACATCAATAGATTGACTAAGGCTGCATTTACACTGCATGTATCAAGTTACCCATTTCCTCTAATGTGGAACAGAAAAGGCACATGTATTCCCACATTTTCAGATCAGGTTCAAATCAGATATAATTCGGATAAATGCATTGGTGTCTGCCATGTAAACAGACAGATTGGATTTTTCCCTGCCAATGAGAGTCAAATGTCACTGAAAAAGCGACAGTGGCACATGAAGTCAACCCAGGGGGACATAACTTAGAGCAACTGTGTATTTTGATATTCCTTCAAAAAAAGATTTTTACATTCCCCCAGGCTGCAACACAGCCTCTCGTCCTTTTTTCCTTCGCCTAAAAAAAAGCACTGATTTGAAGAACTCCAAAATATGGTGCAAAAAGCAAAATACTGAAAAATCATTTCGTCATCATCTACTGCTTTTTCAGTCGGACGTCTACCCTGGGCTCTTTTGCTGTGTATAATGTAAATGTAAAAATCGGATACGGGTCAGTTTTAAAAGATGATGTAAGCGTGTGATAAAAGAAATCTGAAATGGGCACCAAGATCTGCAGTGTAAATGCAGCCCAAGCTGTTTAAATGAAATTACTGGCAAAATACAACAGTTGTTAAATTGATTAGGGAATATTTTAGTATCAGATAAACATATATAAAGTTACATATATACAGTAATATGCTATGACTGATTGGTTAGGTGAAATTCAACTAAATCACTACTATGTTTTGGATTTTGTATACATTACAAGTTAAGGGTTTATTATTAATTTCCTCACCTCTGGTTTTTTATCAGCAGGGTCATCAATTTTTTCCCGCTCATCCCAGTCTTGCGGCTTCTTTGCTTCTGGATCTTTGATCTTCTTTGCGGGCAAAAAGTCCCAATCATCCTCAAGGGATCCAGACTCCACCTTCTTATTGTCGATCTTCACTTCATATGTGTTGTCTGGGTTAACTATGAGTGTGTACAGGTGGGTGTATTCATCATCCTAATTATCAACATCACTGGATTAGTAACGCCATTTCTTTCAACATTTCATCAAAAATCATTTAAATAGCAAGCTGGGGATGACACGTAAAGGTAATTTTACCTTGCATCTGACATCTTTGTTGATCAAATGATTCTTGCCCTTGTAATTGAAGATGACATGAACCTTTTTAGTGCCAGGGCCACAGATATCAGGACCTTAAAGCAAACATATCTTTAATAAACATACCACATTCTTGAATTACATTTTTAACATATCAGATACCGAGTCAACTTTCTTACCAAACATTATATTGTAAGTAGAATCTCCATGCATCTCTTCTTGTTTGAGCCCTGATGGGAAAAGCTTTATGTAGCCTCCTCCACAGTCTATGCTCTGCTCATGTTTTACTGTAAACTGCAGGACCAGTGGCTGGTCCTTATTGCTGAAGTCCTCAAACCGAGATGAGATTGCATAAAAATGAGCATCCTGGCTGGTCTGTAGGCCTGCGGGACAACACGAAATTATCCCAGCTCAGCGATATACAATAGCACCTCTCGCAGTGTATGCATATGAAACTTACTTACTAACACAGATGCCAAACTCCAAACTTAAAGGCTGAATACAACCGTATCCATAGTTGATAGTATAAAAGGTTATTACACAAATACTTCATCCCTATTATTTAATATTTACCAATTTGGCCAAATATTTTGTACCGTTCTGCATTCTGTTTTAGGACACTGCTTTAAACAGTCAACCTAGACACCATATGCACTTTTGAAGGACTAAATATAATGTAAACTATAACACAGTACGTGTCAATGTAGTCAGGACATAAACAACTAAAATTGTGTTAATATTTAGCGCTCTTTTACTCCATATTTTGGATTTCTATGTTTTGTTGTTTCTTTGATGACACTGGCTGCATATTTATAATTTGTTCAACAACTTTAATGGGGCAATTAAGAGTACAATGCACTTAGGAGCTGTTGCGCTCCAGGTTTGATTCCCGTCCCCCCTCAAGATTCATCTTCGTCCTGTCCCATCAATAAAGGCCTCACTTCCCAGTAAAAACAAATATAAATCTAAAAACAGGAGGAGGAACTGCAGACTTATTTTAAACAGGAATTATTGCAATTTATTTAGAATTGAAATACAAGTTATGTCATAATAGAAATACATTTTCGAATGATTATTACATGTAACATTGATAATCTGTTTTATGAAAAAACGCTTATTTACATATGCTGCATGTTTTAGTTTTTTTATCTTAAATATTTATATTATTATTGTATTAACTAACAGTGACACTGACAAGTTAATTACTTGAGAACTTCTGGTTACTTTGCAATTGGTCAGCTGCCTAAGACAGAAAATACATGTTAAAAATGTCCAGCATTCACTAAATCGATGTGTTTTGGGAGAACAGGAAGAACACAAACTTCCATCAACAGATATCATTAAATTTTATTAATGCGGCTGTTTATAAAATAATTTTTTTGGTTGTAGATTAACTTTAGGGCGCTGTATCATAGCTGACCCTGCGCTCTGACCCCAATTTACTAAGATGGGATATGCGAAAAATGCATTTCATTGGCTCTGTACATGTACCTTGCCACAATGACAATGATTGAATATATATATATATATATATATTTTAATTAACACATGACATATCAAAAGTACAATAATATAAGACAAAAGTGTGATGCAAGTGAATTTAAAAAGGTCTGGAAAAGGTAAAGAACATATCTTTTCAAGTTTAATTTGGCAATTTTTTTGCAATAGTGAGCATTAAAATGAAATTAATTATAGTTTTATTCTAAATACTAATATAAAACAGGTTATTTTATCCTGAACTGGTTATTTTGTCCTAAATATTTGTAAATATAGCACAAAAGGTAACCAACCATGGAAGGCTTTTTTAGGGTAATGAATCTCGTTGCAGGACTTACTAAAATAATGAATGAATAAATAAATAAATAGTGCTAAAAACATGTGGCTGTCAGTCGGCATTAGGAGGGAAGGACACACTCACCCTTGTCTTTCTCTGCATCGCCATAAAATTTGCCGGCCGACAGCACAAACTTGCCGTAGTCCGATTTGTGGGTGGATTCCAGCCATCGGCTTTTCCAGGCATCTAAACAAACAGAAAATAAAACCAAAACCAGATTTAATTAATGAAAAGCATCTGCACCGTTACCTCATGTCTCACGTCTGAAAGGGAACAAAAATGTGTGACGCCCTGGCGCTTTCATTTAAAGAAGAGATTTGCGTTTTCTTACAAATCGTAAAAAAAGATATTAAAGCAGATTTTCTCTTAGACTTTTAGATTATTATTGACTATTTCAGACTGAATGTTTACACTAGATCATTATAACACTTCTGTTTATAGTGAATTATTTATGAATGATAGAAAACACTTTCAGGTTATTGAATCAACGGTTGTGCAAATAATCGGATCTGTAAATATAAATATAAACACATTACCCCCGTCCTCAAACTGCTCTCTGAAATAAACAACCGGCTCTGCAGATGATAAAGCGAAAGATAAACTGATGAAGAGCAAACAGAGCGTTGACATTCTGAAAGAACAAACTAACACCCTTCCAACAGACTATAATAAATTCGCGTGAAAACAGTTAAAATGGCACACAAGCGCGGATTCTTTTTTTATCACAGGAACGCGCTCTCAACGAGCAGCACTACTTCCCTGTGCCAGACTCTCCTCTGGGCTCAGAACAGATGGCCCGCTCTCATTGGCTGAAAGCACGAATAGGCGGGGCAACAGATTTAACACCAATCATATCGTGAGTAGAGCAATAACTCAGTTTACCCGTATGTAGTTAATGAGCAATCCGAAAAGCAAAAAAGCGAACTAAAGAGAAAAAAAATAGATTTTTACTAGTGATGGAAAATTTGATTCTTTTTAGAGATTCGTTCATTTTCAGTTCGTTCACCAAAATGATTCGTTCACTGATTCGTTTAGTAACCATTTCTCCAAATTACATATATACGCCAGCAGGGGGCGAAAACGAGCGTTTTATGTACTGTATTACTATTTAATAGTTACAAAAAATCGTATATATATTTTCTTGCATAATTAACATTTTAATTGTTTTGTTCAGACAATTATACATTCATATATCGTGGAGTTGTGTTCTATATGTTAAATATTTATATATAAAAACAAGCGTATGTGCACAGTACCACAGTACCGGCTGTATTTGTTTAGTAGATGCAACCAATCACACGCCCCTTTACAGTCCGAACTGGAATGCTATTGGCTGACGTAACGCAAATAAGAATTAGCCAATAATGTCACATTTTTATTTGTTTTACATTGTGTAGAGAAGTATAAAGCAACAACAATAAAAAAATAAATAATACAAAATACATACAGTTTACAGTATTGACAATGTTAATCTGTATTTATGTTACATTTAACACATAGTTCACTGGTTTCATTACACTGGTTTTACTACACTAGTTTTATTAATATGGTTTTATTAAACTTGTTTCTTCTCTGCAAATATGCCAAATTTTCATCGTTCTATCGATTCTCTCTCTCTCTCTCTCTCTCTCTCTCTCTCTCTCTCTCTCTCTCTCTCTCTTGAGATTCAGAAAAAGTTTGGTCTTCTTTATAGTCACCATGCTTATGAATAAATGAACTACAAGTCAAATAAAAACATTTGAAAAAATATAAATAAATTAATATGTAAGCAGACATTCAGGGCTTAAAAAACGTTTTATTTAAGTATTTTAGTTGTTTTTTAGTTCTTTAGGCAATAATGTCATTTAACATTAATGTCATACATCTTGGTAATAATCTTTAATTTGATAATAATTTAATAATTTTAACCTTTTTCTTCTTGGTGAGATAACCAAGGAAATTATTTTATTCAAGTATTTATTTTATCAACAATTATTTACAAAATTCAGTTTAAAGTTAGAGGGAAATAAAGTCTCAGTGTTCCGACTAATTTGGGCTCAAAATAAAATCTGACAAATTAATGTACTAAAAAACCGTCCCAATGCGCTTCCAATCTTATATGTGGAAAGTATGAGTAAAGAATTGCACTATTAGAAAAGGTAATTATTAAAAAAAAACAAACCACAAAATAGATACCAGTTTCAAACATTTTATGTATAACAGCTGGTGACTTAGAAGAAAACACATAATCCACACAAAAGTCTTAAAAAGCTGAAGACGGTGTTATAAAATGTCCAAAATACACAAACATGGAAATTTAGAATTCATTAAATATAAATTGTTGAAAGCCTCCTCTTATTGCAATCCAGCATTACATTATGTAAAATATTTTTTAGACACAATGTAACTTCAACCAACCAAAATAAATAAATGATGCACTTTCTTCTAAAACATTTAAGTCAAAACCTTTTAACACATGTTTCTCTGGAATCTATTAATAATGTAAACACTAGAGTGCAAGTCCATAGTTCATGAAAATGCAATTTAAGTCAGAGGTCTCAATGTTACACACCAATCCCCAGACTATGCATAGCACTTATTGCTGTCACAATCTGGTATTGTTAAGAAATCTAGACTTTTATAGTAATAGAAACAGTACTGCTCATAAATAATGCTTCGTCCTACAATCTAACTTTGACTTTCTAATTAAAATCTTCTGAAACTTAAAACAGTAATATTACATCCATATAAAAAAACAGAAATCTGTATAAATTAACAAAAACAATTATGAACAGCACATTTATCCTCAATAATTGTCATACTTAATCTATATATTTATGGTTATTTTAATGGAAATGTATGTTGTAGGCATGTTAAAAATATAGCTATTTTCATAGTGCCCCATAAAAAAATTTGGTAACCCTACATCCCCCATTCCCTGCAATCAATATACTTTGTAGTGGAGATGGTTTGTTGAGAATTGTCCACACATACAGGTTTTTTTAACAGGGTCTCACACAGATAAAACCGGCTAATAAGGCAGTCCGAAACCGTTTTTCTTAAACAGCGCAGCCATTGCTTTTTGAAAGTTTAAAAGTAGTGTCTCTTTCCAAACAAAATATGTTGCATGACAGTATGTCATGGCTGCTGTCAGGGTTATTGGGGGAAATTGCAGGATTGTACCCAAAGTGAATAAAATTGGCTGTAAATCAAATTACAGGACCAGCCTACAAAGCACTGAGGCTCAGTCCAATGCAATTAGTGGTATAAGCCATAATTAGTCCATACATAAATGCTTGGATAATGTTAAGTAGTAAACTTGTATACTGAGTGGTTAAGACTTTGACTATGGAGTAAAAGGTCATGAGTTCAAATTCCATGGCTGCTCAATGGTCCAGCAAAGGCAGGACCCTTAACCCTTAAGTGCTCAGTTCTATACATAAACGGTATCAGCCAGATGTACTAAATGTAGACTTTGTTTACATTGCAACCTTTTTCCTTAAATCCTTTAAGACACCAGGCAGGTCTAATTCAAGACTTCTGGCACTAAGATGGTGGAATAAACTTCCTATCAGTGTCAGAACAGCCGAGTCACTGGCTGTCTTTAAGAGACGAGTAGCTCTTGACATTCAAAAAAAAAAAAATTTATAAGTGTAATCTAGCGTACCAGTATTGATCTGTTCATTGATGCAAATCAAAGCATCTTGGAACGTTGCTCCGAATAAGGGCGTCTGCTAAATGAAAATGACTCATCAAACTGACTCAACGTTTTGATTGAATTATTTATAGATTTTTTCATAACCTTCAATTTGTTATTGTGGCAATTAAATAAATTATTTTTTCGTCTTTTTTCTTTCAGCTGTTCTCTTTTAGGGGTCGCCACAGCGAACCACCTAACCCTATTCTCTACATTCTCTTCACTCACACCCACTAACTTCATGTCCTTGTTTATCGCAAACACATACCTCCTCTTTGGTCTTCCTCTTTGCCTTCTGCCTGGTAGCTTTATTTCTAACATCCTCCTACCAATATATTCAAATCTCTCCTCTGTACATGTCCAAACCACCTCAATCTGTGTTTCCTGACTTTCTCCCCAAAACATCTAACATGAGCCAACCCCCTAATGAACCTGTTCCTAGTCCTGTCCAATGTTGTCACTCCCAAAGAAAATCTGGTCTTCAGCTCTGCTACTTCCAGCTCTGCCACCTGTCTCTTCCTAAGTGCCACTTTCTCTAAACCATCTTATAGCTGGTGTTACCGTCTTGTACACTTCCCCTTGATTCTAGCTAATATTCTCCTGTCACACATCACTCCTTAAACGTTTCTCCACCCATTCCAACCTACCTGTACTCGCTTCTTTACCTCTTTTACACACTCTCCTTTGCTCTGGACTGGCAATTAAATAAATTGATAAATGGAATAAAATAAATCACAGTTTACACATCACTGGAGAATTTTGATTCTAATCACTGAAGAATTTAAAAAAAATAAAATAAAATAGTGTTTATGTTTGGAAACTTCATTTTGTACACATTTTCATAGGACATCCTTGTTTTATAATTTTAGTATCAATTTTGTATGGGTATAGATACTTGGCCAAAGTACGAAAATGTTAATCATTAATTTTAAAGATTGTCCAAAGAAAATGCTCTTTAGCATTTTTAAAAGTGTAATTGGGTTAAGTAACAGCTCTCCATTTTTAATTATAATGAATATTTCACACGAATGGTCCATGGCTGTAAGCAATTCAGCATAGCTAATCCAACTGCTAGCACAGACATGAGGAGAACACAGGAACCTTGACACCGTTATTAACACAAAATCAGTATCAGCCTGTGAAATCCTTGTGAAGTGGCCTGTAAAAATCTGGCAACAGTCAATTTTAGCATCGTTGCTACTTATTCATTAACTTGTTCAAATTAACTAAGTGACCTTTGTTATTTTAGTAATTTTAATGTAAAAAGAAGTTGATTCGTTGTGGAATGGATTTGCAACCCTGTGCAGAAAAGAGCTTCTCTTCTTTGGGTACGTACAACATGGCTTTAGCCACCTCATCAAGAGTTGTCTCATCGGGCTCCACGCCACGGATAACAAAGGCGTCCTGAGCACACAGTTTCACGTGACGATATTCAAGAGGCAAAAATGGTACAAAGAAGTCAATAAGGTGCCCTGACATGAGCTCGCTCTGAGCAAATCCACCTATATATATAGTGAGAGGAAGAAAGAGGGAGAGAGCAGTTATAAATCACTAATTCTATAAAACCATACAAAATCCTATATTTAATATTTATGACGCATTATTAATTACATACAAGTGCATTAGGTAATCAATGTCAGTCGTCTTAAGAGAAAAGAAGTTCCATTATATGAATTAATTGCAGGAGCACTTGCCTTCAGCCTCCATGGATTCAGCTCGCAGTCGATGCTCCAGATCTTCCATACCAATATCTTCCCGGTTCTGCCCCGAATGCCAAAAGTCCAATGCTACGTCATTAATAGCTGCACCACCGATGTTACTACAGAAAGCAAAAAGGTTAATAGACATAATTTATGACTGTTTCTAGTTTTAACTCATTATACTTTGTGACTATTATTTCTTTTCTTAAACAATGTTCATCTTAGACTTCAGACCTTATACTGCTCAATTTTTGGGGCATTTTTGCCATAATATATAGGACAGACAGAGATGAAATTAGAGAGATTGAGAGAGAGGTGGGACCAGAAGGGACCCAAGCTGGAAAGGAACCCGGGTTGTGGGTGCCGGTGACTTAACCCACTACACCACTAACTACACTCGTGCAGCATTACTAAAATCTCTCAAAAATATTCCAACTGACACTCATATAAAAATCACAGACTGTATCAGATTAAAAAAAATAATAATTATATAATTAAACCTGATAAGGACACACCAACCTGAGGAAGAGGAATATGGCTCTTCTGTAGCTAACACCATCTACATTATCATAATGGTCCATATAGGGCTTTATGGCATCTATAAGACCAGGATGTAATTTCTCTGCCTCGTCAAAAATAAATAGTGTCTGTGGGCAACGAAGGACCATGTCTCTAATGGCCTCCCTCAGCTGGCCCTAAAAAAAAAACAAAAACATACGAATAATAATGTTTAAATGTATTACCACGGTTATTAAAAAGAACGATGCACAGAAAAACATGCCTAAAAGCTAAATATTTTACTTAAATCTTTATGTGCTATTAAGCTGGAGATAACAGTGGTAAAGAAAAGTGTTATACCAGTGGTTATGATAGTGGACTGCCGATCAATTCCCAGCATTACCAATCTGTCATAAATCTAACGTGTATGTCTTTTATTTGGGGTTTCTCTTTACCCAGGTCAGCGTTGCAAGGTATTTGGGCCTTTTTTTGCTGATTTTTTTTTAATATTCGTTTTAATATAATTAATGCAACCTGTAGTTACCCACCAAATTTATATACCCTAGTAAATTTCCCACCCTGGTTGTTCTTTCCTAGACAGAAATGAATGAAAACTTCAGCATGGAACAAAGAATTACTTTGCTAAATCACATTATTACCTAAGCAGTTAACACCGCTTGTAAAGCTAGATTAACTGATTGCAAATAGCGATTTGCATAAAGTCATTTGAAGAAGGGCTTACCTTGTACACATCCACCAATCTGGCATGAGGGAAGTGGAATGGGGCAATAAAAAGACGAACACACTCACTCTTGACTCCGTCACGATACAAGTTATCTGCCACCAACCGAGCCACAAAGTTTTTCCCTGTACCTGACCAACCATGGAATGACAGAGTCAGGGGCTTGTTGGACTCAGGGTTATTAATAAAGCCCTGAATGGCTTTTAGGACCACCGACTGAGCCAGGTGCTGCCCATGAAGTTTGAGCTGTAGATCCCGCTCCAGACCTAATTGTAATCGAAAACATTTTGCAAGGGCGTGACTATGTTCAGAATAAACAATTTTCATTCAATCTCATGTACATAGAACTGCCAGGAATGTTTGTTTTAACTAAATCACACATTCTAAATAAATATCCTTAGTATATGACCCAAAACATAGATTTAAAGCAACAGGGGAAAGTGGTAGCTTATTAGGTGTTGGACTGCCACTCAGATTGTAGGTTTGATTTCTAATACCACCAAGTTACCACTGCTGGTCTCCTGCGCAGGGCCCTTAACCCCCAACTGCTCAGGTGTATAATATAAATGAATGTATGTAGCTCTGAATAAGACCGACTTTCTTTACCCACGTGTTCATTTAAATCAACCTATTCATATAAAAACATTTATAAATATATGCAGTTAAATATTCTACCTGTAATGTTGTTCGTAATCCGACAGTCTCCTGAATCACAGCACTGCCCGATGCTGCAGTACCAATTGGTCACCAGGCTCTTATAATCCTGAGAAAGCCACGACCACATGCTTCCTGTAGGCACTGAACAGAGCACGAAAATCGAACATTACATTCCAACATTTAATTAGAACCCTTAATTAATCGATCATCCTGAAGAACAGAATAACTCTGCGTACAGGACAGGGCGATCCGAGACGAATGTCACACCCGACAGTCAGACTGAAAGGCTTCCCGACAACATGGCCCTTTAGACCGGTCGCTTCTTACCTTGCTGGGTCGCATCGTCGTGATTCGGATGACAATCCCCTTCCCAAACATGACAGTAGAGGTAGTTAAAGTAATACGTCGACACGTTTGAGATGCTGTCAAAATGAAACAAATTCGCGTTTCCGGGCACCGCAAAAAGCGCCAACGAAAAAGCTAGACCGATCATCAGGGCCGATAGGAACGCAGCCTGAAAAGCGAACTACAAATATTTCCCCTTTTCTGCCCATTCAGACCTCCCCTGACAGCCTACAACGCACGTAAAAACGTACCATCAATATCGATCCAGGATATACTGCCACGGAAGTGACGTCACGTCAGGCGACTACAAAGACCGTGCCCTAAAAGTGGCTTTCTGACGGACCCGTTACATCACATCAACCAAATCTGGGGTGATACCGCGGTGCACATTCCACTGGCAAGGCACTGATGGCACGAATTCTCATGTAATATCCGAATAAGTCACCTTTTGGGGTTATTAGCATTATGTTTTGACATTACATTTATTCATAAGCTTGTACTGTAAATCCATATGTTGGAGAACATTTCTTTCGTCCTTATTTTGCTTGCACATCAATTACTTCATTAAAATTCAGTATTGTACACCACAAGGAAGAAGGTATTTATACAAAAAACAAACTCAAGTCCTGAAGGATTTAATACCATATTTTATTGACCAGCAAAGAACAACTTTGAAAAAAGACATTTATTGATGTGTATATAGTTTCACATTATGTTTATTTAAAAAAAACCCTCAGGACAAGGAACCAAACTTCAGTGAACACTTGAATCAGACCCTCCAGTCCTAATGTTTACAGCCAGGGTTTGGTCATAGGCCATGCCTATGGGTGGAAAAAGAAAAAAAATAAATCAAGAAAGTTCATGCATGTAGCACATACATGAAGTAGTCATGGCAACCTCAGAAATAATGGAACGGAAGGGGTATAATCAGTAGATTCATTTGGCAGAATCTCTTCATCATAGGTTGCAAGCCATCAAGTTATGTTATCAGGAGCCCTCACCTGAACATAGTTTATCCCTCAGACTCCTTGGCATCATTCTGCATAAAAAAAAAAAAAAAAAACAACAACTTTAGTTTGGGTAAATCAGAACAGTTTACATGAAATTAACTTTGATTCATCAGTAAGAGATTGTCCACATTTTAATTCAGGTCAGACATTTGTAAAACATCATTGAACACCAATCATGGGGTCAATAAATCAAACATACAAACCTTGTAAAGCAGTGGCATGGCTTAACCGGGCACCAAGCTACAGGAAGTACATGGTTTCACCTGTCAGGGAGTAGACTCCTGTTAGAACAGAAAATAATCCATGAAGTCTAAAGGTAACCTATAAAAGGACCATATCAGACAGAGCTAATATCCAATCTCCATGGGTAAGTCAACGGACATTAAATCATCCCACTGGTCATGTACAGTGAACTGAAAAGAAAAAACAAAACCAGAAACTCACCATCTATCAAGTAGATGCCTCCACCCTAAAAAGAACACTTCATTAGAGCAATACTGTGACAGGTATGGAACAAAGACATCTGAATCCAGATCAGTTATTAGAACTTGGCATCCTCAACAAGATCAGAGACCTGATTCATACTCATCCTCTCTAGATCACAGCAAAGCGATCACACAACCAAGTGATTACATACCAGTCAAGGAGACAGCCAAAGGCACGGTCTTCTACACCATCTAAAGGCTGCAAATGCAAGAGAGATGTTAATTTCAGGCAAAAGCCAAGAATACCTGAACTGTTAGAACATGATACATCAGCTAGGAGCGAAAGACATAGCATGTGGTTCTACATGGAGTTTCTGCTGAACTATGCAGTCATCACTTGTATCAGGAAATATTTTTTAAAAAGGCTGCTAAACTCACCATGTTAATCAGCGGATTAATCACTGCAAAAAAAAAAAAAACAAAAAAAAACAAGTTTAACACTGTACAACTTGAGGCTACACTATAAAAGGAAAGAACTGATGCATCAGCTAGGAGCGAAAGACATAGCATGTGGTTCTACATGGAGGTTCTGCTGAACTATGCAGTCATCACTTGCATCAAAGTTACATTTCAGTGATTAACTGATTAAGAATTACCGTTTAGCCACAGTCATCTGACCACATCGTGCACTTGTGAGATGGAACCCTGGGAGAAGAAGACCACCACTTACATTTTGCATATTATATAATAAATCTACATAATGCATTGCTACTGTTTCAGAACAAATTCATCTTTCATTCTTATTCAGAGAGATTCCCATTGTTTTAATAACAATCATCATCAACAGCAAAGGACTAGATTCAATCAGCACTGAAACCTCCCAAACACTTACCTTGTTCATTTCAGCAAGCCAGCATATTCAGGGAAACCAAAAGAATCTGGAAGGAAAGGGAAACAACGTTATTTTAAGAAACAAGCCAGACAAAAAACTCTGGTAAATAAAGTGCCTCAGATTAATTATTTTGGTGGTTGCTATTTCATCAGTCTTGACTCAAGAGTAGCAAATAGAGTCATCATTGAGCACATGCACATGAAGGGTGATGCATTAATACATGACACATACCTGTATACCATTACAGCACACAAACATCCTTTAGGTGCTGCAAAAGAGGGGGGGGGGTGATTTATTTTTTTAAAGTTAATTAACACTGGCAGGAAAGTTTTAAGTTGCCTCAAATTTAGGATGTCAGAAATCACTTCTGTCCACTACTCTTACTCATTTCTCATCACAGGCAACAAATTAAAAACTAAAAAACCAGAATCCAACCTACCTTCACTTATAGCAGTCTATTTTTTCTCCAAAATGCTGTAAAAAGGGGAAGAAAAACCAACTCATTAATCTTCAACATACACAGCAACAATTATCTTACAAGACACAAGCCTCAGATATTCATTTTTCAGAAATCACTTCTGTCCACTACTCTTACTCATTGTTCTTCATCACAGGCTTTAACAGATTAACAGGTGACAGAGCTTTAGTGGCATGTAAAGTTACAAAATTAAGTAATGACATTTCAGAATAAATGGATTATAATTATAATGAGAGATTTAATTATTATAAGAGATAATTTGACTACAGCAGTTATGTAGAAATCTTAATTAAAAAAATTACTCTGATAAAGTGGTAGCACAGCGGTTAAGACGTTCTGTTAATTGGACCACCGAGCAAGGCCCCCGACTGCAAATTGCTCATACTGAAAGAATATTTTAGATAAGTTTGCCAAATGCCTCAAGTCTAGGATCGACTGCAAAGTCTCATCTGAAGAGAATTCGCCCATTTACGGCTTCGACTTTATAATTTCGTAACCTCGGCCACTTTTTAAAACTCCGTAATGTCGTATTTACTACGAATGAATAAGCAGAGGGAACTCACCAGGATCCGGATCGCCCAAGAAGACACGCCGAATCCCAATTTTACTGCAGAAAACAAACGAACAGTTAATCTGCGCTGCATGGCTACCACGTGGAACGCAGGAAGTAAGGGGGGGGGGAATAAAACTTAAAACTTTCCATGCACCAGATCAGAAATGTTGGCATTCATCAGATTTTCTCAGATGTCCCTACCAACATAATTATCATCATTTGCATATGAGGAAATAAACTCTAGAACCGGAATTATACCAAAGAGGCCCAGCTAACCCATCATGCTAGTTTAACGGAAAGTCATTGGGCTAGCATAAATTTCCGCGCAAAATTAGGTTAAACTAGCTTGTACAAGTTACACTAAAATTTTAGACAAAAACCAAAGAATCTACATAACTAATTAAACGACCTAATCAAAAACCACTACTAACCTTCCATTGCAGAGCATGAGGGAATGAGGCAGCAGGAATGGGCACGCCGGGATTTATAGCAAATGCCGCAATGGCTTTTGGGAAGTTACAAGATGGCGCCTTAGTTAGCAGTACAAATTACAGGCGCTAGATGACAGTGTCGAACTGCTGAACTGAATTAGTCCAGACAACAATGAGTCGACTTTTTATTTCTGCCAACGACGGCTTGGTAGTTACACATTCTAAAAAATGTAAACAATTTTATTACTTATTACACAATCAATTTCATACAATCACTAAAATATAATATAAAAATCACTAAGATGCGAGATTGCTTTCCCGAAATGCACCACGCAATGCTGTGTCTTTATTACTGTGCATCTTTGTTTGCTTTTCATTGAAACTAAATAAATACAAAGTTGTGTATTTTTATTCTAATACTAATAATTTACGCTTCTTCAGATATGCGAGTCGGCTCAATGATTCGATTCACCCATCAAGCCATAACATTATATGCCAAGCTGGTGTTCTTTATGTTTTAAAACTAACAAATAATCTTCCAATTATTTACAAAAAAAAAAAAAAAAAAAAAAAATCAAAACAAAACTCAAGGTGGTCTCATCGAGATTTTATATTTTGCATGAATAAACATGAAATTTTGGTACAATCAGTGGTTGTCAATGGGAGGAAAGCAGTTTGAATTGCTTTTGCAAAGCAACCCAGCATGACAGTGAAATGTATGAATATGGCAAGGCCTCGATTCAGAAATTACTAACAAAAGAACATTTGCTAATAAATCCTCCTTTGCATTTCTTGATTCGCTGAACTTATTGAAAATGATAAATTCTTTTTAAACACCATTCTGCCCATGAAAATTACCAACAGTGCAAAGTTCTCAGACATGTCGATTCTGATGGTTTTACTACAGCATAGCTTTATTTTAAGTTTTACATTATGCCATTAAAACCTTATTATAACAATAATAAACTAAATTTCAAAAATTTTCAAAATAAGTTACTACTAGAGGTTTGTTTTCTATATTTAAGGTATTTGGTAACATCTGTTTTAATTATAATGTAAAAAGTATAAAAAGGTGCTTGTGGGTAAGACAGAAAAAGAGAGAGCAGAAGGTTTTTTGGGGGCATTTAAAGATACATGGCATACCCTGCAAATGATGCATAATTATGCATTTATACTTCCACTGGACAATGCTTTATTTAAAACAGCATCTTATAGAATTAAAACAAAGAGGGCTTGAATAGGAATGGACTTTCAGAATGATTGTGTATTAAATTAAGTTTCTTCAAGGTGTAACCTGTTCTTCATTTCTAATTTTTTGTTCCTTAATATGTTCTTGCTTGCAGCTTCATATGTGATGCAAAACATTTTAAAAAAGAAGACCAAAGGGGTTTATTTTCTATTTAATGATTGACAGAAAGGAAGTAAATTGAATGGTTGTTTATGCTGACATTTTTTAAACCATCACTATTGCAGATGAACAAAAATGCAAAAAAGGACATTATATAATATATAATTGCAAGTTCTATATATGTATATATAAATATCTGTAGCTAGCTGTAGGCGATCCAAGATCCTCCATGTTGTAGTTCCACCTAAGGCTTTTAAAATATCAGGAGATACAGCCTTCAATCCTCAGTCACCTGATTCCCTGAGATACAGAACGCTGCTTTTAGTTTGTTCGGTTAAAACCCCTTTGCCCCGCAGTGGGAGACAACATGCCTGTGGGAATGACCCACCCTGTCAAAACAAGAGCGCTCATTTGGCTTGTTAAGGAGCCATTAACTACCTCAGTATATTTCTGTGGTGTGAGATTTTTTCCATCTCAAAGGAGCAGTGGAGCGTGGAAGTGGTGCAGTGGCGAGAAAGGAGTATTTTTTTTAATTTGATGTTTAATTGTTTAGAGTCTAGTTCTTATCATTCATTTCCAAAATGCAAAGCTGTTTAATTGTTCATTCATCAGTCATTCCAAGGCTTCACACGAAGGGTGAATTGTAAAAGAGTTCTTTTCTTAGACTCAGTTATTTCAGCAAGATTGTACTAGTGTCGTAGTGAGACCATTCTCTTCAGAAGCGGTTCATCGTAAACCCAGCACTCGCCATCTTCATGGAACAGCTGCAAGGGAGAGAAACAAACCTCCTTAACTTTAGGTACATACATTTACTACAGTAGGATTTCCTTAAAAAATAACAACAGTCAGTACAAGCAACTTAAACTGAAAGAAATCCACTGGAAGCAAACTCACTCTAGTCTCCCATTGAACCTCCTTCTCCTTCCTTTCTCTGGCCTCGGCCCGCTGTTTCTCCTCCAGACGGTGCTTGGCCTCTGTGGCAGCATCTATGTCTTTGATCTTCAGGTTCAACGTGACATCCTTCCACAGCCTAAAAGGCCGAAAGAAAAACAGCAGGCATTACAAATGAGCCCAAGAGAAGCAGCTGTAATATCAGGTTATTTTCTCAGCATATAACACATATAAATAGAATAATATAATTTAGGTGAAATTGCCCAAAATATGCCTGTGAGAAGGATTATAGACCATTAAACTTTTTGTACTCTCTGTGTGAGAGGAATGGGGTAATTTCTTTGCTGTCATAGTGACATCAGTCAAGCATGGATTTTTGTCAGGTCATGTATGCAGACAGAATTTTAAGAAAAAATTTTTTTGTACAAATAAATGAACAAACAATATAGTACTGGGGACTGAATATTAAAGCAAAAAATGATTATGTCATCACTGTGATTGAGGAAGATACTTACTGCCTTGATTCATACTCTAACTGATCCTCCAACTTCCGCACCTTCTTTTTAATAATGCCGAGTTTTCTTGTGTCAATAAACACAGAGTTTTCCTAAGACATCAACAAAAAAATTAGGCCGAAGCATAATTGTACACTTACTGTCTGCTTTAATAGAAAAACCTAATCAATCAGTCTAGAGAAGCAGAACAATGAATAAAATCATGCAGGTAAAGGTCAAGGGCTTCATGTTACGATTACATAAAACATTAAAAAGGTGGTAAAAGCATAATCTCTGTGCCTTTAATCGTGTAATTGTTGTTAGTTACTTTATGTATTTCATAAACTGCTGATTTTACACAGAATGGCGAGAAAAACATTGAGACGGTTGCATAAATGGATATGCCTAGTTGATAACATTGGTCAGAGGAAAATTAACCGATTTAACTCATGCAATATGCAGAAAGGCACCCCAGCAAAAGACCCCATCGGGTTCCACTACATTTACAGCATTTAGCAGACGCTTTTATCCAGAGCAACGTAAGAAAGTGCTTTGAGTCACATCATTGATCAGCTCAATACTACGTTAGAACAAACATCAAAATGTAACAATCCACAAAAAGTGTTGAAAACAGCAGTATAGACTTTTTTTTTCCCTCAAGTGCCAGGTATTTAGGAAAGAGGTTGGTCTTTAATCGTCTCTTGAAGACAGGCAGTGACTCTGCTGTTCTGACACTGATGGGAAGTTTATTCCACCATCTTGGTACCAGAACAAAGAAAAGTCTTGAGGCACACCTATTTCACGTCCTAGGGGATGGTGGTACTAGTCGAGCGCTGCTTGTGTATCTGAGGGGGGGGAGTGCAACTTTAGTTCGTCAAAAACAAGAATCTAACACTGTAATGAGGATAAACGTACCCAATTTGGGAAGGTAAATATTGGAAGTTCTTTAACTATTCTTTACCTGTCCAGTTTTAAAGAGCCTGTGCCAATGACAGCCCAAGATCTCCTTCATAAACAGGTCATAAACAGGTCATTTAAGTGTACAGATAGTCCTTTGCAACCCTTCACACACATTTTTTTGTTTTTATGTAAACATTATAGACAGCTGTGTCTAAATTCAAGAGTAATTAGAAAAGTAAAATACTTAAAGTAACTAACAAGCTTTTTACAAACAACAGGAAGGAGGTCAGTGGTTTTTAAAATACTTAGAACAGCAATGTTTAGATTTAAAGGTGCTTTAAAATCTACACACATTTTGATTTTATTTCAAAGTGCACATACTGTGTGTGTGTGTTTAGTGTAGTGTGTGTTTAGATTTACTTGGGTATACCCAGTGGTTTTATTAAAGTCTTTCATTTGACTTACCCCAGTAGTCCATTTTGCATACATCACTCCATTCCATTCCCCTTCAACGGAGCAGAATGATTTCTTATCATTGGGGCCGCTGCAAGGTAGTGTGCATGTCAGGCATAAAATACAGTCCAAGAGTCAACACTACCCTTTCGTACCAGGCTCTCAAAGACTAACATTTATTTACAGCACATTCTTTAGTTGTTAGCACACTAAAATTTACTTACAAAATCTCTGCGGTTATCCTGTGCTTCTTTCCACCATAAAAGGGTTTGGTGTGGAACACTATGTTGGCACTGTAGCCAGATTTGGAGCAGGAAATAGTGCATTCTCCACCTAGTTCCACCCATGGAACAGTCAGGATCGACCTGCAAGGACATATGCAGTAAAATGAGGCTACACTGCAGGCAATCGTGGCCCAAATCAGGTTTTTTTTGCCCACATATGACTTAAATCTGTTTTCGACAGTGTAAACAGCACAAAACAAATGGAATCTGATCTTTCGATTCAGATTTGTGCCACTTTCATGCGATGTTAAATCTGACACGTTAGAGGTTTTTCATTGCGACCGCAGTATGAACAGTTATTAACAGGACTGCGAATTTTACCTCATTTTTGATGGACATGTGTCATCATTCTGCATAACTACAAACAGCTTATATATAATATAAAATTTGGCTCCTTTTCTCCTCATCCTACTTCCTCATTAAGTGCTCATTAAATTACTGTATACATAAATGCTGCCTTTAGTGTCTTTTGTTGTTTTTTTTCCATATGATAGAACACTGAATAGAATTTGTTCTTTTGCTCATGCAAAGATTAGGATCATAATCAACTTACACTAGAAATCTGATATTGGCCACATTTAAAACAACAATGTGAACAGCTACACAAAAAAAATTGGATCTGAGGAAAAGCATAATTGAGCACTAAACCTCGCAGTGTAAACGTAGCCTGAGAGACAACATCCAACTGAGACAAAACACTGGAAATCAATTTAAATAACTCTTACCTGCCATAGCCATTGGGAAAAGTCAGTATGTAGTGTTCATCGTGTTCTAGACAAGACACACAGCCTGCAGCAAACACGAAAGGTTCAGTAAAAGATAAAAGAAATAAAAGAATACATTCTAAAACCACTAACACTGAGACTTACTGTGTGTGTGTTTGCCTACCTTGGCCAATATTGTGAACACCAATAGACATTCCAAGGAACTTTGATTTCGTCCAAATGTGTGCATTAAATTGGATTTTTTTGCTTATACACTCAGCGTAAAAGGCAGAAACTGCAACGGTAAAGCAAAAAATAAGCATTCAAAAACACTAATACTAGTTTACAGTTTCCTGAGTGCAGGACTGACTAATCTATTACTGATCTAGCCAATTAAAATTTTTTTTATTTACACAACCCACTAAACATTAAACACACAAATAGAAACATTGTCCTTTGATAGACAGGGCATTGATAATTAATGTCTATATAATCTTTTCCCTTGCTTTTCAAAATCTTTTTCTTAATATAGAATTTACGTTCACATGGTTATTATGATGTCAACATTTAATGAAAATTATTGATCCTGTCTGTCTCTATTGAAATGTCTGCTTTCATCATGGGTGGGAAGTGGTGGCTAATGTGTTAGACTAACAACCTAAAGATTGTGGGTTCGATTCCCGTCCTTGCCAAGCCACCACTGTTGGGCCTGTGAGCAAGGCCCTCAACCCCAATTGCTCAGTTGTGTAAATGAGATTAACGTAAGTCGCTCTGGATGGGGCGTCTGCCAAATGTCTCACGCTTTGGCCATTATTTTCCGACTTCTTAAGTAAAAGTAGATTTTCGCAATTTAAACTTAACTTGAGTGACAATAAATGCAAGACCAGTTAGACTGACTTTTTCAAAAAACAATATAAAGTAAATGTAAAAAAGTAAATGTAACATGTTACAACCCACCTTTGGTTTCTAACTTGTTTGTTTTTTATCAAGTTAGTTTGTGGGTGTAAATATGGAGCACTTACTTGGTGGGTGGTGAGAAACCTGCTCTGCCACGAATGACACACTGCCCTGGCTACAATATGGCACTGGCCCTTCTGACACAGGATCCTGTTTTAAAAAAAAAACCCACATGCGTCTGTTTGAGAAAAGCCACTATTTAATGCCTCATGCTAGGTTCACATGTTGGTGAGAAGTATTGCAATGGACATGTTGCTATAGAGATTTGGCAGGATATAACTTTCATTTGAATAGATTTCACTACAAAATCATAAAGCAAATCGTCCAGATTATGCTTCTGCTTCATGATCACAATCACCATGGAAACTATACACCTCTGGGTGTTAATTATCCCCATGTAAAAATTAGGCAAAGCAAAAAATATTGCAAAGGATTGCGTCTTTCATTAGCTAGATAGTAATATACACTAGCATGTGACCACAGTAATGAACATGGAAATTAACAAATACATGTTGCATTATTTTACTCCAGGTCATCTTACACATACCCCAGAAGCAGGCTCCTCTGTTTCTGAAGGAAGGTCCCAGTGGCAAAAGAATACCTCCCCCAAAATAGGGTTGTATGGCTTCTTAGCCACAGATCCTTTCCGGCCAGCGTGAAAGGCTGAGAGATACCACCTTACCACCTGCACCATGCGGTCCCGAGGGTCCGACTGCTCGGCAATGCTGAAGGTAAAACATAAGTCACATTAGCATGAGGTACAACCAGTCATGCATAAGAGCACATCAGGCATTATAATAAAAATGGCTTGTGCAAAAAAGCAAATAAACATAATTAACTGACTTAAAAAATTAATATAATTTTAAATAAGGCCAAAAAGTCTTTTTTCCTTATGCCTAGCTCTGCTTGTTAAAAAAAATCATACGCCTTGATCACCAGAGCATGAAACACCAAGCTACCATGATACTACAGAGAATAATGCTCATGCTGAGGTCTATAAATCATATGGGTCTGTAATTTTTTTCCTACCAATATTTCCTATATGCCTTCTTGTTCCAAATAACCTCAAATCATCTGGCCTCTCTGACCTTGTCCCAGTAACATCTAACCTGAGCCGTTTTTCTGATCCAGTCCAACCTCACCACTCCCAAAAACTTTCTCCAACTTTGCCCGCTGTCTTTTACTCAGTGACACAGACTTCAAACTACAACATAGCTGCTCTCACCACAGTCTTCTACACCTTCATATACATTTATAAAACAAACTTGACACAGTCAGTACACACAACATAACCTATTTGTCTTCACTTCCATGTGTGTAAATAAATCAACAGCTGAGCACTGATAAAAATTTACCTGACAAACAAATCAGGATGTGCAAAGAAGTCTGCATACATCTCCAGCAAAGACCTTCTTTCCAGAATGAACGTAGGTAAAACCACCTAGAAAAGACAGAAAGTATCATTACAAGAGTCCTGACAATATAGAGGCCAGTTAAAATGTGGTATTAGAGTCAGGGTTTACCTTGGTGAGGTCCATTCCCAATCGGACCTGAGAAAGCAGATGCATAATAACGCTCTTATGTTCCTCCACAGACTCTCCCTCACCATCGTCATCCCTCTCATCATGACTGTCATACTGATCTGTGCAAAACAATATGCACAATAATTCAATGCTAAGCAAGAAACATTTAATGTATATACCCATGTTCTCTACATGTTCAAGGGTCTGTGTATGCATGTCTACACTGTTGGCAATTGTGTAGCCACAATTCTGTACATACAGCAAGAAGAAGAGGCCATTGGTATTGGTTGGGGTGGACTGTAGGCATGTGTATACACATACATTTTGCAATGATATAAAACGACAGCATTTTTTCAAGGTATCATCTGACAATCAATATATTTGCGTAGGACCCAATTACACAATAAATAAAACTGGAATTCTGCTACATTCAGGTATTTACAAGCACACATTCTATAGCACATATGACTATAACATGACTATAATCTATTTTTTAATCTTTCCCTCCTTGTAAACCGAATTTATTATTAAAAACATTTTTATTTTACAATTATGAAAAATGACGTAATACGTTATACTGAAAATTGCACACATGTATGTGCAGTTTAATTAATGTTTAGTTAATTTTGTGATCAAAAATAGATGTGTGTGTAGTAAAATGTATTAAGGTGTGCATGCATGATTAATAGTTAGAAAAATATGCCCTGTGAATAATAAATTTTAAAAGGTTGTGATTTAATTAAACTTAAACATGAAATGTGCAAAACAAAAAGTCCATAGCGTGTGATCAGTCCAGGAGTCAATCAGAGTAAAGGCAAAATTCCAGGGTGTGGTATGTGCGTGTGTCAGATATTAAGTGTGTTGAATGTGATGTTTTATGATGTGCATTATTGTGTGGATTATGGTGCATATAAGAGACCTAGATCAAACTCAGTCCTCTAGACTTTTTATTAGAAAGCATGGACTATTTCACAAGTTTAGCATAATTAACGTTACTAAAGATTGATTATTTGCGTTTAATTACCTGCGTCAGTTGTGCCATTGGACATAGAGGAATTAAGGGACTCGGTGGTGTTGGGTCGTTTGAGTGGTGCATTTCCTTCACTGGTAACACCAGGGGTTCTGGAGGGACTGTAGCCAAAAACAAATGTAAAGCAATATTACGCCTACACAGTGTGTGTGTCAACAAAGCCATATGGTGTAAAACAAGAATGTGTGTAACATCATGCTGTAATTAGGAAGGTCTGTGTTTAACTATAGTTTTTAGTTGGGTTTATCACATCATGTGTAAAATATTTTGCACTGTGTGTGTGAGAGAGTAAATTCATTACTCACTCAATGCAATGTTTCGGTGAGGCACTGCTCTGGTAAAATTCATCAGCATCATAAAACTCATCCTCACTGCTAGAGTAGGAGAAATCTGGGACAGCATGCGCTGGCACATTCATGTGACTGGGGGATGTGACACTGCTACTGGGTGCAGAAGGACCACTCCCTATGCACCAATCGGAAAGAAATGAAACATATTAAATTCAAAATCATTATATTTTTGCTGCATTTTGTACATTTTGCATGCTGTTTTATCCAAGTCAGTAATGCTCTGTGTGGCTAATGGCTTGCTCAATTGGCTTAACTAACGGGTCATCAATGTCCACATAGCACTGCAGCGGTAATTAGAAGCCCATTCAACTGTTTTTAAACTGATTTATAATTGGCCAACAATCTTTTTTTTATACAACAGCAACATGGATGCAGCCGTTAGTGTTAGTGTGTCTAGGCCCAAAAACATAACAGCTATCATAATTTATTACGTAATCCAGGAAATACATCTACTTCTACCTATCTGCTTAATGCATACCCTTAGACCGCTCGTCTCTTCCTCCTATTTACTTGGCACTTTCTCAGACTGCACTGAGTGCTGAGCTGCACTTTCTCCTAAGCTCATCATTTCATGTACCCACTCAGCAGAAGTGGTAGGAATGTGCCTTAGACAGCACTAATGCCTGCTAGAAAGGAGTCGAGACGCACTGCAGAGAGGTGGTACACACTCATATTACACACGGTTTTTTTAAAATGGTTTTTTATAAACCCGTTTATTAAAAAAAAAAATAATAAAATAAAAAAAAAAAAAAAAATTAGGGACGTTTCTCATTAAAATGGGAAAATCTATGAACCTGATCAAAAATGCAATGGCATTTAGTACAAAATAAAAAAAGGTTATTCTAAAAAGAAAATGTAAAATCCACTTTCTGACAGTCATATAATGACAGCCGGATTATTAACTTAAAAAACCTTTTTTTTAATAAAAAGATGGAAATCCTAAAATTTGATTCAGTTTCTTGAAAGGGAGTGATTTCTTTAACAACTTGTTCTTCTTCACATTTGCATATTATTAAGATAAATGTCTGTTAACCACACAGAAAATCATAAAAACCCCATCCTAAAAGTAGGCTTTTCTTACACTGAACTCCATGTGCTTCAGGAATTTTATTGCTATTATAGTAAAGAGAACAGAAGATAATAAGTCTAACATTTCTTTTTTTTCCTGTTTCCTTCTTCACATGGGTTCCTGTTCAACAGCATTACATCCGGGCTTTTCTTAGAATCAAGCTTCATTAGCTTAAATATATGTCTATAAGTCTCATTTCTTTCTTCCTGTCTTCTCTACATTATGTTGCAAGGAGAGCTATCTAATCTTATGTCTGCTTTTTCCTTACATAACATCCTGAAATTACCATCTGTACCTGTGCTGTTGGGAGTGGGCGTCTGAAGGCTGCCCATCACCGTGACAACGGGACCCATGGGAAGAGAAGAAGGCCTCTGTTCTGCTTTACACACCTGAGCCCCATCTACACAAACACAACAAATACTGTGCATAATAAAACAACATTTACTGTTATATCCGGAAGGCTTAAAACATTTCTAAAACTCATAGACATATTTTATAACTCTATTTATCTATTTTTTGACACACTTATGGCCAATAGACCATGATAAAGTTAACTTATATTTCTTAAACACTATCATTTAAATAAATTGTGTACTCAGATTGGAGTGCATCAACTTTTTACAGCAAGGTGAAGAACTAAGGGTGGCATAAAAAGTGACAGTGAAGGAGAATAAGAAAACTTGCATACCTGTGGGGAGGGTGGTCTGTGTTGGCATGGCAACAGCACTGACTACAGAGGCATCCAGGGGGCTGGGCTGGTGAACTCCATCCACTGGGTTTATGGTGCTCTGCGGGGTAGCACAGATACCACACACACATAAACACACACTCGTAATTCAGGTAGGACTTCAATTCCTCTGGCGCTGACAGGTTTCTATGTTGAGATACTGGCTGGTAGATTAAATGTGGTGAATGAGGAAAGCTGGGACAGTATTCTATCCTACACAACTGCATGAAATATTTACACGCTTACATCACAGTAGACTTGATTATGTCTCTCTAATATATATATATATATATATATATATATATATATATATATATATATATATATATATATATATATATATATATATATATATTATATATCTATTATATATATATATATGCATTATACGCTGAGCATTTCGCTGAGCGGTTACATCAGTGGTCATTTGTCAATCTGTGGTTTGGCCTTGTTTGGTGAATCTAATTATAAAACCATCGCTGCAGCACCACTCTTTATTTGTAACACCCCAGTACACACAAACACACACACACAAATACAAGCAGACGAGGGTCAGATAAAGGCAGTTAAGCTCAGCTTCCATGGTGACGAGTACAAACCATAATACTGTAACTGCACATAACATAAGTAAATAAGGTAAGTAAATTCCTTCCTGCTGTATTCTTTGTGCAGACCTCTGCAGCCATACAAACAAGAAATGCAGGGGGGCAAAACACAAGGGAAACAACATGGCAGCAAAAACATGCAACAGCAGAAGATCCCAAAGTGCATTTTAGCATGAAGTGAAACCTAGCTGTTTACTGAAGCAGGGTTATGATGGCAGCCATTAACATGAATGAGATTTGGAGAGGTTTTTCTCTTTTAGGACATTCAAAGCATTCGAAAAGGTTAATTGGACCAGTCTCTTGTTTCCTTACATGGCGAATGCACTTGTTTTTTCAATGACAAAAAATTAGACCCATGTTGATGCAAGGCAGGTGAGATTGTGTTAAATCAACAAGAAAAGTGACATGAAGTGCAAAGAGAAGTTTATAAATGTATTGGTTTAAATAATGGAACTTGACCCTGACCAGGATAAAGAAGTCACATTAGATGAGGGACTAAATAATAAATAAACGTTTTTATTGTGACAGACTCTACGGAACAGTAAAATTTGTTTATTCGCATATCCCATCCTAGAAATTTGGGATCAGAGCGCAGGGTCAGCTATGATACAGCGCCCCTGGAGCAGAAAGAATTTAAAGGGTCTTGCTGAAGAACTGAACAGTGGCAGATTGGCGGTGGTGGGGCTTAAACCCTGTTGGTCTTCCTGGTCATCCAAACAACAATTCATCACTGCTCAAATGAAGTATAAAACAATAAATAAAGAAATAAATTATAATGGGTTTAACAAATTTATATATATATTTTCTCTGAACGCCAATTTTTTACTGGGTAAATTAAAGCTCAGGTGTTAAATTAAATGTAAACGTTGACTCTCTCCAAGACCGGATGAACAGTTACTGACATATGTGGTTCAGGGTGGACTCCCAATAAGTGAACTCCAACCCATTAGTCCTGAGATAACCGAGTAAGCAAATAGGGTGAAGGAGGGATCAATACCCATCTCTGTGTTGTTAGTGTTCATATAGAGGTCATATAATGAGTCTGGCTGGGTTATTAGATCACAGTTGCTTGCAAAATCCCACTCCACAGAACATTAAAAATGCTATAAATTTTTGACAAAGTGTGATGAAAGTGATAGCGATAGAAAAGATGTGATAAAGCCAGTTTCCAAAAGTGAAAAGCATGCACCGGTGGCCAAGTTAAATTTTCCCAGTATGAAGGAGAGTTTTCCCAGAGCAAAGAGTAAAAGATCGGTCGAATTAGATCCATGGTTGAAAAAAGTCACAACTTACTATCAGTCCGTTTGCGTGTTGCTGTTCATTACTTTGATCCTTAAACATTTAGGAAAAAAAAAAAAAAAAAAAAAAAAAAAAAAAAAAAAAAAAAAAAGAATTGAGCAAAAGCAGCTCGGTCACAGGGCTGAACCAAGTCAAGCATCATTTAACAACTTCTACATCTCTATTCTCTCGAGTGTTAGTGATAAATAAGCATATGTCGGTTCTGTTTCTGAGATACCAGCATGCTACAATAAAACAAGGAAAATATTTTTTGTTCATAAATAGTTTACGCTCTTGGCAATTCATGTGAGAAGCACCTCTCCAAACCATAACAATGGAACTGCTAGAAATGTAGCAAACTAATTAATGCAAACACAAGCTGGTGGAAATCTACTACTGCCATTAGAGATAGCACCAATAAAACATCCTGTGTCTGTCTAAAGCAGATTTGGAATGGATATCTGAGACAAAAACCGAACAAACCCTGTACGATTTATTTAGTATATTGTTTGGCCAGAAGTATATGGACACCTGACCATCACACGCAATCCGGGTTTAAAAATGTTGTGACCACTGTGAAGTCTTTGGATACTGTAGCAATGGTTTCCTTTACCTGAACCAAGAGTTACAAACATGATTTCAGCATGACAATGCCTCTGTGCACAAAGCAAGCATCACAAAGACATGATTTGCCAAGCACGAGGCTTTTTAGACTAAATGGCAAATGCCCATATTTTAAAAAAATCTAGTGGAAAGCCTTTTATAGAAAATTGAAGGTGATTTAACAAAAAAATATAGTAAAAAAAGTACTGAAGGTTTTGAAAATGTAAATGCTTATGATCAAGTGTCCACAAACATTGTGCCAATTTCCAAGCAAACCTTTTATATTTAGCCTAAATTGTTATTTTTATGTTGTTGCCCAGCGTTGTTATATTAAAATTGCAGTTTTAACTGGTCTTATATTGTAAACATGCACACTTTTTTTTGCTAGTCTGAATAATAAAAAAGTGCAATTTTGTGCAATTTATTATTTTTCTTATAGGTTAGTATGATTGCCAATCTTTTACCAGTTTTACAAAATCGCGTTTATTATAATTTTATTTATATTTTTATCGGTATTAATATCAGCAATGTAAAATGTATTGTTTTGTGCTATCTCTAATTCCAACTGCTTACAAAGAATTTCACACACTTTTACTACCACACAGCACTAATAAGTCATATCAAAATTAAGAAAATAAAGTTTTTACCTTGGCAATTTGAAGCAGTACTATACAGTGCTTGATAGATTCTACCATACTCTACAAAACAAAGTAGAAACACACACACACAAAAAAAAAAAAACGTAGTGAGGCAATTTAGCACTGATGTTCCCAAAGCTAAAAACCATCAGCTAGGCGACAAAATATCAGATCATACTTACACAAGTAGTTTCTTTTAGGTTCTCGATTTTCTTTAAAAACATGAAAAGGATAGGGTCAGGACAAATCATTTATAGCTCGTTTAATATCAACTAATAAAGGAACAGTACACAAAAAGGGAACTGAAAAGCAGAAGGTCATGATATTCCCAGATTACCAAAATTCGTATGTATTTTTATACTAAAACTGTGTTGCAATACAAAATTCACCATAACACAACACTATCCTTAAACTGTTTAAAATGAGTATCCACACACACACACACACACACACACAGACACACACACAGACACACAGACACACAGACACACAGACACACACACACACACACACACACACAGACACGGGTTCACTGAGAAAAAACCCCTCAGTGTATTACATAAACATGTCACCAGATGTCTGAGTAAAAAGAGGATGATAATGACTTACTTTGCGCGACTCGTCATCTTTGCAATCTTTTATCTTTTCATCAAAGAGCTACAGGAAGAGAGGAAAACAGACAAACTGGATGATAAAACAAAAGGAAATAATAAACATGGGAAATAACCTTTATAAATAACCAATAAACCGCATGCAAATGATGACGAAGCTCACCTTTAACTGGTCAATCAGAATCTGTAAATAGGCGTCTGCTTCGGCAAGCTTTTTATCAAAGTCTTGAACGCTTGGAACAACCGCTGTCTCTGCCTCCTGGAATTAAAAGCAGGAGATATTGTTTTAAGTCACCGGACTAGCTTAATACACCGATACACCTCCACGCTGTGCTTCCTTTTATCATGTTCTGCTTTTCACTATCAAGAAGAGGCCAGTGAAGCACCCAGGCTGTTACCTTCAACACCCTAATGTGATTTAGCTTAATTACACCTACAGTAGTATAGAATCCGAACACAACTGAGTAACAGACACTAAAACACTGAATGAAATACTTTGATAAAGTCAAAAGATAAGAACTGGGAACCAGTGTTCCCTTAGACCCCCATGGAATCACGGCAATAACTGCTGAAAACAAACAAAAACAATTATGCAAAGAGGATTTTTTGAATTCTTCACCATTTTATGCTGCCAAAGTACTCTGTGAGGGTAATTATACTGTTTCTGTATTAACAGAACATCATACACATCAATAAAAATGTGTCTCTCTCTCTCTCTCACACACTCAGTGTTTAGTACTGCTTTATATTTTTACAGTTTTCTCTGTAAAATGAATGTGGTTTGTGCCAGTACACATTTGTGTGTATGCGTGTGTGTGTGTGAGGGAGAGAAAGGTTGAGGTTTAGAAAGCAATTGTTAATAATAGTCTTAATGTGTGAGAACTTGTTTATTGAACTTCACACAACAATAAGTATAACTACAAAATTTTAAAACACCACATGTGCTCTTCAGGAGCTTAATCACAGGCACAGCACTATGTTACAAGCGATGATGCAAATAACGGCGATATAAATAAATGTACTTTACTTTTATTAGTAATAAGCAGTCAGACAAATGACAGTTTTGTCAGTTATAACTACTACATCTGTGCTCACTGTAGCGAGTGGGCTCTCACCATAGGACCTGCAAGGTTTTCTCCTCCGGTGTGTGTGTGGGGTGAGGTGGGACATGTATCGAATGATGATTGGTGTGTTTGTGTGTTGGGGTTGGGAGATAACCACATAACTAATGATGACTGGCTTAGGTAGGGTAAATTTCCATCAATTGCCAATCAGGATCAGAGTGGTGCGGGTATTCACACACAAGCAGGCACAGTTGCACACAAAGTATGTACTTCCTGACTCTTAAAACAGTGCGTTCTTTTAGTAAGGTTACAGGTAGTATGAATGAAATTTGGATGTAGTACAACAGTCAAAGTGATGGCAAGTCTAACAAGTTTAAAGATAGCCTTTCCCTTGTGGAGGTGAAAGACAAGACATTTTATGTAACATGCAACTTCATATCTAACGAAGCACCTCACATTGTCACATGCCAACACAACGTTAAAAAATAGTGTACAATGTTTTATATTAATAACTTATTCTATTTAGTGTCAATTGCATTCGTTGAACTTATTTAATATAAAGGGGTATCCAAGTTATTTGACATATTTACTTTTTTATTTACGCAATAGTTACTTTTCCCAACAATGTAACATAATTACTATTAATGAGCAGTAAGAAATAACTATAACTAATTACTTTTTTTAAAAAGTAATATGCCCAATACTGGTTATAAGAAGAAAAACCATCATGCATTATTTGTATAATAGCAAGTTCATTACACAGCTATCTAATTTTAGACCAAATCGATCCGGTAAATTAAAACATAAAAATAACAAGGCTAAATTTGATTATAAACTACCCAATAAAGCAAACAAACAAAACAAAAAAAAAATAAAATGTGTCTATCTGAATAATAGTGAATATCAAGAATGTAAGGTACTTGGGGCTTTTATCAATGTGAAGTGAATTATGAATAGCTAAATATATCAGTGTTACTGCAGAAGTCCACATTAGTAAGCTGAATATAAAAAAAAAAAACAATTCTAGTATGGCAACGACCCAAAACATACCATCAAATCAACATAAGAATGACCAGACCTGAATCGAATGAAATAAGATTAAAATAATAAAAAAAGGAAAAACAATCAAAATACTGTCAGGTCAATATGTGTAAAGCTGATAGACTCTTATGCAAAAATAATGAGTGGTGCATAAAAAAAGATGCTTCAACAAGGCACAATAATAACATTCCTTATTGGAATAAGGAATTTACATATAAAGAATTATTCTTTATACATTTTTACTGCACATTGTGGGTGGAAAAGATTCTTACATGATTTTATCTTGGTTTCTTTTATCACATGATGAAAACCAAAAAAAAAAAAACCAAAAAACCAAACAAACATTTTCTATCGCTTGCCAAACCACTTTTCTGATGGGGGCTGGCAATTAACAAAATGTATACCAAAACTAAACATTAAACAAACTGATTTATTTACAATTCAATCAGAATAAACACCCTCGAACATACTTTATACTAAATTTATTTTCTATGAAAAAAATTAATGAATTCTGGTTCTTTTGAAAAAATAAAATAAATCTGGTTCAAAATGTCAAATGTTAGTCAGCAATTCACTTCCTGCTCTAATAGTGCACAGTACATAATGCATCATCTTACAGATAAACCTAAATTACCCAACATATAAGCAGCTATTGTACAGAGAGTCATTTCAACAACTTGATTAATTATTAATAGTAACATATAAGATACTCCCCAATATGAACTCTCTCTCCTGCGTTGAGGGACTCGAGCAACTTAACGCTGACCGCCAATGCAGAAACTGGCAGTATGGAGCCTCATCAGAGGGACATGAAGGAAAGCCATTGACACCTTGTTTCCATTTTACTGCACTTTCAATAAAAACTGCACAAAGTTCACACAAGGGATCAAAGTCTCCTCTGCTTCATGAGTACACAATTTTTAAATAGGAGGAAAAATGGGCTGGGCTAAGACTGGGCTCTGCATCAGGAAAGGATTCTTTTGCAAGCCATGACAACTTGGGGATAACATACAAGCCTCAAGAGCCAGAGCTCTGTAGTTTTTTTTACATTTACAGTCAAATGGCTTCTGCAGCAAATGGCTACACTTTATTGACATAGGCTGTGGGCAAACACACAAGATTAACTTTTGCTTACCAAGAAACTGATGTGCAGGTGTGGATTATTGTCAATAACACTGAGACGGCTGAATCCAGGCAACATGTTCAGCTCGTTGAACCCTCGGTTTGTGTTGGTAACAAGTTTAACCTTTACATATAACTATCCACTAGGGCTGTGTAAAAATATTGATACAGCTAACTATCGCAATTATTTTTTAATGTTAGCGTATCGATATTAATATCTCCAATATTATTAAACATATTTAGATAAAATTACATTTTAAACTGATTTAGGTTCATGTTAATATGCAATTGAAACCCTCAGCGTGTGTCAAACAACTTTCTCCTCAAGTCCTGTAGTTGTCACCGACACATACAGCCATTGTCTCAGTAGCAAACATGGCAGAAAAAATAAGGTCGTCTCCAGGTTTGTATTTGTTATAGACAATAAAATGAGAGTTTACTGCCATCATCAATAAAGGCCATTGTTTGAGAATACCACAATAATTAAAAAAGCGAACACTGTATTTAGCATCCTTATGAAACCTCTGGAGTAAATTGTACACCACATTGTTTATCTGTGACCTGCATCTGCATCCAAATATTAGATATATTAGATAAAACTTATATTCATTTTAAAAGACTAAAATGAGAATCAGGCAGCACAGTTGAGTAAGTTCGTGTTCCCAGCTCAGGTTACAGTGTGTGTGGAATTACGCATGTTTTTCCTTTGTGTGGATTTTCTGGTTTTCTTTCCACTGTCGGAAAACATACAGGTAGGCAGATAGTCTTTTATTAATTGGCTCCAAGTTTGCATGTGTGTGTGTGTGTGTGTGTGTGTGTGTGTGTCATAGGCAGGGTAAATTATTGGACCTAAGGGCCACAGTGTAGGATACATTAGCTACTAAATATGAAAGAATTAAAAAAAATCCTACTATGTTTTTTTTTACAAAGACTACTAGTCTAAAATTTAAGTGTTATGATTAAACCCCTTTTTACTTTTTTAATTTAAAAAAATACTAAAGCACTAGTATACTATATACTAGTTTATATATAGTATATTTCTACCATTTAAACTTAAAGTAAAATACTAAAGATTAATCAATTAACATAACATTATTTACCCCCACCTCTGTAACTATCAACCCCATACCCTATTTATTGCACTGATATTTATTGTAAATAAGCCACTTATGCACTTCTGGTTAGATGCTAACTGCATTTCATTGGCTCTGTACATGTACCTTGCACAATGACAATAAAGTTGAATCTAATCTAATCTAATCTAATCTAATAAATACAGTCATTCTGTGGCAACTTGTTATGCTTCTGTTATAGCAGGTTTTACCTAGTCTACAAGGCATGTTTGACAGAATGTCAAACTGTCCTAAACAACTGCATTTTAAGGGTTAAAACAGAACAGGAAATGGCTTTGACACCTTACTGTACTGAGTCAAGCCTGAGTCAACACGGCAAATCTAACTAAGGATGTGTGCTAACCGCGCTTGTTGAGTTCAGTCTCTCATAGCAAGTTAAAACAGGAACTCACTTTAGAGTGTTTTCTAAACCAAACCACACCCTATTAATCTTATTAAAACACCATGTGCGAACAGAGGTAAACATATGTACACACACATACACAAGAGCTAAAGCTTACACACATAATCAAAGCAAAAGATACAAGTATGACATACACAATAGCCTGACATTTACTATATAAAATACACAAGCCCAATCTGGGACACATTTACAAATCAAATACTCACAGCATTCCTGCTTTTGCTGAACTGGGACATTAGAAAAGCCAAACGTTTCTCTGTCTTTCTCCCACCTTAAATTATTTTGTCCTACTTGTCAGCCCAAGACAGATTTTTCCCTTCGGTGAGAACCTCTGAATCCAAGTAAGCAGCAGCTAAAATGTAGTCACACCTCTTCCTTAGTCGACTGCTACATAAAAAACTCATGTTTCAAGAAACTCAAAAAGGAAATATATGACTTCCTCATATTAAAAAAATAAAGAATAAAAAGAGTAAAAAATATCCTGAAACAGGGTCAAACAACTATAAAACAGCTGCTCAAATTGGACAGCCATCTGCTGCGGATGAGAGACTAGCCAAAGTGTTTACTGGGATTGGCTCATCAGAGGCTTTCATGATCATGTGACTTGAAGGCTTCATTTTGTCAGGCAAGTAAATTCATGCATCAGCCAGTCAGCAGAATTATTCACGTCGAAGGCAGGACACAGGAAACCAAAGGAGTACAATGAGCTCCAATTTATTAAGATTACTTTAAAAAGAAGAGAAGCAAACTTACTAAAACGAAAGAAAAGTTGCGTAGGGGTTAAATGGTTTTCTGAACACACAAACTCTATACTCACAAACTCTTACACAATCCCACCCACCCTTACTCGTTAGGGCTTCAAGCATGCTACAGCAGCGTGTGCGTACACTTCAAATTTCCATGTAATTTGTGGGCATCCACCAGATGGCGAAATCACATGAACCACACCAAAATTTACAGAACTGATGCAGCAGGAAGGAGCACAAACCAAGAAATGTTGTGTTTTACTCTATAAAAAAAATATAAAAACCAGCTAGTCAATGGGTATATTGTTTTTTTAGAATTTAAATGATACCAAGATAGATTAGTTTTAATACTATTTTAATACTAAAACTATGCCTTCAGTAACATCACCTATAGAGAATGTGAAGCTGGCGTCACACCGCTCTGAATTCTGAGTAACTTTGTTGGTAGACGCAATACATGGAGGATCACGCATATTGTCTGCTAGTGTGTTTAATGCTGTGTTCTGATTTTCATTAAAGATTTTGAAATATTTTGCTATGGACTGTTATTCCTGCTGCATTAAAATTGCAACAATATGTCATGCAAGTAGTTCAGGAAATAAAAACTGAGCATCAAAATCCCTTTTTTCCCCCCATTTTCCATAGTTTAAACACTTTACTGGTGTTCATCTTGAAACAAACATCTTGAATGGCACCAAATTATTTTCATATATGTCAGTACAGGTTGTTTTCAGTTAAGACAGTCCAAAGATGCAGTTTAGTCTGGGATGCCCCTTAAACCTGCAAAACTTGGGATTTGTGTGTGTGTGTAATAATGGGTGAAATCTGTGAAAATACAGGCAAACGTAAAATTACACCATGCTGATTTCATGCAATTCCTCAATTCACTATGACTTTATTATAGTGTAACCATTTTTTTTGTTTTTTGATGTATTGATTACTTTTTGTTTAACCACACAAACACCACAGTAAAACTATATCTTTTGTTATAAAAGCATCTTCATAAAGATCTTCTGTCAGTGTGACACGCTGTTGTAATGATGTCCGGATTTTTTACTTGTTGGCAGGTGCGTCGAGATCTACAATCTGTTCTTGTTCCGGATCGATGTCGCTAATTGTGTTTCATTTTCTGTTATAGCATTGCTTGGCATGGACATTTAATTTGTCCTGGTTGGGCCCATTTTCTTTTTCTAGTCATATATTCATACAATCCCTTTTCTATCCGAATGTCAACGCTTTATGCAATCAACACAAAGTATCGGCATTAACGCTAGTCGGACGTGATAAAGGGAAAGGGTAAAGGGAAACATTATTGTTTAGGTGTGAGATGCATGTAAAACCACGCTACTCTGAACTGACCAAGAATATTCCAAAATTTCATTTACAGGTACGCAAATGTTCCCAGCTTTTTCCAAGCATTCAGCTTATGAGTGGTAGATGCAGAAAAGCCAAGACAAGTTCAATGGTTTTCTGCTGGGAAGCCAATTTGCATCACAAGGCAAATTCATGGTAATGCAAAAGTTTTAACCAAGCCTTCCACTTATTATTATAATATATAAGAGAGAGAGAGAGAGAGACAAAGAGAGAGAGACATAAATAATGTTCCAACTTAAAAGAACACGGCCTAAACTCTTACCCGTAGCTGAAGAGCGTGACGCAGAATTGTTCCCTCTAACGCGTGGATCCACTTCTCTCGCTCATCTGCATCTCGGGCTGCCGGGGCAGAAAGTCCAAAACACAGTCCATTAGAAACACAACACACACACAGAGAAAAGGAGAAAGGAGAAGGAGGGGCAGAGGGCAGCACAAGGGACAGGAGAGAATGAGGCCAACAGCAGCACAGCTTAATATAGCTTGAGAGGTGATAGATGATTTAGGATCGTCCACGCTCTGTTTGCTCTCCAGAAGACACAGTGAAAAAACTAACGACTAAAGCAGGCTACAGACACACGCCCACACCAAACCACAATCACACACACTCTCTTCTCTCCATGTTAATAATACACACACACAGAAATACAAAATGAGTAACACTTCCCCAAGAATTAGCAGCTTTCTTAAAACCGGCCAATTTTGCTGAAGTAACCCAAGAAAACGCTGAGCCCTTTTACAGTTTGGCCATCATAGAAAGAGAGAAGTAAATAATTTCACGCTGCGTAACAAATCCGGAACATCTTTTTAACCTTATTTTCACCCTTTTAACCTATTTTCTTTTTTTCTCTAATTGTTTATTTCACCGAGTATGTTTTTGATTTATTTCCATTTTAAATTTTGTTCAATTTAAACTGTTGTGCTATTTTATAGATTTTCTCCTTCTTGATATTATTATTATTATTATTATTATTATTATTATTATTATTATCCTCCTCCAAATCAGGGTCTAAAGTTTCCAGGATGAGCCTTGAAACCAAAATGCAGCAGTTACTGAAGATCAATGAATGACTAATACCAGAAGTTATAGTGATGTAATTGAATACCCCCAGGTGTTATTTTTATCACTGCTGCATTCAGTATACATTTAGATTTATAGCATTTTGCTGACAATTTTCTACCAGAGTTACCCGAGTTTCTACCAGAATTGCATACATAACTACCCTCAAGCTAAAAACTCCTACAGAGAAGTTAGAACAAGGAGATAGATGTTAGTACAACAGTATTTCTGCTATTTTCTGTGTCTTTGACAGAACATGACGAAGGAAAGGTTTAGAGAGTGCGGTAAAGGATAGTATGGAAAACCGTCCTTTTTTACCTGCAACTGGATACACAGAATCATAAAACCTGATCAATGTTTATTCATTTTAACTGGAGGAATTGTTAAACCTCTCAGCTAAACACAAGAAAAAAAATAGATATATAAACATAAAAAAAAGCTAGAAAGAAACCGAGACAGTAAATAAGCAGCTTGCAAATTTTTGTTCTTTACGTTCTTTACAGTATTTTATTTAGCAAAGCAGGAAAACTAGTAAACAGGACGTAAACTCTAGCCGATACTTAGCAGCTCGAAGCTTTTAAAAGGCATTAAGGAGATCCACGCATGCCAAAAACAACCCCCACGCACACAGACAGACTCTCATATACATACGATCGGCTCGACAAGGAAAAATCTACAGATCTGTTTCTACATTAAAAGGAAAAGACCTCATAGCTTCATCCTGTGTATCGTACAAAACACTACATCCAGTCAGGATCAGTGTAAAACCTGAACAATGATCTACCACAATGAATGAGTCACTAGGAAAGGAATTTACCATCACATGGCAAAGACAAAGCAGTTAATAAATAAATGTTTGATATTATCCAGGGCTTGAGCATAGTTTTACTGCATTTGAGCTTGCTTATGTAAACGTCAAAAACCAATGTCTCCTAGAACCTTGTGGTAAGAACTAACTTGGTTTATTCTACAAGCCTGTCATCACAAAAGAACATGCTATATTCCTCATGTATGTGATAAATCAATGACGGCAAAGCTTCGCTAAATGAATGCAAATGAATTCTGAGCAGAAGCGGTGACCTGAGAGCAAAAAAGCCCAGTACAGCCTTCTGGTGGAAAGTTCTAGACTAAGACTCAATATTACAAAGGTTGCACAATATTTTAAGTAAACAGGAAGAAAAACTATATTGTATAAACTATATCCTGCTTCTAATCTGATCTCTTTATTTTCTTATAAAAACAAATAAGCGTATGAGGGCAGAAAGACAAAAAAAAGGAATGAAATTGACATGAAGCAACTAAAGCTAATCAATAGTGAAAGTGCAGAGGAAAAGAGACATCTAACTAAAAAATATATATATACAAGCTAATTTTGTCCAAATTTCAAAAAGGTATGATTACACACATTGTCCACAAGGGAAAAGATAATTACGTTCAGTGAAAAAAAGGAAATAAAGGAAGATGTATTTTAATAAACATTCAGGGAGAAAAGCTGGGCAGACAGACATGTTCTGTCACTTCCTTCCATTACATTTTCTTTTACTTCTCATTAGTGTCCCACATTTTGCCAAACCTCAATTTGTCTTCTTAGAATAAAGCCATTATTTGTTTAGCTACCACAATGCAAACTAGTGTGTGGTGGATGATTATTAGAAAAAGGGGTTTACTTCTAATCGGGGGGGGGGGGGGGGGGGGGGGGGGGGGGGGGGGGTGGGGGGGGGGGGTGGGGGGGGGGGGGGGGGGGGGGGGGGGTCTTCTAATCTTAGGGTTTTACCCTCATGAGGTCAGTTCAACATGGCTGCTTACACAATTAGGAGTAAGTAAAACCCATCCTCTCAACATTAAAAAGAGTCAATCAGCATGGGGCAGATCTTTACAGCTGTAATAGATGTATAAATAAATCATTAACATATATTTTGTTGCATCTCAAAAATTATGTTAATCTGTTTACCTGTTTATTTGGAATTCCCACTTCCAAATTAAAGCGGTCTGGAACATTCTTTTATCACTACAACAGAATTTTTCCTCTTTCCTAAAAGGTTACCGCTACCAACATGTTTTTTTTATTAATGGCAGGAATGTAAAGTGAGACCGAGTAAAATAATGATGCCACTAAATGTTGTGCAAGGGTTCTTTTTAGTAGTAGTAAAAAATGCAAGGAGCAAAAGCCCAGGTTCTGGCATTAAAAGGTCACTAATAAACAGCCCAGGGCATTTATGCTTGACTCCCTACACCATAACTTTGTCCATTCATTTGTCGTTGTCCATCCATCCATCCATCCATCCATCCATCTATCCAATATCTTTTATTCTCTGTCTCACACCCTGTTGGTAAGAGTGAGAGTCTCCCTTGTTAGCCATGTCCTCAATAACAAGGGCGACATTAAAGGATCTTAGCGGCAAGCCCATTGAGCTCACCCGCCGTTTTCCATGATCTAACCAGCATCTCGGTAGCAGGCGGAAGGCTTTAGTGCTTAGCAAAGACTGCTGAAATAAAGGAGCTTTTAGGCAGACTGATCAGTCTCTGGAAGAGCCTGATGAATTATGGATGGTCCTGTAAATAGCAAACTCAGTTCTTTGAAGATGCCTTTGCAGCAACTGCATGAAAAAAAAATTGACAGGTACAGTCAGTTTTTCATAAACATTTGGTTTCCAAAATATTTTGGTCAAGTTCCTGATGCTGCATCAACTTTGCACATCCCTTTAATCTTCGTCAGCTGATCACATTAGTGCTGCATGGCTGCTTCACCTAATTACAGGTAGCTTTGCATCCTGCCATTACACCAGCTCGACACCTGCTCAATGCTGTTCAGCACTTAAAAAAATTCCGATTAGAGACACAGGTCTCTGCTGAGCTTGACTATCCTACAATTAGTCTTACAACCACATCCCGGCTCTTACAGTTTCCAAACTGTTTACATCGGTGAGACAGCAGCAAATAGTACATTTTTTAAGAGGTGGAGGAGAGAAGAGTCCTTCAGAGGGGCATTCTTACAACCGGATGGATAGAAAAACCGAGAGTATCATCGACCGATCTATATAAGCCAAACCTCAGCTGCAAACTCAGGGGAATTGAAAGATGCAGAGAGAGAGAGAGAGGGGGTTCGGGTGATGCTACACACTTTCAAAGGATTACTTTTGTATGCGCATTGTCATAATCTGTAATCGATCCAGTGCACAGTGAGGATGTAAAATTAAAAGAACGCATGGGGGAAGGAGCACAAACAGAGAAAGGTTCTACATGACTTTCGAAAAGTTAAATGACGTGTATAAACATTAGCGGATTCAAAATAAATGCAAGTGAAGTGATAAAGACAGATAATTTGTACTCCGAGGCTGGCAAAACCCATGTGACCTTTTTTTTTTGCAAGAAAAATGTCTACTTGCTGCTCTTTTTCTATGATTCAGAATTACAGCAATGTACAGAATGAAACATTACATCAGGTACATTTTCTGGACTTGAACACAAGCAACAGACACATAGAAAGTCTGATTAACCTTGATAAATGTATGACTCAGCTATTGCTTAGTAGTTCGAACGGTGAGCGCAAAACTACGACTGCAAAAACAACATTCGTTCTAGCTTTAACCAAGCATGCAGACGTGCATCACCTTACCCTTCCTACTGTACAGCCACAGTAGACAGTGCCGAAACATGGCAATGGATGAGGGCATGGGGAGGGCGAGCGACCCCCCGGGGGAAAGGGTGTGGAGTGAAAATGGAAGAAAACAGAGAGGGTGGAGAAAAAAAAAAACAGCTAAAGACCTGGATCTCAGCGCCTCTTTCCTTGCCAGCTTGCCCGGCCCAGTGCCACCGGACGAAGGGAGGGGTTAAAGGAAAGAGGAGGAGGTCTGAGAAAGATGAAAGACGTAGAGCATGTGAGCGCCTAGTGGTGAGAAGTGCGCTTCTTTATAATGATATACCATAGACTACTGAACTGTATCCCCGAAGATGCAGTGGGTGGTCTTAACGCTGCCATAACCAACTGTAAATGCCCTCACTGCAGTAAAGATAAGGAAAGTAAAGTATGTGCTATTTTTCACTCTTTAGTGCTGCAGGAGAGCCGCACGTCCAAAACACGCTGGAATAGGATGACTAATCGCACCAGCTGTAACGTGTTGGATGTGTGAGAGAGCAATGCAAATGTGTGTCAGAGAGAGCGTGACAGCGTGAGAGTAAAAGCTGCAGATGTTTTACCGGCACGATCTGCCCTAAACACGAAACCGACTTAGAAAAAGAGAATGGAAGCAAAAAAGAGACACGGTTTCAAAGCCAGAAAACAGCAGAAGCCAACAGCCCATAAAAAGCTTTAAAAGGAGGAAAAGACAAAGAAAGAAAAAAAAAATAAGTGAGAGAAAAGCTTACCTTGAAAATGGAAAGTCTTTTGGTCTACAGTGATGGTAAAAGTGCTATCGTCTTCGTCATCGATTCCGATCACCGCTCCCTGAGCAAGCAAAACGGAGCCAGAGACTGTCAGACAGAGGGCCACGTCATTCTCTCTCGCTTTTTCTATTCTGCTCCCTCACAGACACCCCCACCCCACACACACACACACACACACACACACACACACACACACACACACACACACACACACACACACACACACACACACACACACACACACACACAAAGGAGGGAGAGAATGGGTGGAGCATGGGATGTAGGGAGAGGGAACAGGGAGGGGACAGTACAGAAGGGATGGAAAAGGCTGAAAAGTGGCTGGGGAGGCTGGGAACCGCAGAACCAAACACACTTGCACACATGTGGTCATTATCACACCAAGAATCATATTAAACAGCAGTCACTGATTAGCTACAAAAAACACTGTACAAAGAGTAGCAAAAACATTAGTTGGCAGAGAGATGTCGAAACATGCCTGAAAACAACAGGGAAAATTGAGACACTTATCTTTCAAAGAAGGAAGTTTGGTTGAAAGGTCATTTGGAAAATAAGCTCTCTCTCTTTCTCTTACACACACACACACACAAACACATGTACACACAGTACGTAAACCCAGATTGTGTAGCTGCAAAGCTATTTACAAACATCTGGCAACTTTCATCAAGTTGAAAAGAGGAAGGTCGTAAACATAAACAGGAAAACAGCACAGATTCGAGCCAAGAAAATACATGACACAAGCGGAAGCTCCTTGATATTATACCTAGTCTGGCTGACTGAAGCTTCTACTCCCTGCGGTCTCAATTTGAAAATCCACTTCATTTGGAAATGCATTCATCTTTGTTGTTTTGCATAGGGAGTGTCCTCGCTTAGACCTGAAACTGCTGCACTCACTCTTTCAAAACAAACTGTGTAGACTGGCATTTTTAATGACTCAATTGTCATAAGTTTTTTTTTATAAATGCATCCTTGTATACAACCTAAAACCAGTCAGTTAAAGCCTGGTATGAAAAAAGATTTTACTCTGCAACCACTGTTGGGTCCTTGAGCAGGACCCTTAACCCTTCCTGCTCCAGGGGCGCTGTATCATAGCTGACCCTGCGCTCTGACCCCAACTTACTAAGATGGGATATGCGAAAAAAGAAATTCACTGTGCTGTAAAAAGTATATGTGACAAAATAAAGGCATTAACATTTAAAACTAAAAACATCCTGTTTTGGTAGCTGCAAAGGTGTCTATTATATTATATTATATTATACTGAGCCCCCAATATGCCACCTAGTGGTCTAAATTACAATAATACAGGCCTAGAAAATATTTGCTCCATTCTAAATAAATCTAGTGCATTTTTAAACCCCTGAGACTAATCACCAACTAGAAAACAAGATAACATCTGGATGCGTGTCAATAAAAATAATAAAATCCCCCTGTTTTTTATTAGCTCTATAATTAGGTCAGGAAAATGCTAAAGTTAGCATTTTAAACAAAACAAAACCAAAAACATTTTAGCCTCAAGTAACTGGTTACTTACCCGGAGCCTGACGCATCCTCTTCTGGAACCACGCATCATCTTGTCTTTTGACTGGTTGGAAATAAAAAGACAAAAGAACATTACCTACTTTTCATGTTACATTTCGACATAGTTACTGACATCTTCATCTACATGCACAAATGTACAGAGGCTAAACAATAAACATTACTGTTTCAACCATAATTATCTCAGTTTGACAACTTAGATTTCTAAAATGATAAGCGGCATGGAACCCGTAATTGTACCTGACCATCACACCCGTATCTGATTTTTGAATATCCTATTCCAGGTTTCACTTTTCCTTGGATAAGGAATGCGTTTATTCAGCCACAACAGTATTAGTAACTTCAGGCGCTATTGCTGGGTGAGGAGTTTCGGTGTGCCGTCTATTCATCCCAAAGAGTCAGGGCTCAGTGCTGAACACGAGTTCTGTTTCACCAACCCTGCAAATAGTGTCTTTAAAGGGCATCGTCATGCTATTCAGCATTTGAAGGCAATAAACCCCAGAGGCAGTTTCCTAGTGATGACCTTGTCTTCTAGGTCAGACAAGACAAGACCATGGAATCTTTGCTGAAGCATGGAAGAACCTGCTGGTTTGTCTGGTCAGAGGAGAACAGGCCCCCTGACTGAGCCTGGGTTTTTTTCCAAGGTTTTTTTCTTTTTCTCTCACTGATGGAGTCTTGGTTCCTTGCCGCTGATGCCTCTGGCCTGCTTTAGTTTACAGATACCAATTCGAGTGAACTGAGTGTTTTCACCAGTGTCTTTTTTGATTCTGTAAAGCTGCTTTGACCCAATCTTTATTGTTATAAAACACTAAATAAATAAAGGTGACTTGACTATTACTAGAGTCTCATTGTTGCAGAAACAATGTAATGATACAACATACAAAAGACATGTATGACAACTGTGAAATTCCAACTTGATGGCAACAGTTTAGAAACTTTGATCCATCAATCACGATAGATTTGTGTTCTAGTTTTTTCAGCCCTGCTTGTCTTTGACATGGGTATTAGGCAGTCTTTATTTTATTATAGGCAGTCTGCAAAGTGCTAGGGATTTGCTGATCAATACAAATATTTAATGTGAGTCATACTTACCAAATGATAGAATGCTTACTTGTGAGTTAAAAAGAGAAGGAAAGCTGCAACGTTAACATGGACATACACTTTCATCCTGTATACCATAGAACGGACCCTTGGAATGAAATTAGCCTTAAATTCCAGCCGTCACACTGTTCACATGGACCTCTGAATCTGACACTCTGGAGTATTAGAGCAATTTAGAAATGTCTTTTTTTTTCTTACAGAACACTGTTTAACCACAGCTGGTATGTGATTATTTTTAAATCAGTTATTTTAGGAAGCAATTTGGAAATGTCTTTTACCTTACATTAAAAATTGCGACAAACTTCTCTATTCCCAAAATAACTGATTTCAAAATGATTACACAATGTAATACAAAGTTTTGGTACACTAATCTATAAATCTGTCAGGGGAATCTATATGTAGAGGACAAAACAGGTAACAGGTAACAGGTTATGCTGAAGGACATTGTCTAGCTTGTCTAATTTGGTTTGATTTATAGAAAGGCTTGCTGCAAATCAATAGATTTTGACTTATGGCTGTGAAGATATAAGGAATTTCTCTCCTGATGGAAGTGGTCACTTTTAGGTTGACAGAATGACTAACGGTAAGACCTGCATTAGGTCTATAGAAAGTGCGGATCCACTGACTGGGCTGGATACAGACTGGATCTGGTGGACGGTGAGCTGGGAATAGGAATGAAACTGACTTATTAGTGATGAAGCCATTTTACTTATGATATACAGATACATTGTGTGTTATTGGTGGTGTTCTCTGTTCCGGTTAACATGATTATTGGAACCTAACAATTATTTAACAGATTTAACAGTCATACGTATTTTTCACGCTAATTACCCGGTTTAGTTACACTGCAGGTCTTATGGTTAGTCATTCTGTCACTAACATGTCATTTTCTTTCCTTTTATGAGTTAGTGAATCAGAGGCAGATTCCCAGTGATGACCTTGTCTTCTAGATGGCCAGTCAGACAAGACCACAGAATCTTTGCTGCAGCATGGAATAACCTGCTGGTTTGTCTCATCAGAGAAGAACTGGCCCTCCGACTGAGCCTGTTTTTTTCCCATTTTGTCACTGATGGAATTTTGGTTCCTTTGCCGCTGTTGTCTCTGGTTTGCTTAGTTGGGGACTATTAATTTACAGATATTGGTAAGACTGAACCGAGTGCTTTATTGAGTGTTCACTATTGTCTTATTTCATTCTTTAAAGCTGCTTTATTGTTAAAAAGCAGCTTTATTGTTAAATATAAACACCTATGCAAGCTCTCAACCCATATAAACACCTATGGGAGAATGTGGAAATGGTCCCCCCATTATCGTCAAAGCACCAACTGAGGTTTAATACAGTACTATACAGTAGTGTTATAGACAGTGAGACAGCCAACGCATCCTCATACATATAATATATACATAAAACCTCATACATGATCTTATTTTATTAAACTGATTTAACTACAAACACTATCGATTTCATTACTTATAGAAGGCCATCATTTTGACAAGGGGAAGGAGGTCATTACGTGTCACATCACAGTACAGTAAAATTACTTATCCTCAGATATCTTATTTTATCAGAAGTCTAATCTAATTTGGAGTCAGAGCACAGAGTCAACCATGATACAGGTGACAGTATGCGTTTATGGGAACTTTAATGGTGTTTAATCGCGTCCTCACATCTATTACAAAATAAACTATTTTGTATATGTGATATCACAGTGGCTCAGATGTTTGATTTCCCAGCACAACCAAGTTGCTACTGTTGGGCCCCTGAGCAAGGCCCTTAACGCCTAATTGCTCAGTTGTATAAAGGAGAAGGATGTAAGTAAGTCTGGATAAGAGGGTCTGACAAATGCAGCAAATAAAAATGTACTATTATAATTTATCTATCTAACCTTAAACGACCCATAGAAGGTGAATCAGATATCCAGCACTGCATGTTCACCAACATTCTCCCAGTAAATTAAAAACTTTATAACAAAACACATTACAGTTTACTTTATACATTATTATACATATTCAAGAGTTTCAGGTGATGTCTTGCAAACGGCAGTGTTCACAAATGTGATATAATATTAGACAAAAGGGCAGCACAGGACCTGCAGCCAGCTAGCGTGAGTTTTAGCGTCAACTTAACATTCAGGTATTAACCCAACGTTAGATGACTATTGTATTGTACTAATCTATATTTAATTGTAAATGTGACGTGTTTAAAGGTTTAAAATGCAGTTTATTTTGTCATCTGTAAGCCATTCCCAGACAAATAGTGTCACATGACTCGGAGACCACCACCCTTACATTCTTCCAACTAACAGTATCCAGCCATAACATATTAAATGCGTCGTAGTCTCGCTCAAATTCTAGGGCACAACACAGCTCGTTCGGACTGCTTATTGGCTAACCTGCCTGGTAGTAAAGCCCGTGATTGGCTACTTGTTTTTGTCACTCAAAAAACCCCGCCCTAACCAGCTGAGATTCTCAACTCAAGTGCTCTTTCGGTTCTCGATTTGTTCCCTCAAAGACAAAACCGCTGTCCTGACTGATGTAATGCGTTTGCTGGCATTATACTTACAGTGTAGTATGAAAGCAGTCCCGCGTTATAGTCCAAGACAAACCACCGATACTGCCAGCCCTTCATGAGATTAGTCCATTTGCTCAGCGGCCCCTCCATGATGGACGCCATTTTTGCACTTAAACCAACCAGAGGTTTAGGGGGAGGAGCAAAACCAAGAGGTGTTACGTCACGCTCTAAAAAGGTGTGTCAAGCGTTTAAACCATTACTTTGCACACACACTAATTACGTAATCACAACGCTTGTAGAAAGATTAAAGGAAGACCTTTCGCCGATCCATCACGGGTTATTTAAAAGTTATGGAAACGTTAGAAGAACGTTCTCTGGGTCATAATGCGCAGCTAAAGGCAAACGTTAAAAACAACTTCAACGGAACATCAAATCATGACAAAAAAAATTTCTTTTTAAACGTTTAGGAAGACAAAATCCGGAGTAAAATGTCTGTCGAATATCCAGTCTGCCATTCACGGCAATTGATTTATATAAACATTTATAAGCATCTCTTTTACGCAGGCAGTTGATCTGTCATTCACTTAATAATGATACACTGCCCTCTATTGGTCATGTCCTGAAAAAGTTACATTTGTATTGTATTTTGGCCCGGAACGTTTCGCATGTTTTTTTGTTTTCCCCCCTGACAAATTTGAATGTAACACGGATCAGAAATAAAATAACATTGGACTTTTGTAGCCATGTACAGTTGTTTATCAAGGTAAGGCAGTTATTTGTTAAATTAGGACTTGTGCGTATAGTCCAAAGACTAATTAAACATTGTGACCTTTTTTTCTTTTTTCTTTTTTTTGTGCAAAATTCAATTGACCTTTGACACACTTGCAATTAAAAAAGGAACCGGGGTTGCAGGAATAATTACTGGTAGTAACACTTATTGAATCGATATGACAGTTGCAAAGAATGTCAAAAAATAAAAAAAATAAAAAACTTTGTGTGATTTTATTTTGCCAGCTTCTTTCGAGTAAATGGAAGAATATGCTTCACAACCCCGTTATGCAACAAAAGACTGTCAATGATCACAGGAAAGAACTGCTTTCTATGGAAGTGCTCTTATTTCAGCTCAGCTATGCCACTTAAATACCTGAGACACAACCTGCAGCCCATCTGCCCACATCAGCCAGTGTTACACCGCTGCACAAGCTCAGGTGCACGCAGAAGTTTGCCAAGTGCTTTTCCAGTAGTAGATGGTGCATTGCAACTTATTGACCGGCATGTGTTTGAAGCAAATCTACAGAACAGCCAGGCATGCCAGCAAAGGTATCATTAAGCAATTTACTTCCACTCTTTTCTAGCCGAGTGTTTGTCACCGACAGTATGTGGCGTCATGAAACTATGAAGTTTGGGGCGGATGAGAAAATTATTGTATGAACTATATGTTTATATGTGTAGCTCATTTATGCCGTCATGTGGTGGCAGTAAAATTATAATTAACAGTCAACTAGTTTTAAATATAATTACACTTCTGGTACATCAGTGTAGTCCTTCAGGTATTTCGATCCGATTTAGTCAATCTAAAAAAAACTTGATTTTATATGAAATAATTTGATTACACAAATTGATAGGCGATTTCTTATTTTCATAAGAGTTCTCTAATCTCAGTGTAAAGTTTGCTGCCTGTTATGGCTTTGGGATCTCACTGTTTAATAGATTTTAAATGAATCATTTCAAACTAAACCTAGTTTAAGTGTTTTTTTTATTGTTTAGGTATCTAGAGCTTAAAGAGAAAGCGTTAAAGGCGGGTGGAGAAACCGGCGTTGCTCGACATACACAGAGAAACAAGAAAGTTTTAGTCAGAGACAGGTTACACATGCTGCTGGATGACGATGATTTTTTAGAACTGTCTCCCTTCGCTGGACTGGGTTTACCTTATGGTGACATCCCATCAGCTGGCTGTCTCACAGGTACTTTTTTCATCTTTTTTCTATCTTTGTTACAAAATGTTTTGCTATCTCTGTCCGAACCTAGTCTGTAAAACCTAAAGAAATCAGAGTTCCAAGCTTAGATTTGTCACGCTTAATGGAAATTACACAACACACGTGCTAAATGATAGAACAGTGCTGAAAGTTATTGTGTATCTATAATGTAGAAATAAAAACTAGGCAGGGGTCAGTGTTGATAATCATAACATACTTTGATCCATTTTTTTTTACTGTATCTTGTTTTTTTTCCTCATTATATGATGACAGGTATTGGTAAAATAAACGGGCTGTGGTGTGTGTTCACCGCTAATGATGCCACGGTAAAAGGAGGCACAGCTTACCCTATTACAGTTAAGAAACAGCTTCGAGCTCAGGAAGTGGCCATACAGAATCGGCTTCCCTGTGTGTACTTGGTTGACAGTGGGGGTGCATTTTTACCTCTTCAGGTAAGCTGCAATGTAAAAAAATATATATAGTGCTGTTCTGTCAAAAAGCCACTTTGGTTGCAATAATCGTTTTAACAATTCTTTCACCAGTCAGATATATTTCCTGATAAGAACCATGGTGGGCGTGTTTTTTACAACGAAGCTATAATGTCAGCCATGAGGATTCCACAGGTATGATCCTTGTTCTAACCCTTGGTTTTAATCCAGAGAAATTTAAATTAGTCTTGATAACTTGACAACTATTTCACTCGAGCCAAAGTGATGTTTGTGATTATTTTTTGTCTGCAGGTGGCAGTCGTCTGTGGGTCATGCACTGCTGGTGGAGCCTACGTCCCCACTATGGCAGAGGAGGCGATCATTGTGCACAGAATAGGGACCATTTTTTTAGGTGGCCCTCCTCTTGTTAAAGCTGCTACAGGTGAAGAGGTTACTCCTGAGGATCTTGGAGGGGCCAGGTTACACTCAGAGTGAGTGAAGCTGTGGGTTCAGTTTAATGTAGCTCTTTCGAATAGCTGTGTGGGGTTAACCTTAAGCCACTGACTAGAATAATCGTGGACACTCTGTGGCTGTGTGGATTTGTTCACGAAATCAAAATCAGAAATAAGCTTCATTACCAACTGTGTGTCAGAAACTTCAGGCACAAAATGAAAAAACATATTAAAGACACACATGTAATTGTGTAAAAAAAAAAAAACGGAAATAAAAAACTTTTGATCAGCTATTCGGTTACAGATGTCCTGAGTTGTGTAATTTGTTGTTTGGGTAGGCTAAAGCCTCAAAAAAAACTGTTCTTGTGTCTGCCTGTTTTGTTGCTTGGTGCATTTTCGCACAGTGATTTTCTTAGCCCTTTTTCTCACTTTGGAAGTGTAAAGATCTCGGGGCTGGGGGGCAACAATAATCCTCTTAGCAGCTTTGAGTGTTTGGTGTAGTCTTCTGATATCTGATTTGGTATCTGGCCGAGTAGAACTGTGTGAGAAGCTGCTGTGTGGCAGGAAATACAGCCTCTGCTCCGCCTTTGATTATAACTTATGTCATATAACTAATGTTGGGTGAGAAGTTTGGACTGTACCCGATGTTCCAGTTAATTCTAAAGGTGTCCAGTAAAGTTAGAGTTACAGCTCTGTGTAGGACGCTCAAGTTCTTTACTGCCAACCATAACACATCATGTACTACATTTAAGCAAGCACGTACTTCCTGACCATTAAATACATACGTACTTATAGTATGGTTACGGGTAGGTTGAAAAAAATTCGGACATACAGCCTTTACTGGAACCACACACAGACATTCTAGAATCAGTCTGTGTGCTTTTAACGTTTTTGAGAACACTTGTGTGGGTTTGCTGTCTGGTCCTAACAATAATGTAGCAGGTAATACCAGGTAATGTGTGACATAGAATAGGGGTGATTGCGTTTTATTTTGCTGTTTGGTTTCAGTCATTTAGCTAGTAATTATCTTTAACTACTTTTTTATTATGGGCCTAAACCATTAAAACAATAGTTTTGTTTGATATGATGGGCTGTTTTTCATGTATAATTTTCCTCTTTCGCCAGGGTGAGTGGCTGTGTTGATCATTTTGCTGCTGTGGAGAGTGAGGCGTACGAGTGTACAAGGAACATCATCTCCACTCTAAACTTCAAGCTCCCAGAGGAAGACAGCGCTGAAGCTGAGGAGCCCCTGTATAATTCTGAGGAGCTCATGGGCCTCGCACCGAGGAGCTACAATTTTAGCATGGACATCAAATTGGTGAGGGGGTTACACCTATTCAAATATACACACTTCAACATTGGAAGTAAAATGTGGCACAAAAACATTTGTCCTGCTGTCTTTTCCATTTGTAGATCGTGAGTCGGCTGACTGATGGCAGTCGTTTCCAGGAATTTAAGTCGCGTTATGGTACCTCTCTTGTGACTGGATTTGCCAAAATTGAGGGGTAAAAGTTATAGATTTAACATTTTGAGTTAACATCTTAAAAATATAGGTTAAAAAACAAGTCAGTGGGCATTAGTAGCATAATTTATTTTCCAGATTACAGATTCTCAAACATAGGAGTCAGATTTAAGTGATTTAATAAATTATCCACGCTAGAAACTGGAAATAGAGATGATATCATCTGTTAGAGTTTTTTTTTTCTTTCCATAGCCTGCTCCCCCTCTCCCATCTCCTCTTGTCTTGCTGTCTTCAAGATTACAATCTTTCTGTTCAATTCTGAAAAGTGACCAAAGAGTGAAATATATTGGTGAAATACTGCTGAAATAAAAAATTCTTGGAATGTCTCTTGTTAAAACAGACCAGCTGTATGTGTTTAAAACAATTATTTAATAAATCTATTAGTGTTATTACAATATATATATATTGTTTGCGCTGGTGTTCAATTGTGCCTACAGTTTCCACTATAATCAATAAAGTCCATAAATCCCAGTGGTATATTAAAGTACCATGATTGTAATATTGCTAATCCCTTCCAGTAAGCAGTAGGCCTTCCTGCACTTATTCCCTCGTCTCCATCACCATCTCTTGTTCTCTGTATCACAGTCTCCTTCTGTTTTCCTGTATCTATTCCCTTCCCTAAGATAAGCTTTGACTTGTACGGTCTTTTTATTATCGTCTTTGTAAAAATTGGGGCAGCTGGTATTCATATTTAATCATTTTAGACAAGTGATTTTATTGGAATTTCAGATGAGAAGATCTGTTAACTTATCTTATTCCTGTCTTATTAGACATTTGGTTGGCGTTGTCGCCAATAATGGCAAGCTAACATATGAAGCCTGTCTAAAAGGAAGCCATTTTGTTCAGCTGTGTGAGCAGAGAGACATACCTCTCATCTTCCTCCAGAACACTGCCCCTGAACCATCGCACACACTGTCACAAAACAAGGTAGAGACACTGTGCCAAGAACTAAAGTTAATATTCAGCATCAAGCTTTTGGGATGAAGCGGTAGTTCTAGTGAAACATTTGTATTTGGTATATTTTATGGTGTCTTAAGCAGATTGTATGTTTCTGTTTCCCAGGCAGAGTCTAACACTATGATACTCAAAGCTCAGGCATCCATGATGTCTGCTGTGGCCTGTGCATCTGTTCCCAAGATCACCGTGGTCACTGGAGGCTGTCATGGTAGTGACAGTTATGCCATGGTCAGTAACACACAAGAGCTGAAAAACACTGTATATAACCCTTTAACTGCACATTTTTCCCTCTCTTTTTGTGTTTTTAGTGTGGACGGGCTTTTGACCCCAACTTCCTGTTTTTGTGGCCCAATGCTAAAGTGTCAATTTTAGCCCCAGGCCATGCTGGTGGTTTGGTGCCGGATGAAGAGGAGGCCATGCATATTAATAGGCAGTAAGACACTTGAAGCGCACTCTAGGCTTAACCTAGCTGATCGTTATATTGGCTAATGACTTATCCATGTTGGTTTAAAACATTTGTGGGGGGAAAAAACAAGTTAATTGTTAATATTATACATAATAATTATGAATTCTTAGGTATTGGAGAAGATTCGCAATAATGCTGCATCGTAATGTTCTTATAAAATAGTAACAAGATTAAATTATTTTTATTTTTTATATTTGAAGGCTGAAAGAGGAGAGCTCAGCATTCTTCTCAACAGGCAGACTATGGGACGATGGTGTGATTCTTCCACAAGACACAAGAAAAGTAAAACACACTAAAAATCAATACCCTGCTTCTTATAATTAGATAGTAATTATGTAAATTTTCTGCTTATATTTTACACTTCTATAATATGTTATAAATGTTATAAAACTTCATATGTATCAATTTAACCTCTTTTTAGTGTTACATATAAGAACCCTGATAATAACAGATCAGGACAGCTTGCATGTATCTGGCATATTTGCTATATGACCAAAGATTTGTAGACACTTGAGCATTACAAGCATATGTGTTTTATGAACATCCCATTCCAAAATGTATCCCTTATTTGCTGTTATAATAACCTCCTCTTCTCTGAGACTATAAAATGAAGCACATGTTCATGGATCTTTCTTTGTGTACATGGACATTGTTATGCTCCAACAATGTTAGAGCCTTTTATTGCTAATTATAATTCTACAGCAAATAAATGCATTCAGTATAATTTGTACCTTAAAATGTTTTGCTTGCAGCTTAGGAAAGAAGCACATATGGTAGTGATTCTCAGGTGTTTACAAACTTTTAGCTTTATACTGTATATTATTGCTTGTTTAGGACTAAAATTGTATTGTTTTTATTATTAGGTGTTGGGCAAATGTTTAAGAATTATCAAGCAACAGGAGTACCAGCTGTCTCGAGGAAAGCCAAAAGCCGTCCCCCTTCGAATGTAGCATCTTTTTAAAAAAAGCAGTTCATTAAAAACACCCGGCTACTTAAAAACCTTCCTGATAAATCAACAAGCCAGGTTGCATGTTATTGATGGTTTTTTAACTTTTTTCAGACATAATCACTATTTTTTTATGATAAGCACTTTGAGAGGGAAATTTGGCAGGCATAATCATGGTACATGCCAGTTAAGGACATTATTTTCTTCAAGCATAATTCATTTTAAATCTATTCCAATATTTTACATTTAGTTACTTCTAAATAAACAAAGCAACTGTATTAATCTGTGCAATGGAATTTGATATATTTATTTGTATTGTGTTTTTACTTGAATGTATTTAGTGGTTCTCCATATCAAGCTGGACAGTGACGATGTGGACAGTAACGATGTGTGTAAAAGCTGCTGTTCTGGCCTGTTTTGTCTTTGGAAAGAAGTTTTATCACTAGCACCCATTAAACAAATCTGTTTATATTTTAATAAAAAGGCTAACCCTAAAAACATTACCTAGCTGTATGAAACTACTTATTCCTGTTGTATGTGCCTACTCAAACGGTTTCCCGTGATTTTTTTCGGATAGTTAAAGATCATTGCCTTCCGAAAGGGGTTTAGTAGAAGTAGCTTAGTTCTGCAGAAAAGCAAATAAAGAAACATTAAAGGTGCTAAATTTCAATGGTTAATTATTTTTATTCCTTTTTGTACATTAATAATATAATTTTTTTTTTGTAAATAAAATTCAGAAGTATTAATTTAGTCTTTATTCAATTTTCCTCTGTAGATAAGAATTTTCAGATTTGAAAGTGTTGCATATTGCTTTCTGGTAGCCCCTACCACAAGCTTATATAAACTATTATTGTGTAAAATTAAATGTGTAAATAGCCTCTGGCCTACAGCCTTAATACCCTTTTAGAAAAAGCTAAAAAATGTACTAAATAAATGAAACTTTGAGTAAACACATAGGAAAGCGGATACCCAAGGAAGAATACCCAGCATTATCAGCATACAATAAACTTTATTTTCTCCAGATGGAGGACTAGACATTAGGCAGCCTTTTAGTATTTACGCAAATCCAAACCCTGTCTAATAAGCCAGATACGGTCCTGAACCTGGGTTATTTGGTCACAATGATGGGTTGGCATTTGTGGCCCTTTTTTACAACAAAAAATGTGGTGTACATATTGATTCGTGATGTGGTTTTTCCCATATATATATACACATGATGAGATGACTTTCGAACCTTTTTCGACAGGTTTGTTGAAAAATTCTGTCCTTAAAAAAAATAAAAAAATCAGAGAATAAAAAAAATCAGAGAATGAAAAGTTTTAACTAAAGTATATTCTAGAATTTTCACTAAGACCCTAAAGAATCATATAACTTGTGGGAAAATTCACATCTGATAGAATAGAGAATTAATTGCCTAACTATAAAAAAAGATCACATTCAAAGTTGAGAGGCCAGAGAGGCAATGCAGACTGCCATTTAGCCATGTTATAATTATACCTAAAACTATGCAAAGTTTAAAGATCTTTACAAAATAAATGTGAGCCTTATAGAGTGAAAACTTAACGCTGGTTAACAGTAATTTTGGGTGCTAAATGATGTGGATTGATGTGACTGCTTCTAATATGGACAAATATGCTAACATATTCGTTTCATGAATTTATAACGCTGTCTCCATGTTGGGTGAAACCACAGCAAGTTCATTGAGGACAAATGCCACTAATGTTTTTTTTTCTTTTATTGCATAGTTTATGTGGCACAGAAATTGTACATAACAAATGTGTGACATGGTTAACAATCAAACAGGGTGTTAAACAAAAGCATCACACCATAAACACTGCTTATGATCACACTTCAACACAGCTTCAGTAGCAAATATTGGAAAGCCTGACCCGAAGCAGACTTTAAAGCAGTTTAAGAGGATTTTTTTTTTTAATGTAGTTTTAATATAAAAATAATGTACTAAGGCAAATGTTTAAAAAGATTTATTAACATATTGTCATTGGACATGAGATGACAATAGTGCAAAAATAAACCGTCACTACTGCATAGCGGGTTAAAACGACAAGGTAGACTTGCCAAGAAAACTTAAAAATTGGATCCCAAGGTAAATTTATCATATCGACTATGCTGGAATTGGAGTGCCAGCTTAGCATGAATTTATTCAAAATATTTAACACAGAAATGAGCTCACAACAAACTAAGAAGACCAACAATACAAGGTTACATGGGGGGGACTAGAAGCATAAATTAAACAGAACAAAAAAAAACAAGACATAACCTTCATTTATAAACAAACTTGTTGAAAAGAATAGCTGTTAAATCTTTTGTAAACATTTCAGATAAAATTCAGTTCACCTACAGTTCCAGTTAGTCAAGATTAGTTTCCCAAAGGCACCAGAGTTAAAAATACCCAAACTACAAACAATAAGCGAACGGAATCTTGACTATAAAACTGCTTTATAGATCCTATGAATGCAAGATAACGGCGTATATAAAATAAATAAATATTTAAAGTGGGAACACAACATTAAAAAAACAACACTACTTCAATCCCATTTCCTCTCCCTGCTCTTACAAGCCGAGTTAAACGCAGAAATATTGACAAGTAAATTGCCCCCCCACCCCTCCCTAGAAGTCAGCGTTTACATGGAAACTCCCATATCAATAACCAGTAACTGTAGCTGAGGACACACACAAGTCCCATCATCTTAAAGCATCCATGACAAACCCACCAACTCAGGTACATGCTACAGGAGGTATTTTCAGAGGTATTTAGTTCCGCATGCTAAACGCTTTAGCTTTCTTCATGGTAATCAACATGGGGGGTTTAATCTTTGGTTTAGCTGCAAAAAGCTGTGCCTCACACTCTGTGGTGGGAAAGCGGTGAGAGTAGATGTCGGGATACTCCTTCTGAAACTGAAAGACGGTTTAATAAGTATTTAATATCAACACAAACAAACACCCATTGAAGTATTTGTACAGAGGTGGTTTAGTACAGAAACTGAAATTGTAAGGACATTACCAGTTTAAGCTTCTTTTTCTTTTCTTTGACCGACATGCCTTTGTCTTTTATGATGCTCTCCAGGAGCTCTGCAACAGCTGCTTGGGACAAAGACAGCTTCTGCTCCTCAAACTCCTGAGTGCTGATCTGTTTGCAGAAGGAGTAGGTGGGAGGAGGGAGTCTCTTCTACGAGGAGCAAAAAGAATTAGATCAAAGTTGGTCTCAAATGGTTTTCAGTATCAAGATAAAAACTACTACTAAACTATGAAGATTTTACCTCATATTCACACACGGCACTGTGTATACAATACTGTATATCATTAAACTTTAATTAATAATAAATAGGTATAAAAAGGCTGTTTGCCATTTTATCCCTGTTAATTATACCTGGGATCTGAGGTAGGTGATATGGTATTCAACAGCCTTTCGCAGGTACATGGGTACCTGGAGTATTTCTTGATGATGGTCTATTAAAAAGGACAGCAGCCTGGTGGCCAAGAGCTCATCCAGATCTACTTCCTCCTCACAGCTTAATACACAGCGAGAGAAAGTTTGCACCATCTGCATTCACACACAGTCATGAAGTTATCACAACAAAGAGACACACTCCATCAGAACATATAATTTATTAAGATCATTAAGCAGTTATAAAAGAAGGGAAGAACGCAACGCTTCTTTTCATAAAAAATTATGACACCGGAAATTTAATAAACTAAAGCTCAATGGATTGGTAATACCAAAAGTCTCTCAAACTACTAACGATTAGATGTCCTCTATGACATCCTTTTATAGCCTACTGTTTCTTGATCTCAGAACCTAATCTCAGAAAGCCGACCGCTACAGAGCCTTAAAAAACAGATTGATTGAGATTTTATCCATAGGTTATCCAGTGTTTAGCTGATCCTTATACATGTTAAGATAATAAAACACACGTCTTCTAAAAATACTATTAGATTTAGTTGCAAAATCCTTAAAAGGTGTAGAATTGAAACGTTCAGCCAAACGTTGGCAGGAGTAAAACCGGAGGCTAATACTGTTTAGAATCAAATGTTAACTTTTTGTCGTCTTCCTGCATTTCTTTTTATTTTATTATAGATTATTTTTGGATGTATGGTTGTGATGTAGTATTTGCAGTCGGTGTATCTAAGTAATAATAGTTTGTTAGAATATTTTATGACTCAGGAACATCAAGTTGTCACAGACAGGGTAATGAAGGAGTCGTTCATTCATTCGTTCATCATGTGACCAATTTCTGGCTCAGTATCTCATGGCAAAGTTTTTTAAAAGGCAGCTTAGTCATTTAAATGATTTAATTGTGACTAATATATTTAAATAAACAGCATGGAGTCTTCATATTAAAAAAATAACATCAATAAACATTTGCCATTAATTTAAAGAAAAAAAAAATGAAAGTTAAAATTGAACACAGTCTTGCTAAAAATGTACAAAAATGTTGCTTTTCTATTTTGCATTTACTTTTACTTTAAAAACCTTTTACCGCAGTAAATTTCTTTCTATTAAAAATGTTTTATAAATAAGTACTTGACATATTACATACTTTTACCCAAGTAAAATTCTAAACAGTAACATTCTCCAAAGTCATTTTCCAGTTAAATAACTATACTTTTACAGAAGTGTTGCTTTCGGATACTTTATCCACCTGAGTATTTGTATGCTAAAGTGATTTTTTAGGTTCAGCCTGTACAATGAGAAGGAAAATACATCATATCCTGCGGTCTTATAATGTTTTTTATAAAATGAAATGCTTAACCCTAAAAATTATTTTACACATAAAATTACTTTACCAGTGTGCGCGTGCCGATGGTGTCATGCAACCGGGGCATGTCCACGTTCTGGCTCATGCGCGAGATCATACGCAGGAGCAGCTGCAGTTTGCGGCGAGAAACCGGAGGAAGGAGAAGAGTGCAGAGCTGCAGCGTCTCAATGGCAAGGCGCTCTAATGCAGGCTGCAGCAAGCCTGTTAATCAACCCAGTCCAAAAGATTTACAGTAAAGTACAGCAACATATGAAATCAAACAATCACTGTTCAGTCATTAATTCACTTCAAACATGTCATTTACCAAAACAGTTCAAAAATTAGAAACTAAAAGCTATACTTTAGTATTAAATTCACACAAAAAACACCATGTTGCATGAAAGCATTTCTGCACGTAAATATGAAAATCATTTTAAAAACAGACATCAATAAATCAAAAAATAAATTAAATAATTAATTTAATTTATAAACAACTAAAATCTTAGATTATTTACAAAGTTTCTTTTCCCCATTAGAACCCAAGAGGACACCAGACCAAAAAAAACAGCATGCAAATGAGAAAAAAGTTTAAACAAATGCTAAATATGTTAGACGCATACATGTTAAAGGCAGAACACACATGCTGCTATGGACAGACACATGCAGGTCTTACTTTGCTCAGGACTCAGGCGACGTGCAACAGAAGACATTGAGGGACGAGACGGTGCAACAGGTTTGCAAAGATCCAGAGTGCTTTGACAACGTCTGCCATTGCTTGGCCCTGTGCTGACATCCAAGCAACTTCCATGCAAACGGACCAACCCAGGACCTCTGAGACTAACAGTGGAGGAAGACAAGTCTGGTCTCATTGTAATTTCTGCTACTGGAGCATTGATGCTGAAGCAACTTGCTGACATTTCTTTGTGCGCCAGTATATCAAGACAGTTCCCGATGCTTCTGGGCCGAGGCCTGGGATTTCTCTGACTGTTGGGTTGACATTCTGAGGACAGACAGGAGCTTGAGCTTTGAGAGGTTTCTATGCTTAGACAAGTCTCACTTGGGGAGGTGTTACAAGTCATGGAGTGGGAACCTTTAATTTTAGGCTCCATATCTGCTGTGGAACTTCCTTCAGGAGAGGAACTTTTAGTGCTGTTTGTCCTCAAGGATGTTACACTTTCAGAAGACCTAAAGAGATCCCATTTTGGACAAGAATCTTCAGATTCATCGAGGATTCTTTCCAAAGAGCAGCTTCTGCGTGGAATCCTGTTAAGTGGGTGTCTAACGGAGTGCCTTCTTGAGTCTGCAAACTGGGTCTTAATTTTACTGGCAAACACCTCTTTCATAGGGGAGTCAGTCTCATCAAACGACTCCTTTCGTATCAAACTCAACAAAAGGCACTCGGTGGATCTAAAAGCATGGCCACTGTTCAGATGAGGGGCTTTAGCAGGTTGTGGATTAGTCAGCTCCTCCAAGTTTTTACGTTTTCCACGCTGAGTACCAGGAGCAGTGGCATAACCGCACAAAACTAGCAAAGGATCAGACAAGACCACATCAACAACAAACAAGCAGGCAAGGATCATGGGAGAAAAAAACGGGGAGGCTTTCAGGAGTCATGGTACATAGGAGGGTTAGTTCTTAAAAAGTACACAATTACAAAAGCACCACTAAGGGAGTAAATTGTTAATGTTGTGTAAATTGCCCTTTCTGCTTTTAAATAAAGAGAGAAGACACTCAGCCATTTTTCATCCCTCTCATTATAATTCTGTTTTGCCTTTATGGTTACAGTCACTGCCCAAATAGATAGCGGACCATTGGATAGTTATTATCATTTTTATTTGTTTTATATTTAATGTCATTGTCTAAAATGGCGTACTACTTAGGTTTGTACTACATTAAGTAAGTACTCATGGCATAGTAAAGTGTACATCATATGCATACTTCAAAACCTAAGATAGAGTAGTAGATTATCTGGGTATTTACACACTGTACTGTATTTCACATGCTAAGGGTTCAGACATACTACTCGTCTTGCATACTTTATAGTATAGAAGTATGCTATTTTGTATGGAGCCTAAAATATTCGTGATGTGTTGTCGACTTTACCAATAGTCCGCATCATATTATTATTAAAAAACCTTGAGTAGAAGCTTGTTTTCTTATAGGGGTTAATCAGCCTGTATGAAGCACATGGTTATATTATTAAACAATAGTACAAATTGGATGAACGTATGATCAGATATTTTATTCGGAGTTTTAAGCCAGTATTGGCTACAAAACAAGAAAAAAAAGGGGAGTTTTTTTGTCAACTGATAAGCTTGTAGCTAATTTAGAGGGATGAAAGTCGGATGGATTATCTTTAGGAGTATAAAGCACCATTTAGGTAGGTTTCTATTATTCTGCAAAGAAAACATTGACCCAACAGAATCCTTCACAGTTGAATCCTACAGCACAACCTATATGTTTTTTTAACAATACATCATTATTTAATTTAAAAATAATGGAAAAGTGTTATACATACCCAGAACATTAACAAACAATTCATAGTACTGAAAGGTCAGCATTGGCTGGGGAAGACTGTGAAAATAGTCAGACACTGATTTGAAGACGTCTCGCTCAAAGCCCGGGTAAGATGGTTGGTCAAACTTTGGCCCTTTAGAATGCAGAAAGATCAGAACAAATACAGTAGTTATAGTCACTACTATAGTGTTTTGTACTGTATCGTACTGTCTGTGTGCATTTTCTCCTGTCTGCACTGTCATGTGTGTTGTGTTGTTTGCATACACGGACTTGATGTTAAATGTGTTGAAGGCAGGGTAATTGATTTTTTTTTCTCTCCAGATCACTCATTAACACTAATATCACTAATTATCTCGTTCAGTTGCTTGTTTTTAAATGTAATTGTGCACAATTTGAATCAGTTTGCCGGTTTTGAAACATGAAAATTTTTTAAGCTAAACTTAAAGATGGCACCAGAAATAGAATGGGACTGCCATTTATTACAAAGGTCGAAAGGTCTGATTGGATTTTAGTACATAGCTTATGTAGTTTTTGTCTCTTTACGAATAAGCTAAAGTAAAGAAGCAGTGTGTAATCGGGTACTGTTTTTTAGTTTGGTATTTTAATACTGGTACTAACTTAGTTTTTGGTGTATTGTAGTGCTTTCTCTGGTCATCTAGTCGGTGCTCATTCAGAAGATGCGAGTTTAAACCTTTCAGTGCTCTTAGGCCACAGTTATCATTTTTCAAAATGTCCCACTAAACCTATAATTTAGGGTTAGTCTTTAGTTTTGCTATTTTAGGTTGCAGTGTTACTGTAGAAACTGTTTTAATTTAACATATACTGATCCAGCCATATATTTTTTTTTTAAATGACAATAAGATTCTACACTTTTATTGCCTTTCAAGCACCCTAAAGACACTTCTCTAGTTGAATATTAAATTTTAACGTGTGTATTTGATTATTTCTTGCATGTAATTTTAAGATCTTACAATCATACTTACAGTTTGCGAGACACTTCATGGCTGACAAAACCCAGTGTGGCAGATCCTCTGTGAACAAAACCAAAAACGATATCGCGTAAAAAATGATCATAATAACCATGTTTAAGAAACAGTATTTATTTAGTACACAGATTTTCCTACCCGTCTTATCCTCCAGAGTAACAACTCCATGCTTGTTAACTTTGGTCATGTTATACATAATGAAGTGAGAAATGACTTCTGCTGGATTTAAAATATCTTCGAGACAGGGCAAACCCAACAACCTCTGTAAACTAAGCAAAAAATAATAAAGTATTATTATTATTTGCTAATTATACATTTCCATTTCAAAGCAGTGAGAAAAAAAAATGTAAAAATCTGAAACTTACTGTGTTAACGTTACAGTCTTCCAAATATCCTGAATTTCTTCCTCTGTGATTTCCCTACAGCCTGCAGACTCTTCTGAAGTGCAGTTCGAAGAATCTTCTACATCTGGAGCTATATTTTCCTTTAAAAAAGCAAAAAAAAAAGTTACGATTCCCGAAAAGATTCAATGATCCAGTCAATAAAACCACCCTGTCTTTACACACTCACCTGGATTTCTTTGTCAAACTTTTTGGAAGTTCTCAATTTGAAGAAGCCATCTCTGTCCTTCAAAGTCAAACTCTTTTTCCTTGTGCCTTGAGAACTAGCAGGGATCGGCTTTAGTGGAGATGTTGATGGAAACCTGCAAAAAAATTACAAATTTTAAGAACATGCCAGAAAAGCTGTTTGCTTGTTCATCTTCATTGGCTGTATTATTCTGTGCGTTATCCACAATAGCTGGTCATGAGGCAGGATTACATGCTGTGGAGGTTGAGTGTTAATAAGATTGGGCCGTGCATACCCACACACACATTAGAATCTTGAGGCAAAATTAAGGAGATTTAACTCCAAACATCAGTTCAGGTTTTGCTTTTTTATGCTTCATGTTTATTTTTAAGGCAACCTAAACTGTCCATGTGTGAGGGGATGTAAATAAGTAGGTGTTTGCTTAAAGCCCAGTGTTGGACTTTCCAGATTGTTCATGCCTCATGCCTACGATAGACCCCTGACCCACATGTGACTCGTACCAAACAGAAACAGTGTGTAAAGAAAAGTGGAAACCATGTATAGTAGAGCCAACGTATTTGTGAAATACCTGTAAAGCTGATTGTTGTCCTCCAAATCCTCCACACCCCATCGTCCCTTCACATCCTCAATGACGTGATTTTTTAGAAACTTCTTTAAAAGCTGGACAGTCTGCTGCCTGGTCACCTCAGGGCCAAAGTTGCAGTTGTTTTTAAGGAGATCGTGTAACCAGTCTATAGCTGCGGTGGCAGTAAAGCAGTTTGGATAAGACTTCAAATGCTGCCGATGCTTTTTCACAGGCATCCCTGCCCGGAAAAGCTTAGTCACTTCATTCCACTGAAACAAACAGAAACAAACTAAATAAATAAATTTAAGAGTTGTTGATCTGAAGACCAGGAAGACCTGGGTTCAATCCCCAGCACCCAGCCTGAGTTGTTAATCTGAAGACCAAGAAGACCTGGGTTCAAGCCCCACCACCGCCAGCCAGTCACTGTTGGGCCCTTGAGCAAGACCCTTAACCCTTCCTGCTCCAGGGGGCTATCATAGCTGACCCTGCGCTTTGCCCCCAATTTACTAGGATGGGAAATGCAAAGAAACAAATTTTACTCTACTGTTAAAAGTGTATGTGACAAAATAAAGGTATTTAAATCTTTTACATTCGAATATACTTGTTTAACTGTTTTGAAGTGCTGGACTTGTCTTAATGCGCAAAAAAACATTATTAAGTTTTAAAAGTAAATCATTATAAAATGCTTTAACAAAAAGAGTAACGTGTATAATCCGTGTGTGTTTGTCTCTTACCAGTTTGGTAGCTCGGTAGGGACCTGGTTTGATAATGTGGGAGTCCATTGAGCCGCTGGCATCCGAGACAAAAGAATATTCGGCAACACACTCAGTAAAAATCTGTGTATAATTAACGCACGACGAAGCGAAACATTTAGAAACTGTTAAAAAAATATTTCTGGGCCTTTTTATTCAGACCTTTAAAGACATGCAGTAACCGAACAACATGGCTGTTACTTTACACATCTGTTTGAAAAGAATGCTCTGCGCTCCGGCGTTTTCTGATTGGAGCGTTTGTTTGGACATGTGACTCAGTGTCTCTTTCGAAGAGTTAAAAGCACATCTTTGCCACCTACTGGGCGTATTGTGCATTACATTAATGTTTTTTTCCTCCTTAATTTTAGCGTTATACTTCAATTCATTAGAGATTCATTAGTTATTTATTCATTCTTTTATCTTCTATACCTGCTCATTCCCTTATTCGGGGTGACAGGGATCTGCTGGAGCCTATCTGAAAGGGTGAAAGGCAGGAAGGGTACACCCTGGACAGGTCACCAGTCCATCACAGGGACACACACACACTCACTCCTAATTTAGAATCACTAATCAATCTAACACACATGTTTTTTGGACATGTATGTTAGATGGACTGTGGGAGGAAACCGAAGTACTCGGGTACGGAAGCACAGGGAGAACATGCAAACTTCTAATCGTTGAAGCAGAGACCAGGAGATGTTGGGGGATGTTTCAAGCAGAAGTTACTCTTTATTGAGAACTCGCTGTGTGTTGCTGTAGTCATCCAAGTCTGAGTAGATCTCAGCACAGTAAAGTTTATATCTTTCAAGGGGGAAAAATACATAGAGGTGGAGACAATCTACACAAAGCATGCGGGAACAGTGTTGTTTGAATGTAAAGGTTCTGAATCTGACAGTATGGTCACATTATCATAGAGACAAAGGACAGCTGTACCTTGATCCTAACATTTACATTAAACTTGCCTGTTGGTTAGGAAGTGCCAAGAGACAAATAGTTATTATCTCAGACGCCTGGGTTACCTGACTTGATCTTCTCAGAATGTTATCATTATTATATTGGAACCTAGATTTAACATTTTCTAAATTTGTAATCCAACACCACACAGAAAGGCCTCTGCCCTGGAATCGAACCCAGGCCTTCTTGCTGCGAGGCAACCATGCTAACCACTAAGCTGCCCTGACCTAGTTTTTATTTAATTATTTAAGATATTTTTGCCTCTAGATTTACAGTGCAGACACCTCTTTTACAGCATAATTTAGTCCCTTTAACAGTAACAGTTCTAATTCTTAATACACAACAAATGCACACAATCTACTCTGTAATTCTACTGCATCCCACATGTCTATTACAGTGTAATGAAGTCAATCGATGTCCTGTTATTACTTTCAGTGTGATGTTTTTCTTATGTAATGTTTAATAAACCTTGTGCCTATCCTAACAAACCTATCTCACTAAACATTCCCCTTCTGTACCTGGGTACATGATGGTTTTGACATCAATGAGGCAACTGGCAGCTCAGTGGTTAAGGTATTGGACTGCTGATCAGAAGATTATAGGTTCAATTCCCAGCACAGCCAAGCTGTCACTGCTTAGCCCCTAAGCAGGACCCTTAATGTTGCTCAGAACTAAAACCGCTTAGTGGGAGAAACGTAAATTTAATACATGTATATTAATTAACCATGCCATAATCATGCCTCATACGTTTCTCTGAAAACCTCATCTGTCAGTCATATACTATCTTATTCAGAAGCTAACTATTTATAAAGATGCAAAGATTCTCAAACATACACTTTAAACCTCTCTCACAACAGTACATTCTCAAACTGCAGTGTTAAAGCACAGTGCAGCATGGGATAAAAAATGAGTCATGCTGGTTAGAAAATAATAATGGGCTGGTTACAGTATATCAGACTTACAGATAGACTCTTACGCAAATACTACAGAAGACTCGTACAATCACCAAATAGAATCTGATTTATAAGGTGGAGTGTTTTTACTTCATATTTATAACTTTCAGTTTCTTGTTTAAAAGTTGTGTTCTTTTGTAAGTCAATTGCAGGTTTAAAATACAATGTAAGTTGGGTTTTACAGATTTTATTAGTTATAATATTAATATATATACACTCCTTGGCCACTTTATTAGGTACACCTTGCTAGTACCAGGTTGGACCACCCCTTTTGCCTTCAGAACTGCCTTATTTCTTCATGGTATAGATGCACATCTACGATGCGAATCCCTTGGCCCACCACATCCCAAATGTGCTCTGTTGGATTGAGATCTGGTGACTGTGGACTCAATGTCATGTCACAGTAAAAACCCTTTACAAAGTGTTTGGGTAACATGAGAAAAATATCACACTCTGAACTAAAAACCGCTGCAGAAAAAGTGCAGAAGATGTTTTAAAATCTGTTTTTTAAAAAGACACTTTTAAAAGAAATGTAAACAATTTATATTAAATCAGATGCTTTTATCCAGTTTTACTTTGTAATCCAGCAGCCAAAAATACATTTTACATCACATCACAATACCAACAATATTTTAACCTATTAGCATCATATCTATAATATATTGCTTTATTATTGATATACTATAAAGTTAATAAGACAATAAGTTACTGTTTATGCACTTATTTAATTAGAAACTGTAATTATGCTTTCATAGATCAATATTCTTTAAATATTTCATAAGAAATTAAGTTTCTTAAAATGGCACCAAACATGGTAACTATTTTTTTCCAGGGTGTTTTTTCATTTTTTTATATATGAGGAACTGAAATATGTGGAACAACATCAAACTGTATCAAGCAGACAAATCTGTGGGGTAAGAAAACTGTGAATGACTACACAGCAAACATAAATAATAGTATTAATTCAATCTGAACAAATAAACACTAGTGTTTGTACAGTGGCGGCTCAAACGGTTAAGGTGTTGAGATGCTGATCTGAAGACCTGGGTTCAAGCCCCACCACCGGCAAGCCAACCACTGTTGGGCCCTTGAGCAAGACCCTTAACCCTTCCTGCTCCAGGGGCGCTGTATCATAGCTGACCCTGCACTCTGACCCCCAACTTACTAAGATGGGATATGTGAAAAAAAGAATTTCACTGTGCTGTAACAAAAAATGTGATAAAATAAAGGCATTTGTATTACATTTACTTAGAATCCTTTTAACAAAATCCTTAAATGCTGCCATAAAATAACATGCTCTTTTTTTGCTTTGGCGTTACAGGTTTCCTGCTGGTGGACATGTGACATGCTTGGTCATTTTGGGTTTAATTTAGCATTTAGCTACAGCAATTATATTAGGAATATTTTTGTGCAACTGAACGAGCAGTACCTAAAAAGTTTGGACGGAGATATTTTATTTGTATTATTGTTATAAGTTTATTTGTATATGTTATATGTTTATGATCTTATCTTATTCATTGTAAACCCTTTTACGGCTTTTATTTAAACAGTGTTGCATTTTGACTTAACCTCAAAATCCATAAATTCAAGATTTTACATTTTTAACTCAAAATCATGGTTAATACTTGTTAAAAAAACCTGTTTGTGTTTCATTGAATGTAAAACAGTAAAATATTGTGCTTTATTTAATTGGCAAAATATAGTTTCACATCCAAGCCTGCGATGTAACATATGTTTTACATTAATCTTTTTTTTAAATTTAGGAATTATTTATTTAATTCTAGTTAAACAATTGCATTTTCCTAACAAGCCATATAAAAAAATTCAGCAAATTAACAATAGTGCATTTTTTAATCAGGTGTTAACATGTTCCTGGTTGCCATGTAATATTATCCTTTTTATTCTTACTCTGCAGGATAAAAAGTAAAAGATTTTTTTTCCAAAAACACTGGTTTAAAATGTAATTAAAATAATATTTAAATTTAATTATAAATTATATATATATATATATATATATATTTAAAACATTTCAAACTCTCTATATGTTTGTTCTTTTTCACATACATTTCTGGTTCATATTCTTTCACAAAACCATAGTTTTATTTTTCACTCCTAAAAATAAGAGTTTTTTCCCCCTGACTTACACATCTGCTTAAATGAAAAAGTGATTTATTCGGTAAATACAAACAAACCAGTTTCTCATCTTCCATTTTTAATCATTAGAAATTTTGTAAAATGCACAACAGAACAAAGCTTTTTAAAACAGATGTACCTCATCAAAGCTTATGATAAATTATATATTAACTACTAAAAATGAACCTGTAATATAAATTCAGTCACTTAAACGTCTGGTACAAAAAGCTGACCCTTACACTGGCACTCATTAAAAACGAGCCGTATAGGTATTCCTGATGATTTGATGCATTAGAGAATTAAACAAAGTTCAATAAAGAAGAAATGTTGGTCAACAACCTTTTTTACGCTTTATGTTATAAAATATTTAACATGCTATTATTCCAAATAAGTGCCATAACATTAAGACCACGTTTCACATGTCTGAGATGTTTGAATAAAAAAAGACTTCCTAATTTAGTTTGGATAAGAAAAGATTCCAGATGTCACAAACAACATATCACCAGCCTTTAAGCTGCACAAACACAATAATAACAACCCATTAGCATACAACAGGTGTGAAACCCCTCAGCTATTAGGATGCTTTTAATCCACATCCCTGCTGTTCAATCTTCTGCTCTGTAGCTACGGGTAAGATGAGATGGGAGATTCTACTCCACAGCCCACTTAACTTGTCTACATCCATCTGGTTAAACTTAACTGCCTTGTCAGAGAGGACAAACCTCTTGTGTAGATACTCATGTACTTGCTCTTCCACTAGATTCAGACTGAGTTTGATATCCAGCTCAGGAAGCATGACAGTAAAAGCCAAAAAGACTTTTTTAAAAGCAGAATTTTCATGATCACAGTAGCGGTAGAAGATGAGTGTAGATCCAGGAGGAAGCTCCTCAAAATGGTGAATAACAGCTGCCTCGGTGCCTCCCTCAAATGCCTCTTTCAATGCTTTATCAATTTCCAGTTTAACATCGTCACTCTTTTGTGTACTGTAGCTTCTTCCATCTATACTCAGGACGGAAGAAGAATTTCGAGCGTTCGAAAATGCTGCAGCTAAATGTTGAGCCAAACATCCGAGAGTCTTTTCAGCTTCATGGCCAGAGGTTAGGATGATACTTACTAGTTCAGTTGGATTAGTCAGATTCAGGTGGCGCTTGAGATGGATCTCAGCCCTTTTCCAGAATTCTGGTTTCTGACTGGGGAATAATGCCTTTAGTTCAGCTAAGCGGGTTTCAAATGATGCAATGTGTAACAATCTGTTTTGAGGTTCATCTGTTCTGGATAAGGATGAAAAGTGTTGATAACCCATTAAACCTAATGCGAGGGAAACTAGCAGAAACACAGCCCGCTGAAGGCACCTGCACACACCCCATGCATCTGCTGTGGAGAGAGAAGACAAGTCACTGCATCATTTGCATCAACATCATCAGATATAATGAAAAGCCAAACTGTGTTTGACTGTGATGAATCAAAATAATACCTTTTGCGGGGGAAATTGGATCTGTTTTTTTAATATTTTTTTTCTTAACATCTACAAAAAAAAAGAACAGATATCCATAAATATCCGTTCGCATTGGCGTTAAAAAGAAATCAGAAGGCTGAGAAGGCTACCTGTGCTTGTGTGTTGTAGAGACTGTTTTCCTGTAGGAATGTTATTGGTCCTGAGAGAGTATGTTGTGTGATCTTTCACATATGTATACCCGTCCCTGCCCTGAAGATCCCCACCGGAAAGACCTACAGTACAACAAAATGAAGGAAAAAGATGATAAAGAAACTAAAATTTTTAACTGATATACATATAATATGGAAGTGTTAAGAAACAACTTTCTAACACCTTGGAAAGTAGTATAACGTTCTGCTTAAATTTATGCCAAATGAAATATGCTGATGAAGGAATAAATCCTAATGTCTGCCTGCAATTCATTAGAGCAGACATATTGTAAATGATGTCCAGGACTCATTTGAGAGTTATAACATCTAGAGTTAAATATTTCCTAATAAAAACCGGACATTACATGTCTACAAGCTAGAATACTTCTCATTACTATGAAGTAAAAGTGAGTGTAGTAAGAATGGTGTCTAACCCCTGGCTTTCTCTTCCATTTTGTTCTGATAGTCTTTTATGCTGCTCCTCGTCAAAATGTCTGTCCTGCTATCTACTGATTTATGTTTGACGGAAGCATTGCCTGTTCTGGAGGATTCTGTGGAAAAAACATACAAAAAACCCAGAAAACATATTTAATATAAACATGACAGGAAAGCAGTCATGGGTTAGTCTTTAAAAATATGTTGGCAAACCTCTTGAAAAATTCTGAGAACGTTTAACTGCATCTCCGCCGTCTGTCCGTTCGGAAGATTCTGGCTTCTGAGACTTTTGATGTGTTTTTCTTCGCTGTAGTAGGAATGTGCTCTTCTCATCTGTTTCCAAATTCACTAAACGCAGTGGTCTGTTGACTTTTTTCTCCTGGATGGGAGGTTTTGCTGGTACACACACACACACACACACACACACACACAAACACACACAGACAGTGTGATCCCTAATAACTCTAACGTAAACAATCTCAATTTAAATATAAATTCATATTATTCTTAAATCTTACTCTTTATAAAGGCACTTACAGTTTTCAATTTCATCCTCTGAACTCATGTCTTGGGTCTGATCTTCAGGTTCCTCCACGTCCATTTCCACTGTATTATTTGGGTCTCCGTTCTCATGTTCGTCTTCAGCACCTTTTTCCATCCGAACTTTTGAGATCTTCTCAGGAGATCCTGTATATTGAATGTAGAACATAGACTTGTTATAGTAATGGTAATACATTATTAAAACCCTTATCAAAAAGATGATTTACTGGCAGCAATAAATATTCTTCAGGGCCTAGATGTCATCCACAAATTCCCTTTATTATTCATCAACATCAGCAAAATAAGAAAACAGACAAATGAAATAAAAAAAAAAGATCTGTGTGTTACTCTTCGTAGGTATAGAAAATGCCTGGGAAACTTAAATACCCCCTTATAGAGTAAAAATTAAGTACCCTGCCTGTAAAAAGGGCCAAAGTTTATGTTTTTTCCACACACGCAGTTGGGATGGTGATTAAAAAGACAAAGATTTATCTATTTATGACTATATGAAAATTAGCAATAAATGGGTATCATATTATGGGATGGATTAGAGCCGACAAGTAAACGATCAACTAATTTACAGTCAGAAAACTGTTTGTAAAACCTACAAAGTGAGCGATAAAAGGTCAATAGCTATAACTGCATTTTATTGGCTCTGTACATGTACCTTGCACAATGACAATAAAATTGAATCTAATCTAATCTAATCTAATCTATTAGGCAGGTAAGTGTACATTCGATTTGATCAGCATATAATAAATCAATAAAGGATTTCAGGGGGAGAAAGGATTTCAACAGGATTTTTCTTTTACAACCTTCATCTGTGCTACACTCTTCACTGGTGCTAAGAGCTGTAACATCTCTCTTCCTCTTCAGTGCCTCTCTCGGTCTCAGATCAACGGCAAAGACTCCTAAACACAAACACAACTAAAGTTTACTCTTCATAAGTGTCTAATCACTCAAATTAAACCATAGTAACTGCCGCCCTTCGCCATGAACCTCTGTTTAGTCTATTTATCCAAGTTTCGCTTTGGATTTGCGAGCACGTTTAAAACGGAAGTAACTTTATTAACTTTATTATCCGCCGCCACGCACCCTTTGTGAAATCCACAAAGACCAACCATTTAATCTACCTACACGCCAAATCTGCCTGTTTAATAAGTAGTAGAGACGCCATTAGACACCTTACATCAATTAAGTTCACACCAAAAGTTCACCTACATGTACAAACTACAAGCAAGCTAAAAAAATAAATAAAATAAAATAATAATAATAATTTGGTTTGTACAGACATACCTTTATTCCGCTGCTGTCTGGTAATTCTTCTGGAATCTGTACCGTCTCTTTTAACATCCATTTTGGTCAAATGAAATCAGAAAACATTTAATACGATTTTAATTTATTGTGAAAACACGAACCACTGGTAGAAAGGGAACTGAGTAACGTTTTCCAAGGGGACACATTTGCGTGAACACCAGTCATTTCCGGAAATAACGCACGTCATACATTAGAGCGCAGTGTTGGGAAGGTTATTTTGTTTCCTCTGGCGTTCTTGTATCATTATTATAATATATAAAACTTGTTTATTTATTTATTTGTTTGTTTCTGTTCATTCGTTAATATTCACCTTTTGAATGTGTACATATACAACTATTATTATTATTATTATTATTATTATTATTTGTCTTTCTGTGTTATTGTCCTGATAGTGTTTTTATATTTTTATCAGTTTATTGTAAATAAAATATTACTGGGGAGAAAAAAAGATTACTTTGGAAATGTAATAAGTTACAGATTACAAATGACCCTATTAAAAACCTAGTGTTACGTTTCAGATACTTTATATATAAATGTAAGCTAACTGATTACTTTTTGTATTTACATTTACAGAATTTGGCAGACGTCCTTATCCAGAGCGACTTACATTTATCTCTTTCATACAACTAAGCAATTGGGGGTTAAGGGCCTTGCTTAGGGACCCACAGTGGTGGCTTGGTGGGGCTGGGAATCAAACCCCAGTCTTTCTGGTATCACACCTTAACCACTGCGCCACCACTTCCTCACTTTTTGATTATTTTATGTTTCTAAGGAATATTTTCAACGAAATTATTTTTAAACGTTTTATACCGGGCAGGTTAATCTTGCTCCACTTGCTTAAATCAGATTTTTTAATTGCTATAGGTTAATCCATAAACAAGCCTCAAAAATGACCTAAAAACTATCGAAACTAGTTAGCAAAGAGATTTTTAAGAATTAAAAATTCTTTATTAGAAAAATCAAACAGATATACAAAACAATCACATATGCATTACTAGAATTTAAGGCAAAATCTTAAAAATAAGTAAACAATTAACAATAAAATTACATCAATTAATGTTTATGTGTATATTTTGTTCAGATATAGCAGTGAATATTACATCTAAAGTCCCTTTACCATTTCATTTCTTCTCCATTAGAAGCAATTTGTAATTTTCTAGGTGTAGTGCAATTGCAATAATAATAATATTTATAAGCTTGTCACAGGCCCCTGAAACCTTCTAGTGTTTTATACCTTCATTCATATGCCTTTTAATATACCCTTTCAAAACAAAGAAGCAATCTGGAAAAATGCAACCAGAAGCAGAAAAAGGAATTATACTGGTCAGATTCTTTGCAAAATTTAAAATGACAGATTTTAATAGATAAGTAAGAATGCTCAACCTTAGATAATTTTATCTATTTAAACTTTAACCTGTCATCTTAAGAAATATTTACAAACTAGTTCAAGTATCATCCGTTCCCCCCCTCTCATTCTCACACACACGCACAAACAAGCATCCATGTTAAATTGAGATCCTTATAGATTTTTTTTACCACCACGTCTGTGATATTATCTAAAATAAAACCTGTATTTTATTTAACAGAAAGTTACCTTAAGGTTTGACAGCCATGCTGTTCAATGATCTGCTCTGCAGCAACTGGTAAGATGAGATGGGAGATTCTACTCCACAGCCCACTTAATTTATCAATATCCATTTGATTAAACTTTGTCTTCTTGTCAAAGAAGACAAACTTTTTCATTAAATATTCTTGCACTAGCTCCTCCACCAGTCTCAGTTCCACATTAGGTGGAAAAGCAATCTCTTCTTGTATCATGACAGTAAAAGCCAAAAAGACTCTTTTAAAAGCAGAATTTTCATGATCACAGTAACGGTAAAAGATGAGTGTAGATCCAGGAGGAAGGTCTTCGAAACGGTGAATAACAGCTGCTTGGGTGCCTCTTTCAAATGCCTCTTTTAAATCTTTATCAATTTCCAGTTTAACATCGTCACTGTTTTGTGCACTTTTGCTGTTTCCATCTATAATCAGGACGGAAGAAGAATTGCGAGCATTTGAAAATGCTGCAGCTAAATGTTGAGCCAGACAGCCCAGAGTCTTCTCAGCTTCACGGCCAGAGGTTAGGATGACACTCACTGGTTCAGTTGGATCAGTCAGATTGAGATGTTTCTTAAGATGGATTTTGCTTCTTCTCCACAGTTCGCGATGCTGTCCAGGAAAACTAGCTTGGACTTTGTCCATTTCTTGATTGAACACCTCCAGCAGGTTATACTGTTTTTGCACAGATGGGGATGAGCGTCCCAAAAACCACCAAACCACAAGCAAAAGAGCAAGAAAAGCAAGTGATATTGCAGGTAAAATGTGCCAGCCTGCATGTGAAAGAAACAATATGTCTGCATGAATAAAAATGCTATACCAATAGTGTTTATTTTATCTGACTATAATAATATGTCAAAAATACTTACTGGAAGTATCGGCAGCAACTGGGTGCCTCTTTGTGTCAACATGGCTATGATTCTCATCCTTGCCCAGATGTTCTATAGTATGATTGTACAAAACAAAAAGTTTTTACCAAATTATTAACAAAATACACATCGACTACAAATGTTTGTTTTAATTTGTATTCTGTGCTATGTAATTCTGGAGAATATATATATATTTCCTCTGTATATATTGCTTATTTTAAGGAAAATTCATAAACAATGCTTACAAAACATAAAAATAATATTTTATCTTCCAACAGTATCAAGTTCAATCTTATGTAAAAAATTTCATTTGTGTAAAATCAGTTATGTTGTTATCCTGTGGACTGGTTGGCGCTATTGCGTTATGTTCTGGTCTCTACTGTCTAATTTGCACTGTCCTTGTAAGGTTTGTATTGTTTATTGCATTGTCTCTTCTGCACTGTCTGCACCAGGTTGCACACATGCACTTTATGTCTATCCTTTTTAGTTTTAATTCTATGTTTTGTGTAGCACCAGGGGGTCCTGGAGAAACATTATTTTTATCTCACTGTGTACTGCATCTGCTATATATGGCTGAAATGACAATAAAGCTCCTTGAACCTTGACTGTATGTAAACAACAGTTATATCCTTCTCGTTCTTTTAACACTATATATATATATATATATATATATATATAGATATATATATATTATATATATATATATATATATATATACATACACACACATATATATATTAATAATAAACTGCAGTACATTATATGTAGTACCAGTGTTTTGTTCTATTTTGGGAGTCCTCAGTCTTGGGCCATCCTCTCTGAAATGTAGCACTTCCTTGTTTTCTTGCTTGACTTGGATGCACTTTCCATCTGAAGTGTCAATATCTTCTTGTTCCAAATCAGACTGCTCATTAACTTCAGAGGGATCTATTGAGTGAAATGTATTTAAAATCCATTTTACTGTGTGAAATGTTATTAAAAGTATTGTACCATATATAGACACTATATGACCAAACGTTTGTGGGCACCTGCCCATCACAACCATATACAATATTCGACAATCTGTTTTAGATTAATTCCCCTTTTATGCGTTTACAATAAGCTACACTTTGGAGCGTGTAGAAACTGGTCTTCATTTAGCTTCTTTAGTATTGATGAGATCTGTATGTTCTGTATGGGGTCCTGCCATCCCAAAGTTGTTAAATGGAAATCAAGACACGCTTAGGATGAATCTGTGAAGGACATTTTTAATAAATACCTCAAGCCTAGCACCTCATAACACATCCTAATGAAGCTTGTTTTGTGCACATGGGCATCATCATGCTAAAAGTGTTTCAACCTTTTAATAGATATTGTTACACAAAACACAGACATTATATTCATTTTTGTGCCTCTGAATTTGTGATTTTTTGAAGTTTGTTGAATAACTAATAGACCCAACAGTGTCCACAAACTTTATTATATATATATTTAGTAATATTTGGTATACACTAAGGCTGCATGATATTAAAAAAAATGGACGTTGCAATATTTTGTTTTTCTGCTATATAAAAAAATTCACAATCACTTGAATTGGTCTACTTAAAGAATTCATTATTTTACAATTTTGTAATAAAGTGCATTTGTGTAAAATATAATACACAAATTATACTCATAGATAAATACAATAGAACAAAAATGTTAATATATAACAATTAAATAAACAGTGCTTTTTATGTTACTGGAGATTCAGATACAGAAATTAAATAATCAGATGTAAAATCACACTGTGTAGTCTTCAACAAATCAATTATGTAGAATTAATCTTTGTTAAAGCTACAAAATTGATTGAATGCTTCAAACTTATTTGAAACGTTTATACAGTAACAAAACTTGAAGCAATGTGCAAATGATAAACTTTTACTTTGTTATTAAACTTTGCAAAAAAAAATCCACAAATCACGTGTTCTCTAAACTGTGGTGCAGTCGACTGTAATCCCCACCTGACATGACACACATGACTATTGCAGATACACACATTGCGATGACGATGCTGAAACTATATATATTGTGCAGCCCCGGTATATATTTAGTCATATTTAGTCATGCACAAGGTAGAACTCTTTCTTACTTTCTTCCTGTTGCCTGTGTACGTTTGTGACATTGTCTTCAGGTTGCTCAGTCTTCAGAACTACATTAAAAAGACAACACAGGGTTAAGATTCCAAAATTAGATTTAAAGGCAAAACAATCAATTTCCGAAAATGTACAATGTATTAGAACTACAGTTTTGAATAGTTATACGTTGCTTTTTATTAAAGATACATGTAGAGGACAAGACAATACGGATGTACTAAAATCAATGCTGGTTCTAGTCAAAAATCACACATATTTAAGAACACAAAAGATTTAATAGTACATACTTTTATTATGCTTCTTGTGTGAGCTGTTCGGTTTTATCTCTGTAACATCACAGTCACAGTCCTCGTCCTGACTCTGTCTGTCCATACCTTGATTGATACAAGGAAGCAAAAAAGCAAAATGATAGTAATACAATTTTATACAACCTGAATTCCAGAAAAGTTAGGATTTTTAAAAAAAATTTAAATAAAATGAAAACTAAAATACACATAAGCCAATATTTTATTTAAAATAGAATATAGATAACATAACAAATGTTTAGACTGAAAGAGTTTACAATTTTATTTACAAAATGAGCTCATTTTAAATTTAATGCCTGCTACAGGTCTCAAAATACTTGAGACGGGGCATGTTTTCCACGTTCTCCTCTCCTTCTTTTCGAGGTTATAAGTTTCTTAAGTTTTTAGGGTGGAATTTGGTCCCATTTTTTGTGGTTGTCTTTATTGTAATTTTTGTTTAATGATGCCCTAAATGTTCTCTATAGGTTGAAGATTTGGACTGCAGGTAGGTTAATTCAGCACCTGGACTCTTCTACTACGAAGTCATGCTGTTGTAGCTGCAGTATGTGGTTTTGCGTTCTCCTTCTAAAAAGTCTTCCCTGAAATAGACATCATAAAGCTTATTTATTGAATAAAAGTGTAAAATGTCTCAGCTTAAACATTTATCTTATTGGCTCATGTAAGTTAAAAGTCTTTTAGTTTTTTTATTTTATAAAAAATTTTTTTTCCGGAATTCGGAATATCTGAATAATAATTTTCGGGATATCTTTTCTTCTGGTTGTGATGATAGTGATATGCAAATAACAATTATGGAACTGAAATACACCAATCCCACTATTTTCTAAAATTACCATCATCTGTGTGATGCTTCTTTTCTTCATCAGAATTACCGCAGTCTGCATCTCTATCTCCACTGTCTTCTCCTATAAGAAAAAAGATAAATATTATAAATAATTGTTGAAATTAGTAGTGGATATAACCAAAAGGCTTTAATGAAGTAGAAAGGTAAAAAAAACCCAAATGCAACAAAGTTTGCATTGTCCTTTATAAACTGTTGTCACGAAGCACACAGTCGCTTTTAGCATGACAATGCTTCTGTACGAAAAAGCAAGTCCTATGAAGACATAATGTGTTATCTTTGGTGAGGAAGAACTTGATTGTTCTGCACAGAGCACGGAAATGCTCTATTTGAACTGGAGCGCTAATGACGACCCTCAGACCTTCACACTTGATATTAATGACTTGTGTCCTTAACACTTTAGTGGTGAGCAAATTTCCACAGCCACACTCTAAAATCAAGTGCGGAGGTTATTATAGGAGTAAGAGTTTAATAGGATGTAACAAAAACACACATGAAAACAACTGTCAGGTGTCCCAATACTTTTGTCTATATAATGTATATCATATCATATCATATAGGAATTTAAAAATAGATTAAAAGCTATGTACCTTTTATTTGTGGGTTGTGCTCTTGTATTTTGCCCGTCATATGCTGGTCCGAATCTCCTTCTAAATAAAAAATTCAACAAATGTTTAAATCAATTAGTTTATTCCCAGTTCCAAAGATAAACCACATGTTAACAACTTTATTATACAAAAGTCCTGGCGCAGTTCCTAAACTCATTTACAGACAGCGGAAACAATACTAAAAGGTTGCTTATCTGTTGAGATTTGTATCTATTAGTGTAATAACTATTTAATGAGAGCAAATAACTCCGAACAAGCTGTGATAAATGAAGAAAATATCTCGAGTAGCCTGTTTTTTTAAACTGTGTTTAACCTTTAACCAATTATCTAGTGTCTAAAAAATGAAGGATGCTAAATAAAGGAAATTAGGGAAGTAAAAAAAGAGTAGGTGAAGTGAGACTCTGTTTATAAAGAAAAGATGGAAACCGGGCATTTACCATTCATGTTTTCAGCACAATCCAGCTGTGTACCACAGTCAGTCATTGCAGTGTAAATCTCGGTAGCTCCTTTTACAAAAACATATAAATTAACAAATACAAACACAGCCATAAGCGACAGTGTTGAACATTAACACTAAGAGATAATAAATCGTAACTAAACACTGTGTAGAATTAATACTCTGCGTACATAAATGTATCTTATTATTTATCTTGTAAATATAAACCATAGTTCCATAAAAACCTGTGCTGAACAGATTTGGGTCCATGTAGATTATTCAGTATTGTTAAAACATCGTTTACTTACTTGCCATCGATAATATATTGTGCAAACTTTGCTAAGTTTTTGTACTGTATAGCTAACTTACCCCAGCCAGCCAGTAGCTAGATTACATAATTTATATATTTTAGTCCTGCTTTGTTTTCTGAGTGATCGGATATGACCAATTTAGAAAAGGTGATTAGTCAAAATTATTATTGTCCTTACCGAGTCCATTTGCTCCGATATCAGTAGTTTAGCAACGCTAAATGTGCTTTCAGTTTAGTTTAAAACCAAAAGACTTTTGCTGGACTGAACCGAGTTGATGATGTCATCATGTTGATGTTGGGCGGGATGAAGTCCGTGTCGAAGTGACAGCAAACCGGAAGTTACAAAGGTTCTTATCAAGCGGGGTTTTTTTTAAATCCAGCAAGCTATTGTCTTCACCCGCTTATTACCGATCAGGGTCACAGGGATCTGTTGGACTCGATCGCTATCTACATATTCAGTTGTTTAAAGAAGCTGTAAAGAAGGAAAAATATATAATTTCCGATGTACAGGGTCTACCTATAAAGGCGGAACGTAGTGTTAGTGCCGTTGTTTCCGCGATGATTTTCTCTTCTATAACTCTATAACTAATAAATGTTCAAATATTTTTTAAAAATACACAAAAACGATTATTTCTACATAAATAGAATTATCAATTAGTTGTCATTGCTTTAACACAGCATTATAATTAGATATGTAAATAAGATGTGCCCACAAACTTTTGACCATATATATATATAGAGAGAGAGAGAATGTGAATGTCGGATATTTATGTTGCTGTAGGTTCTTTTGCAGCCTCCCTAGTAAAGTTTTTTTTTCGCCTTTTTAGAAATTTTGGGGTACACGTGTTGTTCTTTGGTAATGATTTACTTCACAACCACAATTCTGATTTTTTTCTAAATTTTAACTTATTTTCCCTTAACTCTTTTGAGTTTTAGTAAATTAATGAATATACTATTCATTTATTTACTATTCATTAATTTGTAGAATATATAATATAGAGATTAGGAGACTTGGTAAACCCAGCATGTGATCACATGATCAGTGTTTGTATGGTTGTGCACCAAATTATTTTCTTGATTTTCACTGTCTTTAAAACAAAATAGTGCATTTGAAAAGCAGGAAAATCAGGTGTCTAGTTGTTTTAAACTGCTTAATGGACAAATGGAGATTGGCAACATGATCTTTCTATTTTTCCCATGCGAGAGTTCCTCAGAGTCAATCCTTACATCAGAGGTCTAGAAGTTTGATGTGTATGTGTGTCAGTGTAAGACAAAACCAATTCCCAATAAAAAAAGACATTTCACAACAAGCAGTTTACACTGGTAGTAAGAATATGTTTTAATTTACAAAAGTCAAAATGTTTTATTATACATAACATGCAAATAAACTTGTAACAAATATCCCTTAAATGAGATACTGTACAAATGCATTGCAAAAATCTTACAAGCAAATGTGAACTTGCTGGAATAGGCACTTGCTAGTGTTATGGTTTTGGCTCTGAAATATATGTTCCTAAAATTGAAAGAACACCTAAAAATCACAGTATAAGCGAAGTTGAATAAACTTCAAAAGATTAACTTGTAGAGTTAGGAAGCATAAGATATTAGCTGTCACTGGGTTGATTATTTACTAAACATAAACATAACTTTACTGTTGAACTTCAAGCTGTCACATTGTGAAAAGTTAACTAAGCCTTTTTTAAAAATAGTCAGCAACATCTCCCATTTCCACCACAACAGTTTTCAGCTGGGAGTAATACTCAGTGGTCACCATTCCATTCTCTCTGCCAAAACCTGAAACAAAAATTGCTGCTAAGTCTCATTTACCGATATTGTAATGGCATTATAGAAAGTAACATGATTAATTATACCTGACATCTTGTAGCCTCCAAATGGAACTTCCACTGGACTCACGTTATAATTATTGATGAAACATGTTCCCGCTTGAAGGTTTTCAGCCACTCTGTGGGCTCGAGTAATATCCCTGCAGGCATGTGAGACAAAGTGTTTAACTGCAGAAAATAAATTTACATTCAAAAAAAGGGTTTTTTTTTTTTTTTTTGCTTTTCTGGATCATGTGACACAAATAGGACCCTGGTGTCAAACTTTACCTGGTAAAGACTCCAGATGCCAAACCAAAAGTTGTGTTGTTGGCTCTTTGCAAAACCTCCTCTTCGGTGTCAAATGGCATAACAGACATCACAGGGCCGAAGATTTCCTCTCGTACACAGGTCATATCATCCCTGCAGTTATCTATGAATAGAGCAACATATAAAATAAAATGTATTCACTTGTGCGTTGCTGGATTTTAGTTCTAAGCTTCATTTATATTCTAGTGACAATTATTATTAATGCTAAAAGAGACATTTGAAGGATATAAACCTTCTTAGTGTCTGATTGCAAATATTTTCTTTAGACAGGAACGTATGCATTGCATCCAAAATCTTCAAAACTAAAAATTTTCACTATGATAAAAGGTAAAAAAAAAAAATTTGCATCATTTTTATTGGCAGATAAGTAGATGCAGTACATTATTACATATTTTCATCCTGTCACAGTCAGTGTTATTATCTAAAAAACAAGAAAATAGGAAACTAAATACAAGAAAAATAAAAACTTACCCAGTACACAAGGGGACAAGAAGTAACCTCCTTTAAGCTTGGGGTCACTAGGAATAAATGGCACTCCACCACATAGCACCTTGGCCCCCTAATAAAAGATATGGGAGAATTTTACAATACAATACAATACAATGTTCCATCTGTGTAACTGTTATATATTTAATATGTCAATTATATTGTTTATTTTACATTATATTGGGTTTTTTTTTGCTTTACTTATATACCAGTACTTTTATTTTTAGAGTTAGTTTACAGCTGTATGAGCTGTTATGGTAAAGTACCTCTTCTTTGGCTTTGTTTATAAAGCCCAGCACTTTCTCCATGTGGGGTTTGCTAATCAGAGCACCCATTCGTGTCCCATCTAGTAAAGGATCTCCTACAGCAATTGCCTTGGTTCTCTTCACAACCTCCTCCAAAAATGGCTTCATAATCTCCCTCTGCACGAACACCCGTGTCCCATTGCAACACACCTGCATCAGCCAAAACACAGATATGACATCTTCAGTATGTCTGCACTAACTGAATATTTATGTGTAATTTATATTATTTGTTACTAACCTCTCCCTGTGTAAGGAAGTTAGCCATTAGAGCCCCTTTTACAGCATTCTCCAGGTCACAGTCCTTAAAGATGATAAGTGGTGACTTTCCTCCCAACTCAAGTGTCACCTGCTTCACACCTTTAGCTGACATCTCCATGACCTTACAAATAAATACAACATGCAAGTTTAATATTCTTAAACGACCCTGGATATTAACACAAATTTTTTTCTTAAATCCACAAACTACTATTTTTACACAAAAGACTTTTAAAGGTTTCAGAACATGTTTACTTAGTTAATATCTCAGTATCTCAATATCTCAGTTCCACTGAAATGCAAACAATACATTTAATTCTTCAAATATCTCATATATCTATATATTTTACCAGATGTGTCCAGCAAATGACATTTCCATCAGTTAAATTCTAATTTATCTAAACGTCCAATGTTTTAACTAAAACATGTTTGCAAACATAAATAGTTAAATTTTCTGAGTTGAATCAAGTATGTTGCAGCGAATAAGCATAAATTATGATTGCAGTTAAATAATGGCTGCACATAAAAAACAATTTAAAAGTCGATTATGATCATAATGACAAGAACTGAATTAGATTAAACAAAGCTAAGGGAAATAACAAATCATTTGCTATGTCATTCCTGATGAATTCTTCTACAGTTATTACCTTTTTGCCAGTAGGGACACTACCAGTGAAGGACACCTTAGCTACCATGGGGTGGTGGCACAGCAGCGATCCAGTTTCAGCCGCTCCCTGAACCACATTAAATAGTCCATCTGGTACACCAGCTTCCTTATATATTTCAGCTAAAATGACTGCTGTCACGGGAGTCATGGGAGATGGCTTAAACACACCATGGCATTACCTGTGCATGTGAAATCATAAACCAGTTACAAACACAGGTTTAAAAAAAATACAAAATGTATACCAGATATACTTAGTAGTCTGGAATAATTAAGGCAAAAGTTTGTTCATATACCACATGCTAGTGCTGGGGCAGATTTCCATGCAGCAATCTGGAAAGGATAGTTCCAGGCTCCGATTCCCACACACACACCCAGTGGCTCTCTACGAGTGTAGGCAAAAGCGCCCCCGGGAAGCTGAATATGCTGACCTGACAAGTGCACACACAAATCTTTATTTCCCCAACATTAGACAATCGGTCATGTATTTTTTTACTGTTTTGGTTTAGAAGATATGTTGAAAACACTATTCTAATCAAACACTGTAATGTTTTTACAATAAATGGCTAAAATGTAAAAAACCTGCTAGTGTGGGAGCAATTCCAGCATAGTACTCAATAGACTGCCAGGCCACATCGATGTCCACTTGAGCTTCAGTGATGCTTTTTCCATTGTTGACCACTTCCAGCATAGCTATCTGATCTCTGCGCTCCTGTTAGTGGCAACAAGAACTTAAGTTTGGTGGTGTTATGGACTGAAATTTTTGGTTTTTACTTTACAATAATTTTGCAGCTCAAGTCTAACCAGTGGTTTCTTTATTTTTGAGGTTATTGTCCACTGCTTCATTCTTTCCTGTATCTTTATTCTTAAACCCAAATTGTTTTAATGATTACCAAAACGAAAAAAAAAATAGGTCTTGATGCTCCAATACATTTTAAAGAACACATTATTTTACTAAAAAGAAAACAATTTCAGTTATGTTATTAGTGCATTATCTTTTAATACTATTATTTTTAGAAAAACATTAACATACATTATACACCATCCGGCATAAAAATATATTATTTTAAAAATGGTACCATTTTCATTTTAGGATAAATTATATAATATTATGGAACTAGTTTTATTAGCATATATAAATACATTAAATATTAATGTCTTATACTTTAGCATAGTTTAGATTTACATTTACAGCATTTGACAGATGCCCTTATCCAGAGTTACTTACATTTATCTAATTTTTATACAATTGAGCAATTGGGGGTCAGGGGCCTTGTTCAGGGGCCCAGCAATGGCAACTCGGTGCTGGGAATTAAAACCATAATCTTTCGATAAGCAGCAAAACACTTTAACCACTGTGCTACCACTTGTCTTTTAATTATACCACATGCCTATAAGATGCCGATAGTAAACTGGTCCTCATAATAAAGCCTAACTCATTATCTTTTATTAGCTATTTCTGTTATAAATCATTTTGAAATAAGTGTCATTACCCTGATAATACGCGCCGCCTCAAGCATGATCCGAGCTCTCTCCATACCAGACAGTTTACTCCATTTTAGGTAGGCAGTGTGTGCACTCTTTATGGCCTGATCTATCTCGCCTTCCCCACAAGGTATCAGATCACAAATCACACGACCTGGTGACAGCAAAGATTTCAATAACTCATACACACACACAGACTTTATATATTTATTCCTTCTTAACAGGAATCTTTGAATTTTGTCCATAACCTTCAGGTCAACTTTCAAACACTGAAAAAAAAAATGTCGTAAAATTCTTCTTCCAAAATTCCAAACATTTACCAGTTGCAGGTTCATACACCGGCTCCGAGTTCTTTGTGTCTTTGCCTTGAACTCGAACTCCACCCCAGAAGTTTAGAGCCTCTTTCACAACCAGAATTCCAGTAGAGACATTGTGAAATTCAGGAAGTGAAAGTAGTGGTGTCTGGGCCATGTTAACTGCTCACAGAGAAAATATTGATTATTTTAATGTCGATTTTTTATGCTTTTCACCAAAACCGAACAATTTTTGCAGCAGATTATGTAGGAGCACGTTGTGATTCTAGTAATCTGTGCCACTCCCTATTCATTGCAATGATATCCTGGAACATTTGCGTCCCCTCAAGTCCACCTTTAATTCCCGTCAAGTCCACATTCACTTTTTCTCTTTTGTCTGCTTGCATTATTTACAACTGTCCTGTCATAATTCTATTGCCCCCTCAGCAAAGTGGCTTAGACATGAACAATATTACTGCAGCAATATAATGTTTTATGTATAAAGTTGGTGTGTGTATATATGTATATATGTATATAATGATATTCTTATTTATGATTTATTAATAGTGTCCTATATATATTTTTTGGCTTAGACATTAAACATTTAAGCCTTCAATAACTCCTGAGGGGGAAAGTCGAGTACAAACTGCATAGCCTATGCTGTAAATATGTGTTCATACTAGCACAAACTTTTCTGCGCACATACTGACATAGCTTTAATTACTAAGGTACATATTTATCAGTGCAGTTGTTTATTTGCAGTTTCTACTGTTTGCATATTTGTTAGATGTTAAACAGCATTTCGTTGCTATGTTGCTGTACTTTGCAAGTAGTTTGTACGCACCCATCTATATTTATAACTTAATACCGTCCATTGAACTAACCCACGATTTAATTCTATTCTATCTATTAAGATCATCTGCTTTTTTTGCACAAAACTGTATAGAACTGCATATTTTTTTCACTTTTACGGGCCTTTACTTATACCAAGCTAGTATGCTAACTAACGCAAGGCAACACGCCCTCTGTTGCTTTTCGAAGCTGCAACAAATGTCGAAAAATGTCGCAAGAAAAATAAGTTAATTTTTGAAACACAAATTAAAACTTAAGCCGTAACGTAATTTATTAGGACTACGTGTGTGTTTTAGCAGGGAAACATTTCTAGCTCGCATTACGCTGTCCAATAACAGTAATCATTTTCCTTAAACCCGTTGACGTTTGATTTGGATCTTTCGGTCAGTAAATTAAACCTTACCTCGATGTGTGAGACTGGGTTTTCTAGTCGATCTAGAGTCAGAAGCTGTAACGCTACACGACTTCACCCGTCTGGTAGATGGGAATGGCTGAAATGCAGCTCCTGACCAGAGTGATTATCCCTGGTTATCAGTTGATTACATAACCGGAGGGCTGTAACTTAAAATATGCTCTTTAATTGGTTAGTTTTTATGGTAACGTCAGCATTTCTGCCATTGGGACACGTTTATCAAACCAAGTATCAGTGAATAAACTTCAGTATTCTACAGTTTTATCATCTTAATTATGAGCTTTTATTGCATCATGACCTAAGAAAGTTGCACATCGTATGTGGGTCAAATGTGCCAAAGGGTTCCTCGGTGTGGTCTGTCTGATGGAGTTCACCAAAGGTAAACCTGTTTTATAGGGGGGCTTTTAAGCAGATAAGGTGAACACATGGTGTAGGTTACCAACCCCTGCAGTGAACCCTTAAGTGGGCGTGTGTTAGGGCTAAATATTCAGTGCAAAAGTATCGTTCAATCTAATGCCTTGGTTTTTTTAAAACCACCCTTCCATTTTTGCTGCATAAACAGTCTGATGTGTAAATCTGACTCATAACATAATTTATTCGATTGTGTAAAGCTGCTTTGTGACAATCACCATTGTAAAAAGCGCTATACAAATAAAAGTGAATTAAATAACATTTTGATTTGTGAAAAATAAAATAAAATTCACTGGCAATAAGTTAATCCATGCGAGATACCTATACCGCTTTATTCAGCAAGAATAAACACCATATCGCAATGATTATAAAACCAATACAATTTAATCTCTTAAATGGTAATCAACATGCTCACAGGTACGCATAAATACTCCCAACAAATAACTAAGAATAGATCTAAAAGTAATAATAATTTTATTTGTAAGACTGATAATTAGACTTGGCAGGAACACTTGGCAGGTTGTCAGGTATTACTTTTATAGACACTAGACTAAAAAACACAATTACATAAAACGACATATAGAAATTTAAATTAGAATTTTATACCCAATGTACTAAAACCGACAAACATTTTGGGATTTATTTTTATTTCTCCAGGTAAATACTTTTTCCTTTTAGTAGCATGCAGTTTAAAAATTAACCACTGTTTCGGGCAGTGTCCAAACTGCTTAAAATGTCCTAACCTGAAATAAGATGTTTAAATACACACACACCAGCTACAGCGGTTGGAAGGCAAGAAAACAATATAATAGCAATGTATTGTGAGGTGCAACACTGAGCTCATGGGCTTTCATACAACATTATTATTAATTAATAAGTCTCATCATTTAAATGTCAGATAAATCATAGAAAGAGATCTACAATAACTAATACAAAAGCATGGTCTATTTTCTTAAGCAGGTGAACCAGTTGTGCATTTTCCACTGTTGAACCATTTCGGATAATCAAAGCTTAAATAAAATCATTAGGTCAAAAATATGTACAGTGATTTCACCACAGGCAGCTGATGTATGAATATTAAATATTAGTTGCTATATTGTCAAGAGTTTGTTTGGTTGCATAAAGTCGTCCAAATATTTCTACAACCAAAAAAAAGATCATGTGTGCATTGTCTTATGAGAACTTGGCAGCTTGTGGAGGGGGTCCCAAAAATCCTCCGGCTTGTTTGGTGGCTGCTCGAGATGGAGCCAGACCCAGCATCTTCTGGATATTCTAAATAAGACACAGAAATTATTTATTTAGACACAGAGTATTTTTCACTACAGCTATTAGGGACAATAAAGACACTCGGGCTGCAGAGCAATATTTTTGGAGATTTAAATACAGAAATTGAACAATCAAATGTAAAATCACTGTATAGACTTTACCTTATGAACTAAAGTACAATTAAACTTTGGTATAGCTACAAAAGTTATTGTTTCTTGCGCCTGAACGCTTTAAACTTAATCACATGCGCATTTTGATGCTGAAACAATATATTGCAAAGCCCTAATACACTACACAAAAACCAGTTGTATCAGCTGTAACATGTATGTGTGAAGCCTATATTTGTAATGATTATAATGGACACCTAACTAGAGCTGTTGCATCACTTTTTTTTAAACTTTTTTCTGTGAAACAGTACCAAAAGTGTCACGATATATACCTGTCTGATAGACATGGTGCACAGGATATAAAGGAAGATGAAAGAGCAGTCAGTGTAATCTTCACCCAGAAGGTTTCGGTGAGATAGGCCTTGAATGTAGGACAGGGGAACGAATGGTAGCTTTGCTACAACTCGCCCATCAAAGCTAAAATAAAAAAAAAAATTCAATGTAAATTTGATGGGAAAATCATCAGATAAAATGCCAAAAGCAAAAACACCAGATAAATTTGTAAAAATGTATTATTTGATCTACTTACATGGAATTAAACATGCCCATTAAGGCTGTAAAGCAGAAACCAATGGCAAACATGGACTTCATTCGGACCTGTAATAAAATAATATTTACACTTAAAAGGTAAAAATATAACAAATTTTACCAAAATCCAGTATCTGTATTTTAAAAAATTGTTGTACCATTGACAGATCCCGATTGTTGTTCTTGAGTTTTTCCTCCTGCCTCTCTGTTTGACAAAAAACGGCAAATATTTATTTATTTATTTTACATATTTTACCATTCTACACAAGAGATCATGTAACACCAATACTGCAAGGAAAGCAAAAGACAGTGTGTCCCAAAAGTTTCCATACATACACACGTCTTTTTTACTCGTTAAAATAAGTAGATGTTATGCATGTAATTGCACGCCGAATGCTTTTATAAAAAAAAATGTTTTTCCTAGTACATCCTGGCCTCTACTTGACAAAGAGATTCTTAATGGTTTTCTGAATGTGTTAACTAGTATAAAGAAATTGGGGACTCCTACTACAGCACTAACTATAAAGTGGAGGCACACTCTACTACCGACTGTACACGCTACTACTACCGACTGTACACGCTACTACTACCGACTGTACACGCTACTACTACCGACTGTACACGCTACTACTACCGACTGTACAAACTCTAGTACTGACTGTACAAAACTCTAGTACCGACTGTACACTCTAGTACTCTAGTACTGACTGTACAAACTCCACTTCTACTACACGCTTTGCCAAGACTATGCATACTTTAATACTGACAATATACACCGTACTACTACTATTACATACCCTGCAACTAACTATGCACACTCCACTACAGACTACACACACTCCGCCACTGACTGTACACACACTCCGCCACTGACTGTACACACACTCCGCCACTGACTGTACACACACTCCGCCACTGACTGTACACACACTCCGCCACTGACTGTACACACACTCCGCCACTGACTGTACACACACTCCGCCACTGACTGTACACACACTACTACTGGACAACTGATCCTAAGGTTGTCAGTTCAGATCCCAGTACCCATCAAATCTGACACTGTCGTGTCCTTGAATGTGATTGTGAAAACAACACGCTGGCGACTGTAAATGTGCAGCCTTTCACTTACCGATCTTTTTCTTTTGTTGACGTCCAGCAGACTCGGTAATCGTCTCCTTTTTCTTCTCCACTTAAACAGATAGAAAAGAGGCAATACATTTAATTGGCCTGTCGATGCGTAAGGAATTAATGCCTGTATTGAGAACCAAATCCGTTCATACGTACGCTTTTTGCTTTGCTTTTCCACTTCAGCCTTGAGCCTCTTGTACTTGTCTGTGCGGTATACTAACACCCATGTTATACCTAGTCAAATAAGAGACAAGCAGGGACATTGTCAAGCTGTATAAATAAACAAAACAAGCTAACGTTAGACGAAAATAGTTAAAATTATCTAGTCGTTTGGTCGGCTAACTAGCTGCATTTAATCTTAGGACAATTAACGTTAGTAAAATATAATAACGTTTACTTGCCTTCAGCCAACAACGCAGTGCAAACGGATATAAAAACAATAAGTATTGTGTCTGCAAACATGGTACTCATTTTAAATAATTGTGTGATACGACCGCACACCAGCTAACGGTAGATATTTCAGTCTAAGTTAAGCGTCAGCATTAAGTGACATCATCAACATGCGACCGCTGTTTAACAATCCCGCTATCACCCCCTTGTGGTCCGTATATGCAGCTTTGCGTTGACTTTAGGTTTTCTTTAAGTTTCATAACCCTTTTTTTATTTCTTAACAGTTATGCAAGGTGATGTTTCGAAACTTTTGAATAATGTACTGATGCATTATACACTCTATAACATTACCAGACTGCAGCTTATTACAACTTTAATAACACCTAAAAGTGTTGAATAATTGCAAATATATATGTAACTTTTAAAAGTTAGTTTATTTTATACTTTTTTACTTTTAAAGTGTTCTCCAGAACTACTGGCACACCTCGTAAAAAAAAGCACCATTTTCACATTTGCCTAATTGATCAACTATTTACTGAACAAAAGATTTAGAAACGCAGAATTTCTCTGCATTCCTGATCTGTGAATTAGTGATGCCTACAACACTCTATAGGAAGTCAAATCTCAAAGACTAAAAAGGACAGTGACCAGTCAGTCAAAAAAAAAGTATTAGAAAGTTTTGGAGAAGTGTAACTAACAGTGAATTAATGCTACTTCTAAAATATGGCACAACATTAAAAAAAAAAAAAAAAAAGGATAGAGGCAATTGAAAGCTCATTCGCTGAAAACAAACCATACTGGTTTTAAAATATCTATTTAGTTCTTTTGGCAGCATCTGCTAACTCTTCCAGTTTTGTCTAGTATGTCATTTGCACCACCTTGCTTTACAGTTTGTTGACATAGAGATGTCTTCCTTTTATATGGCTAATTTGAGTCAGATTGGATTGAATGGGCATGTAACAATCACACCCAAACTGTTGACACTAAGACAAAAACACACAATTCTATAAAACATCTTTGTAGCTTTCCCTTTGTTAAAAAAAGAGTCAAACCTTTTCCAGCATGATTTATAATCATCAAGGTACAACATTAGTGAATTTGGACTGAATTGATTATGATGATTTAAAATAAACATAAATGAAGATGGAAAGTGAATTATAAACAATTGCTAATGCACAATCAAACAGAAAAATAATCAAATGTGGTTTGTTCAGCAGGTGTGCATGATGCTGGATAACACTTGATTAGCAGCCTGGTAACTGTGACATGATGTGGTAAAAACAGATAACCATTTGTGCTTGTGGAAGGTTTTGTAGCGTAACGGTTGTAACTAAAGGTTCTAATCAAATAAACAGTGACATGGTGTGTAAAGTCTTATTTCTCTGTAAGGTTTGGATAGACACTATTGTGTAATGCAGTAATGTCCACTTTTCTGTACCAAAGGATTTAAATCCTCTGTCATATGTGTTTTATATATAACTATATAAAACATTTATAACATCATATATATTATTATTATTTTCATGTAGAAGAAATTTTTAATTATTTTTTAACTTTACTGCTGATCAGGATTGGGTTTTATTCGTATGAAAGTATGAAGCCTGCTTCAAGTTGGAGTTGGTGTGTAGCTGGGCAAAAAATACTAGTGCAGATTTTATGGTATTATGTGAAATAAATATCCGAAAAAATCTGAATAAAGCCATAGCCATTAATAACCATTTATAACCACAGTTTACAGGGCTGACAGACCAAAAAGAGGAGGCAGCAGTTATGTTAGGGATAGCTTTGGAAATTACTTTGTTATTTTCCGTATCAGTAGTTAAAAATATAAATTATTAGCTTTAAACCTTATTGTATTTAAGACCTTATATTTGGCTGCTATAGACCAGCTGCTACAGCCCTCCATTAGCTAGAAATAATGCATCTCCCTTCTGATGCACTCGGTGACTTTCTTTAATTATAAGTAGCTTGTTTTTCTGGGTGATTTTAATGTCAGTTGGTTGCAGTCGGTATTGGGATGGATCTGAAGGATCGCAAAATGGTCTACATTAATCAATCTTATTTTTAGTAATGCTCCCATGAGTACTCTTTGGCTTTTGTACATGCTAATGATGTCAGTGATTACTGTGTCGTTGCCATAGTCAGAGATAGAAAATGACCTAAGCAGATTCCACTATTATTTTTAGATGTATGCGACATTTTAATGAGCAAAGTTTCCTTTTTGACTTAGTTCATTGGGATAGAAATATTTATTTGATGGTTTCATATTGATTATTAATAGCCATGCACTGTTTTAAAAAGATGTTTTAAAGGTAGGGATAATGTCTGCTTTTCTGAAGTTGTCTGTTCCTAGTCGTGAGTTGGGTGATGCTTGGGCAAAAGCTAGACAAACTGACTTGAGCTTCGACTGAATAAATGCACTATTAGAAAAGCTAAGGGTGATTATTTTATTGCATATACTACTATTAATTCAAATAATCAATATGAATCATTTTTGTTGTTAATAACAGCTATAACAGGTATTCCAGGGATTCCACTAGTATATCAGAAAACAGATGCTTAATTGCTTTATTAGTTTTTTTATTTATCATATTTTAGAAAGCCTTATTAGTGAAAAGCTGATATATTTAATATTCATCTTCATATCTAAATTCAAATAAGGTTAAGGTACTTTAAAAGAACATAGTACTGCAACTGCTGTTTTGAAAGAGTGAGTTTTTAATGATATTGTGATATCGGAATTGACTGATAGAAGTGATTTTTTTGTGCTAGACCCTTTTTAATCATGTATTAAATGTTTTCGACACAGTACATGTTGATTTATCAAATGATGTTATTCTCTGGTTTAACAATTATTTAAGTGGAAGACCTCAATGTGTACAGGTTTTAGGTAAACTATTTCATTGTACATTGAGAAATTTGTTTCCTCAATGTGCAAATGACAATAAATGCTTTGAATCTTGAATTACTGGAGATTGCCAAAGGTGTTTTCCTAAATATCTGTGTTGGGGCCCATTTTTATTCACCATTTATATAAACGGTCTTGATTATGACATCCAGGATGCCAATTTCTGTTATGTATTGTAGTGCTTCTTCTGCACAGTAAGCCCTATATGTAAGCTTCAGTCAGCTTTTGATGTCCCTCAATAATGGTTGATCATTTAAAACTTGTTCTGAATGCTGATAAAACACGTATTAATATAACTGTATCAATATTTTACAAAGGTCTACAAAATAACTATTGAGGGAAATAATTGGCAGTGGGAAAATGCAAGGAATCCACGCTTTGCCTTTTAGTTATCGATTATTTATTGATTTTTTTTGTTTGTGTATTTTTCCCGCACTATTGTCAGATATAATACATAAAATATATTATCTGACAATAGTCTTCTGAGATTGTTGCAGGTGCAGTTGACCACTTTCTCTGCATCCAAGTTTGGAAGCCAACTCAAATCTTTAATCGAACAGTTTTTTTTCTCAAACTTGCCTTTTCCTTTTTATATTTTGAAACATCATCACCAGCGCAATGACGTTAGCACCATTCGGTAGATCATAAGGCTTTGCGGCATAACTGCTGGCTTGTTGCCGTCACCTAAAAAGGTTTGCAGCCTTTCTGGTTAAGTGTTATGTCTTGGACAGCTTCACTGCATTTCAAATAACTAATTGATGGCAATTCCCAGACTCAAATACAGAGGGAAATGTGTAGGAAACTTGAGAAGCATTTTTTGCCTAAGTAGTTTAAGGGTTAGGTGGAGACAGATGATGATTCGCTGTGGCGACCCCTAAAAGGAAACAGCTGAAAGGAGAAGAAGAAGAAGAATAAGTTTACATCATTTTGCAAATGTTTTACCAAGTTTACCTGTTTCAGAAAGCGTTTATTTGTATAAAGTATGGTTTTAAACGTTAAGTGTGATTTGTGTTTTTGTGGTGCATTTAAACAAAACTACACTAGTCATTTTGATTTCTCTTTTACCTGTTCCTGGAGCTTGGCCCAGACTGGCCCACTACATATCACAAATACCCATCTTTGAACGCCATTGCAGCGTCTGTTTAGAACTTCCCTGGGCCACTCCTGCGTTTCTTCTCATCTCCCAGAACCCAAAAGGGGGAGTTGTTTAAAGATGTGATTGGGTAGACCGAATGTCAGTTTAAAAAAAAGAACCAATGAACTGCTGATTAAATGCCTCATGGGGCCAGTCTGTCTGGGAAAAAAAAAAAATCTTTGTTGACTTTTTTTGACACATACATTAATACAAGAAACAAATACATTATACAAGAAAAAAAAAGATGCTGATAAGAGTTTTATAGGCTGATCAGAGCAAAAACAATATGAGATGTATCGGCCCAAAAATTACGTGGGCCAACAGGAAAATGTCCTGTCTGCCAGATGGCCAGTCCGTCTCTGTCTGTCCCCCATCAATTCACACACATGCTGCACCAGTTTTACTTTTTACACAAACGCACTTTTTTTTGTAATTTAGATTAGAAACAGATTCGATTAGATCTAACTAATAATCAATTAAAATTAAATAAATAGCGTTATTGTATTGGTACGCACAGACATCACATCTATTAAAAAAAAATGAAAGGGAAGGCGGATCACACGGTCTTTAGTAAGGGTGTTTTACTGTTTGACAGTCTCTCTCTCACGCACACACACTCACACACATACACAAAGACAAGGAGGAAGGAGGAGGAGCTGAACGTGTTCACACTGACCGGCACCATGGCAGGAGAAAGCGGGGCTGACCTGGAGCACCGTGATCCCGGGCACACACACACCATCCGACAGCCTTTCCTCATCGGGGTGGCGGGGGGCACTGCTAGCGGAAAGGTCGGCAATCTTCTATTCTTCTAGGCAAAAAAACCCCTCTTTTATAAAGATGTTTGTTGTGCTTTTGGTGTCTGTAGGCAAGATCTCATGACCGCGTGGCTCACGTCAGACCTCAACGTGTCCTTAATGTCTGTTCGTTTTTCCCAGCATCACTTACAGTTTTATGTTCCAACATTACAGCATATCCTGGAAACGCCATAGTACACACAGTATATGCTATTCATTTTTTTAACTTTAATTTAAATAACTGTAAAAGTGTTTTTTTTTTCAACTATTAAAATCATTTAAAAATGTTATAATAGTTACCCACCATATACTAGTTTTCATGATGAGTAAAAAATTATGATTTCCTACAGTCGACGGTATTGAATTTCAATCTTTGTGTCGCATATTGTTTAAATAACCATTTTTGACTGAATCACCCTGTTTAAAACATTTACCACGAATAAAGTCATATTTATAAGACTAATTATCTACTTATCCTATTGGGGTTTTTAAGGTTAACGGTTTATGGATTGTGTTAAACTCTAGTTAGCCGCTTAGCTTTTGTTCATGTTTAAGGTTCCTCGGGCGCGTTCGTTAGCTCGCCTACAGATTCCATCAGATTGACTCAGATTATCCACTGGTGTCATCTCAACATTTTGGGCTAACATGATAGAGACAATGTTAATTTTTTTTTCCAGTTAATAAAAACACCGTGTTATTTATGCGTATTGTGTGTAAAGCTGTCGACTAGAGTGTGTTACAGTTCACAAGCGCTGTAATTCTTTGTTTGATCAGTAACACGTTGTTTTAAGCTTGCCTGACTGCCAGAGTGTTTTTGATAAGGTTACATTATTAATTAATTTATTTATTTAGTGTTTTAATCTTAATACAAGATGAATAAAACTGCTAAAGCTACACATTTGTGTTGCTGCGGTCGGTGGGTAAACTGTAATGGGGTCAGTAGCACATATGATGTGTCTCAATTAGGACAGGACGCAGTCTCAATACCAGCTGTTTTTTTCCTCCAATTTTTTTTTTTTTTTTTACAAAATAATGCACAACAAATGGAAAAAAGCAGCTGTTGACAGCAAATTAATTCAAAACAATTGTGACTCAATAGATTTATTTGTTTGATGACATTTCTTTTCAAATGGGAGTGCCCTCTTCAAGGTTGACAGTGTTTACTTAGTTACAGGACATGAGGGCTGATGGTTAAGTATACAATAATGCAAATAGTATGATTTGGTCTTGGATGTGGCTCATGAGGTGTTGGACTACCAACCCGAAGATTGTGGGTTCGATTTCACCAAGCCACCACCGCTGGGCCCCTGAGCAAGGCCCTTAACCCCCAATTCCTCAGTTGTATAAATGAGATAAATGTAAGTCTATAGGTAAACGTAACTGAATGTTCATATTAGAAACATACTTGTGTTTAATGTACATACAGTCCACTCTAAAATGACTGAAAATCCAGGGGCCAATTTTGTTTGCTTTACAATAAAGATATTTAGGATTTGGTTTTTGAGGTTAAACCATAAATATTTGGCCGGCACTATGGTATAGTGAGTCCTTATTGGTCCACCCCTCTCTCCATCCCCCATTTCAACTCTATTTATCTTATCAATCAAAAATTTTTTTAAAAAAACAGGGTCCATAAATCTATCCTATGTACTATACTACAATATACTAATATACTTTATTTAAACAATAGGTGTAATCAGACATTTTATTATTTATATACACGCACACCTGATACCTATGTACGTATGGGCAGGAGATATCAGGCAGCAAAAGAAAAGTCAGTTCTTCAAGTTGGTGTGGCAGAAAAATGTGCAGGGCTAAGGATCTGAGAGACTTTAACAAGGGTCAAATTGTAATGGCAAGACAGCTGGGTTAAAGCGGCTCCAAAACGGTTGGGTTTTTACAGATATGCAGTAGTAAGTGTATACCAAGAGTGGTCTATAAAAAAGGACAGCTGGTTAATGGATTTCCTCAAATGTTTTGGGGCAAGTAAAATAAATGATTTAAGAGACTGTACTATGCATCGTAAAGTGCCATCTGGTGAATTTGTAAATATTTTCTAAATCAAAACAGATAATAGAGACCCATAGACCTTTTTTGGCACCAGTCACAGCGATAGATACAAGGGACCAGTTACACTGCACTGTACTCATGCCTTGTAGTATAGTTCACATCATGAGCAGCACCTTTCTATCCTCTTTGCATGGAATGTTTTTCCAACAAAATTTATTTCTTTAGATGTATTTAGCAAATCCAAATGTGGTCTTTCTTTATTTGAGGTTTAACTGCATTTTATATTGTAATTTGCACTCTTAAGTCTTTTTAGGATTGTTGACTTTGAAACATACATTTAGTGGTGGCTCTGGATAAGAGCACCTGCCAAATGCTGCCAAATGTTCATTTCCTAATTTTACCACTATATAAGCTGGTATTAAATAAAATGTCTACATTTGAGTCTTGTATGTGATGTTGTCTTTATTATACCATTGTTTAACATTAAGAGGAAACTAATAGTTGAACCAGCATTCAATGATTGTTAATTATAAGGAAGTATCAGGAAAATTGTCTGTCGTTGAATCATCAGTATGAGTCGTTGTATTATCGATTCATGAAAAAGCCCTCAGTCTTCTCTGACCAAAAATTCCAAATGAATTTTCAGACATTTGCCCTTTAGTAAGTACCCAAAGAGGTTTGCTTAATGCTACTCTTTCATAAATGGCATTAAAACAGCAAAACATTGTCAACAAATTTTATATTTAAATAATAGTTACTATTGTTGTATAATGTATGTTTAGATATATATATTTTTATAAAGTAATGGGTGTGTTTTGGGTGTTTTGTGGGTTGTTTTTCTGTGTGATCATATCAACAGGTGGCCTTCTATATCTCTTCAACTTACTTGAAAAAGTATTTTTTATTTTGGCTTTATGTTATATGCTTTGACTGCTCTTCCTAAGATATAATGTTTTTTTGACCTCGTCTGGTTCCATTAAATCTTTTATTTATAGACTTTAAAAGTTAGGCCATGTCCTCACATAGGAATGTAAGGGCACTGTGTTAAAGCTGCAAAGGTACTTTGTAAAAAGCAGAATTCTGGATGGGTGGCAGAAGTATAAACCTAGCACAGCTTGCTTATTCATATTGAATACGGGAAATTCTGGTTCTGTGTGTGTGTTTTTTTTTTACTCTTATTTGTGACACTATATTGGCAATATTGAGTACAGACCTATTGGCAGTGGCATTTATTTTTTTAAAGAGCAGCACAGCTTGCTGGTTGCACTGGGCCTCAGGCTGAGATAGAAAAATGTTTAGTCAGCGTTGACAGGGTCCAGCTGGCTTTTTTTTTGTATACTGATGCAGCATACTATAGCTTTCATTGATGTGGGGTCAGTGGGTACAATAAAGTGCTGGAATAAAAATAGTGCAATTGCACAGCAGTATGGTTATCTTTTTCCCGAATATCTTTATTATACAATTATTATCAACAATTCAGTTTCAAGTAAACCTAAACAAAGGGAAAATGCCAATAATATACATATGATAAAAGAAACCAAAAAATAAACAAATAACATTAGTAACAAATAGATGGGTGACAAACAGTGGGGTAACAGTAACAAAAACTATTACATTTCCTCATTCAAATTTTCAGTCAATATAACATCCCAAAAAAAATCCAATATTTATAACCTTATTTGAAAATAAAGACTTTAGCAGAGTTTCTTAAGCCGTTCAGTATAAATTGGTGGCTAAACATTTCTTTGATCAACCTGGAGGATTGATTTATCCCCTAATGACATCAATCTTGGATCCATGTTAATATCTTCGTTGGTATCTTGAAATGCTTTGCTTCAGACACTTTTCTTATGACTTTTTATGGCATACTTCTATTTTTTATGGTCTTTCTCCCTATACCAAAAACATGGAAGCATTTACAACTTAGTATTAACATCTTCACATTGCTATCATTTTTTAAAATATTTTGTTGGTAAAACTTCTAATCTAAAAATCTGACTTATTGTGATGATCTTGCAGGGGCAGCTGCTGTGTGGGTGGGTGATTTCTGAAATAGAATATTTTGCAGGGCAAGTCGTAAACACTGTGTCTGGTTGTGCAGATTTAGGTAACTCAAATAACGCTAAAAGGTGGGATGTGGTACTTTATTTGTGTAGGAAGAGAGTAATATCAATTGACGGGGGTATCAAAAAGACACGCCAACAGATGGCATATGGCTCACTCTTTCTATGTCACATCCCTATATGTACAGCATTTTCTTGAGAGGAGCAACAAAATTAGTTGTGGCTTCATCAATCAACAAAGCATAGAGTACGGGGCTGCAATTTGCCCCACTGGATACGCTTTACTTGCCTAAGTTTCTAATGAAAGTAGTTACCATTAGCATATGAATGTTTTTCAATACATGATATTACTTTGCTTGTTTTAAGAATTTATACAAATGGACACAACAGGGTCAGGACTTTTGATACAGCATCTCAGGTTTTATTAAAGTTCATCAACATGTATAGCATATATATATATATCTATACATTTTTTGACCCTGCATCAGCTGCATCAAACTCCCTTTTAAATTTCCTAGGTTGTATTTTTAAACATCGTGGTAAAGACATGCAAAGCTTTGGTATTATGTTCACTGCACAAGCATTTCTGTGTTTATTTTCAGTTATTTTTTTAAAGATATACAGTCATATATTAGCATAATAATTAGCAACCTTGTTAAGAAAGATTATAGTGGTTATGGAAAATTCCAGGGTGTCACCTATGTAAAAATTAACTGCTTAGTGTACTGTCTAGATGTTCCAATTATTACAATGTTTTCTATTATTATTTACATGAATACAAAAAATATGCCTGTTAAAAGTATGTATAATTTTGTAGTTTTGTAAAACCATCACATTTATGATAATTAAAAATGGAATCCTTACTTATAAATAGGCTGACATGATAATTAAAAAGACGACTATACTGCTATATCTGTGCGCACACACATAAATACATAAAGACACTTTCAGGAGAATTTATTTAAAAAATTGTATTTATTAATGGTAATTTACACAAATTCAGTGTATGACAATTTTCTAAAAAAAACTAGTCACTTTTATTAAAAGTAAATCCTGCAGCCCCTACATTCTTTTACTATGTAATGGTATTTACAATCATATTTTATGAGCGTTGACACCATGTTACAGCACAGTAGCGCTATTGCAAACAGGAACTATTTGAAGTAGAAGTATTCTAGAAATTTCCTGTCACCCTTTATTTGAGCGGACTCTGCTTTGAACATGAGCGGTACATGAGTAAAGTCTGTTTGTATGGGCCACATTCATAAAGCAGAATATTAAAGGGATCGTCATACCATGCGGAGAGAAACTTGCGTGCTGAACACTGCCAGGTGGTGCGGTGTTGCATGGCATATATTATTCGCTCATATTTTAGTCATTTTTCTCTTTCAAAATGGATTTATATAAAAATATGCTGACTTTACACAAGAATTTCAGTCCCCACTGGACTATTATAACTCAGTTCCCACCAGTCTTAATATGCTGTTTTGATACTTAAACTAATTTGTGTAATTAGCTTAAGGTCTGAGTAATTTGAGACACAAATCCTTTACAGTTGTCTGATCAGCGCATAAATCAGTAGTTCTGTCTGAGGCCTGCATACCAATGTCTACAATTTTAATTGCTTAATAACTCAATATTCATTAAAATTAAATAAAATATTAAGGTTGTGTATTCATTTAAATGACTTTGGTTTTTATTTGCTTAAAAAAATCAGAATGGTTTATTAGAATTAACTGTTCAGATTGATTCAAATTTTTTTAGGCACGTGGAACCAAATGCCATAACAGTTGCTTTGAGGATCCTTAAACAGGGTCTGCAGTACACAATATATATTAATACAATAGGCAGATATTTAAAAAAAAATTGTCTAATTTTCCTTACAGTCATCTGTATGTGGAAAGATCATGGAGCTTCTCGGCCAGAACAAAATCGACCATCACCAAAGGCAAGTTGCCATCCTGAGTCAGGACAGTTTCTACAAAGTGCTTACCACAGAACAGAAGGCCAAAGCTCTTAAAGGGCAATACAACTTTGATCACCCAGGTAAACTGTAATGTAAAATTATATAAAAGATATCTGATCTAAGTTGCGAGCCAGAAGATGTCTGTACTGGTGCAGTTGTTTTGAAGAGCAGTTGAGGATCTGGTTAGTTTTTTTTTCTAATTTACTTTATTCCTTTCCTCTGTTTAGATGCATTTGATAATGAGTTAATAATTAAGACTTTGTGGGATATTATGGAGGGACAAACAGTTCAGATCCCAGTCTATGACTTTGTAACTCATTCCAGGTAAGCTCTTGCAGCGTCTCCTATAAAAAAGCATGTAGAGCTTTTATTTTTCTTATACTATTTCTTGTGTTGGTCTACAGAAAGGAGGAAACAGTGACTGTGTACCCTGCTGATGTGGTGCTGTTCGAGGGGATTCTCATGTTCTACTGTCAAGAAATCCGAGATCTTTTTCAGATGAAGCTGTTTGTGGACACTGATGCTGATACACGACTTTCACGCAGGGGTGAGTAGAGTTGATGGCTGACACTACTATATACAAGAGATGTATATACACTCACTATATAATAAAACATCTATGCAGTTATTAGCCAATCATGGAGGCACAGGCCAGAAGAAATTGTAACTGTTGCATAAATATTAGTTTCAGACAAACAGGTTTTTTAAAATTATTTTTACTGACTAGAGATTTCCATACACAGCAGTTACCCTAGAAATGCTCATAATAGTGCAATAACAAAGTTACATCAGTTTTGTGGACAGATTTTCCCCCAAAATGTCTGGGAAGTGATAGGTTAGTGGTTAAAGTGTTGGACTGCTATCCAGAAGATTGTGCAGTATAAGCAGTAACACCAAGTAACCACTGCTAGTTTTCTAAGCAATGACCTTAACTCTGAATTGCTTAGTTGTATAATGAAAATAAATGAAAGTCACTCTGGATAAAGGCGTCTGCCAAATGCCGTAAATGTGGTTGATGACCGAGCTGATAACTGGCACAGGCTTACTAAAAAATCATGTGTGGAAAAACATAGCCTAGATTTTAGTACCAAAAATGTGAATCCATGTACCAAACCTACAGTTTAGGCACGTCTTCCTAGAACACTTTGGGTCCATAATTGTAAACACTCATTGCACAATGCCACAGCCAGTTTAAGCATTGTTGCTAAAAATTTCCTAGAATATTTTTATTATCTAAAAACTACTTAAATGATCATTTTCGTTGTCACCAAGCAAACTTCATGTCAAATTGGTTTCACTAACATTACAGTGAGACCCCTGTACTTTAGTGGAATCCAACATCTTGTGGAATACATGACAATAACTAAGGCGGTTTTGAGAGCAACTTTCCCACCATGCATTAATATAGTGTTTTAATCAAGTGCTCATTAAGTTTAGTTTTACTTCTTCTATGGTATTATTTGATGGCATATTACTTTCTAATTCTTTTCCTTGTGGACTATTTTTTGTTTTATTTTTTCCATTTTTATTTGTTTTCCCTCAGTTTTGAGGGACATCAGCGAGCGAGGTCGGGATCTGGAGCAGATCTTAACTCAATACATCACATTTGTGAAGCCTGCTTTTGAAGAGTTCTGTCTGCCAGTAAGTGTTACCTTAGCGTATAAAACCTCCTATTAGTTGGTTACCATACTATGAAACATCATGTAAGTCTGTATGCAAGAAGCAAATTTTGTAGTTTTTTAACAGTTTGCTATTTAAAAATAAAAACTTATTTATTCAGGTATATTATTTATTAAGATATTCAGGTAACAAGTTCATTGCAGTTATATTTTTATATTCTGCATTAAAAATAGGATAATTAAACCAGCTTTTGTTTTTTAATAGTTATGCAAAAAGCTAGCGCACTAGCCGGATCGTGTAGATAGATTAAATCAGAGATACAGTTAAATCAATAAGCCAGAAATCAAGAATATTGTTAGATTGAATAAAAAAAATATTTTTAAAAATACTATCCAGTATTGAGTAATTTACAAGTATAATCAATTATTTAGTTAAAAATGTTAGCAATAAAACCACTGCAGTTAATTTTTCAGATTTTTAGAATATGGTTATGTTCTCTTTTGTGAATTATATGTGTAACATGTTTCTTTAAGAATCTTGGGTTATTTATACACTGAAGGGATTTGGGTTTGGGACAATATATCTGAAACCCAGCTTTTATTTTCTAAACATGCCACCTTTTGTTTAAACCCACCTGACTTTCAAAACTGGCAGGTTTTTCTTGTTGCTCAAGTGTCCACTGTTAGATTGAATCTTTTAAGCCTTGTGCACAAATTGGTTATTTATAAAATGGTTGACACAACATGAAGACCAGAAAGTGGTCTATGGAAAAAGCAAGCTATTTTGAAGCTGAGAAAATAAGTATAAGCAATTAGAGCCACTGCACAGGCGTAGTACATTTCCACTAAAATAGTGTAAAATGTCCTGAGGAAGTAGGAACCCACTGGTGTTCTCAGCAGCAGGAAGATTCAAATCTGCAAAAGAACATACAGAAATGAGTCACAAAGATTCTAGAGCCAAGATTAACCTCATTCAACTTGCAAATATCTTGCAATAAAAGATGCATTTGTAATGTATTGTTTTATACTTGGCTTTTGATCATCAAATACTGCGATGTCTTTAGACATCTCTATGTGTGTATCTCTATGTGGGTAATAAAGAGCAACTCTGTTATAAATGTGGGTAGTTTTGGTTGGGTGAGACTGCATGAGAAAGGCTTGGTTTAAAATGTGTTTGGTTTAACTGTCTTCCTGTGTAGCAGCAAGCTTCAGGTTTTAACTGCTGTTTTAACTTCCTGAAACAGGTGTTTCATGCTCTATTTTCGTTGTCCTTGTTTAACGGTCACACGTTGACCTTTTGTTTTGTTTTAATTTGTCAATTTGAATTGTTCCTGTACTATGGACAATACACCCAACAGCTATGTTCAGCAACTTATATTTGATACAATATACAGTGGTGTAAATACAATTGTTATTAGTCAATAGTTAACTTGGTTACTGGTTATTTGCTTATTTACACAATATAAAGCTTAACCTAGCTGGCAGCTGTTCGCTATGTGTATAGAAAATAATTGCACATTATAATAGATTTCCTGTTTTATTTGCTTATTTAATGACGGAAGCTGATACCGCTGAGCTTGGAAACTGGTTAACAATAAAATGTTGGTTTCCGCTAGTTATGGAAAATGAATAGACACTAATGGTGATGTTTACTATATGGGTGTGTGTTTTCCAAACTGCTGTCACAAAGTCTGTGCACAAAGCATCCTGGAAAATTTCGTTCTGCGAGGTGCTGTGAAGAATTCGAGTGTAATTCGCAATTTGCTACTGTAGTTAAATGATCAAATCCACAAGCATTTTCATGAATGTACAGGTTATTATAAGTGTATATATCTGATATAGCAAGTTTAAATATAGACGTGATGTCACATATAGGGGAAATGGTCAATGGTAGCGCAGTGGTTAAGGTGTTGGACTGCTAATTGGAAGATCTGGGTTCGATTCCCAGCACCGGCAAGTTACCACTGCTGGGCCCCATGAGCAAGGCCCCTAACCCCCACTTGCTTAGCTGTATAAAAGAGATAAATGTAAGTCGCTCTGGATAAGGGCATCTCCCAAATGCCAGAAGTGTAAATGTAAATATAGCATAACACGTATAGTGTAACATGAGCTATCTATAAAACCTACAAACCCCTGTACACTGCGGAAGACCTCTTATTCTTCCTTTGTCTTTAGCTCTAAGGACTTTTGATGTTGCTTTCGCCTACTTTCAGCAGGAACGGGTTATGTTCAGCTGTTCAGATTTTAACATTCTGTCTTTTAGACATGTATTATGATACACTGATGTATTATCTTGCAAATGTAAGATATCTTAATGTAAATATAGGTTGCAGCCTGTAAAATGTTAATTTAAATGCAGATTGTTGCATTTGTTTTGCAAACAATACATGTACAAATAAAATCTATCTTTAAATAGGGAAATAAACTAAGGCTTTTTTTAATTGTTGGCAAAAATAGAGTTTGTATATCTGCTGTTTAGGAACGCAAACTCTTTTTTTCTTGTTGTGGCCGTTAGAACATGAGACAGTTTCTCAAGAATTTAGTTTCCCTGAGAAACCTCACCTTGCATTAACATCTCTGGCATTTTTCCAGCCAGGAAACGCTTCTGGAAGCCAGATAGAAAGCCACCTGGGTATCTTTTTTTTCTTGGGAACCTTACTAAAAACTCTTTGTGTTTTTATTGTTTACAGACAAAAAAGTATGCTGATGTAATAATCCCGAGAGGAGCTGATAATCTAGGTGAGATTACAGTGTGACCATGGATTTGGAGAAATGTTTTGGTGGTATTTATCACCTCTTCTGTTTCGGAATGCTGATTGTTTTTAATACAAGGACGTTCTCAGGTTCTGCACATTCCTATTAGCTTCCTTGCTCTATCCACCCACCCTTAGCTGTCAGGTGGCCCTATAGTCTTACTTTTATCCTAAATACAAGACTCACAGATAAGAAAAAATTTGGATTTTGTTTTATCAAACAAATTTATTGTTGGTGGTTTAATTGGAATATTAATTAGTTAGTTTGATGACTAAAATGATTTAATTACAGATAATGCACTAATTTGTCAAGACTTCCTCTAACAATTTTACTGTTTTGCCCCCCATTTTTTCCCAGTTGCCATTAATCTTATAGTGCAGCACATCCAGGACATTCTGAATGGTGGTTTGACCAAACGACTCAACGGTTGTCATAACGGTCATGCCACTCCTCGTAAGCGGCAGCCATCAGATTCAAGCAACAGACCTCACTGATATTTTATACAAGGGGACTTAAAGATGATGGTGATGGACACAAGACTTTCTTGTATATATTGACAACTATATTTAAAAAAAACTTGCCTCCTTTGACTTGCTACAAATGTTATTTTTTTAATGACTGCTGCACTTATTTCTAAAGGGTAAAATATTCCTTGATAAAAAACAATTAGTCAAATCTATTCCTACTGTCCTATCAATAATGTGGCCCCAGATTATGAGTGTTTCCTAAAATAATCAGATCGTACGGGTGACTTCAGAATTTGCCAAAGAGACACTGTTGTTGAAGACCTGCACTGAGTTTTATGGCTAACATTTTTATGGGTAAAGTTTACCTTTTGCCTCTTTCTGATGGTATTATTGCTTCTAAAACATCACCTTATTTACGATACATTAGTGTTCATACTGAGAGCTGTGAATTATTTGAAATGAGGGAAATTTTTGCTATCTATATTCAGGATGAGTAAGCCTTGTATCAGGTACTGTAAACTAAAGCTCAGTGATATAATAAGATTCCTACAGACATGCAAAGTTTGGATGCTGTACGTTCTATGCAGCATGACAAGAGATGGATTTCTTTAAAACAGCTTTAAGTTTATGCAGATTTAAGTAAAGAGACTTTAAGAGCTCAGATAGCTGTCTTGTACTGTATTTAATGTACTTTCTTTACACCTTTCAAACAACACTCAGAGGCAGATAATAGTTTGCAAAAAATACACCTTTTATTTAACAGACATTATTCTGTTTAAAAAGAGTTCTTTTTTATTGTTAGCTGCAAACAAGCAGAAGCTAAAGCACATTATAATAACACTCCACCGAGTATTACACAAAGTGTCCAGGTTCTTTTTTTTTTTTTTTTTAATAAGAAAATAGCAGCTTTATTTACTCAGGATCTCATGTTTATGCATGGGATGGATGCAAGGACTTATGCAGTAAACAGTGACTTTCCTTTATTTACTTTTAATAAGGGCTCAATAATAGTGATCCTCTTCTGTCTCTCTTTCTATGTACCCTGTACTGACAATAACAGGTTTTGTATCTTTAGTATTTGTTTAATATTTATTATTTTTTAAAACCACATTGAGAAATGTGTCAATACTGTAGATCAGGGTTGGGCAATCTTGGTTCTGGAGGATCGGTGTCCTGCAGAGTTTAGCTCCAACTTGCCTCAACACACCTACCTGTAGGTTTCAAGTATACCTAGCAAGATCTTATTTAGTTGGTTCAGGTGTGTTTGATTAGGCTTGGAGCCAAACTTACCAGGACACCAGCCCTCCAGGACCGAGATTGCCCATCCCCTGCTGTAGATGGTTTTGCATTGTCATTTCAGTCTTGGCATACACTTTTCCTGTAATGCATCTTATGCTGCTGCTGAGGTACAGGGTAATTTTTAAATTGTTGAACAGTGTATTTCAAGTGTGTTTTCAAAGTATAATAGTTGTCTATGTCAGTGAATTACATTTTATTGTAATTGTAAAAGACTGCGGTTGAATAAAAAATGTGCTCTGCTCTCAGGGCTAAAAAACATTAATTACTTTTTGGTGTTAAAAGGACTGATTGGTCTTTCCCATTACAGACATGTTGTGTAAATAAATCAGGGTTTTTTTTACACTGTTTGTATTATGTAAAAATACATGTACAATGTAATGATATTTATCATGATTTAGCAATTAATATCTGGGGAATTGTGCTGCTTAAACTTACAAATACTAATGCAAAAAAATCACAGACCTTAAAAACATATATATGGTTGACTGAACGTTGAAGTCTCTTAATCACCAGCTGGAGTAAACTGTAATATGCCTTATAACAGTGGCAGTTTCAATTTCACCATTTTTAAATGCAGATGATAAATTTATCTTATTTTGGTTTACCATGGGATAATCAAATATACATTACAAATGAAAATGTAATCAATGTCATTGTTAGTTGTTCTTGGGCGGTACTTTAATGGAAATTTTATTTTTTACAGTGTCTGTACAGTATATATGTTTGCATCAGCAAACTGAGATGTAAAATTAAAAAACTTAAGAGGTTTGCAAAAAGAAAATAGCCAGGAGCGATAGTAGAGCCCATTAAGAAAGCTTTTAAGGAAGGTTAAATTGATATTGCTAAATGAATAAACACTAACTATAATGGGAAATACGATGGCCCATTCACTTCTTTATAGTTTTCTCAGTGTTTTACAATGTAAAGAAAAAAATTATACAAAATTAAGTTGGACCATTTAATAAAATTTTGTACTGTACGTTGGGTTGTCTGAGAGTCGTTTGTTCAACTTTACTATCACCGTGCGGTAGACAGTAGTGATTGCGAGCGCGTTAATGCATCATCAAAATGCGACCAGCATGACGTCACTAAGCGGCGCTTCGTGTAAGCGCGTATGCTAGTTGCTAATCGGCGGCAGAAACGGTTTGAGCCGTTTGTCCTGGAAAAAGGTGGTGGGATAAAATAGTTGTATTTACGTGGTTAGTTGATTTTATTTGCGCAGTTATGTCTTCGAACGACTTTTATTTGAGATATTACGTGGGACACAAAGGGAAATTCGGTCACGAGTTTCTGGAGTTTGAATTCAGGCCGGACGGTAAGTGAGGCGCCATGTAAACTAGCTACCAACACACTTAGCTAGCTAGAATTGCTATATGCCCTTTAAACGCGTTATTCTATCTGGTAGAGCACCTTAAAATGTATTTAATATGCTGGTGTATTATATTAATTGTAGTTATTGTAAGTGCATTTGATTGTTTTTAGAATAATTCAGAAAAAGCTCTTTGATCTTTAAAATGACTAGCTAGCTAATGCTAACCCCAGCTGTAACTTGTGAAACAAGCTAGTCGTTAATAAACTTGGTTTAAAAAACTATTATAAATGTAGCTTATTATTAATCACACAGTTATTTCTTAATGCAGGGAAGCTGAGATATGCGAACAACAGTAACTACAAAAATGACGTCATGATCAGAAAAGAGGTAAAGGGTTTTTTGGGGGGTATTTTTTTTTAATATGCATGTTTTCCCACCTGTTTCTGTTGTGAATAATCCTCATTATTGTGTTGTCGTTTAGGCATACGTTCACAAGAGTGTGATGGAGGAACTAAAGAGGATCATTGACGACAGTGAAATCACAAAGGAAGATGATGCCCTTTGGCCTCCTCCTGATAGGGTGGGCAGACAGGTTTGTATTGTTTGTTGATTTATTTTTAATCCTTTATTTGTCTAAGTAAATATTGTGAACCTATTTTATACCAATATGCACTTCTACTTCATTTTTTTTTTGATTTAGGAACTGGAGATTGTCATCGGTGATGAACATATTTCATTCACAACCTCCAAAATTGGGTCTCTGATTGATGTCAATCAGTCTAAGTAAGTGTATTGCACCAAGTGTAGTTGATAATACATTGTGATCATCATAAATGGAGTTTCTAATGAACATTAGTAAGAAAAACATCAGTAATAAAACTTAGTCCATGTTTGTTTTTTATTATGCATGTTAAAAGTTTTGTCCAATTCTTTATATCTATAATTATATAGTTGATGTAGGTGTATTTGATTAACTGCTAGGATTGGGAGAAATGGTTTTTAATGTGGCTGTCAAATATAATTTCTTCTATGTAATAATTCAAATATGAAATCAAGTAGAATCGAACAGAATAAATGCATTACAGAAATGTTAGAATGAACTGAACATAAGTCTCTTGATGCAGTTTTTAATTTAATCATTGTTTTGCCCCTCAGGGATCCAGAAGGTCTTCGTGTGTTTTATTACCTGGTACAGGATCTCAAGTGTCTTGTCTTCAGTCTCATCGGCCTCCACTTTAAAATCAAGCCTATCTAATTTCTGCAGTTTCTACACACCGTTTGCTTAGTTTAAACCTTTCAGCGTTTTGTACAGTAATTTCTGGCTTGTCTGCTGTATTTTTTTTTAAATAAAATTGTCAATTTCAAAAGAAGCATTTGGTGTTTTATGAAAACTCATTTGCTCCACTATTCAGTTAAAGATATTTCACAAATTTAAAGCAACTACAGCACCTGATGGTTGATCTTTAAAATCACCCAACTTGTACAATTATAGAATAACAATAATTTTAAATTACCAAATTAACAGATTACATTTTATAGTCACCAATATAAATAGTGTACACATCCAAAAATTAAACAGTGAACATTTAATCATCCCCTACAACTTTACAGTTTCAATAGACTGTCCAGATGAGCTGATCTACTTAAACACCTGCAGTGAGTTTTTTTTTTTTCTTTCAATAATTTCACAAAACATTTATGTTTAACTAAAGTGCACTTGCATTCACACTAACTGGATTTTATTGGCTTTCCTTCAAGTACAGTAAAAATGTCCTCCAGAGACTTGTGAACACATCTGAGAAATTCATGGATGTTCCTGGTAGGGTAGCTGGAAACATTGCAACCAATCCAGTCATCATGGACGCCGTAACCAACTCCAAAACCATCCGGGACCACTGGGGCAAAGCCACCCAAACTGACAGCAGGACTAGTAAGGGTGCTTGTGGACAGGATGTTGTGGTTTATGGCTGCATAAGCTGGGTCTTGGTATAGATTTGGCATAGGCATACCTTTAGAATTAGCCAGGTAGCGTAAAGCAAAAAGATGCCGGTCAAATCCTTGTCCTAGTTGAAAAGATAAAAAGGTTACGGAAGGTCAGTGAGGAATGTACAATAAGATACTGATGGAATGGTATTTTCACACAAAATACAAAACGATCTGATCTATTGGATGGCCTGCCATCCATCAGATCCTACACATCGCAGACTGTTTTATGAATGTTATGTGTATTGGAAATAGAGCATTGCTCATCCAAATAAATATAATAAAATAAAGTATTTATTTCTCCTTTATAAATCATTATTTCAGATAAGACAGCAATAAGATTAGATTATATTAAAACATCGAAAAAAACCCACAAAACTTTGCCAATGGCACTCACCCATGGCTGCCTCCTTTGTGAGCTGCCCATGGTATTTGGAGCAGGCATCCAGCAGACCTGTAAGCTGCTCCACACTGTGCTGGTCAGGCTGTTGAACAAAGGCTTGGGCACAGCGCTGTGTGTGTACACCGGCAGGTCGGATGGTCTCTGTGCGGCCATGTTTAAAAGCCGCGGTGCTGCAGGACTCGTACGTAGCTACAGTCTGCCCATACTGCCGCAAAAAGCCCATTTGGAAAGCCAGTTGTGCAATGGCATCAGGGCTAAGCTTCTTTTGCTTCAGCTGCTCTTTTCCCCCTTTTTTGAACTCCATGGCATCAATAGTAAGCTTTGAGACAGCAGCCTGAAAGTTCTCTTTGGCTTTTCTTATTCCTTGTTCCAATTCAGGGTATAGATTGAACTCCAGCTTTCGCACAGCAGAAGAAGAATCAACAGCAGCAGGTTGGGTGTCAGGACTGATTAGTGGTTTTTCTGTGGTGTCTTTAAAGACTTCATTTTGAAACCGAAGGACAGCTACACCATCACCCCATGAGTGCTCAAAATTAATGGCTGCTTGTCCATCTTTGGCCAGGATGACACTAAATGACTTGTCATACCATCGGTTGCAACCGTCTCCATGAAGCATATTGTGGGAGATGTGTATATGATCACGCATTTCTTCCTCATCAAGACACAGGCAGAACAGAGCATTGTCCACCAAACCTAGAGCTTCACCATTTCCTGCCTGTAAAAGCTTTTCTCTCAGTCCAGCCCAAACATCCCTGTTCTCACTTGTCAGAACACCCAGAGGAAAAGCAGCAGCTGGCGTCTTGTCTGAAAGGATGTATTTGAGATGTGACAGGATTTCTGCAGGTTTCACCAGATTACAGTCTCTATCCAGAGCATCAAAGATATACATATTTCCTTTTCTCATGACCAGAACATGGCGACCTTTCTGGTCAGTAAAGAGCTCATCCCGCTTAGGTTTGGGAATCCGTGTAGAGTTAAAAAGACGGAAGTACTGAGACATATCCAGCGGATAGGCATTTACCATGTAGGCTCCAAACCATGAGATGGAGGAGGGCACCCATCGGATAAACTTCTTGAAGGTATCAGTGTTGCTCTTTGCAGGGTTTAGATGGAACACCTCTGGTTCGAGGAGACCAGCACGCAGGGTCTTCATAAATCGAACCGCAGAACACACCATGTTAGCAGAACGAACGAGCTGGTTATTGTATTCAGGTTTGGGGTCAGGGTTAAAAGACATGAAAGGATTAAAGTTCAAGACCACAGATTCACGAGCAGACAGGTACATGTCAAACCATGGTGCTGGAAAAACAACAGAAAAACAAGGCATAAGCTCAATCTTACATTTATTTTACCCTCAAGTCAAGTCATACGGTTTAACTTTCATGTGACATGATCTGCTTATAGATTAGTGCTGCATTTGGAATAATGTAGATGTGGGAGCTCCATAATGAGACAATTTCTTGTTTAAAATGAGGCAAAAACAAGGATGCTTTCTAGAATGTTTTCTGTGATGTTTTATTACAAACAAGAACATAAGTAAGGTTCAATTCATTATGAATTTACTTTCTTAAAACAGTGAACTGCACAGACTCATAAGTAAATCTACTAATGTGGCCGTGTTACTTGACTCAAAGTGATATTTTATTTACTATTAAATCTATACTTTTATTAAGTAAGAAAAGCATTTTAGTTGTCTTTTATACATTATAAAATTTTATACAACTTTCACCAAAGACAGGTTTAGTGCTATTATGATGTCAAAGGTCTGCCAGTGTAAGAAATGAAAATCTCTGTGTGATGCTGGTCTGGACACTACCAATAAAAGGATGGTATACAAGAGAAACATTTCACTACATTCTGTGATGTATATGGTGGGTATACTGCAAATAAAAAATGTGAATAGAATTCCACATTTTCTAAATTTACAGTGATGAAGATCGTCTTATAATAGACTCGGGCTTGAAAGAAAGTTTTCTACTTATGTCATCAGTCTGTGCAATCCTGGGCCTAAGTGGGAAACTTGCTTTCAAGCCCGAGTCTATTATAAGACGATCTTCATTACGGAAACCGACATTGTGTTATGTAAAGTACTCGCTTACAGAGATCAAGGTTTTATTGCTATCATCTTACATACGGTGTGACAAATTAAATAGCATAAAAGACTCAAGTCTTTAAATCAAGTAGAGAAAAAAACCAGCATAACTGAGACTGAGGGCGAAAGTGAATGTAACTGTATATATTTAATTTCAATTATGTTTTTTCCTAAATAAAAAAGATCAAGTTTCTAAAAACTAATATGAACTTCTTATTTGACAGAGAGGGAAGTGTTCAACATGATGCTCACTTGACCAGCGAACAATAATTCATTTGAATTGTGACTGAGATTAATAAAAAAGAGTGGCCTGAACCTTCTCACCTGAAATATAGCTGGTGTGCTTGTTTATTTTGTCCTGTGCTACAAGCTCCTCGTGTAACTGCTTGCCAATGCCATTCTGAAAATCTTGAGCCAGTTTCTCAGTTTTACTGCACACACAAACGGGTATAAATACCATAGCAATAAAAATAAGAGAACTAAAAAATGTTCCAGCATAAAAATGCCCCTGTGCACGAAGCCCCCGGGGTTCCTGGAATGTGGTTTGACAAGAATGTGAGTGTCATTAGTGCGTGATCTCACAAATACTATTGTGGCTGAATAAGAGAAGTCTCAAAGCCACTGTTCAAAGGAAATCACTTCCTGAAGTGTGGAGGATGTTATAGGAATAAGAGTAAAGCTAAATCCCTTAAGCTTCATTAGGACACAGTGGGTTAAGTTTGGTGAGAAGAATCCTGATGTGCACAACATGTCGGATCTCAACCCATTTGGGATAAACTGGAATACCAAGCTTCACGATTAAGTCGAAAGAGACTATATCTTGAATAAGATGCTAACATAAAAAACATAAATGTGGTGATCAAATGCCCAATATGTTTGCACATTTAACGTATCCGTAAGATCAGTATATTTACATTTGCGGCATTTGGCAGACGCCCTCGTCCAGCACGACTTTTTATCTTATTTATACATCTGAGCAATTGGTAGTTAAAGGCCTTGCTCAGGGGCATCTTGGTGGTGGTGGGAATCGAATCCTGATCTTGCAATTAGCAGTCCAACCATTAAGCTACCACTTCCCCAGTACTTTCACTCAGTAAATCTTCACAACTTACCTGTAATGTTCCTGGTTCAAGAGGGGTTTCTGAGCTGCCAAATACCTCCGCATCGTGTCCTCCAGCTTTGGAATCGGCAATCTATCGATAATATTTTAAAGTATTATAGTGGTGTTGTTTGTAACACTCCTGCTAGCAGGAGATCACCTTGTGCCCTTTCACCTAGATTTCTTCAATTGGCACAGCAAACACATGAATCAGGACTGTTACTGTACTAAACATGAAATCAGTCTATAATAATGACTGTATGGAGCAAAAGCTTTACTTACCTCGGTAAACTTTTCTGATAGTGCATGGTGGGAACAATACTTTTGTGCAAATATTCGGATTCATTATATTTACTGCTGTATGCTCGATGATTTGCAGTCAGCGCTGACCATGCAGACGTAGTCCTTAATGTCAGGGGCTTCACTGTCGTATTTAATTGAGAGGACAGAAGAAATGCCATATCTTTTTTTTTTTTTAGCTATTATAAGTAGCAATAACGTTTGCAAGACGATGCCAGCTGAGAAATCCAACTGCTGGTGGTTACCACTACAGTGTTGTTAAGCCGGTGCTATTTTAAAATAAGTTAAGCATTCCACTGTTTTACGTTCAAGGTCATTCATATATGAATTATTTTTCAACCCTTCCTCATGTGGTAGATAATAATCCAGTGTGCAAAATGGATTAACTTCTGCCTTTAAGTTGACCACCGATTCGACTCTCAATTGATATTGTCACTACTCTTCCGTATCAGAAACACGATCGGTACTGCGCATGTGCAGAGATGAGACCACTTCCTGTCGGAGGAAGAAACAGTTTACGGCAATTTCGGGGTCTTTATAATACTGATGTTATATAGTGGCAGTAATATAATGTTATAAAGTGAAATAGTTCTTTACTAGTCATTTTCTTTATAATAATAATAAAAATAAGAGTACCATCGAACACCATATCGGTGGCTTAGTGGTTAGAACTGTTGCCTCTGCTTGGGTTTTTCTGTGGGTACTCCGGTTTTCTGCTACAGTCTACAAATGCCTACAAAACCTTTCTACTACAAAAGTATGAATGTATTATTGTTAGGTTTATTGGTAATTTTAAATTGCCCATAGAAGTGTGTCCAGGGTGTACTCCTGCTTTTCACCCTGCCTGTCAGCTGGGACAGGTTTCAGCAGTTCCACGTAACACTCATTAGGGATAAATGGATGGATGTAAGCGATAAGGTTACGGGGTTTTAAAGCTATTGATTTTAACGTGTAAACGTCCGTCATTTTCATTTGTCAAAAAGCGCGTCTCTCTCTCTCTCTCTCTCTCTCTCTCTCTCTCTCTCTCTCTCTCTCTCTCTCTCTCTCTCTCTCTCTCTCTCTCTCTCTCTCTCACACACACACACACACACACACACACACACACACACACTCGGATATTAGAGCAGAAGCTGTGGACGCTTAAAGTCTGATCGGATTGGTTCGCTGATGAACAGCGCTGAAGCTGATTGGCTGCTGGGTTTCTGAGGTTACGTGTTGGTCTGCAGCTCCATCAGTGAAAATCTCAATGAAAATCTGGCACATCAGGAGTGTTCATTTTATTAAATTAACCGAAACAGTACTGGAATATTTCTCCATTACTTCGATTAGGCTAAACCGAGCAATAAATCTGGGTAAGCAAACATAAGATTTATAGAAAGGTTTTCGAGACAGGTGCATCTCTGTATCTTTTACAACGCGACTAGGGAGAATGCTAATCCCTCGTTTTCATTTTCCTGTATATAAGACATTTTATTATTTTTACTGACTTTATACTTAATTTGGTGCAATTTAATATATAATAAATTAGCAGAGAGAGAGATGATTGTTCATTTTTTAAATTATTGTAAATTTAGCTTGTTTCTACTATACACCGATCATCATAACATTAGAACCCCCTGCCTAATCCTCCTTGCGCTTCCAAAATATCAGATACTAAACGTCCAACAGAAGCTCGATTAGACTGTTAGGAATGCTAAATCAGCATATTAAACCCCTTGTCGTGTTCCATGTTGTAGTGTGGCAGGGCTTATTATACTGCTGAAAGAGGCTACAGATATAAGGGAATATTATATAAGGTAGGTGGTTTAGTAACATTAACATGATTGACAGAACCCCAGGTTTTTCCACAGAACATTGCCCAGAGCTTCACACAGCCTTTACATCATTACCCTTTTTTTCATAGTGCACCGCTGTGCCCTTTATTCCTCGGGTTAGTGCAGCACATGCACCCAGCTGTTGCCATAAAATTAAAGAAAACATCATTTATCAGCAGCCCACGCAGTGAATGGAAATGCATTGTGTTCTGACACCCTTCTATCTTAGCCAGCATTAAATTTCTCAGCAATTCATGCTATTGTAGTCTGTAAGAACGGACAAGAACAGCTAGACTTCTTTCCCCACACATGGTAATAAACCCCAGGGTTCCGTGACTCATGACACTTTCTTGTAGTTGGTCTGACCCAAATAATGTTTTGTCCACGTGGACATGCCGCTATCCACTTTCAGGGCACATTTATGTTATAAACAGACATACGGTGTCACCCAAATGAGGATGGGTTCTCTGTTGAGTCTGGTTCGTTTTAGGGGTTCTTCCTACTTTATCTTAGGGAGTGCCACAGTCACCACTGACTTGCTCACTAGGGACAGACTTGCACTTTTTTAGTCTTACTGTATGTTCTGTAAAGCTGCTTTGTGACAATGTCCATTGTTAAAAGTGCTTTACAAATAAAAATAAATTAAATTGAATTCACACATCACTATCAATTGCCAGTGAGACTAGAACTTTGTTAAACTGGGGATAGAAACACAGAGAGAAAATACCCCACACACAGAAATCTAACCTAAGATTTAATGTAAAGATTCAATGTATTTTTCAGTTATTCATTATTCAATCAATTTGTTTTAATTTTTCTTGCAGCAGTTGAAGTACCGTCATGACGGCTCTTAGTCGGCAGCAATTCTTTCAGGAGCTTCCTTTGGGCTGCTTGCTACCGACTGCCCAACAGGGTCTGCTGCAAGTGTGGCAGGTGTTGATCATGTGTTTGGCATGCAGACTGCTTTGGAGGATCGGTAAGATAAGACGTTAAAACAAAAACAAGGTTGATTTAACTGTGTGTAAATCAGTTTCTGTGTTAACATATAGATCTTAAGACACACAAATAATGAAATGAGTATTAATTTATAGTATTGGTTGATATATTGGGTTCTGTTCTACTTAACAATTACTATTTGAGTAGGCGACTAATTATTCAGTAGTATCTGCTTGTCAGTTTTGGTATCATCATAATGACTGAAAAATGTGTATGTGTATATTTTTAGCTCACTAAAAATACATTTAAATAAATCTATTTATATTGTGTTTGTGTGTATATTACCACCGACAGGTCGCCTGCCTGTTTACATAAAGCATCTCAGCACAATTGCATGTGGTTTTTACACCCTCTACATGTTCTTTGGGTTGCACATGGTGTGGGTGGTGCTGCTCAGTCTTCTCTGCTACCTCATCCTCTTCCTGTGTCGCCACTCCAGCACCCGTGGACCTTTTCTTTCCATCACAGTCCTTATTTACCTTCTGCTGGGGTGTGTTGCATGCAGAATATTTACAGGCATCTTTGTTCTAGAAAAAGTACATATTATGATAGATACATCATGCTCATTAGCAAGCCGTTATAATTTATATTATTTTTTTAATACACTACCATATGACAATAGTATGTTTATACATGAAATATTACATTATATGATAATATAGTACCCCTAATTCCTATATGTTTTTCAGGGAGCTGCATATGATGGACACAAACAGCTGGCACAAAATAAGAGGTCAGTTTATAATGTTGAATACATGATTCTAATTTTGAATAGTGCCAATTTATTTGTGTGCCTATTGTATAAAACGTCTTTCATGTCTACTTGCTGTAGGTTCTCAAATAGTAGTTGCCATGAAAGCGATTTCTCTTGCATTTGACTTGGACGAAGGCACTGTGGAAAATGTCCCTTCTCCAGTGGAGTTTATGGGCTATATTTACTTTGTGGGCACTGTTATATTTGGGCCCTGGATCAGCTTCAGGAGCTACAGGGAGGCGGTTAAAGGAAAAGAGCTTGTAAGTCACTGAGCCATTGTCAAAACGTTGTCCACCAGTCCCCAGTCTCTGCATAAATATAGCTTATAAAGCTCAATCCTTTCTTTACAGAGTTTCTCCTGGTTGATAAAGGTTGTAAGCAGTTGGATCAAAAGCCAGATATGCCTAGTGATCTCAAACTGTGTCACTCCTTACCTCTTTCCTTACTTCATCCCTGTCTTTGGAGACAAACTTCTAAAAAAGTAAGTGATTTGGTGATGCTGTAGGATAAAAGAATAAATGAAAATGAATAAATAAATGAACTCGGGTTGTTTCACAGATCATATGCACAATTATATTTATATTTGATTACATAAAGCTTGTTTTTTGGTTAAGATCATAAAAGTTAATGAAGCAGCAAAACTTACAAAGTGGGCAGTTTTTATTTCGTTCTAATTATTATTTATGCCTTTCTCCCAGTAACAAGAAGCGAAAGAACAGGTAATCTTTCCTTGTACTTCAACATTTACTTTTCACTTCATATGTAATCTAAACTAAACTATGTGATCTAAACTGCACAAGTAAATATATAAAGGTTAACATTATTAGAGATTATTAGATCCAGAGCAGCACTATACAGGATTTGGGTTATACTTATTTGCTTATTTGGAATAAAATATCTTTTAATATCTCTATATTATTACAATGTTCAATTCTATATAAAGTCATGTGACTATGCAAATCAAGCAGTGACTTCTTGTTAATAGCAGCATTTATTTTAATCTTTTCTCTTTTCCTAATAAATTTTCTGTTTTTCTTTTCTTCTACTGCGTCTCAGAGAAGCAGTGACTTCTTGTTAATAGCAGCATTTATTTTAATCTTCTCTCTTTTCCTAATACATTTTCTGTTTTTCTTTTCTTCTACTGCGTCTCAGAGGTTTTTTTGCAAGGTAAAAGAAATAAAGTTCCGATTTCTTTTCTTTTCTCTGTTATGACTTTTTTGTTATGACTGTTATGAACCTCAACCAGTGTTTCACTAATGCCTATTATGCCGTCCAGATGGTTGATGGGCTATGAACACAGCATGGGCTTCCATTTTAGTAATTATTTTGTAAGCTATCTAAGTGAAACAACAACCACACTGTCTGGTGCAGGCTTCACAGAGGAGAAGGATCATCTCAAATGGTTTGTATAAATGCAAAATAACACCGTACCACGGTTTTGGCTTAAAAACGTCCTGCCTGTCCTCATTAACCATTCTTTCTGTTATAGGGACCTTACAATGGTTAATCCACTCAAAGTTGAGTTTCCCAGGTCTATGTCAGAGGCTGTTAGATCCTGGAACCTGCCTATGTCTCAGTGGCTTAACATTTGTACGTTTGATTTTGTAGGTTGGTGGTGGATTTTTCATCTTACATGTGTGGCATGATATCATATCAATTTTTATCACTCTTTTTTTTTTTTGCATATTTAGATGTATTCAAGAAGTCTCTCAAATTCGGGACGTTTCAGGCTATTCTTATCACTTACACAGCCAGCACTTTGCTGCATGTGAGTATCTACAGCCTCTTTTGGCATGTCATTATGATTTGTAAAAAATTACCAACTTTTATTAATATTTTTTTTTATTTTATGACTTACCTGTTATTATTTCAATGTACAACCCTTAGGGATTAAGCCTTCACATTGTAGCTGTATTATTTACCCTCGCCTTCATGACATATATTGAGTATGGTGGGTATTTACAATATGTTTACCTGTAATTATATAGAATATTTATTTATAAAACTGTTAATAAAAACATATATTATTATTATATATTACTGTTGTATTAATATATATTGGTTAATAGCATGGCAGCTGTTCAGTAATTGATTGCCATCATAATGTTTGCAGAGTTGAGGAAAAGACTGTCCATCATCTTTAATGCATGTGTCCTTTCTAAAAGATGTCCATCAGACTGCAAACACCAAAACAAAAAGGTGGGGAAAAGATTATATATTCAAGTCAAGTTTTCTTTATGTTTGCACTGGGGTTTCAGGTGTATTTGTTTTCTAAGGTAAACTTACCGCTTCTATATGTATTCTAAAAAATGTATTTATTATCATTAAAGCTATTACAACTGAGTTAGAGGTTGCATAGAATAGTTTTAGTACATTAGTATTAATAATATTAGTATAATATTGTGGATAAAGTAATTGTACATCATAAGTTTGTAAAATATTTAAGGCTGAATCAGTCTAAATGAACCCAACTGTATCTGTTAACTGACTACACAATGTGACACACAACGTGTGAAAAGTAGAAAAGAAATATTAATTTTATGGTTCAAAAAGTAGAGTATGAGGGACTATAAAAACCCTATTTATGACCACTAATCTTATTTACACCTTTTTTTCTTTCCTATCTCCTTACAACAACTTCTAATAAAATATAAACAAGTTAATTATTTACGCTATAACAATCATGACCAAAATAAAGTAGTTACATTAATGGTTGAATAAATGTTTACACTGCCATGTGACCCAGTTTGGTGGTTAGAAATAAACCGCCTTTCTTTATATCTTACCACCTGCTCGAGCACATGGTATAAAAACTTTCCCATCCCAGTGCACAGCTAGTTCAGAATTACAAGAAATGATCTTTTTAGAAATATATTACATATTTGCAGGGAATTTAACTGCATTAAATCTAAAATGCTTTTTAAGGCCTTATTGATAGCTTAGTTTTAATGTTAGTCAGGATGACTCACTGCTGCAGTGGTTATAATCATACATTTTTCATTATCATAATTGCCCGGTACACCGCAGCTTAACATAATTGTTCTCATTAGCATATCTGCATATCTTCTCTTATGTTCTTCTTAGGCATTTTGGGTGTATTTCATCAATGCAGTGTTCAGTGTGCTATCAGTACTGCATCTCACCTACCTGGCCTCGGTGTTTGGCACCAGTGCTGATATAGATTCATATGAGGTATAAGAGCTTGTTTTTCTAACAGAATTTGTAAAAAATTTTTTAGTTATAGTGTCAAACACCAAAAAAAATTATATGGCCGAATGTTTATGGACACCTTACCATGTGACCCACGTGTGATCCTTTTCCAAACGATTGCCACGGAGCTGAAGGCATACAATTGTATAGGACGTCTTCAGTGTGCTGTAACATTACAATTTTTCCAACACTGTTCAAGCATGACAAAGCCTGTGAGCCCATGAGCTTTATAAAGACATGGTGTATTAATGTTAAAGTGGAAGAACAAGTGTCCGACACAGAGCCTTGACCTGAACCCCACTTACCATGTTCAGCGTAAACTGTAATACCAACTGCACCCCAGACCTTCTCACTTATACCAGTGCCTGATCTCACTAATGTTCTCGTAGCTAAATAATCACACATTCCCACAGTCATGCTCCAAAATGTAGTGTAAATTCTTATAGAAAGAGTGGAGTTTATTATAACAGCAAAAAGGGAAATAATCCTGTAATAAAATGTTCAGAATCACAGGTGTTTGTAATAGAGGTCCACAAACTTTTGGTCATATTGTTTAAGAGCTAAGCAAACATGAAATATATTAAAAACACTAAAATTATAAAACTTTGATCCCTTTTTTATCATTTAATCCACAGGATGATATGGCCAGTCAGACTATTCATAAATGGAATGAACTAAGCTGGACGAGTCACTGGCTGACTTTTGGCCTCTGGGTTGTATACCGCATTATTATGTAAATACAGACTAACTTTAAATGGACAGGTATCTACACTTCTACAGATGATTTATCATTTACATCTGCAGTGTTGAAAGCTAAAGTACCTAATACTTCACTGTGAATTCCATACGAACTGGAGTACTAAAGAAAAAGGCTGTTTGAATGGCAGAACAAGTTGAGTCCGGATGCTGTGGCACACAAGTGTCTCTGTGGCTTGTTTACACATTCAAAGAACACATCATTCTTCCAAGAACAAACAGAAAGCTGCTTTTATTCATTTTCTGTATATGTAATAATACATATTATTAATGTTATAGTACAAATAATTATTTATGATATGACAACAACTAAATGATTTTAATCAAAAAATTGTACATACACTTTAAAACATATATATTCTTGTTTATAATTTACACTGATAAAGGAATTTGGGGGGGGGTTCGGTTGGTAAGTTGGTTGATTAATTCATTTTTATAGTACTTTATAAATAGAAATCTAACATTCCATCAGTTATTTTAAAGAAACACTGAAATGCATGATATCAGTCTGGTTGGCTTTGATATTGTTTAGGATCAAAAGCAAAAGGCTGATAAAAAAGAAAAGCAATTGTGGTCAAGTGCTAGCGCAGTGGTTAAGGTGTTGGACTGCTAACCGGCGGATGGTGGGTTCGGTTTCCAGCACCACCAGGTTACCACTGCTGGACCCCTAAGCAAAGCCTCTAACCCCAACTGCTCAGTTGGATAATTAAAATAAATGTAAGTCGCTCTGGATAAGGTCGTCTGCCAAATACTGTAAATATAAGTCAGTTCATTCTCAGTTTAAAAACGCTGAGCTTACAGTTGTACTCGGTCACATTTAATTCAATTAAAACGTTGACACAGATATTAAATAAGCAATAATTAAATGAATAGAGGGCCAAAGTTCAGCACATATATTATTGTATAAATTAATTGTGTGCTGTGTGAAAACATCTGCACACAAAAATGGGTTCTTTGTTTGGAAAAGGAGGACCAACACAAATAACTTACAGCACAAGTTCATTGCCTATTATATATATATTATTGTGAAATAGTATAGATGATGGAGTGTTTATAGGATTTCATTAGATATTTAAATATTTAGTCAATGGTAAATTTTTGCAGGTATGTATTTGAATTATATCAGTTATTTATTTTTTATTCTTATGCATTTTAGCACGACTGTGAAACAGATTTTTTGGTTGTTTTTGAATGTTTTTTTTATTTATTTGCATAGCTGCAGTTTTAACATTATCATGCTTGATTAGTTTGATTAGCTGATTCACATAAGGATGTGCCAAACAGAGCTACTCATTAATATTTAATGATGTTCATACAGTGTACTTGTTTGTGTATCTCTTTGTAATAATATATGTCCACTCAGTATCGTTTTTGTATTTATAATTTTCCTTTCCTAAAAAACTCAATAAAGACTTTATATTACATACAGTTACTTTGTGTGTGGACTGTTTTGGACCACAGGACTGCTGTGTTTTTCAAACTAGCAGTAATAACAACACAGTCCTCTGCTTGATATACGTATATGAGACACATGCACAATATGGAAAAAAAAGTATTAAGTCTCCTGACCATAGCATCTGTGTGTTTTTCTAATGATTTTATTCCAGATTTTAGTCCTATTCAATAACCGCCACATTTCTGGAAGTACTTTCTTCTAGATTTTTTAGACTAATGTTTAGGTTGCAGTCGGTAGATATATATATATTCATAATGCAAAATATACCTCTGCAGTAAATTGATCGTCCGCTAGGTGGCAGCAGCGCGCAATACAGTTCCTGTGACTTAGTAAAAAAACTGGTGAAGAAGAGGAAGCTGTTAGTCCATGTGGAACAAGATGGCGTTATCATCCCGTTTGTTTTTGTGTAGCCGCTTTGGTCGAACTGCAGCCGCTGCACTGCTCAATAATAAACAACCGACAGGTCCGCTTATGTGCAGATGTTTTGTTTCCGTTAGCCAAAGAAATCGTGAGTACAATAAACGAGCTTGTCATGTCTTGTACATAAATCGGTACACAGAGAGGTCACTAGTGAGTTATTCAGGCATGTGATCATAACGAGCAATTCATAACTTACATTTTTAATAAATACCTTTAAAAAAAAAAAAAACTCGATTCGTTTTCTATGCATTGAACAGCGCCAGCAGACTTTGTCTGGATTCTACTTCTAATGAGCGGTGTTGTCATGGACGTCTTTATAAAATAAATAGATACAAATGTTAGATTGCTTTATTAAAGAGAAAACCTGTAAAAGTGAACAACTGCAAAAACATATAATGCTGGAGGTCAAGTATAGCAGAGCAAAACTCAGTGCTTATGACCTTAAGTATTGGGTCAAGTTGCAGTGTCCCCGGTGTCCACAACACACAAGCGTACAACATTAAAATGGTTAAAATCACAATATCTGTATGAATGACTTCTCTTTCCTACACCAGACGGTCTAATTCAGGCTGCATTTACACTGCAGGTCTTAAAGCCCAATTCCGATTTCGAGACTATATCCGATTATTTGGACGACCTGCTTACATCATCTTTTAGAACTGACCCGTATCCGACATCTGCGTTTACACTATGCACAACACAACAGCCCAATTAGACATGCTGATTAAGGAGGTAAAAACGGATAATCGATGAACACAATGGACGAAGACGACATAATTATTCTGTATTTTGCTTTTCACACCAGTATATCGGTGTTGGTGTCCACCCGAGTTGACATCTGCGCCACCGTCGTTTTTTCAACGACGCTTGACTCGCATTGACGGGTGAAAATCGGAACTGTGCTTTCATGGCAGATGCTAATATCCGATTCAAATCCAATTTATTACCACATATGAATAAGGCCTGAAACTGATCTAAAAATATTGGAATCCATGTGCTTTTTCCTGCTTCCTTTCCTGTTGTCGATCATATCCCATCTGTGCCACATTGGAGGAAAGAAAATCGGAATAAATGTGGTGTAAATGCGGCCTTAGTCGTGTTCAGTGTTATTCTAAAAGAGGTCAGCCTTATGTATTACTTTTTAAAAAAGGGGTGTGACATTTTTCATTCCAACCAAGCAAAAGCCACACCTTACATTTATTGAGATCTAATTAGATCAACTATTTAAACAGGTGGAATCAGGTGTGGTTCCTGCTAGTTTGGGATAAAAACTTGCATCCACACCCCTCCGATTGTGTATAGGAACAGACACACCTAGTTTGAAGCTGAGATTGTCTGTCTATCCCTGTTTCTTTCTATCCATCTGTGTCAGAGTTACAGTTCAAACTGGATGAGCAGACGGCCCACAGCAGCCTCGACCTGTTCAAGAAAGACACTGGTGTGATTTACCGAATGCTGGGTCTAGATCCAAGCCATGTCCAGGATTCCCATCTGCGTTTTCGGGACTGGGCGGTCGTGTTTGCCGACAGCCATGTCGACTCTGGATGTCACTACTGGGAAGTCACAGTTAAAAAGTCACAGGAGTTTCGCATTGGTGTTGCAGAAGTGGCGATGTCTCGTGATGAGTGCATAGGCACAAATGCCACCTCGTGGGTCTTCTCCTACATGCACAATAAGTGGTACGCCATGACCACCAACAAGCAGGTGCCTGTGTCGCTGGTGGGGAAGCCGGATCGAGTGGGTCTGTTTGTAGATTTTGAGGCTGGCAAGCTCAGTTTAGTCGATCCACAGATCGAACAAGTGGTGCACTCGATGAAGACCCATTTCCCCTCACCAATCTGCCCAGCTTTTGCACTGTGGGATGGTGAAATACTCACACACTCTGGGTTAGAGGTGCCATCAGGGCTTAAATAAAGTTGACACATGCTTTCTTTAACTTTTAAAAAAAATCAATAAACAAAAAAGATCAAGATCAAAAAAGCAATAAAGAAAGTCTGTGTCCCATGTAAAAAAGCAGTACTTTATGTCTCTGGAACATTAACTGAGATAGTAAGCAGACAGTTTAGTCAAATCTCCACCTAAACCTTGTGGTTAAAATGTTGATGAGCCATGAGACTGTGCATGTAAACGAGCATTGGACACATTAGCAACATTATGCTGTTGTACTATGTATTTTATAAAACTGTTATGTATTCTACTGATTCCAGAAGATAAATGTATGACGATGTTCATATAGTATCGTATCATATTCGTATGTGTTCAATAAATGAATCTGTTAAGCAGTAACCTGTCTTTATTTTATGTTTTATTTGCACAGTTATAAAATACATTTATTGCAATAGAAGCTCTGGTCTGATTGTTACTTGAATTTTAGAGTGTAAATGTTCAATTTTGTGCAGTCAACAGAAATATAAATAATTTTTGTGCATGACACAGAGTGTATATATTCTGGTACAAACAATGCAGAGTTCTCGAGTGCAAAATTAAGTCAACCAGGTTTGAGTGTGTTGTGGTTATTGAGTACGAGAGTATGTCTTTCTTTAACATTTAAATACAACCTTGCTTTATTACTAAATATACACAAAAATATATGCACATACGTATTTACAAGCAAATGTACAACTGCTGCATGCTTTGAACAGTAGTTTCACAGTAGTCTATTTACCGTACTTGTAAAGAGGTTATCTCTCTAACATAAGTAGATTTATGGCAGACATTTTCTCTAAAGTATGGTAAAGTAAGGTTTTGGAATTAAACTTTGTGAGAACAAGTTATACAGTGTTATAGTTTAAATTGAGCTGTTATATAAGTCGAATATAATAGCAAGCAAATGTGCCTATTTATGGCAAAGCCACTTCACTATTTACTCCTATTACATCTATGCTGTGTTGTAATATATAATATTTCCTGGTGTCAGCTGGAACGAAAGACTCAGGATTCCACACAAGCCGTACGAATGTAGCCTGATACGTTGATTGAAAGCTGTGTTTATGTGCATTGTTTGATATCATTCGATAATTCTGTAGCGTAAGACTTAACAGTATATCCGTATCAATAGCACAGCTGTTCCGTGACCTTTCGTCTAAATGACACACTCTTAATGTATCATCTTACATGGAATGCATTTCCATTATACACTCGTGTTCTCTTTTACACAAACCTCTCCAAAGCCTCCATGTTTCCCAGTACTTCTGCATCTAGAGCTGTCTCACCGTGAGTGTTTGTACTGATCTGCTCAGGCATCAGAGTGTGGGAGTAAATGCTCTGATATTCCTTTAACACTTCAGCCACACTGTCCTGACCAAATTCTATGGCATCATCCAGAGGAGTGTTGCCCCACCTAAGCAATAGACACATGATAAGTGTCTGGTCACTTTTTTTTACCATAAATTTGTAGAAATTAAAAAAAAAAAAATTCACCTGTCCTTAACATGAGGATTTACTCTGCATGTCCCTGTTAAGAACTTCACAGCTTCCAAGTGGCCTAAAATACAACCAGGCACTGAATGCACCATCATCTAAATCAATCACAGAATAAGTAGTATATGGCTAAATTAGTTGTTTACCTTCAGCAGAGGCTAAATGCAGAGCAGACCGAGAATCATAATCCCTCAAGTCCATATCCACTGCTGACAAAGCAAACCTGCAGACATTAAATAATAACCATAACCGATTTCAGCATAAACGAATAGCTGGATTAGAAAAAAATATTAGCGTGTAAATATAAAACTGTACATTGTCCCAGGTCAAATATAAAACACTATTTTTCAGGAATAATGGATGTCTAAGGGCAGCAGGTCAAAGGTACATCATTCAGTGACATTTTAGTGCGATGCTTTGCAGATTCTTAAGTCAGGTATTTGTCAATTAAGCAAACAATCTGTATAATTGTGTTCATTTTTCCAGATTAATTATATTCCCACAACTGCAGGTAAGTTAAAGGATTTCTCGACTGCATAGTTTGTATTACCTCATTTATAGCTTAATCACAAAACTTTTTAACTTTTCATTTATTAAATGATATTTTTCCCTCAGGATCAAAGACACTATGATAATTGCATAGGAATCAATATTAAGTTAGTAACTAAACTCTGAAGTACACAGAGCCTGAAAGTTTCTGTGGTAAAAGTTCCAGAAAGGAAACCAGCCAATTAAATTTACGTCTAGTCTAGGATTTTTTTACCTTTTGAGTGCTGAGACGTCTCCACTGTATGCTGCAAACATCAGCTCAATCACAGCTTTGTTCTGTAATAACACATGACAGAGTCTATACTTAAACGATTTTATTCATAAATCTATTATGTGTAGCTATTCTCAGTTGTCCCAACAGTCTGACGACCGTTCTTGATGTAAAATCTTCATCCACCCAAATCGAAAGTGGTGGCTCATGGTTAAGGTGTTGGACTGCCAACCCAAAGATTGTGGGTTCGATTTCCAGCTTCACCAAGACACCACTGCTGGACCCCTGAGCAAGGCCCTTAACTCTCCTTTGCTCAGTTGTAGAAAAGAGATAAATGTGAGTCGCTCTGGATAAAGGCGTCTGCCAAATGCTGTAAATTTATCTTTTTGATATTTGGTGCCAGTTTACCAGGAAGTGACGATATCTTTCTCTTTGACTAGTTGTACAAAAACGCTGCTTTGTTTGCAAATGTTTTATGCTTTATTCCAGTTTTGTGCATACGTTCTATTTGCATCTTTGGATGGAAACATACCTACTGAAACCAAAAAACCCAACCTTGTTCCAGAATGACAATAGCTCTATGCACAAAGCAAACATTGTTTGATATGATTCGTTGTGGAACAATATGAGTGTCCTTCACAAAACTCTGACTCTGACTAGCCTAACCTCACTAATATTATTGTGTTGAAAAGGTTCACAATAATCTTCATAGCCTTGTTAAAAAAACCTAGTGAAAAGCATTTCCAACAGAGTGGAGGTTATTATAGTTATAGTTAAATGTATTGTCCATATGTTTTATGGTAAATAAAATGGCTAACACAGTAAAAGTAATGTGTATTTATAAGATGTGGCTCTGTGAGACCCACCCTCTCATGACCAGACTGTCTGCGAGGATCCAGTTTTTTGGCAAAATGTCTCAGGTTGTCATAATTATGGAAATTAAACAGAGAAACCAGCTCCTGAAAAACAGCATTGGTAAAACAGTATACATTTAATACAGTTAATATCAGAAAATAGTATCACTGGCTTGTGTGTGTGTGTGTGTGTGTGCAGATGTGTTAATGTAAGATTATGTGTGTACCTGACAGAAGTGCACACTTCGTACACTGTTACCCACACGATCGATCGGTGGGGACCAGCACATCACTCCCATGACATTAGGAACTACCAATAGCACAGCACCAGACACTCCTGACTTAGCTGGCAGGCCAACCTTGTGGAGAGAAACGTCAAAACGTTTACAAAAAGGTCTTTCAGAAGAAATCTGCAAGGTAAATATTTCACATTTAGAGCATGTTTGTGCTTACATGGAAAGCAAACTGGCCAGAGAAGTCATTCATGCCACAGGAGTGCATGAGAGAGAGTGTGTTTCTCACAGCTTCTGCGCTCAGTACACGCTCGCCTGTGATTGGACAGATTCCTCCGTTAGCTAGAGTAGCAGCCATCACACTCCCTGATTCACAGGTAACCTCAATGGAACAGAGCTGGTACGAAACAGAAGGGCAGACATATAGTATACAGTCAAAGTATATTTGTTCTTGGTTTTTTATGTAAAAAAAGAATTCATTACCTGAAAGTAGAAATCAAGAGCTGACACCATGTCTAGACTGTTAGGGAAACACTAAAGAGCACACACAATTTAAAAAGTTATACATTTGTTCACAGCTATTATAAAAACATTTCCACATTTTGTAACCTTTTTGTTTCTCGTACTAAATATGACCATTTCTGCGTTTTCTCCAGGATCCCAGCTTTCCTACCACTTTTGCAAGAAAATAAAGTAGCTGCATGTGACAAATAAAGTAGAGTGTGTATGTAAGTGTGTGTGTAAAATGGGCTCTAAAATGGTGGATTTCTGCTTCCCAGCAGAGCTCCTTGTTTAGGCTTTGGATCTACTGCAAAGTTGACTGGCATGAAGTGGTTCCTTATGATAAAGAAATGAATGTAATGCTTTGTAATGTATTGTAGAGATGGATAAAAATACATTTAGTTATCTCTGGCAGGACATACTGTACTAGTCGACTATTAATTATAAAATAAATAATAAAAAAAAAATTTATTATTTAAAAAGGCTATTTTTCAGAGTGATCACAAAAGTTTCAAATGTAGTGGATAAAGGTTAGGTTAAAACTAGTATTTTTTCAAAATAATAAAAAAAAATTATATATATATATATCACTCACTTTTTTTTCCTTTAGATAATAACCGATTGCAAAGTTTCTATCCCCTGTCTCTTTTTCTGACTGAAACCTATAAATAGTAAAATCCATGAAAATATATAAGAGCATTCTATTAATAGAAAACAATAGATAATGTCCATCATCTTAATAAAGCAGGTATAAGTTTAAATATTTATATAGTGACTTACGTTGCATTACTGAAACCTACATACTCCCCACCTGCCATTCTTTTCATATAGTCCATTATCTGTGGGATCGACAGTAATTAATAAGTAATTAGTAAGTAAGACAAAAGTGGTTTTTATAAATCATCTTGACATTTTGCGACTATTGGACTTACATAATCAAATTTCTCTGACTTTTTGAATCCAGGCTGAAAAGAAAAGTAGAGAATAAATATGTTTGTCGTTTGTGTATAATTACACAATGAAATTAATTTGCAACTCCTGTTTGTAAGCTTAATTTAAGCATATAAACAAAGATGATGAATTAAATATATATAGACATATTAAACATCACTGCAAATAAAACAGTGACACTATAGTTAATGGTTTAACTGTGCAAATAAAAATAGCACAAGAGCAGCATGTTAAGGGACAGTGACAGCTAGTGGGTCTCTACTTTCCTATAAAGTTGTATTCTAATGTGCAAAGCTGCATCTGTAGATTGTGTAGTCGTGTCCAAATACACTATATGGTATGTGGTAAGACATCATTTGACATCCCTGGGAAGTTTGTACTAGGAAAATATGTCCAATAATTTATCAGGGTCGTCAGCTAAGCCTCTAGACATTCAATCCTGTCATTATAAGATTCTATTTGAAATGCAATTTTAAGGCAGCAGGTGCAGATGTACCACTTGGATCCCCCAATGTTTTCAGCTTGTCCTACTCTTAATGCGCTATGTAATGTTTTAACACAAGGTGGCACTGTACACATGTTTTACTAGATTACTAGGCTTAAGAAAGTCTTTAAAGAAACATTATCACCTTTGGCATCACAGCCCATAAATTACCGTTGCAGTCCCGACAACCATCCTAACCATTAGAGAGACCTTTAATGCTTTCTGGCTATCAGCTGAGACAGTACAGGACACCCTTACTGTGTTTCAGCTGTCGCAACACACCACTATGGTGAGCTGTTTTTTTCTCTTTATAGTCAGGTAATAAAAACTGAGCTGAAGATTCAGTATTCCATGAAGTCCAGCGGGGGATGACATGCACTATTGGGAAAGGTTAGTGTGGCGCAGTCTGACTATTAAATGTCTCTGCCATAAAAATACACCCCACATGTCTGCTGCACTTCTCTTATAAAAGCCTTCTCAGGCAGTTCAGTTTGGACAACTTAAACAAACTTTTATTGCTGTATCAGATCATGTGAAATCATTACATGTGAAATAATCTTCTTCTCTCTCTTCCCTCTCATTCATCTATTTTGGCAGCTGCTCTATGGCACATCCATGCTGACACATCTCTTACCACCTCCCAATAAGTAACACTTATTAAAGCAGGGGGTGAAACAACCCCCAGCCCACTCACACTTTGTCATCTGTTCTAACAGAGACTGTAAACAAAATCTGTCCTCATCATTAAGGCATTTATTGGATTGTTCTGGTGAACATTTTGGTGCTGCAGCTGAAGTGCACACTGCTGGTGTGTGGTGGGTGTTAACACGTTATAGAGATTGTGAATAGGAATGATTATACCTTCAGAAGAGAGCTGATCACTATGGCCCCTGCATTAACCATCGGGTTATGAGGCTTTTCTAATTAGAAGCAAAACAGTTAATACAATTGCAAAAAACTAAGTAAAGTATGTCACTGCCTTGTTTATGTTAATTAATTGGATTTTTACACATATACTAAAACGTTGTGTTTATATTTAACTGTCTTACATACATCAAAACAGATACAATGAGCAAGATGTAAATATAAATTATTCTCACCATCCTCATTTAGACTTAATTTGTTAAATTTGACACCACTTGGCTCTTTTCCTACGTATGTATGCACATGCTCAGTTCCAAAGTCATGGACTGCCAGAGCATACTCAAGCGGCTTTACACACGACTGCAAACAGAACGGTTCCATTGTGTCTCCTATAGAGTGTCTGATAGAGATAGATAGAGAAATTAGAGAAATTAATAAAGAAAGAGAGAGAGAGAGAGAGAGAGTGATGTAGAGAGTGAAAGCATGAAGAAGCATTCTAGATATTTTCTCACCTCTGCCCATCAACAGTGCACAAAGACACACCCCATAGACCAGGGCTAAATTTGGCAAGTTGGGGAATGTAGTTGGCTACCTGTACATACACACAGATGCATGACAAGGTCACTGATGTACTAGAAGTACTGATAAAGAACCTATGAACATTTGTGTGCGTGTGCATGTCTGTGAAACTCACCTGGCCTCCTTGTTCAGTTTGGGCGTTATAGTACAGTTGGTTTATATTGGATGCAAATGTCATGAAATCTGGAATGATAAACTTCTTCTGGAAGGCTTGAGTGAGCAAGACAATATTGCTTCCAGCACATCTACAACAATACATACCCATTGATACAAAACAGTTAACTGTCTATTTACTTTTACAGCATTTTGCAGACACCCATATCCGGAGCCACTTACATTCTCTTTCATACAACCGAGCAATTGGGGGTTGAGCGCCTTGCTCAGGTGCCCAGCAGTAGCAACTTGGTGGTGCCGGAAATGAAACCCTGATCTAGCAGTCTAACACCTTAATCACTGCGCTACCACTTCCCCAAATGTATTAAACCATATTATCACCAAGTTTTATAAATCTTAATGTGAAAGTAAAAGTAATAATGAGGAAAATTCTAGCTTAGTGGTTAAATTGTTGAACTGTTGATTGGAACATTCTTGGAGGTAAGAGGATAAAAAAAATACAATGGGCTCTCATGACAAAATATTAATAACTATGTGTACATGCTACTGTAAATTATTAGAGGAAGGACACATGGGTTAACAGCATAGCGCACATCTTGTTATAGCTGAACATACCTCAGCTATCATTCATATTATGCAATCACACACACAAATACACACACACGCAAACAACAGGTGACTCAGCGTTTACCGCCAAATGTGCGTAGTCACTAAGCATGCATTGCTGAACGTGTTTATATGTGTGTTTTTTCTCAGTGTAAAACTTTAGTAAGAGCTGTGGTATAAAACGCCAGATATTACTGATGGGATTACATATTTTTTTGGATATACTTATTAAATATATGCCTACCATCACACATGCTGCATACTGTGTACGTTCAAAATACATTGTTAAATAAAAACTCTTTTTTTACAACAAATGTGTATAAAGGAAATAAATAAAGAAAAAATAAAGCCTATGATCTTTATCTTAAACTCAAATGTCCTCAGCGTATAGCCAAGTAAAAATTCCTTATTATACCAGCACTAAAGAATAAATAACAATGAAATAAATGCTTATGCTACAAAAGATGTAAAAAGACATTAAAAAAGATACCGTGTATTAGAACACACTGTACCAGAAATCTTTGTGTTTATTAATACACATAATCACTTCTTTCTTTCCAATTTTTTTACACCATTTTGTAGTATAACCATTTCTTCAGGTAGCGAACGTTTATTTTTTAGTATATTATATATAGTACAAATAAAGCTTAAGAATCATAATCAAGTCCTAGTGCACCAATAAAAAATTAAAAGCTGTCAGTGTTATTTTTTGGATCTTTTGGTTTTTTTTCTTCTTTTTGATTCTAGCTACAATCCTGTATGCACACATGCACACTTACTTCCTGAAGAGCTCTTGGTCCATCATTGCTGTCCCAGCAGATTCATGCACTGCATGATGGAGCTGATGCATGCAGTCCCTCAGTCGAGGGTCAGAAGTCAATAACCCTGTGCTCTCCAGTTCCTGAAAACACAACCAGACAAATTTACTTCCTTTAACTTTAAATTGACATGTGGATTATTTACTAATCTGCTTGTAGTAAGTTAAATTTGTATATTTAATACATTCAGATCTCTGCTTTTAGCAGCTAAATTATAGACTAAAGCAGAGCTAAAAATAAAGTAGTAAAAATAGGACATGTCCTGTTTGAAGAAATACATAACTGCAAAATTGTGGCACGAATACAGAGCATCTACAGTGTCTGCTATGGGATATTAAGACGCACAATGTTCTAAATATAATCCTAATTACTACCTTGCACACTGAAAACTACAACCTTCAAAAAATATAACAAGCATCACATTTCAGGAAGGATTTTTAAAATATATCTGTCATGTAAATTCAATTTAGACATTTTTTTGCCATAGTCCTATAATGAAAGTGAATTACATTTCTTAATCATATCCTGCAGCACCCTGATCTTGAAAGACAGTGATAATTTATATGTTTTATAGTTAACTAATAAGTAACAAATTACACACATTTCCTTTTTTAACCTTCTGGTATTTTATTTCAATTTTATTATTTCTCAAAGTCTAACAAAAAACTTACACTGATAAAGCGTCCCACTGAGATTTTTTCCTCTCCTTTAGTAACTGTGTAAAACAGGAGGTCTTCCAGGCCGGACCCTGCAATTTTACTAACATAAATCACAACAATTGTGAAAAACAACCTATTATGTGACACAGATCAATCTAATGTTTCGAGAAATTATTCTGTTTTTATAAAAAGGATTGAAAAACGATAATATTATAAAAAGTCAACAAAAGAAATTATGTGCAAAATTGTTTGCCTACTATCTAAATGACCGAGATGGCATCCCTAAAAGTACAGACAAGTAGTAGCAAGAAATTTATATATATATATATATATATATGGGTGATATGTCACAATACAAAAGCTGGTCAAAGTAAAGTGTGTACAAAATGTATTATACATTATATTTATTATAAACTCAGAAATAAAACATCCAGAAGTAAAATATCTTTACACACATCATTTGACCAAACATGTGGTACATCTTTTTACCTGTCCATTTCTGTCTCTATGTCCAGGATCACATGCTGATGACGCGGATTCTGGGCGAGTGTTGTGCTGGTGCGCATCAGCCGAATCAGGCTCGTTCGGAACAAGTGTCCATTTCCGTTTGCCAATTTTCTGGTTTGTCTAAAGAGCGAGACACCAGCGCTGATCGCTCCTAAATGCTTTAGGCAGAGCATTATCAGTGGCCAAACAATAAAGAAATCCCTCTACTGTAAATATAAATTCTTCCCTGTCTGCCAGTGTCCACAGGTGGCTGTCTTTTCCAGTCACTGATCAGTCAGTAATGTTGTTAACTGTCAGCTGCAGTTCAGGAGTGTATGCACATGTGACTTCACACTATAAGTGGAGCTAGAAATACTAAGGGAGGAGGTGGCAATGCCAGTGTTGCTGGGCCAATGACCAAGAGCGTGGAGACCTGACCTAATCCCAAACTTGGCAATGGTGATGATTCACTCTGTCTTGGAAAGATATCAGTGAAATGTTGCATGGTATAAGAGACACCATTAAAGAAAGGGTGTATAAAATCAAAGTACCTAACATCAAAGTAATATTAATATAGTGATACAATTCAGATGAAATATTTATTTAGTTACATTGTATCAGTGTGGATATATAAGAAAATGTCAATTCAAACGGTTTTAGCTATAAAACTTAACCTGTTGTTTCATTATAAGATTAATTTTTAATTTACTTAGTTATACTTTTAATAATTACCATCACCGCTAAAAAGAAAAAAAACCTTAGAATCATGTGTAAAATATTAAACAGATATAATTCCCTTAGGAAATGTAGCAAGCTATGCTACTGCAACATGGCAAATGTAGCTCATTAAAAATTAGTTAATATTTTCATTTTTACATGAACTGGTGGTTTATCTTAAATAAATCTGAATAGTTTCTAGATATTTATATAGGTGTTGGAAATAGAATACTGACAGTTAGTGGTCGGAGAACAAATAAATAAATTTTACTTTCAAGCAGGTTAAACTTCCTGCCTAAAAGTTAAAAACAATGAGGCTATCTATTGGTTGGCTGTTGTTTGCAGACTAGTGATTTTCAATGGTTGTGTTAACAAACAAATTTGTGAATCACGTCATCGTCTGCAGCAAAAGTTGACAGTAATACACAAAAAAGTTGTTTGCCAACTGCCATAAAACAAGAGGAAGAAAAATCACTGTCATACAGAAGTACTTTTGTCAGCCACACAGCTCCATGAATGGCTAATGGGATGTGCAACAAGCATTTCTGTGATGGCTACAAACATTTGGTCATTTTGTGTACATGCTAAATGTACAAAAGTTTTAAACATTAATGATATCATACTAGCAAACATTGGGTCATATTTTGTACATGCTAAAGATACAAAAGTTTCAGACATTAATAATATTACCCTAGGGCAGCAGGGTGGCTAAGTGGTTAGCACTGTTGCCTCACAGCAAGAAGCGGTTCACAAGTTCGATTCCAGGGCAGGGGCCTTTCTGTGTGGAGTTTGCATGTTTTCCCTGTGCTTGCTTGAGTTTACTTCGGGTACTCCGGTTCCCTCCCACAGCTCAAAAACATGTATGTTAGGTTGATTGTTGATTTTAAATTGCCCATAAAAGTGAGTGTGTGTGGCCCTGTGATGGAATTGCAACCTGTCCAGGGTGTACCACTCCTGCCTTTCCCCCCTTTCAGAGATGGCTGGGATAGACTCCAGCAGATCCCTGTGACCACGAATTAGGAAATACGTGAGTATAAAAGATGAATGAATAATATCTAGCAAACATTTGGTCATTTTGTATAAATGCTAAAAGGGGCAGCACCGTGGTGTAGTGGGTTAAGGCGCCGGCACCCAAATGTGCAAGTTGTTGTGCTCCGGCGACCCAGCACGGGTTCCCCTCCACTTCCACCCATCTTTCTCTCCAATTTTATCCTTCTGTCCTACCAATAAAGGCAAAAAATGCCCTAAATAAATGCTAAATGTACAACACACATTAATGATATCACCCTAGCTGTAAAAGTACAATTTAATACTTTTATTCGCAGTAGTGTACAATTAGAGAGCACTTAGATCAGTGCAAATTCATCACACGCATGTCACCCTGGGATCAGCTGCTTTTTAAGTTGACACATTGATGATGTAGCTGTGTTTATTTGCCATGATGCAAGGCCATCCAGAGTAATTTGTGCAAATGCTGAGTGTTGTGATTACAAATCAGGTTACTAAAGACACCCTGACCTACTAAGCCGTTTAGGGGAAAAAATGACAACCAATTTATTCTATGATATTTTTATTAATGATTCTGTATGTTTGGGATAAAAGGAGAACATGCTTCAAAAATTCTCACCTTAGAGCTCCAGGTTTATCTTTTTAGTGCCCAGTCAGGTTTGTCCTCACCCATTCAACCGTGTTACATTATAAATAACGTGGTAAGAAAATAAGGACACCATGTTTTCAGAACAGCACACCAGGTTTCCCTTGGAGCTCAAATCCCTAGGAGTTCAGCCATGGAGAAGGCACTAGAGAGATTCTTAATTAGATTTAGTTCACAGACAGTAAATCAAGTAAAACTACAGATTAAAATATGGTTACTTATGCACGGTTTAATTTTATTTTAAAGCTCTCATCTGTTTTTTTATTTTTATTTTCTTTAATCACAAGATTTGGCGTTACTACGTATGCAATTTATACCAATTCTCTTTGGTGTAGTGAACGCTGGTTATATTTCCCATCCAGTGAGTGCCCCCTGGTGGGTATTCATGTAACTGCATCGGTGTAGAATGTTGATGCATTGAGTAATTAGTAATCTGTGAAGTTCTACATTTGTTATTATTTATCAGTTCTAAATAACTTCTTTATAGTAGATTTGCTTATCATGCTTTATTACAAAACCAGATTATTGAAGCTGATGTATATTTAAAATGGTTAGTTTTATCATAGGAGTTTCTAATAATAAAACAGGGATTTTCACATGGATGAATCTTTTGAATGAATCTCTTTTTTGTTAGAAACGATCTTAAACTCTATAAAGCCTTTAGGGGGCGCACTGCACCCATTTACATCCATAGACAGATCAGTAGAGTCACAGTAACACACGGTCGGTACTCAGTAAATTATGTGGTTAAGCCTCACCTCCCTAACGTCAAATACCACTGCAGACCTGTCAAAGCCAACCAGTGTAATCAATGGCCCCATATAGAGTCACAGCTGGTCTGATTACTTAAGCAAAACAGAAAGATCTTGCCTCCTGTCTGTAAAAATATCTTGCATTTGAGTTTTCTACGAATTCTCTATAAGGCTTGGACCAACAAAGCCACCTAGACTAGTCTACAAACCTCCACATAGGATTAGTTAAAAGCATGTTGGTTCCCCACACCCTAAAGTTATTCCTCTTATCTTCTCACTTCAGCTGATAGTTATTGGGTGGAGAGTGTCTTTACGCTAAATCCCTTGGTCATATTATACCTTCTTATTATCAGATCAAACGCACATTTTCTCAGTGTCATATTCAGTACTGGTGGCACACACAGACACTCTCACATACACTCCTGCACACATCTTAACCTATACCATACCAATACAGTAAAATGTTTTTCATTCCTCCTCCATGTCCATGAATGCTGGCTTTGTTTTGCTGCGCCATCTTAAACCCCCTTCTTTCCCTCCATCTTCCTTACCACTGCCTCGCCCTGCTTGCTATGATCTTTTCCAGAACTCAGGCTTTTGGTGGGTTTAACAGAAAAGCACAGACTACTAAATGGCTCAATTATAAATAAATTTATTGCAATATTTATATTGCACAGGTAAACTGGATTTAGTGCACCTGATGTACAAGCGACAGTAATTATGCTGTATGCGTTATGCAATCTTAAATGACATATAATAAATATACATACATAAAGCAAAATTGTATTAACTGCATTTTTAACAAGACTGGCTTTGAGACTTCTCTGTATTCCTAAATTAGTGAGGTTAGTTCTCATAACAGGTCACAGAGCTTACCCTCACTCTCAAATGTGTGCCAAAGAGCTGCTAAGAATGCAGGGTCCTTGTGAACTGTTTGCTCTGTTTTGTCTAAGTAATCATTATGTGTTTGTGTGTGAGTGAGAGCATGTATATGTGAATTTGTGTGGGCTGTACATTCCAAAGTATTACTTTTTAAAGCATTCATTTTGTATTTCATTGATTTTGAAAATCTAGCAAATTCTTCCGCAAATATAAAGTCTCTCCCCATTTGCTCCACATCAGTCAGATAAGCAAGATCAGAGTAGGCAAATCCGGTTTCAGTAAAGCCTAATCAAATTTAAAACAGAACACTCTTTATCCGTTTCCTCTTCATAATAGAGCTAACCTTTAATTTCAGTTCTTTATAACATAATAGATTTGGCAAAATATTCACAGTTACATTTTACTGGATTATTATTAAAGACATTTAGTAGAACAGTTTAAAAAGGCATCTTGGAAATGTGAGTGGAAATGTTTACTAGGAAAATCTGTTCACTTGTGTCAATATCTTAAATATATAGCTGAGTGATAGAGTTTGTAAAATGTTATGCTGGTCTGCTAGATTTGTGTATATAAATCCCTTTTTTTAAAAAAATATTGCACATATATTAGACACAAGATTTCATCTAGTGGCTATTTCTCTTTGCACAGACCTTCACAGACATACAATAGGTTTATTAACCTTTGAATGTAGGTAGCAGGTATGGGGGATGTTTCTGAGCGCTACTCTGGTCAGTGGGCTGGTGCTTCACCAAGTCCTCGTGCCAACTTCGTCCACTCCTGAAACCCAGTCACCCTACACACCCCTGGAGCCTCGCTGTAGTCTCGCAACCATCATCTTCTCCCTTCATCCTTCTACCTTTCCTCACCCGCCCGCCACCTACACCCAGGGCTCCATGCTCCCCCACTGCCCAGCTCACTCTCACATTCCTCGGGCCTTCACACAGAGCCGCATTGTGTGTGTGTAGGACAGAGTACACAGTCAGTACTCGGTTCACACACACATACACATTTAGATATATCAGTGCAGGCACACACACACACATTCTGTTAGGTCTATATATAAAGACACACATTAATAAATTCAACCAAACACAGACCCACAAGCAAACACACACTTCACAAGCTCATCTCCATACACAGGATGTCTCATACGGAGGCTGGAATTTCAATAGCCTTTTTCTTGGCCTTTTCATCCTTGGCTATCTTTTGCTGTCTTTATTTTCATCTCCTTATCCCTTGAGCATCAAAGTTCTCCATGTCTTTCCCATAGAATGATAGATGATATGACTGGGTTTTGTTGTTATTGGACTGAGGAAAAAAGAACTCTCGCAAGAACAGAGCAAATTTGCATGTGTTTATGAAATATTCATTGATTATGAATAGCCTACAAATATCAGCTGGAAAAACCTAGACATAAGTAGTTCATTCATAAAGTGGAGGGTCCAGACCTACATTCCTACTTACATTCACTTTAGTGAATAATGAGCCTTTAAATATACATGTAATCCAGCAAGAGTTAATATTACAGCAAAAGGATATATTGTTACATGTTACTAAGAGATATTTTAAAAATGTCACCCTGAATCAAATCAGTTTTTGGTGGTTTAGCATCTGTTTCCCAATCAAACAAAGAGCTAAACTTTCTAAATGTTCTATGGAATCTTTTCCGATCTATATTTGTGCTAGTGGTCACTTTGTACACATGCTGCAGGTCTGGGGGTCAGGTGGCTTTTGACCTCTCCTTTTCACCTATACATATATATATATATATCTATATATATATTATATAATAGTATATATATATATATATATATATATATATATATATATATATATATATAATATATATATGAATATATATTATTCCTTAAAGACCTGTATGATATTGGATGTTATATGCTGGGACTAGGGGGTCCGAGTCTCACTTGGTTGGCTTCTCTGTTTAAACTAGGCAATAAAAGCACTTAAATAAGCTTGCAGCAAAGCTACTGTTCTGTCTGCATAAACAAGATCAACAATTCAGATGTCACAAGACAAAATCCACCAAATCTGTCTGGGAGGATCCTTAAAATAAATAATGTTAACACTTTTACTAATTATTTAGGCCAAAGGCTAAATTTTATTATAGTGACTATTTAAAACACCCAAAAAGTACAGAGAACACTGGCAATCCTAATTACATGCCAGAACATTTGCAATGCTTGCAATAAAATTCTCATCTTTGTTGCTACATGGGGTTGAAACTAACCTGAAGAAATCATTCAGAAAGAAATGAAGCCATTCACTGTTACCCATGAAACACTATATGGCAAGGACCGAGCAATTTAATTTTTTTCTACTATTATAAAACATGAGCATACTTGACAGTGCCCAAACATCTGCCCAAACATCTGTCACATAATTTTAATATCCAAATAATCCAGTCATTCTATTTTTTTTATAGGTGAAAATCTTTTGCAGTAAAATTTGAGAGCTTTGTCCAGGCATAAATCATTATTAAATCTTTAAATGAAAATGTCTGAGCTGTCGGATTATAGACATCTCGTGGCATGCTAGTACATTCCTTACCATAATTATTATGCCTAGTAGTGTTCTATAGTGATTTGGGGCATTTTGCCCTATAATTTCCTTAAAAGCAGTATAACGAAAAATGTAACAGAAGTATAACAGTATAACAGTAACTTATTTATAAACTTAACAAAGTTTTATGTAGGAGTTATTAGAAAGCCCGAGGCACTTATACTTTTCAGAATCAGTTTAATAATAATTAAATATGATAAACCGTTAGGGACGTGGCGCGGAGCAGGCTAAAGGCCGAAAAGTAAAGTCGGCGTGCTCCGAGGACCGGGAACGGATGGAGGGATGGAAAGAGGGAGGGAGGATGGCTCACGGTGAAAATGTGCTGGGACAGAGGTGGCCGGATATTTTTTTTGGGATAGGGTGTGTTTTGGGGGCGGTCGATCAGTCTCGTGTTTCAGGCTTGTGGGGGGTCGGGGCCGGCCCAAATTTTTGGAGTATACTAAGATTCATAACTGCACCGGTGGACATAAAACCGCGGAGCTCGTGCTGACGCGGTGGGTGCTGTCTGCGCGCAGGGACCTGGCGTTGGATCCCCCAAAATACAAAACACTCATCAAAAAGCCAACACACTCTCTGCGATACACTGCAGCTGCAGCTTCGCCGATCCCGGCGAAAACTTTCATCCTGAAGAACTGCATGTCTAACTTTTAGACATGCTCAGATTTGTGGACTCACGGACTGTCCTGCTACTTGTAGCGACACAATGTATTTTGCTAGCCGTTGTCAGATGTCAACAAGAGGATGACCGTAAGTTGGACAATTTTTTTTTGTGTGTTTTCATTGAAATCCTTAAACTTTTCTCCCTGGTAGTAAATGCCTTTGGTGTTACCGTAGCAATAAGAGGGGGGACAAGTTTGTGCAGGTTCAAAGATATTTGACTCGCTCTTTTTTCTCACGTGGATTGCGGATTTGTGTACTTTTCCGTATAATTATAGTAGTACAAATAACACTGAACTGTTGATGCAGCTGTTCATGGGGCAAAAAATAATGCAATACAAATCTGGTAGCCTTTAGATGCAAATTCTCGCCTGCCCGCCGTGCGCTTTGTAATTGAAAACCTTGAGTGGGATTCGGGCTCTTAGGTATCGCGAGAAGTAGACAAAGAACAGCAGACTTCACGTAAATTCCTAAATACCAAACGGCCCTCTATTTTATATATAGTGTTCTATATAGGGTCTAAAGGCAGTATTGTATACGGTATGGGGTGCACCAATAGACAGGGTATGGGGTTATATGAAAATGACATACAGCTGTATTTCTACCTTGAAAATTCTCTTACCTTACCTTGCCTGGAGCTGGAGATCCTTAGTATGCAGCAAGTCAATAGAAGTTTTTCCAGACGAATACCACAGACTGAAGCCATAGCCAAAGAGTTATATAATAGTGTCACTTTAAACATTAAAGGGTTTGTTCTTGGTATAAAATGTAAGGTGCACTGATTTTATTACACAACTGTTGTCAACATTGTGTTTATTATGTTATTGTGAGGTGTAGTATAGTGCTGATATGCAGGGAAAAAACTTTTCTTAGAAAAATGGTTTTTAGTAAAGTAAAGAATTCAGAATTCTGGCTTGATCTGTAGAAGCAAAAAAAATGTAAAAGCCAAAAACAAATACAGACCCAGTCGTTTGTTGAATAGCTATATTATAACTAAGGATTCCTCACATAGCAAATAAGTAGGTACTAATAATTAGGAAATCCCAATTACCCCAGTAATAATTAACACCGTTTATAGTTAGGATACTGTGCAGCACCACTTGTCACTGCTGTCTAAAATAAAGCTAAGTATTTTCTCAGTTGGTGCTAACTCAGCATGCAGTGATGCACACCTGTGTGTGTGTGAGCATGGGAAAGACAGAATAAGACCAGCAATGCATCCCAGGGTGGCTCAAATGGTGCTCAACCAGCAAATGTTCAAAAGGTTAGGGTTTATTTGTTCAGTGTAAGGCCATAGTTCACAGGGTCTTCAATGGGATTGGCAAAGGGTGGCCGGTGGAATGTTGTCCAGGTGGAGAAAAAGCCACCAGAGATAACATCAGTTTGCCACTAGAGTAGGAATCAGACTAGAACAAGGGAAAGGGTCAGATTGAGCTTAGGAAAAGTTCAGAATGGCAGGTTCAAAGGGCCATGCAGACCAGCTGGATGTGAGATAGAAAGTTATATGATGAAACTGTTTTGTGTACATCTTTTGTCTCTCTCTTTTCAGCACTAAGGATTAATCGGAGGAACAGATGGTTTTCCTCTGCCTGAATTCGTCTTAAGTTACTTACTGTCGCCTTTGGCTAATCGGGCAAAAATTTTAATTACAGGCAAACTCATTTTAACTATAGAGAAAATATATGTGCACATAGGGAGTGTATGTTGATTTTGTGGTTTAGGTAACTACACTTGGGCTATGCACTTATACATTTCCCTAAAAGTGTTAAACCACCACTGCTGGACAAATAGGTCATGCACAAATGCCCAAGTGTACTTATGTGTGTACTGTATGTGTGAATGCCCAAGTGTATGTGTTTGTTTGGTAACTGCCCTGTCCAACTCACTGAGGTGTGTTTGCATTACGGTGGTGAGCCCATTAGATCCAGATGGAGATTGTGAGTATGATGTGTTTGCTTAAGGCACCAGGCTGTCAATGCCGCTCTGTGTGTGTGTGTGTGTGTGTGTGTGTGAGAATGGCCTATTCATGCCAGGTCTGGTGGATGCAGGATTTGGTTTCAGTCGGAATCAGTTCACAAAGGGCTATATTATATTATCCACACTTATATTATATTTATTTACATACACAAGACACTTATATGGATACAGTTTTTATATAAATGTAGTTTTTTAAATATCATTAGCAATGCTTTAAGTCATGGTCTATAAATTTTATGAATCTAAAGTTTATTGACTGTTGAAAAGCTGTGTAATTAGATAATATTTATTTGCATGGGACACAGGACACAAAGTCTGTATTTGAGGGTTTGTGTATGTGTTCACCTGTGTCTTACCTTCACACATCTCCTCTGTGTCGGCCCTCTGCTGGTGACTACAGAGGAGGACTTAGGAGGCTGCATCCAAGATGGCCAGCATTTCGAGGACCGCGCTGTGTGGAAACCTGAAGCGTGTCGAGTCTGTGTGTGTGACTCGGGGTCTGTGCTGTGTGATGAAGTCATCTGTGAGGAGCTGAGGGATTGCGACAATCCCATCATTCCACTTGGAGAGTGCTGCCCCATCTGCCATGCTGATCAAGACCAAACTAGCGGTCTGCTTTCTTACACACTTCTCTCTGCTCAATACACCTGCTTTACACAGCGCCTTCTGTTTGTTTTGAATTCTGATATTGTCACATGTAACCAGGCTCCACCCAGACTTTTTAATGGGAGGAGGTAAGGTTGGATGACAATAGGGTTTGGAATTCAAAACTAACAGTACAATAAAACACCTGTAAGTTTTTATGTTGTATACATAAAACTTTAGGTACAGAGTAAAAATGAAAGTTTTTCAGCTTTGCCTTTTTAAAAAACTGCACACTTATAAATAGTTGTTTTTTAAGTGTATTTATTTTTGCTCTCCTGCTAAGTTTCAGGTGAAGCTGGTTAGCATTCAGGTTTATTTTCAAATCAAAACTTCCATAGTCTGCTTATCTAGTATATATATTAATGTCAGATTAGACACCAGAAACAGCCAATCAACAGTAATTTTATATTTCCTGGCATACTACTTTATTGAAAAAGTATTATTATTAAATTTTAACTTTAGAATCCCATTAGTCACAAGTGCCGCCTTAAGCATACTATACCAGCAGCTAAACAAGTAAAATGTCATATACATTTGAAAACCCTTTACTTTAAAAATATTAATTAAAAATGTTTTTAATTATTTTGGACTATCCTTAAAACAATAGCAGAAGAACTTTCATTTTAGCAGTTAATATATATACTGTTTGCACTTCTACTTATATTTACCTTGTTTATTGGCCTTAAGGCTGTTTATATAAAGAGTCTGAAGAACCTCTTTATCAATCTATTTTTTAATCTTCTGAAACAAATAATATTACATTCCCTTAAGACGATTAAGATTGTTTTTATTAACTAATACCACACTATTAAAACATTGACTCTACAAGTCTTTAAATTTTAAAGCCTAAGAACCGAGGAGTGTTTTTATAGCAGGATTTCATCCACATCTTCACGTGTTGAGATGAACCTGATTGTAAACCGTCCTGTTAAATTACTATATATTAATTATTACATTTTGGGTGAAAAACAATGCATTTTATTTAACCACTCCAGCAAAGACTCATTCTTTATTGATCTGCTATTACTGTCAAAGAATGAGTAGTTCAAGACATGTTTAATTTCTGTAACATGTTTGTTAACTAAACTAATGCTGCTGCTTCCTCTTTGCCTTTAAAACACTAACCCAGCAGAATGGGTTCAGCTCATGATGTGGTGGTGCGCTGATTACTGTAGCGGTGTTGTCCGGGTTTTAACCACTGTTCTTTTTCATCTGGGAATCCCTGTTAAATGTTGATCAATAAGAGGAGCTAATTGAAAGCTGGAGTATATGAGAGGCGTTCTGCATTCTCCACTGCTCTAATTAATTAATCTGATTATATTGTCACATCTTTTTTAAGAGCTTTGGTTGAACCATGAAAGATGCTATTTTTCAACTTTAATATATTATGTATTATGTCTAAGGTAATACAAGTAAATGTAATTGTTAATGTCCATAAAATGCATTTTTAACATGATCTTTTTTTTAATCTTTTTTGTCACTGCATTACAGAGACCTTTGGTGCAAAGGTAAGCGCAACAGATATTTTTTGTTTGTTAATGAACAAAACATCAATTTAATATACATCACAATAAATAAATTACACACTTTATAATAAACTTCGCAATTACTGCTTGTGTCATACTACAAAGAAAAACTAAAAATGCTATATGGTTTTAAAACTATGTAAAATCTAATGAAAACCTCTTTTTCATTTATTAAAGGGGCAAAAAGGAGAACCTGGTGATATTGCAAATGTAAGTTCTTTCACTGAATCTGGCATTCCTGCCTCCTTATGTACTATTATTTACCTATAAACACCATATGAACACTTATAATAAAATATGAATATTACTTAGACTGAAATAAAAATTGTGTTCAAAAATTGTATTGTTTTATTGTTATATATTATCATCATTTTTCAGTTCAGGTAGTTTACCTTGTATATTTTAAATAGTCCTTTAAGCATCCTGCCAGCAATAAAAAGAATAAAAAAATATGCTTTCAAGATGGGCTTTAATAATTTTTATTTTTTTAAATGTTTTTGTAGGTTTTAGGACCAAGAGGACCAGCTGGCCCCATGGTGAGACATTGCACAGGATTAAATTTACTTATTTATATGAAGTCCAACCATAGTGTTAATGTTTGTGTCTAAATTTTTCCACTAGGGGGCTCTGTAACCTACAATTTGTTAAATGTGGAATTTATTGACTGTAACTTTTAGTATACAGATATTCAGTTAATTTCACATCTTTTATTTAGAGATTTTGTGTGAGTGTTATTAAAAGGTTTAACCTTATTCTCTTTATTATTTAGGGACCACCTGGAGAGCAGGGATCACGTGGCGAGAGAGGCCCTAAGGGTGAGAAGGTAAGTCAATTTACATTTTTGAGATTTTTTCTGCCATACCTGAGAGGCCCAGTAATGAATAAGGTATTCTGTCTTGTGTGATATCTCTTCTTTACTTTCCTTATTTGCTTTTCAGGGAATTCCAGGCCCAAGAGGAAGAGATGGTGAGCCCGGTACTCCAGGAAACCCTGGGCCTCCTGGACCACCTGGACCACCAGGCCCAAACCCACCAGGACTTGGAGGAGTGAGTTTTTCTATTCTTTCCTCTCTGCTCCTCTCTCATTTTTAAATGTCAACTTAGATTGTTATTCTTGTATTTAGTCTTAGACTTAAGTTGTTGTGCTCGTTATGTGTGTACACAGAACTTTGCAGCTCAGATGGCTGGAGGTTTTGATGAGAAATCAGGAGGAGCTAACTTGGGTGTGATGCAAGGCCCAATGGTAAAAGACAAAACATAAAATAAACACCAACACATTAAACACAATTCATGAGAAGCCATATGAATGAACAAACAGATAACATGTTATTTAAACTTCTTCTTTCTTTTTTTGAAAGAGAAATGGAATTTCAGTTATTTGAATCACATCATTTAACATACACACCACACTGTGCAATGCAAAAATACATAATATAATATAATATAATATAATATAATATAATATAATATAATATAATATAATATAATATATATAATTATTCATTTGTCATGAATAACAGCTGTAATGTCACATGCTCTCCTGGCCAAAATCCCAAACTCAACAAATAATTCTATCATTACTATATCATTATTTCAAATAGTTAGACAATAACATGTGATTTAAAAAAAACCATGTAATTGTACATTAATTATGAATATATTACATTTTGCACTGATTAAACTTCTTATTTCTGTAGGGCCCCATGGGTCCCCGTGGTCCTCCTGGCCCATCTGGAGCACCTGTAAGTATATAGTTACATCAACCCACTTTAATTTCCACCTTTTATTTATAACTTGGTCAGGCAGAAGGCCAAAGAGAATGTATATGGATGCGATCAATAAAGACATGACGTTAGTGGGTGTAAGTAAAGAGGATGCAGAGGATAGGGCTAAGTGGAGGAAGATAATTAGCTGTGTCGATCCCTGAAGGAAACAGCCGAAAGAGAAGGAGAAGAATAAGATTTACTGGCTTAATTGGCTAAACATATTGTTTACTGTTTGTCTAGTAAATGCATCTCTGTTTTTACACTGTATAAATTATTTAAATAGCCAAACATAATATCTATTAATAATGCCACTGATCTTAAACAGGTCAAGGTTGCTAATATTGAAATGTTAGACATTTGAGGATTACATAAATGTATTAAGTTCACTTGAAAAAAAACCATAAATACAGTGGACTGGGAATCCTAGTTGCTGTGGAAACACTGTCCTTTGAGAAGCTGAGATACATCTGAGTCATTGATGAAGTTCTAAGATGAGATACATATGTGACTCATAAAGTGCATCTCCCACATACACCAACACATAATGACACTCTCATCTGTTAAAATGTAGGGTCCACAAGGGTTCCAAGGCAGCCCGGGAGAAGCTGGTGAACCTGGACCTTCTGTAAGTATTATGAATGGCCTCTTACCATCTGGCAATGCCAGACTGCACACACTAAACTAAAATAAATGAAAGACACATACACATCAAGCATTTTCTCTCTTGTCCTTTTTTGTTTTACATAAGTTGACATTATTGTTTATTCCATCAGGGCCCTATGGGACCTCGTGGCCCACCAGGTCCACCTGGAAAATCTGGAAGTGATGTAAGTGAACTATTTGTAATTCCATTGATGTCAATCAACAGGTTATGCTGATTCCTGGTGCTCAGGTTTATGTATAACTGCTATGCTTGAATCTGTTCTTCTTTAGGGTGAGAATGGCAAACCTGGTAAGCCTGGTGACCGTGGACCCACTGGACCTCAGGTAAAAAACATTTCTCAAATTTCTCCCATATATTTTTGGAGCCTATATTCTGTAAGGTATTTAAAGATTTTAAAGGACAAATTCAAATCAATGTGTTTGTTAAATAGGGAGCTCGTGGATTCCCTGGAACCCCTGGACTTCCTGGCATCAAAGGACACAGAGTATGTTATGTCTAATTTGTATATTGTCTAATTTGTTATACTTTTAAGGTTACTAAAAGTCACTAAGTTATAGTGTCCAGCTATACTTATAGTTCAACATTTGCACCTTGTGTGTATATTTGGAAGTATGTGAAACTGATATGGATTTGTGTTTGTAGGGACACCCAGGTATTGATGGAGCCAAGGGAGAAACTGGAGCTGCTGGAGCTAAGGTACACAATCATAATGTTCACATTACTCTGTACAAAGCACATCCGAGTCGGGACAAAGTAAAATGCATAACCATATACAGTAGATGTGCAGAGTGACAGATGGCTTGTAAGTCAAGGCTTCTTAAATCTTTATTATCCAGGGGTAATATAAAATAAATTTCACAGACCCACTCATACCCATACAGATTTATTTGATAAACATTGCAATATTTTATCTTTTTGTCTCATAGAGCTTTCCATTCTGGAAATGTACACAGGTCACAATAGACCTAAGTAGTTGGGGGTAATTACAGAACTATTGCTGTAGACAACCTTAAAAGAAATGCAATTATACACTGCACATGTGCTATTGTAGCGCATTGCTCATGCACATATTTTACCCTTAACTAAAACCTATCCTACAGTGCACACTTTATGTTTTTACACTTATTTATCTGCCATTTCTTCTATAAATACAAACCTGTTTTGTATGTAAAGCACTTATTTTTATTAATTTTGCTATATTCATAAAACAAACTATTCTTAAACATTAACCTCTTCACACCTTATTCCCTTAGGGTGAAGGAGGTGCACCCGGTGAGAATGGCGCCCCTGGACCTATGGTGAGTTGGTTACATTGAATTGTGTTATGATCTGTCATAGTGACCTAATATGTACTAACTGACACAGTATATTACATATAACTGACATTTTTCTTTTGTCTGTGCTTTTCTTTATAGGGCCCTCGTGGACTTCCTGGTGAGAGAGGACGCCCTGGACCCTCTGGAGCTGCTGTAAGTGATAATTAGTTTTAGTGTCCTATACTATAACATGAATAAATAACATAGATTAATTGCTAGAAAAATGAATTGTAACAGGTGTATTATAACAACCTATTGCATTATGCTTGACTCTCATTTTGTATCTCTACAGGGTGCACGTGGTAATGATGGCCTTCCTGGGCCTGCTGGTCCACCTGTAAGTACTGGCTGATCACTTAGTCACAAGTTGCTGACAAGAATGCTAGAAAAATGTAAACTTTATTTAAACTAACCACTAAGCTTTGCTTATTGAAATTTTATTTAATCTGGGCATTTTGATGGATTTGCTTTACAGGGTCCTGTTGGTCCTGCTGGTGCACCGGGTTTCCCAGGAGCCCCTGGTTCCAAGGTAGGCCACAATTTCCAGTCACCTGAGTGAAATAAGCTCTTGAGCAATATTTTTTGCAAATATTAAAAAATATTTATTTTTAATTGGCTGGAATTCCTAAAGGATGTATTTTGGAAATATCTAAACATTATTTTTGGTTTGCTAATCTTTATCTTACAGGGTGAAGCCGGACCTACTGGTGCCCGTGGTGCTGAAGGAGCCCAAGGACCCCGTGGAGAGTCTGGCACTCCAGGTTCTCCTGGACCTGCTGGAGCCGGTGTATGTATAATGCTGTTATTTTTTATTTCAGTAATTAGGCAACATTTTAAAAAATGTATTCGTCTTCTTGGCCAAACTCCATATGGGCATATATACATGCATACAGTGTTCTACAGTTTGGATATAACTTAAATTCTGAAGAACAGTTCTTTGAAATAGAAACATGTTCAATGAATCAGCACATATCTTACCAAGATAACAATTTTACACAAGGTTTTCATGATTTGCAATAGTTTGACACACAGAGATCAGCCACAAGCACATGACTTCCCTCACTAAATACATTCTGTAGTAGTGTAGAGTAATATTCTGTTCTTCAACCGATCCCATAATACAAGCTAGATTCTCCACTAGATGTTAACTGTGTACTTTAACAACTCATTCAGGCATATGGCTGTTTGTTTACTGCTAAAGACATATTTCTGTAGCACTACAGACTTTATAAACCCTTGTGTTCAGAACTATAAATGTTATTCTGAATTTGTTTAAAATACCAAGCATCATTTTTCATACTTTTTAGGGTAACCCTGGAACTGATGGTATTCCTGGAGCCAAAGGATCTGCTGTAAGTCTTTTGCCATATTTTCACTAGTTCACTGTTTTGCATTTATATGAAATAGACACCATTAAAATATACTATTATGAGTCATGAGACTATCATGAGGTAAGGTTTGTAAGAAATAAATTTACTTTAGAGTTTTTTAACCTTAGTTTAGTTTTTAGCATTAAACATCTCAGATTATCCAGCATGATTATCACTATTTATTACTTGCTGATTTTATATTGGACATAACAGACTTTTGTTAATTGTTCGAAAAAAACTCCACTCTTAATTGTTATTATATCCTTCAGGGTGCCCCTGGTATTGCTGGTGCCCCAGGTTTTCCAGGACCCCGTGGCCCACCTGGGCCTCAAGGAGCTACTGGACCTCTTGGGCCCAAGGGTCAGAGTGTGAGTATTTATTATGTTAATTTTGTTATTTGGCCCTTTTATTACAATTTATTTTGCTTATTAAATGATTTCTCTATTGTGTATTTTAACAGGGAGACCCTGGTATCCCAGGATTTAAGGGAGAAGCTGGACCAAAAGGAGAGAGGGTAAGCCATATGCTGTGATTATCAGAATGATCATATTTGATATCTTTTCTGTCTTATCATTATTAAAATAGCATCATTGTTTCAGTATGATGCTTAAATATTTTTGTAAATGTTTTGGAATCTGTTTATGTCCCTTGATCGCTAATCAGAGCCATAATATTTGACTTAATAATCTTGATGTCTCCCCACAGGGTGTTGCAGGCCCTCAGGGTCCCTTAGGCCCAACTGGTGAGGAGGGTAAGAGAGGACCTAGAGGTGAGCCTGGTTCCGCTGGCCCTCTTGGACCTCCAGGAGAGAGAGTGAGTCTGAATATCCTTCTTATTTTAGCATTGCTACTAGCACTGGATATGGACTTTAAAGATTTATAAAAATCCACACAAATAATGATATAACATTTCTTTTTACCAGGGAGCTCCAGGTAACCGTGGATTCCCTGGTCAGGATGGTCTGCCTGGTGCTAAGGTGGGTAAAAATAGCACACACATCTTTGCATACTAGCACCACTAGTATTAGTATCACTGCTGGTGAACTTAATACAACATATTAGCAGATGCTGTGATGCTAATCAGTTCTCTGGGTATTAACAGGGTGCACCTGGTGACCGTGGTGTTGCTGGATCGTCTGGACCAAAAGGTGCTAATGGTGATCCTGGTCGTCCTGGCGAGCCTGGCCTTCCTGGGGCAAGAGTAAGTAGTCAAATCCAAACTTTTAAGAAAATAAAAGTATATAAATTTTTTTTAAATAAAAGTTTAACAAAACAGACTGGTCTGGTAACTGTAGCGTGACTTTATTCTTTCTTTCTATCAGTTGCCTTACACATTGTATGGTTATTGACATTAAATCACTGTATCTTTTTCTCTCATCTTTTTTGCATGACATAGGGTCTCACTGGTCGTCCTGGAGATGCTGGACCCCAAGGAAAAGTTGGCCCATCTGTAAGTATCCCACCACCTTAGCGCACCCACAACTATTTTTTAGTCAGAACTTTCATGTCTAAATATAATACAACCCAACAGGACCAGGATCTAAATTGATTTGGTTTGAATAATGAAGGGCATCATTGTTATGTAAGGTATGTAATGTTTTTTTCTCTCATATAGGGTGCTCCTGGTGAGGATGGTCGCCCTGGTCCCCCTGGGCCTCAGGGAGCTCGTGGACAGCCTGGTGTAATGGGATTCCCAGGACCCAAGGGAGCCAATGTAAGAGAATCATAAATTTTCAAACAGCAACTTTTGTTATTAGATCCAGTTTTTGGAGATCTAATTTGCATCATGTCTCATGGCACATATACTTCTGATATATCTTCCTTATTTAGGGTGAGCCTGGCAAACCTGGAGAGAAAGGACTTGTGGGCAGCATTGGTCTCAGAGTAAGTTATCCTCATTTTAACATGGTGACACATTGTATTCAGTAAAAGAATATCCTATAATAAATATCCTAAATAAAACCCTGTCTTTGTCTGTTTTCAGGGTTTGTCTGGTAAAGATGGCGAGACTGGACCTTCTGGTCCTCCTGGCCCTGCTGTGAGTAACAATTTGTAATTATCTTTGTTATTGGTCATATATGTATACAGAAAAAATCCACCTGACTGTATTTTCTATTTTTGCTATATTTTAAATTGCATTTTCAAATATGTTCTTGAAGAAGCAGATACTGCCAAAGCCTATTTCCAGGAGAAAATTTGACCCTTTATTAAAATAGTACTAATAGTAATAAGTATATTATAAACTTGGTGTAATTTTATTTCAGGGACCTGCTGGAGAGAGAGGTGAACAAGGACAGCCGGGTCCCCCTGGCTTTCAGGTACAATAGTCACATTTTACTAATAATCATGTGTATCAATCACTTGATACAACTTGAAACTCTTGTTGTGGTGCACTATATTTAATTATAGGTGGAAAAATCGACTGCTTTTAGTTAAAGTCTTGCAGTTGCTTAAATTTAACCCATTATTTTCTGTTTTTGTTTTCTTTGTAGGGATTGCCTGGACCTGCTGGAGCACCAGGTGAGGGCGGCAAACCAGGTGACCAGGTGAGAATGACTTCAGACTCTGCTCATCCTAATTTAATCACTCCATCTTAAAAGCAATGCTAATTTTAAGCAACATGGCCCTACAATTTCTATTCCTTCTTGTCTTTCCACAGGGTGTTCCTGGAGAGGGTGGTGCCCCTGGTGCAGTTGGACCAAGAGTAAGTTCTGCTCTCTGAAACCCAATATTTAAAGTCCTTTATCAACCAGACTGGCAGCACATATACCAAAAAATGCTTTAAATTCCATATTTGTACTAGCATCAACTTTTAAAACAATAATATTCTTGTTAATATCTTTTCCAGGGTGAGCGTGGTTTCCCTGGTGAAAGAGGAAGTGCTGGGACCCAGGGTCTTCAGGGACCCAGAGGACTACCTGGAACACCTGGAACTGATGGACCCAAGGTAAGACCTTCTATTCGTTTATCATATTTTAGTTTATATGCAACTCAGCATCTTGCCTATGATAATTTTTTATACAATAATTTCTCTTTAGAGTGCTGTACCAGTTATAGTATTCATTCTCTGTATCTGCAGTATAAAATACGATAAACAACAATTCCTCAGATAAACAAGGAATTCTTTAAACTTTTCAAATCAAACTTTTTGTGTTACATTCTAAGACAAAATTGTTGATATAACAAACCTTTACATCATAGGTGTTCTAAACAGTACTTTTTCTTGTGTTGTATTGCTGTATTAAAGGGTGCGATAGGCCCAGCTGGTGCTGCTGGTGCTCAGGGTCCTCCTGGTCTGCAGGGTATGCCTGGTGAAAGAGGTGCTGCTGGTATCTCTGGTCCTAAGGGTGATAGAGTAAGCACATATTAACCTAATTATAGAACTCTTCAAATCAAAAATCTTTAGTTCCGATAGTATATTTTTATTACCTGACTTCAACCATCTTGCTTTTTTTTAGGGTGATACTGGTGAGAAAGGACCTGAGGGAGCTCCTGGCAAAGATGGTGGCAGAGTGAGTACTAAATCATATTTATGCCTTTAATCAGTTTAAATTATATTCTCAAATGTTTTTTTTGCATTTGTTTGTAGGGTTTGACAGGCCCTATTGGTCCACCTGGTCCTTCTGGTCCCAATGGAGCTAAGGTGAGAATTGTTTATGTATAGTCTTTTTTTGTTTATATAAATTATGTACATTCATACTTAATCATTTAAATCTATTTTTTAAAGGGTGAAACTGGTGCTATTGGCCCAAGTGGACCTGCTGGAACCCGTGGTGCTCCTGTAAGTTTCTCATTCTGTCTTATTTTATTTAAGATCTTTCTGAGCTAAGGACAAGTTTACACACACATTTTTTTCTCTTTGTAAACTTCTTTCTTTTTCTTTAAGGGTGACCGTGGTGAGGTTGGACCTCCTGGTCCTGCTGGTTTTGCTGGACCCCCTGTAAGTAGGGCTACAATTACAAATAAGTTTACGTAACACAATGCTACATACATTAATTAACCAAATTACCAGACAAATGAATAAATATGGGTTTTTTATTCACGTTCATTACATCTTCATTCGAATAAAAATTACGTTTAGTAAGTAGTGATAATTTAGTCACTGTATATCAGAATTGGTTGATTAGTCGTACATCGTTAAAAACAGCTCAGCATTTTTTTACTCTTAAGCAATGATAGCTAATTCACAATCATTACAGCTAAAACATCCTAAAACATCTAGGATGTATACTATGGGAACTAGGCTCATCAAAACTGCTACGTTAAGAATTGCCTATTTTCTCAGTGTAAATATTAGGAACACTGTATATTAAAGGCTATACTAGCTTCAGTAAGATCCAAGTTTGAATTGCTCTTAAGTTTAACCACAAAATGAACAGCAACCCCAAATAATATGCTAAATATTTTATTAAAAAATAGGTTGAGTTTAGGTTGAGTACAACACCATCTTCAGTAATAGTAACAGTTTTGCTAGTATGAGCATCGCCACAATCCCTAGTTACTTTTTTGGTTATTATTATAGTTTAGGTTTCCAGTATAACCAGGCATTTCATTATGACCATCCAACCAGTCTGTTAATTTACCAAATTGAAAGTTTTAATAAATTTGGTGTGCCAATTTTATAATGACTGACTTGCATTTGATTTTCCAAAGATACATGTGACCTAATGTAATTACAAATCAGTACATTTTAATATGCTGTTCTTTATCAGGGTGCTGATGGCCAGCCTGGAATTAAAGGAGAGCATGGAGAGTCAGGCCAGAAAGGAGACGCCGGTGCCCCTGGACCTCAAGGACCTTCTGGTGCACCTGGTCCAGTTGTAAGTAATGTTTTACAAAACATCTACCTACATAAAAGCTATTTGCTTAATTGTTGAGTAGTTTTATACATTGCTGAGTATTGATACTGCAGTATGTAAATGCAAATTTGCTTGATTTCAGGGCCCAACTGGTGTCACTGGACCTAAAGGAGCTCGTGGAGCACAGGGAGCCCCAGTATGTTACTGCGTTCTATTGTTTTATCATGTTCTGTAGAAGGAATAATCTGACTAGTTGTATTAATTGTGTATGTTTCAACATAGTTAACATAATGCTTCTTATTTCAGGGTGCTACTGGTTTCCCAGGCGCTGCTGGAAGAGTTGGACCACCAGGTCCTAATGTAAGCTATCTATCAATACACAATTTTTAGTTTATTAAAAGTAAAATACTAATAACTTCTAAAAAGTCTGTGATAGTTCTCCTACCATGATAGCTAAGGCCTTTGATATCTGGGACATGGATATCTGACAAAGGAAATTGCAATTTGTTGCATTATGACTAGCAAACCCCAAGACTTCCTTTTAAACTTTTCCCAATCATACATGTTTTTAAAGTAGTATTCCATTCAGCACTATTTTGTTGTAAAGTTTATAGATAGAGCTCAATTGTGTCAATGATACTAATTAAAATTAAACCACCACTTATGTATTCGAAATTAGGCATAACACAGTGACTGTTAAACTGTTATCAGAATAAACCAAAATAGACATTAACCTTTGAGAAGTAATAGTAGAAAAAGTAATGTTTGTTTTCTTTTTGCTATAATATAATTTATCTTTTTTTTTACTGTTTCCCTTATAGGGTAACCCTGGCCCTTCTGGTCCTGCTGGTCCTTCTGGTAAAGATGGTCCTAAGGGAGTGCGTGGTGACGCTGGACCCTCTGGAAGACCAGGAGATGCTGGACTGCGGGGACCTTCTGGACCCCCTGGAGAGAAGGGAGAGCCTGGAGAGGATGGTCCCCCTGTAAGGCTCCAACTTCTACAATGACTACATATTGATCTCTACAAATTCTACAGAAAGAATTCCTCCTATAATACTCTCTTTTTTTCCATAGGGTGCTGATGGTCCTTCTGGTCCTGCAGGTTTAGCTGGTCAACGTGGTATTGTTGGTCTGCCTGGTCAGCGTGGTGAGAGAGGTTTCCCTGGCCTTCCAGGACCTTCTGTAAGTATAAAAATCTATATATTTCACCTTGTCTTTTAACACACATGAAACAAGCAGAAAAGACTAATTTAATTTTAAAAATATCAATGTCAAATATTTTTATATTGGTCTTTATTTATTCAGTAGTCATATTGATGTTAAAGTATATATGTCAAATCTTAAATATAATAAAAAATATATAATATAATATATAAACACAGTTCTTTTTCACTGGCAATGACTTTAAATGCCAGAATCAGTTTTCAGTCTTAAATAAGTGCATAGACCAGATTAATTATTTAAAATGAATTTGTATAATACATGTTTTTAAACATTTGTTTTTATCTAATTCAGGGTGAGCCTGGCAAACAGGGTGCTCCTGGTTCTGGTGGTGAACGTGGCCCCCCTGGTCCTATTGGACCTCCTGGACTGACTGGACCCTCTGGAGAACCTGGGCGTGAGGTACTGTAAAGATATAAACAAAATACATCTTTACAGTACTGAACCTTATTTAAATAAAACTCTAGTGGAATAATGTGACTCAAATCTCCAACACCAAATTATATGATTAGAGTAAAGATAGACTGGGATGCCCATTGTTGGAATGACAGATAACAATAACAAATTTCCCTTCTTTTCAACTGTAGGTGATAACAAGAGAAAACTTGAAGTATTAGCTTTCAGTTTAGCATCATAAATACCGAAACTATCATTGTTTTTAAATATAAAATTAATACATAAATAACAGAATCTGCATAAATCTAAAAGAAGTGTTTAATCAAATTTATAGTATGTTTTACCGAACTCACTTTGGACGATTGTACTTTCGTTTAACCGTTAGACCACACATCTGACCTGAGTCTGCTCAAGTATGTTCGGTTGCTGCTGGGTGTTGCTCTTATTGATTTTGGCTATCATATTTTTATCTCAGCTCTCTTTGGGCTAACTGAACAATTCTGTTTTATAGTAAAATTTGAGCTTATTTGAAATAGCCACATAGCTGAAACCAGACTCAGAGTCTATTCTAGTTACAACTTCCAGCTGCAACCAACTGATTCAGGTCTGGCTGTAGTAAACCAGACTCTTTTGCCTGCACATGATACAATGCAGAAATCCAGGCCACATTTCACAAAAAACTTTTATTCCTTTTGAGCAGGAACTTCTACTTAAGGAGCTAATTACTGCGCTAATAAACTATTTCTTTTTCTAAGCAGGCTTTAACCAAATGAAACAAGTGTGGCAAATTATTTGTAATAAGATCAAATTGGGACACTCGATTAAGTCTGAAATTATTGAATGAGGAGCAAGATGCACAGCGAGGAACATTTGTTTATGAAATAAATATATTTTAGATTTAAATGCAATACTACTTAAATACTTTTATGGAAATAATAATCCAGAAGCCAGGTGCATCAAATACTTATGAAATCAAGGAATTTTCCAGACAAAGGAATTTACTACAGACTATAGTGCAAATCAAAGCTCCCTAGTCTTCCTAAAGCACAACTTCCTACCCTTTGTATTCAAGTACCTGGTAAGCTATTTGCTGTCTCCCTATTGATAGGAAGGCAGATCATGCAATAACCTTTTTTCACCCTTCTAGGACACTTCATATAGCCTACATTTTGGCCTTGTTTTTTATGCCTAGTCCCTTTCATATCCATGTGATAAAATTGCTAGTAATCTTATAGTGTGCTAGGTGGTTTAATAATAAATAATTTTAATTTTAATAATTTGTTAGTCTTTACAATACATAATGTAATATGATATGCTAGCCAGCAGACTGTTGGACAGGAAAATGGCCAAACACTGAAATGATTATATCATGTGACCCTTGTATTTATTTTGTATCTCTTTTTCTTAAGGGTAATCCTGGATCTGATGGTCCTCCTGGTAGAGATGGTGCTGCTGGTGTAAAGGTAAAGATACAGTCACATCAAATGACCTATTGAATGTCTATTTTAAATATTGCAAGCATTTTAAGTTATAGAGATATATAAAATAAACTTACACAAATGGCAAGCTAAAAACAAGTGTCTTTTGCAGGGTGAACGTGGTAACACTGGTCCTATTGGTGCTCCTGGTGCTCCTGGTGCCCCTGGTTCCCCTGGTCCAGTTGGTCCTGTAGGCAAACAGGGAGACAGAGGAGAGAGTGTAAGTACTGCAGCTAAACAGTAGCTTGTAAGCTGTGTTTAATGTTGTTTTTTGTGTTCATTTCACTTAATTAAATGGTTGTTTATTTAAATGGTTGTTTAAGACCTATATGCCACCATTATTTTTTTCTCATAAAAGTATTGCTTATCCATTTTTCTCTGTTCTATAGGGAGCACAAGGACCCTCTGGACCTCCTGGACCTGCTGGAGCAAGAGGCATGGCTGTACGTATTTAATACCAGCATATCTAAGATCATTCTAATAATTAAGAATATCTCATTTAAAAGATAGCAGTGCTTCCACTGCATTTCCACACCATCTTATATTGAGCGTCTACATATTTTTCTGCAACAGGGGCCCCAGGGTCCTCGTGGAGACAAGGGAGAGGCTGGTGAAACTGGAGAAAGAGGACAGAAGGGACATAGAGGATTTACTGGTTTGCAGGGTCTTCCTGGGCCTCCTGTGAGTTTATACATTCAGATGTTTAGTCTTCAGTGATTTTATACCAACACTGATAAAACAAAAGTTTTCACATGGTGTCTGAGCTAATGTCTGTAAATGTAATTGGCATACAGGGTTCTTCTGGTGACCAGGGTGCTGCTGGACCTTCTGGACCTAGTGGACCTAAAGTAAGAATCATAAATTAGTATAAACAACTGTCAAATGTTTTAGGCCATACCACTAGTGTATTATTGTTGTGAGAGCTTACAAAATGTAAACTTGTTATTGTCTTTTGTTTAGGGACCCCCTGGACCTGTTGGCCCAGCCGGAAAGGATGGAGCAAATGGTATCCCTGGACCTATTGGACCCCCTGGCCCCCGTGGACGCTCTGGAGAATCTGGCCCAGCTGTGAGTATAAACTTAATAATCCTTAGCAAATTGTCTTAAAAGTTGTTGTCCAGATAAAAAGTATCTACTGAAACTGCTTTCTGTCCAGGTCTAAATTATTATAGTGTAAAGAACAGTTTCTGATAAGATGCACTTTGAAAATGCCATTTAACAAATTTAAAGACATCCCTACACATTAAACAATAGACAGCCTCATAATTTTTATGACAAATAACCTAAATCATTCTATTCATACATCTTAAAAAGGTTAAATACTAATTAAATACTGAAAAATTAAACCAGTTTCTGTCACAGATCAATTATAGTTGAATTGCTAAGTTGATTAAATTGATTCTTTCTTTCTTTCTTTCTTTCTTTCTTTCTTTCTTTCTTTTTCTTTCTTTCTTTCTTTCTTTCTTTCTTTCTTTCTTTCTTTCTTTCATTATGCTACATTTCATCTGTGTTATCTGTTTTGACCTTCTTGGTAGCAGCACAAAAATATTTACTCAATTATGCCTAAAAATAAATAAGATGGGACTTCCCTGTAATCTGTTTACCTACAATTACACATTAATGCCAGTAGGTGTTTATATAGTCAGTGTACATACAGTCAGTAGAAGCCCCTAATTGCTTGATAAAAAAAAGCTATGTAAACAGAATGATTATTGATTAATTTCTTTATCTGTCTTAAGGGTCCTCCTGGTAACCCTGGACCCCCTGGTCCTCCTGGTCCTCCAGGCCCTGGCATTGATATGTCTGCTTTCGCTGGACTGGGTCAGACTGAGAAAGGCCCTGATCCTATGCGTTACATGCGTGCTGATGAGGCCTCTAACAATCTGAGACAGCATGATGTGGAGGTTGATGCTACACTGAAATCTATTAACAGCCAGATTGAGGATATCCGCAGCCCTGATGGATCTCGCAAGAACCCTGCTCGCTCCTGCCGTGACCTGAAACTCTGTCACCCTGATTGGAAGAGCGGTAAGAATAGAAAAAAAACAAGAATTAAGAATCAAATTAAAAAGAAATAAGAAAGCAGATATTTTAGAAGAAAACAATGAATAATATACAAACTTGGTGTTTCTCCAAGTGGACGATACCAAAACAACAATAAGAATTCTCAGACATAAAAACTTGAGGAAATAGCAAATTTTTCATGATTATTGCAATTTTTTTTGCAATTGTCCACAGGTGACTACTGGGTGGATCCTAACCTTGGCTGCACTGCTGATGCTATCAAAGTCTTCTGCAACATGGAGACTGGAGAAACATGTGTGAAGCCAACAACAAGCAGTATCCCACGCAAGAACTGGTGGACCGCCAAGAGCAAGGGTCAGAAGCACGTATGGTTCGGCGAGAACATGGGTGGTGGCTTCCATGTAAGTAACAACTTTAAGTCAGCTAAACCATTTTATAGACAATGATTTCTGATTGCGTTTGTGGGTAATCCAGCTAGGTCTCATTTTATAGGACACAATGATCAGTAAGCTGTATGTTAAATAGGGTTGATATTTTCTAGTTAGGACTCATTGTCATGACTTCTATTACCCCAGTCTTTGCAATTAATTTTTATTATTTTTATTACATAATTCTCTCTTCCTTGATACAGTTCAGCTATGGTGAGAAGGTCCCGACTCCAAATGTGGCCAGCATTCAGATGAACTTCTTGAGACTTCTATCTAGCGAGGCCTCTCAGAGTATCACCTATCACTGCAAGAACAGTGTGGCCTATATGGATGAAGCCAGTGGAAACCTGAAGAAGGCTCTTCTGCTGCAAGGCTCCAACGATGTGGAAATCAAACCGGAGGGTAACAGCCGATTCACATACAGTGTACTGGAGGATGGCTGCAAGGTGAGATTCTTACTCTCACACACACACACACAAACGTCTCACAAGCTGTTTTTGGTGTTATATATTGCTGAATATAATTCACACCTTGACTGTTTTTTTTTTTTTTACAGAAACACACAGGCCAGTGGGGTAAGACTGTGATTGAATACAAAACTCAGAAGACATCTAGACTGCCCATCGTAGATATTGCTCCTTTGGACATCGGTGGAGCTAATCAGGAGTTTGGAGTAGACATTGGACCAGTCTGTTTCTTGTAAAAAACAAAACAAATGTGGGACACAATATAAGACATGGAAAGAAATAAATGATAAGCAATAGCTCCATGAAGAAGCAATACACTCTCCAAAAAAAGAATAATGGAAGTAAAGAAAAAGGAATCCAAATTGAAAATTGATGAAAGCGTTTGTTTCAAACACACTAAAGTCATGCATTAGTGCCCTGGAGACCAGCACTAAGCAGCACTGCCCCACGAGTCTCTCCCTCTGAAATCCAGCCATGTTTCCCCTCAAAGCATCCTTCTTTCTAAGGACGCTAAGATGAGCAAGTAACGGGCAAGCAGAACTAAATGAGTAAGAGATGGAAAAAATACCGAAACATGGCTAGATGTCATCACATTCAGCAGATGGGACAGAAGCCCCTACCACCAAGACCATCTTGAACCACAGTCAGTCCCACTCAGTACCTCCCTCTGCTTCCTGACTGGGACTCAGTAAAAACATCACATTCTTCTTAGGTATTGTGAGTGAGGGTGAAAGTTAATATTTACTGTGTATAATAAAGTAAAATCCTGGTTCAGTTGTTGTAAAAGTCTGGTCTGCAACAGCTAGATCTATATATTTTCACAATTATATGCGTTTGCGCAAGAGAGAGTGTGTACCTGTGCGCACCAAACATTTTTTGGGGGAAGTGCAGTTTTTAGTTTTCCTTTCTTTTTTTTTATGGTGTACTTCAGTATTTTCCCCTTGACTGCCCGTTTAGTAAGTGTTGTCCCTTTACCAAAAAAGCAAAAGTGAAATAAATTTGGACGATATTTCTGGTTTTGCTCATTTGTATTACTTTTCTTTTTAAAGCTACCTCACAATAAAAAAAACCTAAGTAAATAATCTTGATGTGAAGTCATCATAAGTAGCTCTGGGGGAACTAAGACAAGGGTTAATGCTTGATCCAATTCATCTTCAGAAGGTGCTATTAGTTTAAATCTGTTTATAATTATTTCCTAAATTGCCACATCCTCTCTCTACTAGCCTCACCCAACACACACAGCCTGCTCTGACACTGCAGATTGGACAGAATATTGACTAGGATTGAGGGGCTCCTCTGAGAGTAGCAGAGTTTCTCGAGCAGGATGTGTGTATTTGTGTGAGGGTGTGTATATTTTTGTTATAATTAATATTATTATGATCACTTTTGTTTGTTTTCTTTTTTTTCATCTTGGTTTTGTTACGATTTTAATTAATGTAAATTGGAAATAAAGGAAAAAACAAGGAACGGTGAAATCAGTTTTTAATTGAGTATTTATTTAATAAAGGAATTGAACATCGATTGGAATTGAAAAGCATTTATGCACGCATGCGCAGGTGTGTGAGTGAATGTGTGTGAGAGGCGTGTGTCTTGTTTTAGCCCAACAGAAACCCAAAAGTTTTGACCTTTGGCTGTTCCCCACAAAATAATGATATAAAATTATATCAAAGCCAAATTCTTCCTTTTTAACAGAGGTTAAGGTTAGGAATAGATAGTCAAGCCGCTGAATAACTGTGTTGATAGCGTGTGTAGGGTGTTTTAATGTGCAAAAACATCAGCATGCCTACAATATATAAAGTGCTTTAGTTACTACAATGGTTTACACTGTCACTTTACTGTACCAACACTATTTACTGTTCAAAAAAGTTTTTCAAGTCTACATTCATCTTAGAATCCTGATCACACTATCTAAACAGAATCTAGTAGGCTGTGTCCTCCTCTGCCTGCCTACTCCATACAGTTGCTTATGCCGTGATCTGTAATAAATACTGATGACCCACATGGCATCACTGACCTACCTCGGTCAGAGTGAAGTCTGCTATCCTTCTCAGCTATGCTGCCTGTTTCTACTAGCATCATTTTCACCTTGTCAAAATTAAGAGCAATCTAACCTTTTTAAACCTACTCTCTGACATCTAACATGTAACTAGGCCTCTTCCACACCGACTGTTAGACCTGTTCTGGACAGATTTTGAAGGGTGTTTTTAAAACAGTGGGAGGCATGCAAATATTCATGAAGCTCTCAAAAGTAAAAAAAACTACAATGCTTTTTTGGAATGCACACATGTATGTACACATTTGTACACACGCACACAAATTCAGGGTTAAAAAAAAGAAAAATTTTGAAAAACATATAGTAATTAAATAAAGTATTTAAAGTTATTTATATAGAATATTTAGTGGAAAAACATACTAAACCACAGTTTTTTTAAAGACAGACCAAAAGGCTGCACTCAGATGCCTTTAATTTCTCTCAGGTTCCTGGAACAGCATCAAAACCATTAAAAATGCTTAAAATTGGAATCAGAAATCATGCATATTTCATTAACCTTGAGATTTTTCCAAAAAAAAACCAACCCAAAACACCTGTTATTAGGAAACATTTCAAATTTCAAAAACCCTATATGGGACTATTATTTGTGTAGGCAGCGGTAATGGAATCAACGATGATTTATTGTCCTTGACACATCCTTCGATTCTTCATACCATGTATTAGGTTAAAATTAAAATATGTATAATGGACATAAACAAAAAAATAAATAGATAAACAATTAAGACATACAGTTTACTGACACAAATAGATTACTTTTACTAAATATATACTTGTTTATTAAACTGATATAACATATCTGTAAATAATCCTTATGAATTATGATTTATTAGTAGGGGTTGTATATATAAAAGCTATACTGTGCATATTATATATCCATATTAATATTTTAATGTTACAATCGGCCACGTTACATTCATCTTATGATAATTAGATTAGATTAGGTTAGATTCAACTTTATTGTCATTGTGCAAGGTACATGTACAGAGCCAATGAAATGCAGTTAGCATCTAACCAGAAGTGCATAAGTGGTAGAAGTGCAGAAGTGTAACAATAAATAGATATGGCTGTATGATACAGTATATACAGAGTAAATATAGATAAAATATATAGAAGTGTGAGGATAGATAATTATGGATGTGTGATACAGTAAATACAGAGTAAATATGGATAGAATATAAGGAAGTGTAAGGATAGATAATTATGGATGTGTGATACAGTAAATACAGAGTAAATATGGATGGAATATAAGGAAGTGTAAGGATAGATAATTATGGATGTGTGATACAGTAAATACAGAGTAAATATGGATAGAATATATAGAAGTGTAAGGATAGATAATTATGGATGTGTGATACAGTAAATACAGAGTAAATATGGATAGAATATATAGAAGTGTAAGGATAGATAATTATGGATGTGTGATACAGTAAATACAGAGTAAATATGGATAGAATATATAGAAGTGTAAGGATAGATAATTATGGATGTGTGATACAGTAAATACAGAGTAAATATGGATGGAATATAAGGAAGTGTAAGGATAGATAATTATGGATGTATGATACAGTAAATACAGAGTAAATATGTAATATGGATGGAATATAAGGAAGTGTAAGGATAGATAATTATGGATGTGTGATACAGTAAATACAGAGTAAATATGGATGGAATATAAGGAAGTGTAAGGATAGATAATTATGGATGTGTGATACAGTAAATACAGAGTAAATATGGATAGAATATATAGAAGTGTAAGGATAGATAATTATGGATGTGTGATACAGTAAATACAGAGTAAATATGGATAGAATATATAGAAGTGTAAGGATAGATAATTATGGATGTGTGATACAGTAAATACAGAGTAAATATGGATAGAATATATAGAAGTGTAAGGATAGATAGTAATGGATGGTGCAAAGCTGCATAATGATAAATTAGTGCAAACTACAGAAAGTGGCAGTGCAGTAGTAATTAACACTGTATAATCAGCTGTTCAGTGCAGAAACAGCCACAGGTGTTTTTCAGTCTGTTAATAGGTATTGTTTTATGCTAACAATAAAAAAAACTAGCGTATTAACCAAAATACTGTGCTCATTATATGTCCATATTAATATTTTAATGTTTCAATCGGCCACGTTAAATTCAGCGTTATATTAATAGGTTTTGCTCCACGCTTTGTAAACGTGAGGCTGATCTTGTCATGTGACTTGGTTTCGACCAATCACATGCGCCGTTTCCCTCATAGGAAAATCAGCGCTGGGAGAATCTGCGCTGCTGTTCAAACGACGCATCAAAACACTTTGTGTGACCAAGTGCGCAGAGGCGAAGGCTCGAGCAGCGACGATTCCAGTCGAGTTTCCCAAAATATCGTGGGAAGAGATGGTATTTTCTTCAGGATTTACATAACATTTAAAGGTAACATGTGAACTATAGTCTGTTTTTTTGTGCATTATGTGTTTAAAGGGCACATACGTGAGAAGCTCGCTGTCCGAGTTACATAACTCGCGCGGCGTGACCCAATTTTATTGACTTGTTATAGTCTGAAAATTTTCCAGTAATATGTTTTAAAATTTGCTTTAGTGTTTTATTATGAATCAGTTCCTGGTGACAGTGTTGACGTTTTGTCAGATTTAAACGGAAATGTTCGTGTTTAAATCAGAATGTACTGATGGAGTCTCGAACTGATGCAGTTTCACCCAGTTTGCATTGACCTAATTTCCACTTCATAACAGGTTCGGCTCAGGTTGTGTATCTGTTCGACGCATCATTTCAACACCACAGAATATCATAAGTATTAAACATTATTTTTAGGAGATTAACAGGATTTTTGTTTTGCTTTGCTTCATAAGATGTTGTATAAGATGTTAAAAATGCGCCATAAGCATGGCATAAGAACTGAAAATATGGACTTGAGACAATATTATGTTTATTATTAGGCTGCTTTTTTTGGTCGTCTGTACTATTTGCTTCTATTTATTTCTGAGGAATTGTGTCTTCAATCAGTCCTGCGGATGAACAGCCTGGAAGGGAAGAGTAACGAAAATGGTGTTTGTAATGCAGCTTTATGTTTAAGTCAGCCATTATAAGACATAATAAATAACAGATGTTGGCAAGCAGAGATCTTGTTTGTAACAAATGCATCCATACAGACATTTATTTAATGAGAATAGTAAGATGTTCCCTTATTCTTTTCCTATTGTTTAGAATAAATATTACTGCTGCATTCAGACAAGGTAACATTCTACTATTGTCCCTAATATTATTGGTACCCCTCATTCTCCTAACACACTAAGTTCGGGTCAGGAAGGGCTGTAAATGATATGATTATTATTGGATTAGGTGCATTAAAGCTGAAACTACAACAAAAAAAACATCCTAAATGGAGACAATCACTTATTTATGCCAAAACAGCTTCTGCCAGTATGGACATCACTTTTGTGTTAACACTTCGAATTAGACTACAACCAAGAAAACTAAATCTTACAGACTGACATTTCTGGCAGAAAACAAGATGGACGGGATGTACAGTATGCCAGAAACTGGAGCAGTCTGAACTCAAAGGAAAAGAGAATTTTTAGGAAAGCAGATAACTAATCGAGGCAAAATTGGCTAAGCATTTTAATACTTGCACATTTTTTTGACTAATTGGTTATAAATAGTGACACCAGTGCTCCATGGTATTAATCGTGAACTGTTATGTATCCTGAATGATGTGATATTTTTGTATAATGATATATGGTATATAATGTGTTCTTATAAGCATTATGTGCATGTATTGTGTACATTTTATGCATTTTGAAACCTGATATCATGATAATATGATTAAAGCATTAAAGTTAATAGCATATTATTAATGTGAAGAATCTTAGTCGTTTCCCCGTTTCCCTGTTTGTCTGTCATATGAAGCAAACACTAAATATGGCCCCAAATTCCATCCACTGGTTTCGGAAGGGTCTGCGTCTGCATGACAACCCAGCACTGCAGGAGGCAGTGCGAGGTGCTGGCACCATCCGCTGTGTTTACTTCCTGGACCCCTGGTTTGCTGGGTCCTCCAACCTCGGGGTCCACAAATGGAGGTAAGTAAGTTTTTGAGTTGTGTTATGTACAAATGATGGTTAAGTTAGAAGTGAATTTGTTCTGTTTTGAATTCTCGCAGTTAGAATGTTTTTTTGTTTACTTATAAACATATCTTGTGTCAATGATTTCAAAGTATTTGTCTTTAAAATGCGTCTACATAAAATAAGTCAGTATATTGTCTTAAGAATTTAACTGCCTTTGTACCGAAATTTGGCATAGTGGTAGCACAGTGGTTAAGGTGTTAGACTTCTAATTGGAAGATTCCCAGCAACACCAAGCTGTCACTGTTGGGCCCCTGAGCAAGGCCCTTAACTCCCAATAGCTCAGCTGAATAAAAGAGATAAATGTATGTTGCTCTGGATAAGGGCTTCTGCCAAATGCTGTGAATGCAATTCCAGTGTAAGGTTTGCTTCACGTTGTATAAGGAAAACCATTTGTGTCCTCTTATAGCATTAATAACATGGCCATAAATAAAAAAAATATTTAAATAATTAATGCATTAAAGGTATCCCAGTGCTTTCTTTGAGAAAGTGCATAAATTATTCTCTGAATCAGTTCTTAAAACAGTTCGTAAAAACAGAATAAACCAAATGGTGCTATTATAAACACGTCTACCCACATAGCAATTCAACCACACTGGGATAATTAGTTTGCCAGCATGATGACTGATTTTTGCACATGCTGGAGATGGAAAAGCTGTGACTCAGTGGGTCGGTACAATCCGTCACGAATCATGTCATTAAGCTTTGCTAATTTTCTGAATGAACACTTTGTCTGCTTTAAACTCCAGTTCACCAGATTGTATCATCTTAAAAGTAAACTCGGTAGCTTTATGAGTATGTATGGCCTGCCCAGTCCTGCTGTAACATATGTATCGGGCTTAAAATATCGAAGAAAAAAAACAAGTTAGCAACACAAATTTATTGTATTGTTATATATACAATAATATTAATAATAATAATAATAATAATAATAATAACAATAATAATAATGTCACTTATGCATGAAAGAACTGTAATTATAGCATGCTGTATATAGTCTTTTTGTTCTTTTTCAGTTATCCTACCATTACAGTAGTCTTAGTGGTGTATTAAATACATTTTGACACACTTCTATTACATTTACCTTGTGTAAGCATCACATAATCACCACTTTGTAAACAGTTAAAAAGAAAGTGTGACAGGGTGAAGTCTTACTGTCACATGTGACTGATCAGAAAAGATAAAAATTAGAATTCACTACGATGCAAGATTACAATCCGAACACAATAATTCTGCCCCATTTTTCATTCAGTGCCCATGAATGTACCCTAGTTTAACTTAAAACCTTCTGTTGCACTCTCTATAGTGCCAGACTGTCACATGACCTGGAGAAATCGATGCCGGAAATGAGGTATTTTTTGTGGCAGGTGTGAGGAGTGCTGTTCTAGTTGAAAACAGGTCACTGGGCTAATTTTATGGCCTCTAGGTGGCAGCACGCTTGTGCGTTCATATGTAGGCCAGGGCAGTTATATAAGTATTGCATGACTAAGCATAGCATTTAAAAACATTAGTTTCAAACACATTTGGAGGACATAGTATTGTAAATCAGATAAATAAAGTGTATTTAATACTTTATAATACTATTTGTAAATATTAGTAATATTTAAGTAATTGAGACATTCATATTATCTTAAAAAAGCTGTTTATATTAATTGTAAATATTAATGTAGCTTTTTTATGAATGAATCTCAGAATATAGTACATAAGGGAGTTGTATAACGAAAATGTGCCAGGGTGGGAGACGTTTTCTATGTGGAACTTGGAGAGCTTTGCTGTCTGGCCCGTAATCATAACTTTGCCAGCAGACCGTCTGACTCTGGGTTCAGTCTGAGCACTTTATTCAGAACACAGACACATGTGGGAGGTCATCCAGGCCAGGGGGCATGTCTCAACACCAGATAAATGAATTCGATTACAACTGATTTATACTTCGATCCTGGACATGAAATCTTTATTTCGTCGATTGTCATTTTTATTTAGGCTTAACATAATTTTTTTCACGAGCATACATTTTTTTGATTATTAAAAGATCATTTAAAAAAGATTACCACAAAGCTGCCATGGATTCTGTGTTAATTTTGGGTTTTGGTTTAAATGCTTAACAAGCACACTTATTTGAAAATTACCCAAAAGATTTTTTTTACTGACCTAGCCAGAGCCCAAACCTAAATCTAGGCCAGTCCCTTGACAGTTTAATGGATTTAAAACAGGGTGTCCAGGCTCAACCTTAGATGGCAGATTTAGGTGGACATTTATATGCAAGTCAAGCAGAAACCATTCTATGGACGTGGCTTCTGTTTGGTTGGAAAGAAAACCTGCAACTATGACACCTACACCTACGGTCCTATCAGGATAAACTTGGACACCTTTGCTCTGAAAAAAAAGGAAAATATTAATGTACCATGCTGTACTATGATGACTCTGATTACTCAAAAAAATCAAGAGGTGCTTTAAGAAAGTATTGTTTTAAGGGTATACATACTTAACAGACTATTGTACGTTTCTGTTTTTTTATTTTCAGCTCAATTTTTACACAGTGTTTGGCCATGTATGTTCACACACATAAAATTACCTACACAAATGAAACCTTCTGGCATCACAAACTGGACAGGTGTGAGCTTAGAACACAAATGATCTTCAGAGCTTATAAGTCAAAGTGTACACAAGCAGTTCTTTAAACCAAAAATATCTTCGAACCTCTTCTTGTCCAGCTGGGTAGTGTATGAAGAAAGCTGTGAATAGAAACGTCTGGCAGCTCTGAGATAAGCCGACAGATTACTGGGAGTGGTGGCTGTTTATAGAAAAGCTTGGGGATTTAAATCCTGCAGAAGAGCAATGTTGCACGTGCAGTCAGGGTTAGAAATGCCATAAATAGTTTTTATTACCTTGTTTTAGGCACTGAGGCACTGACATATCATGTAAATTTAGTGCTGCCGCCCCCTATACACAGTGCATTTAAATGCTATTGTAATAGACCACATCTTGATAGTGGCTCACACAGTAGGCCGGGATATCGAGCTAGCGATTTTGCGAGCCCCGGTCTTGCTCAGAATCATGCACTCTGCACATAAACTTTTTTTCTGCTAAATCTAGGCAGCATTTCTGCATCGTGAGCTGTCATGCACTATTAAGTTCTATATGATATGTAGAGAAGTACACAGGCTGTTCCAGTGTCATATTTTTATGTGGAATGACAAAAATTCAGTGAGCTGTTTTTGATTTAATTTTATCAATGGTGTATCAAGCAGTCATGCTTCAATCTATTAAATTGAATTTTTTTTTTTTCCACGCCATAGATTTCTTCTTCAGTGCCTAGATGATCTTGACTCCAGTCTTCGGAAGCTTAATTCACGCCTTTTTGTTATTCGAGGTCAACCAGCCAACGTTTTCCCACGACTGTTTAAGGTGAAATTCGTTTAATATACTGGCTTAAAGTTAAAACCAGGTAAAAAGCTATTTTACATTTTTGTTTAAGTGCTGCTTCTTTGCCTTAAGGAGTGGGAAATATCCAGATTGACTTTTGAGTATGACTCAGAACCTTTTGGCAAGGAACGGGATGCTGCTATTAAGAAGCTTGCAATGGAGGCTGGGGTGGAAGTCATTGTCAAGATCTCACATACGCTTTACAATCTGGACAAGTATGAACTGTTTTAATCCACCGTGTCCTATAATGACAAACAAGAATGAATAAAGTGTAACTTTTAAGTGATTTTTTGTGGTAAATTTACAACATTTTCCCCTGAACAAACCAATACTAACGTGTACAAAATATGCTGTGTCCACTCTTGTTCCTAACAGAATCATTGAGTTAAATAGCAGTCAGCCACCCCTGACCTACAAGCGTTTCCAGACTCTGATTAGCCGTATGGACCCACCAGAGATGCCAGTGGAGACCCTGTCTAGCACCATGATGGGCTCCTGTGTCACACCTGTGTCTGAAGACCACGGGGACAAATATGGTGTGCCTTCTCTTGAGGAGCTGGGTAAGACTACCGGAATTTGTTTTTTAGATATGTTTTTAAACAAGTTTTTTTACATTGTGCTTTTTACAAATTAAAAGAAGACCATAAAATGTTTTTTTTTTCAGTTTTGTGAATTATTTTTCCCAGATGAAATTCAGAAGTTTGTTTTCTTAATTGAAATTGGACATTAAATAGGGTTTGAAAATAAAGTCAGTCAAGCCTAGATATCCATCATAACCTACATGTAAAACTAAAAATTGTATTAATTACATAGACAAAGCTATAGAATAAAGTTTTCATATTTACATTTTTTAGACTAAACATTGATAGTTACTTTCTTAAAGGAATTAGGTAAATCTTTCCAGTTATAATCATTTGTAAGCACAAATAATTTCTATTTGAATGGTAAAGGCGTTATAACAGGAAGTGGTGAAGGCGTTATAACAGTAATTCGTCTAACTACTCGTTACTGAAAAAAAATGACTCAGTTATTCCCATTACTGGTGGTCCTATAACATAACAAAACCTGTAGTTTTTAATGTTATTTATAAGTTACACATTTACATTCTAACGTAAACGGATGCTATTTTTCTCATTATAGGGTTTGACATAGAAGGACTGCCCTCTGCTGTGTGGCCAGGTGGCGAGACGGAAGCACTCACAAGGATTGAGAGACATCTAGAGCGAAAGGTCCTAAAATTAATTTTAAATGGAAAGCCACACTGGTTAAATATATTATAGTCATGTCACTCTTTATGATTCATTTCCTCTTTTTGTTCTAGGCCTGGGTGGCTAATTTTGAGAGGCCACGGATGAATGCTAACTCCCTGCTAGCTAGCCCCACAGGCCTGAGCCCTTACCTTCGCTTCGGCTGCCTCTCCTGCCGCCTCTTCTATTTCAAACTCACAGATCTCTATAGAAAGGTTTCTCTAAATCTCTTTTTATTTCGAACAGAATCTATTTATATCTATTTATATCCTATTTAACATTAACTAATCAAATTAAGTAAAGAAGATTTTATTGTAATTTTAACCATATGTAGCCGACAAAGTAAGTGAGCTAATGAGAAAGCATTACATCATGGGCGTGTGACATCATCGACCATGAAATAATGCTATATGAACATGGGCAGCAGCAAGCAATACCATGAAATTGGTATTGGGTGTACGCTCTAATATCAGAAATTTGTTGGGCGGGTTGGGATCCAGAGTTCTCGCGTCACACAGTCCAGTTTTGACATATGTAACCTTTGTCCATTTACTTTTTTACCTAGGTAAAGAAGACCAGTACCCCTCCCCTCTCACTCTATGGCCAGCTGCTGTGGCGAGAATTTTTTTACACTGCTGCCACCAACAATCCAAGATTTGACAAGATGGAGGGCAACCCCATCTGCGTGCGTATTCCCTGGGATAAGAACCCAGAAGCACTGGCCAAATGGGCTGAGGCTAAGACTGGTTTCCCATGGATTGATGCTATCATGACCCAGTTGAGGCAGGAGGGCTGGATTCATCACTTGGCTCGTCATGCTGTGGCTTGCTTCCTCACTCGAGGCGACCTGTGGATCAGTTGGGAGGAGGGCATGAAGGTGCACTGCACGTTTAGGGAACAGTTGTCTACTTTATTAGGAACACATGCTAATTTATGCAGTCAACCTAATCTTCCAGTCACAAAAGAAACTTAGCTAGGCAGACAGACTGGAAAGATTGGGAATTTGTGTTTCTAGTAAATTAAAACCTATGATTTTGTAGCTTTTGTCAAATGTTGAATATGATCTCTATCGTGGCATTTTTAAGGAAATGTTGTAGTGCACTGTAGCAGTGCAGCAGACAGAGATGACACTGTTAACTTTTGGGATCTTGGGCTTGAAAGATTAAGCTATTATCTATGCAGAGTTTTGAATGTTTGTATTAGTCTCCTCTAGTTAAAAGTGTTAATTTGTCACATATACTTTAACATTTGTTTCGAAATATTTGCTTAGAAATATTGGGTCAGAGTGCAGGGTCAGCTATGATGCAGGGCCCCTGGAACAGGAACGGTTAAGGGTCTTGCTCAAGGACCCAACACTGGCAGACTGGTGGGGGTGGGGCTCAAACTCAGGTCTTTCTGGTCATCCAAACAACAACTCATTGCCTTAACCGCTTGAGCCACCACTGCCATCATGCCTATTATCCCATTTTACAAAAACATACAGATATTGAATACCAGGTGTGAATGAGCTTGCTGTGTGTAGAACATAAACATTAGTCTTATCAAGGGTATTCCAGCCCTGTATATACTGTCCTGATTCTGGATCCTGCTCATGAAAACACAATACTTTCTAATACTTCAAATGTGGTCATTTCATTTAAATTAAATGGAGATTTATGTGTGTTACTGCAAAATATAAATAGCAATGATATGAAGTACTATAACACCAAGTACATAGTCTGTAAACGGTTACATGTTGTGTTTGTCCCTTTTTTGAAGAGTTGACAAAAAGAATTGTACACATTGCCTAATCAAACTTAATTAAATACCATTTTTGCATATCTATCTATCTATCTATCTATCTATCTATCTATCTATCTATCTATCTATCTATCTATCTATCTATAGGTATATATAAAAAAACTACATTTTCACATAACTTTGAATAAATGTTGATTTGTTTTAGAGATCTCAGTTGTATGTATAGACATGAGCTCAGCTGTCACGGTCTTTAAAGTGTTGCGTTGTTTTGCTGCATTTGGCTAGTCTATAACGCTAGCTGTAATTGACAGGTTTTTGAGGACCTCCTGTTGGATGCAGACTGGAGTGTGAACGCGGGCAGCTGGATGTGGCTCTCCTGCAGCTCATTCTTTCAGCAGTTTTTTCACTGCTATTGTCCAGTAGGGTTTGGTCGGCGCACTGATCCCAATGGGGACTTCATTAGGTTGGTATTGTTACCCATTCTTGGCTTGATAGTAACATTGACAGTTTCTGCACTTAAAAAGTATTTAATCCTAATTAGAAGTGATTTGCTGCTATTGGATTGCTGTTGTAGAGAGATAAAAAAATAGTATAAGTAGGATTTAAATTTGTCATATATAGCCTTAATCTATAGTTTTTTGTGAATATAGATATAGATGTCTACTGTTCATGCGTCCTGTACTTTGGTAATATTAGCATTTAAAACTTTTGTAATTAAAAGTCTATTTTAATATGTGTATTTGTTGTCTTCTTGGGGATTGGGTGAAAAGTTCAGTTTTTCCTTTCCCCTTTGTAAATTGTGGTTGATTGCTTTTAAGACAAAAGCCATAGCCAAAGCGTTTGGAAGCCCGTTAGCTGTGATTCTGGTTGAAGCTTGATGCTTTTTCTCTGGGCAATACAGTAGCCTGTTCTTTAGCTCGGTAGCATCTCGTTTTATCAAAAGGGATTTTAACCGCTTGGTAAGGGAAATACTAAGCCCGGTCTGCATTTATTACATAGAGAGTGCCAATGCATTTCCTAGAGAGCCCGATGAGAGGTGAAGTTCAAAGCCAGGGATAACAGTACTTTTATCTAGCTTTGAGCAACTCCTCTTTAACAGACTCTTTATGAAATGTTTAATGGTGCTCTTGGTGTTAAATGCAACCCTGCCTGTGCAAGAGAACAATAGTGATGAAGTGTTTTTTCATTCACTTGGGCTAATTATCAAGTAAACAGTCCTGATTTTAATGCACAAATTCTATGCAAACTCCTATAAATACTTAATGAATTCAGAGATCCTTCCTAAGACTGATCCCCAATGTAATTAATCCTGGTTCTGATCATTTCTTGTTCAGGCAGGATAGGAATGTTCCTGGCGAAAGGGTTGTGGTCCCTTTTGGCAAAACGAGGGGGCCACCCAGCAGCTGAGGACAGTATACTGTGTTGCTCGTTTGACAGCTAGCAAGTTTCTCTGCCTTGGCTTGGGATCACTGTCATCTCAGAAGCGATCAGTAGCAGTGTGGGGGGCAGGGAGTGAACCTGAACCTCTTACTCAACCCTAAGTTTCCGTTGGGCAGATTGGGTGGGTTAGGAGCAGAGAGATGCTTGGATGGATCTGGTGGACACTAAGAGGGTGGGAGGGGTTGGTCACTGCATCTGCTTTCTAACGCGTGTTATAGTAGGAATCTTCGTAGTGTCTCAGCACAGGCAGAAACTGTTGGTTTATACTGCGTCCGTCTCTCTGCAAGCTTTGTGGTGCCATCGACCACCTTCTGTCCAAGCTCTGGTAAGGTGGAACTTGTAGGTAGGTGGCCTTTCTCTGTCCTGGGACCAGAAGAAAAACTTTCATTCAGCTACACGATCTGAATTCTAATAGGGCTTTATTGAAGTGCTTTGTACTCTGGACAGGTTCCTAATAATGGCGTGGTGATGTGCGTTAGTAGTGTAGTGTGACATTTATCAATAACTCAGCCACACTGTGTGCACGAAATGTACTTTAAAAACAGTTTTTGTCCAAACATAGCACTTTCAAATCCACAAAAATGTCTGTTTCTAGTTTTAACAACAACTATACAAGAATTTAATTCCAATTTTTGTATTAGTTTCTTTGTAGCAATAAATACTCATATATTAAGCACTAATTTATTTAATTGCATATTAATCATCAATACATCTATTTTAAAATTGTAACCTAAAGCCACTACACTCAGCCTGTCATGTATCTATGATGAGACTCTGCGGTTTAATCTCTCCTTGTCTTTTCAGACGATATTTACCTGTTCTTCGAGGTTTTCCGGCCAAGTATATCTACGATCCATGGAACGCCCCAGATTCAGTGCAGACTGCAGCAAAGTGCATCATTGGAGTCCATTACCCAAAGCCTATGGTGAACCATGCGGAGGCCAGTCGCCTTAACATTGAGAGAATGAAACAGATCTACCAGCAACTCTCTCGCTATAGAGGACTAGGTAAAAGTTTGGGCGAGTTTTAGCTTGGTTGTTGATTTCAGTAATTTATGTTTGATGACAAATAAAGCTTTTTGTAAAAAGCACAAAAACTATTGAGATCAGCTGCCTGGCGTCATGGTGTAGTGGGTCAAACGCCGGCACTGTTGCGCTCCAGTGTCCCAGGTTCGATTCTGGCTCGAGTCCTTTCTAATCCCACACCTTATTTGTTTATCTTTGATCTGTCCTATCAATAAAAAAATATAAAAAACTAAACAAAAAAACCTGTTGAGATCAACTATTTTTTTTGGCAATGTATAGTTTCTTAACATATTAACATATTAACTGTAAGATAAGCCAACTGTATTCGGCTAATCACCAGTCATATGGTACAAAAATGTATGCACAAAAGACAGCGAAATGGAAACGTGCACCAACTATCATTTTTACATTTCTGCAAAATGCTGCTTGTTCTGTTTGACTTTAAAACTCTGATTTGTTCCAGAAAGCTTACTTAATGATTATAAAATTCTGATTTCTGTGTCTACTCAATAGACTTTTATTAGCCGTATTATGCTAATTTATTTTGTTTTCACAGTACCTTTGTCATTTCAAATTATTTCGTATATTCCTTTTTAAAACTTGCATGAATAAGCAAAAATGATAACATTGGAATTCCAATATTTTTATTATTATCAATGCTATTCAGGATAATAAATAGCATCCTGCAATCTGTTATTTTTTTATACAGGACTTCTGGCCTCAGTGCCATCTACACACAACGGGAATGGAAATGGAATGGCCTACTCTCCAGGGGAACAACAATCTGGGACCACCACACTAGGTGGCAATCAATTTTTATCCCAACGAAATTTTCTTTACATAACCAGCATTTTTGCAAATTCATTTTGTAATTTGCTCCTAATTTAACTTAAAGGAATCTTTTCACATTTTCATATCGTCATCTTTGTGAAATTAAAATGTATATTCATTTCTGTAAATTTAGAAGTACATAAGAAGCAATTCATGTCAGTTTTGCGGTTTTATTTTTCGTTCTTATGTTTTTTGTGACTTGCACTGTAACAGCACCCGCCATGTCAAGCAGCTCTGTTAGTGGTGGCAATCGAAGTGGAAGTATTCTGCTGAACTTTGACATCGAGGAGCACCAGGGACCAAACAGAATGCAGCAGCAACAAAAGCTTGGTAAGACTGAAACTATGACTTGTGACACTAAGCACTTTATAGCTATACTCTTACTAGGTATGGCCTCCATATGCTGTCAAAACAACCTTGATGCTTCATAGCATAATTGAAGATATTTCTTTAAGACTAAATTGCAGTGATGTGTCTGTTCTACCACATCCCGAAAGTGTTATAGCGAATTTAGACTTAGTGGGATAGTTAATTTAAACACTGAAGTCATTGTCATTGCATTACCATGCTAGAAGTTAACGTTTAAACATGGATACTTTTGGCTAAAGGTTTAATACATACAACACACAAACTGGAAATGCTTTCATTATTTTAAGTCACTCTGGTTGGATTTCTGGAAGTTAAGTGTTTTAGTATATAGTCAAATACCTAACCTTGACCTACATTTAGCTGGGAATCAAACCCACAATCTTCCTATTGGCAGTTCAACACCATAACCATGAGACACCACTTCCCTCTGCATCACAATATATATTAAATGCGTACAACACACAAAACTGGATTGCTTTTATTTTGAAAAGTCACTCTGGTTGGATTTCTGGAAATTAGGTTATGTGTTTTAGTAAATACCTGACCTTTAGTTATGCCATATCTATATTATGACAATAGCAATAAATTCTACTATTCTAATAGTCTTAAGTCTATTATTGCATGTGCTTAGCATCCAGCTAACGAATAAATAGTTTTACAGAAAATGTCCATCATCGAGATTTTAATGCGACCTTATCCGTATACTAGTGGAATACATCAAGGGTACAGTACAGTACAGTATAGTACAGTACAAAACACTGAAAAAATATATCAGTGTTTATTCTACACATGTTAATAGACAACTGTAAGAGTGTACTGCACTGGGAAATGATTACAAAAAAACTGTTAACTGCTAGAAACAATACATTTACAAGACTTTTATCTGTGATTAAATCACTCTAATGAAATCCCAAGTTAAATGAATACTTTCATTTTTAGTAATAAGCTGTACAAGGAACAGTTCTAAGCAGTGTAGTCTGTAATTTGTCAAACAACAAAATAGATAAAGATAAGGGCATTATTCGGATGGTTTTGTTGTGCGTTAATACTGAATCTAGTAATCCGTCTTGGTTACAGAGGACCGGTTAGTAATGTTATTACAACTTCAATCACAGAATAGCTAGTTAGATTTCGAACCAAACTCCTGTTTTATAAAACTGAAACGTAACTCATTACATTTAATCATTGATTTAAGTACCTTTCTTCTGCTCTTTCTTTTCTTTTCTTTTCAACAGTGACTTTTTTTCTGTTTCAGGACATGTCCCATGTAAAAGAGAGCGAGGATCAGAACTAGACGCAGAGGAAAACGACACACTGGCCACCTCTCACAAACTACAGAGACAAATAAAAGAGATATCTACTGTGCACGTACCAACAGAAACCAACTCGGTAAGGCAAAAAAAAACCCCAACATAATCTGATAAAGATTAACACTCATAACACACGTCTGTACCAACTGCACTTTCTGCTGCTTGTTTTTCAGAGGAGATCGAAGGACATATCAAACTGCAATGAATAGAGAAGCAACCAATGGTTTAAAAATGAAGATTTTTTGTTCTTTCCTGTTGAAGTAATATGGAATCGGATTGCTGGGCCATATTGCTTAGAATTATCGGCCTGAATGGTCAGATATAACGAGTGTCTGTATATAAAACTATCAAATTGAGCCGTTCCCCTCAGAACAATACATATTTATTTTTATTGGCAATTTTTTCTCAGAATATTTTGCTACCGGCTTTCTAGTATTTTGTAAATCTGGAAACCTTTTTATTGTGAAATCTTACTAACGCAAATGCTAAATACCTTTGAGTGCAAAAGTTTGCATCCCCCTACCTCAACATAAAAAACCTGTCAATGCAACTTTTCTGTGTTGATGTTAATATTGAAAAATTATGTTTCAGACTGTGATGTAAATGTATCGGTTTTATTTCTGTTATACTTCTTGCCTCTCGCAGATATTTTCAGAATCGTTTTTTTTATAAATCACTTAAAGAGAAGTATTTTTAAAATATGTTTAAAAAATTATTGCTCTTTACTGTTTTTTTTTAAAATTATACTATTGGAAATAGTGTCACCGAACACTGTTATTCTTATTTTTAGAATAGGTCGGAACATGTTATTTTTTGAATTGCTAATAAACATAACTGCAACGGTATTTCTGTAAAGCCATGTTTATCAAGTTCTCATGAAAAAACACCGTTATTATGGGTATTTTCTATAACCCAAAAAAGAAGAGGAATGCAAACTTTTGTAATCAATTGTATATTCAGCGAGATCTGTTTTTTTTTTCTTATTGTTTTCTCGTTTTTAAAGCCACATTCTGCCGTATCTCATGTGACAGTAAAGCTTAAGAGTCTAAGTCAGTGTTTAAAACATCAACAGAAAAGATACTAAGGATACTAGTAGGATAAATAATGTTAATTTGTTCTGGTCCGACCTCAAAGCCAGCAAATGCCTAAAACACAACAGAGTACTGTTAACGAGAGTAACTGGATGGGATGGTCTTACCAGCTATTTATTATAATGTGATTTTATTGACATACAAATGTCTAAGTTTTTTAAAATACCAGTTCTGACCTCTTTTTCATACTGTGAAGCCGCATTTACACTGCATCTATCAAGTGACCCAATTCCGATTGTTTGCTCCAATGTAGCACAGATTGGATTTGACCCACGACAGTCTAAGCATGGATTCTGATATTTTTAAATCGGATTCAGGCCTCATTCGTATGTGGTAATAAATCGGATATGAATCGGATAAATGCATTAGTGTCTGCCATGTAAACAGACAGATTAGATTTTCACCTGTCAATGCGAGGTGAACACTCAGGACGTGAACATGTTTAGTTGCATCCCGCTAATACATTGTATGGTTCTTTAAGGTACCACAATTAAGAGCCAGGACATCATTTTTTGAATCTTTTTCTTGATTCAAGTATTATTTAAAATCAAAATCAAATGTATTAAACTTAACATTACATATTACGTAGCTATTTCCAAAGATTTTCTTCGTATACCAAAATAAATAAAAGTAGAAATGACAAAAATATAAATTTTACAAAACACAAAAAACAATCTAGCAAGAACAAATGAAATTTCTTTTAAAATTATTTTAAAAGCAATGTAAATGATTGCTATTGTGCTTCTCAAATGATGTATGTATCTAATTGCTAATGCTTTTTTGCTAGTCTTTGTTTTGTTGACCAATGTCTGTGTTTAATGCTGTTACATTTGCATAAACGTTTACAGTGTTACTAGTCCAGGTGCTTAGTAAGAGTTCTAGGGTTTTTTCTCTATAACATGTAAATATACAGTAGGTCATAAACCTTATTGGTATTTGTGCAGTGGTTAATCAATGGTAACTAATGCATTATTTATTGAATTTGTGTTTGTACTGTTCGGACTGCAGTTGAAGCAGTTGCATTTGGTGTGGGAAATGCGATTGGTGTAGGAAAAGGACAGTTTATACCTGGTGTATAGGAGTGGCGTCACTTTTGAATGTTGAGAGAACTTTTAACTGTGATTGCTGTGCGCTATTGTAGTTTTCTCTATTTGTCTCAACAAGCCTTTTTTTCGTCTACTTGGATTTTGGTCTAATTTACTTTCTTTGAAATGTGTGTTTGATTTGACACTTTCTACCTATTCTCTAGTCTCTGTCATTGTGCAAAATGAGGTAAAAGACAAAAGTGACTAAAGAAAAAAAAAAAAAGACTAAAGTGTTTTTGTCAGCTATTGTGTCCAAACTTTCTGACTTGTCTTCAGTAATCAATTTAACAGGACCTGGTCAATGTGAATATGAAGCCTGTCTGATAGGAAGGAAGACACTGTGCATTGGATGTCGCCCCTGTCAGACACCAAAAACACAAAAAAACCACTTTGATATATATTCCAACCACACAAAGAGACAATGTAAAGCTTCACACAGGATTTTTTACCTCACCCAGCCAATAATTTTGAGCTCACTATGAGTTCTCAGGAAACCGTCACAAAATGAGGTCACAGCTAAAAGCGTAAGTCACTTGGTGCTCATTCAATGGCCACAATGTGTTACTCCTGCTGCTACTGTCCATAAAATCAGCGAGTCTTATCACTTTCATCCCATAGCACTCGATCCTGCATGCTGTGATTCTGATTCACACTTGTATTGCGAGTCTTCGATTTGATGCAGCAACATTAAGCATGTTTCTTTGAGTCTTCGGATGAATATTCCCAAAGTTCTGTGGAGGAGTGTTTACTATCAGAAGTGTGTTCATCTTGATTCTGAAGAGCCAAAATGATCTTTTTTCTGATTTTTTTACTAGCTTTTTGTTGCTGTCTTTTCAAGGCTTTGGTTAACTTTATTGTTAAACCAAATATAAAATATATCATGCATTTATATATCTATATCTATATCTATATCTATATCTATATATATCTATATATATATATATATATATATATATAGTTATTAAAATATGATCATGAGTTTTTTTAGTAATGATCTGATATAGGAGGCATAAAACATCATAAATACTGATACATAACCCAAAGACAGGGACACACTTAATGACTACCTGAATCATTATAAGACTAAACCGAACACCACTAATTAGTTGATGATTTTACATGCTGACTGTAAACACTGATTTAACGCAACTGGCTCTGACGTGTTTAAGTGTGATCAGTTGTAAATATCGAGTTAAATTAACCAGCCTTACAGTCGTGTAAAGTGTTTTTGGATTAACTTGGTGTATGTGGCTAATTTACATTTACAGCATTTGGCATCAGATGTCCTTATCCAGAGTGACTTACATATATCTTTTATATACAACTTAGCAATTAGGGGGCCTGATAAGAGGCCCAGTGGTGGCAATTTGGTGGTGCCAGGAATTGAGCCTTTGATCTTCCAATTAGCAGTCCAACACCTTAACCACTGAGCCACCAAATTAAACATCAATTTAACATTTCTAATAATTCCATGGTCAGCACAAATGTAAGTTACATCCCCAAAATAATGTTTGATTTCTGAACAAATTGTACTTTGAGACTCTTCAACGAACTGCATTTCTGACATAAAGAACTATTTGAATTGACGTCTTGCTAACACCGACAGTCACAGTATGAGGATCATATGATGTCACTGTGCTCATTGAATGATCTCACATGTTGACCAAGGCAATGAGCGGTCAACAGTGAGAATTTTCACATTTTTTTTGGAGTAAAAATCTTTAAAAAAAAAAAAAAAGAATTATAAAGGGGAAGTACAGCAGCAACATTATACACCAGGTCCTAAATCTTAGTTTACTGTACCGCCAGTCTGAAAAAAAAAAATGTCAGCGTTTGGTAACAAAAATGACTGAACTGCATTTGAGGGAATGTTTAATAGGAATATTTAATGGGTTGATAAATGTCCCTTTTCCCAATTCAATGTTGCATTAAATAATTGGTGACGCTTGAGGGCGCTGTTGATATTTAATTGCGAACATCAGTTGTACAAGAGAGGCACTGAACAGTTTTCCTGCAGGGGAGATTAAATTAATTACAGATACTAAAATTAATCAATGTAAAATTATTATATTTAAAAATAGTAATAGAAATTGTATAATTTAAATGCACTATATAAACTTTAGGGTAGAGTTAAACAAATAAATAGCATAGCATAGCAAAGCATAGCATAGCAAAGCATATATCTTTAGATATGTACAGAGTTCTTAATATACAATTTTTTTTAATTTTTTCCTATGTGCAAATATGCAGCATATTATATTAACCGTATTTGAACTTTAATTCGATTGAATTCGCTCTGTTCTGTCTCAGTGGCTTGGCACAAATATTCTTAAGTGAGTTTTTAGACCTTAAAAAGAGTAAAAAAGGATAGGGCCCCCTGTACTTTTTCCCTGACCCCACCTTTCCAGCCCTTGTTTATGTCGCCACAGGCCCTGAATACAAACATCTAACAACAATTGCAATGGAAAAAAACACCTTTTTTCCCCACTTTTGCTGGCATCACCAATCTGTGAATCAGAATAAACCTTACTTGAGTTTCCTGTCTTTTGAATACACGATGGCTCAGGATCCTAATTTGTATGTTAGCGTACTTGAGAGGGGCCAAAACTGGTTGCCATAGTGCCGCTCTCGTCCATCTTCCCTTCTCCCAACCCTCACTCTCTAAACTTGGTGGAACAAAACAAACATTGTCCTCTTAACAAGTGGAGAGAGACAGTGCTCTATGTGGAATTAAAAGACATTCAGGTCATTATAGTGCTTGCTCATTGAGCCTGAAAATGAGACTGAAGACAAACTGTACAAGGGAACGCAACTTTTCCTTTAAAAAAAAAAGTTATAAATTTAGCCTTCAATTTATATTGTGTTTTTTTTTAGTTTTTAAGAGTACACTTTCCTATTATGCATATAAAAAAGTTTTATAATATCTAGCTAGATGTTATATGTCACAACTAATAAAAATCCCTAATAGGTTTATTCTTGTTTATTCTCAAACAAAATTTTTTTGATGGTTAAGGCTCTTAGGTTTTTATCAGACTTTCCTTTTGGAAGATTTTTTGCATAATTTCTGTTAGATAATATACTTTCGATAAGACGGGTATTAATATTTTTACATGTATAGATTTTTAACAAAAATTTTTTTGACTGGTACTGTGAATAATCATGTCATCATTAATATTTTTTATTACTATTTGTTCAGGATGTTAAAAACGTTTACTGATTTGAGCTGTAGGTTCATTAACGGTAACAGAGAGTCGTCTGTTCCTTCTCAGTCATTAGTGCCATCAGCTCCGTAATGAGGCCCCTCGTTCTTTTTTTTGTCTTCTCAAACTCTGACAGCTACTGAACGCAGGCCAAAGCTAGGAGTTTAAAGGGGTCAACCTGCAAAATCTCTTTACACGAACAAAATCTCTTTGTCACTCTCTATGACAGATTAGTAGTTAGCAAAGTAATTTTGCTGGACAGTTAGTTAATTTTTATTACTATTGCACATGTAAAGTAAAGAAATAATCGACAGCTTTGTCTTGGTTTTTTGTAGTGAGTCTTTAAAACTGTGACTGAACAGTCAGACATGAAAGCATACAATCATCATGCTTTTAACAGATGATCTCTCGTTCCTGTGACAACCAAAAAAGGTGGGAAACCCAAGGGTTTTGTCTGCACTGTTGGCCAGTACGAAGTGGATGTGAATTTTTGGTGGTCTCTTGGCAACTCAGCTGTAGTCTGGGCATTGATATTCAGTAGAAGCCTCTGTTTTCATTTCAGAACAATGAAAACCTTATGGGAAAGAAGGAACCAACCAACCCCTGTGCAGACGAAACTCACCACTTACCCATAAACAGATTTAAGATTCAGAACTCCAACTTACACAGAATTTGTTTAGGAATTAAAAAAAAACCAAAACAAACAAACACAGAAGCAGCACAAGTTTAGTGGTTAGCTCTGTTGCCTCACAGCAAGAAGGTCCTGGGTTCAATTTTCTCCTCGGGGTTGCATGAGTTTTCTCCGGATACTCTAGTTTTCTCCTACAGTCCAAAAACATGTATGTTAGGTTGATTCTAAATTGGCCATAGGATTGCGTGTGAGTGACTGGGATGGACTGGCAACCTTTCCAGGGTGTAACAAACCCCCCCCCCCCTTTCGCCTTTTCAGAGACGGCTGGGATAGGCTCCAGCAGATCCCTGTGACCCCGAATTAGGGAATAAGTGAGTATTGAAGATAAATGAAAAACAAACACACAGACGGTGGGTAAATTTATGTAATGAAAAGAATGACTTGAACTAATTGAACTTTATTTACTTCAGTTTTATTATTTAACTCCCAAACTCTCCTGAAAAGATATTTACAAACTAATAAAATGATTCGGTGAGATGTACAATGCGTTAAAACAATTGTTGAACATGCAAACTAGTCCAGCTGTTAAATAAATACAAACTATGGCATTGTTTCTTAACCACCTATGTTACATACACAACTTTACATTCTCAAAATATGAGTATATTTTATATAGTATATAGGTATATATGAATATACACACCTATTTGAACAGTTATTTTTATTGTATATGAATTATCTACTGCTGGTCATGTATCTGGAAAATGTTGCGAATCATCACTATAACATCACAATAAAAGTCACAATTTTCATTCAAAATGAAAAAACAGGTGGTTTGAGCTAACAGTCTGTAAAGACATGATTTTCTGTTTACAGATGTTGTTAATGATGTAAAGTACAAAAGCAAAATTTTGTAAGAAGATTGCAGTATATTTACATTTATGACAAAATGATACAGTCTGCTTCGATTAGTTAGGCTAATAAACTAAAGGGTGTTGTGCTTGTTCAATGCTCATCCTGGTCATTTTAAGCATGCTGAATTATTTCTTCCCTTATAACATTTTTACAGCAGCAACAGGATAATTTTAGGGACCATCTAGGAGCTTAGTGAATTTTCCCAACAGCCTGGAAGTGAAAAAAAGTGATAGTCATTAAAAATAGATGAAAGCGATGACGGTGGATGTGAGCAATGAATTCATTTTGTGACTTTAAAACAAGGTCTACTGCCTCAGCTGCTAATAGACAAAATGGCCGTGCTGTCCTTGGCTTTGTCAAAGAAAATAGATGTGGACATCTCATGCTTGTTTTCAGCAATGTTTAGTGAGGAAGAGGAGGCACTGGGTTGGCATTCCTCACAGCAGCAGCAGCAACAGTCCATAAATGCCTGGCCCAGATTTTTACACAGACAAAGCAAGAGCACTGGTGTTACAGACGCCTTGAAGAATAGGAAAAACTGATTAATCAGATTGAGAAGAGCCAAAACATCTTTGGATGGTTGAAGAGAAGCATATGTTAGTGTGAGGTTGCATACGTTCTCAGGCAGCGCACACACCCCATAAGCCACTGCTAGTGCCATGACGGTGCAGTTCAGTTGCCGTTCAACCTGTTGTGCGTGCTGCACTTTCTGCTTAGTGGATGGAGAGAGCTCTTCAGCCCGCTTGCCAGAACTACCGCTATCGCCGGAGACATGACAGGTAGCCAGCTGACAGAGCAAGGTAAAGACCACAGGCAGGCAGAAGTAACAACCGAAGTACCACCAGATACGAGTGTCATGGTAGTTGATGATCAGGGAATAAATGGACTCTGGAAGGTTTGGGTATGGGCTCATGACACACACATCCACCTGGACACCCAGAGAAGGGGACTGGACTTCTTGTAGCTGCCATATAAACAGCTCTGGGGCTGCCAGGACCATAGAACTGACCCACACCACTGTCAGTTTGATTAAAATCGACTGGCAACGCTCCACACGCTTTGTTTTCAGGAGGGAGCTGGTGGCTGCATGAAAGCGGTCAATACCAAGTGCACACAGACTGAAGGACGTCACGCCTAGTGATGTCACCTGCATATGTACATAAAAAGGGGCATTATTATTATTTTGTTAAATTAAGCATTTAAAATGAAAAAACGAAATAACCAACAATTTGTAATCTTTTTTCACTAAATTTTTTATCATGTCATTATAAAGAGTGGACTTCTTCAAAATAAAAACAATGATTAAAAACAATACTGCTTGTCTTAACGTCTTGATTTTATTTTACAGGTTTAAATTTATTTTACAAACTGACATTTTCAAGATATTACACTTTTCATTATTCCTACTCTATAACTCAGACCCACCTCCATGTAGGGTACAACCCTGCAAGAAAAATCCCCCAGTAGCCTTTTGTGGGTAAGTTCATTAAACACCACCACAGGCAGGCAAAAACACAGGACTAGGAAATCCCAAAAAGCCAAACTGGCCAGGATGTAGTTCCAAGCACTCCTCATAAAGTAATTATGCCAAACAATGCACAGGACTGCCAGATTACCCACAATCCCCACAGCAAACACAACAAGAGCCAGAAACAGAATTCCATAAGCACTGTAGGAGCTGTTTGTTACTGGGAACAGAGGGTTGTAGATCCTTGTGATGTATTGCTCTGTGATATTTTCCACAGCATTGCCATCTTTCTCTTCATCAAACGTGACACTCAAATTAGGTAGGTCTGTGTGAGGTGTTGGAGTCGGGTGAGTTCCAGAAAATTCTTCAGCTGGTGTTTGCACAGAACCTCCATCTGCATTATCTACATATTCTACTTTTGACATTTCCATATGGAAATCATCCTGATCAATAACTACAGCATCCTCGAAGATTTTCTTTTGCCCAAAAAGCTCTTGATCTTCTTTCTGTTTCCATAGAGATGTTTCACTCCTCCCCTTGGTTTTTGATCCAGAAGCACAGACACCCAAAATGTACATGACCAGCGTCAGTACATAAATCATTCTTAAACTGCCCTTCTCCATCTTTAAAAACGGTTAAAAACTTTTTTTTCCAAACTGGGAGATTGCAGTTCACACTAAAGCTGGAGAGTTTGAAATGAAGATCAAAATGTATATCCAATGTAGCCAAAGCCTGAGATCCTTCATTCCAGGGATCATGTGGGTTCTGCAGCCTTGTCTCCCAGAACCCCGCTCTCTTTGCACATCTATAGAAGGCTGGTCTTCTCATCACTGTTTGTGGGAGGCACGCCTCCAATCTTCCATTCTGTTGCTAAGAATCAGTGAAATAAGGCCCTCTGCTGGTACAAAATTGTTTGTATTCTGAAACAGTTGATCTGTCCTGTACACTTAAGCAGACCATCAATTTGTCATGTATTATGTACAGAGGCGTAGCAACAGGGCAGGCAATTGTCTAAAGCCCTGAATTTTGAGGGGGCCCTGACCGTTTGAACAAGTGGAAATGTCATTTTTAATATAACATTGAGCAATATATCTGTAACCCAATCAGGAGACGCCCTCCTGCGTGTTATGTAGCGTTTAGCAGGTATTAATTTTTTATTTTGAATTTTTGATCATTGATTTTTTAAAATAAGCACTTTGTTTAAAAACAAACAAACAATAACAGTAATGTTGTATAAAAATAATCTTTTATAAGGACCTCATTTCTTAATTTTGCCTGGGCCCCCCCCTTATCTTGGTTGGTCTCTGATCATGTATAATTTTACACTACATCATTATTAATAATCTAAATGTATAAACTACATTGTAGTTGCTGTAATTTGTCAGAAGAGTGCAGTGTCTTCATCTTTACAAATTATTCATTAAATATGAATATAATTTATAATTTCCATAAACATTTGCTATTTACTTGGCTAGTTTTTTAAACTATATTTATATATATATATATATATCACTATGTATTGCGACACAATACGTATTACAATTACTAAATAAAAAACAGTCCTCCCACAGTCCAGAAACATGTATGTAGGTTGATTGGCGATTCTAAATTGCCCATAGGAGTGAGTGTGTGTATGTGTGGCCCTGCAATGGACTGGCGACCTGTCCAGGGTGTATGCCCTTTTGCCCCTGCAGAGGCGTCTGGGATGGGCTCCAGCAGATCCCCGTGACCCTGAATTAGGGAATAAGCGGGTATAGAAAATGAATGAATGTGTTTAAAATGATCTGTTAAATGGGATTTCTGCTACTTTGCCATGCCTTTATTTGTCTAGCCTTTAGCATATAGGAATTCTAAATATATGCACAGTGGTGTGTAACTATGAGGCAAATTAAATATCAAAAATGGTCATTGTAAATAGGTTTATGTAAATGTCTTTCTGCAATGGTGTGTTTGCCAAAACAGTGTCACTATATGCCACTACTACATAATCTGATATTTGTATGTATATATACTAGCATATAGTGGAAAGGGACAACATTTAGATTTTGCCTTGGAAGAAAGCAGATAAGAGAGAGAGAGTGAGAATGTAAATTCAACATTCAATTGCTATTCATTTTTCAGAAACACACCATTTGTAAAATCATGTATTAATGTCATCTTTGTGTTAAGATAATTATTACAGTTTCCAAAAGGGTACCAATCAGAACACATCGTTAGCAGGAGACTGACTATTTTTTAATTGGTCAAATAACTCTTAGAGGTACACTCATTCTTACTGTTTCTAGTCAGCAAACAGGAATAGTAGTAGGTTAATCCACCTACTGGACTAATGTTTAGTAAAAGGGCTGGGTTCCCTCTGACATCTGGCTGTGTCAATAAAAGTGCTTTCCTGTATGTTGAAGGCAAACGCTGGAGGATCTTTAGATCCTGCACACACACACACACACACACACTTAAGTATTGTGTTTCCTGATAGCATCTGTTGTCATTAGCAGTGAATTGTTCATACTCTAAAATGTCTCTGTAAAACGTTGTAAATAGTAAGACAATTTAAAAGGTGCCATAAGACACTTATGTCATTTGTTATTTGATATCTGGATATTGAAGCAAAGTCTAAATCATTTTGCCGTAAATATTAGTGGTGGCAGAGCACCAGTGAAAAGGCTTTCAAAGCACACAAACCACAATAGACTGTTAATTATAACATGACACCTACATGGCATTAACACCGGCTAGGAATGAATCTTGGAACAATGCCAAATAACTCAAATACGTAATATCAGTTCATAAAGATTGCATTGTAAGTAGAGAGTTTTTCATAGACTCATTGAAGCTGATTGAAGAGTTGATAAGCAAGAATAGGGCGTCATTGATGGAACTCATCTCGAGGAGAGGCCTGGAACATTTTCAATGTAGCTGTATAAGGCTTATTTTAGTCTGTAACCCTCACATTTTACCAGATCCTTAGGTTCAGGTGGGCTACCATGGCACTTTTATTTAGCTCTTCTGATCTCCAGCTTTTAATAAAAAAACATATTAACTAAAAGTCATTAAGATAAGAAAATAATAAGCGATGGGTGTAACTTGATCGAGACTCCTAAAAAAAGCCTGCACCCTAAATTCCCATTTAAAGCTTAGAGACAAAGAGAAATAATAGATTCAGGAGCATAACCTGAGGAGCATGTCATTAAATACCTCGCCGATGAATCACTGAAAAGCTTGAATCATATTTGTGGTTCTATGTTGCTGTTCGGACCTCCTCCCTCAGGGCTTGACTATAAAGAAAAGGATCAAACTGAATGTATTTTCATAAATTCCGAATCATTAACAGGTGTTGAGGCATGTAAGGACATGGTGTTTGTTAAAATTAGTTTCGTTTTCTTATTTTACACATGACCAAATCAATTTAGCTGTATTTATAGAAACAATAGAAGATTTTGGATATACTGTTTACAGTATCATTAAAGGCTAAACCTATTAAATATGTCTCCCTTATAAACTGAAGCAAAAAGCATGGCTAGAAGTAAAAGGATTGAGATAACCACAAGCGGGTTCTTCTGACAATAAAAGAGCTTTTGAGCTCATGCTTTTTAAATCTCTACACTCTAGGCTTGGCATCTTGATTTGAATGCGAATTTGCTTGACAAATTATTTGACTAGATTAAACTCGGGTGGGTTTAGGGTAGGACTCTAACAAAGGTGACAATTTGCATTTAACCCTCAATTTTCTAAGCTACGTAAAACATAAATATATATTTTTTTGTATGTTATTGTGCTAATTTTTCCTGTTCAGTGATGGCATTTAGAAATGCTAAAAGGCTGTATTAATATATATATATATATAGGTATAGGTATAGATAAAGATTTCTGGTAACCTTGTTTTCTAAGCATGAACACAACAGTTTGAAAGCCTATTCCAACACCCACTTAGCTGTGAACTAAAAACAAATGCCTATTCGAATAACCACAACATGACTCGACCCAGCTTGCACAGGAACCTTAACCTTTGCACAAAGCATTACTATAAACCTATAAAGAGCATTTTAAGGCCAGATGGAAAGACCTAATCTAGTGTGAATGCTTGGATTTTTTCTTTGTATTGTACTTTATATAACTGCGAATGTAACAGGAAGTCGAGAATAATAGACTATGTACAGTAAGGCGTTGTGTTCCTTCAGAGAGACTTCAAATTAACAGCCCACCCTAACGCTGACTTATGAAAATTACTCAAAAGAAGTGTAAATCTCAACGCTATTAAGTTTTATACATAGAAAAGGAACCACATATCATCACTGCTGCAGTACGTGTGTGACACTTCTTTGTTTATTCTTACTTAAAACTTTATTGCCGATTTTTTTTTCTCTTCCTCGTCCACTGTGTAGTTATACGATGAGAATATTGTTTTTTCCCATGCCATCCCATGTCAGTTGATTGATTTTTACAGTATGTATGACAATTGGAATTGATTGTCATACATAATTAGAGGATCTGGCATATTGAAATATGTGGTAACATTACACTGCATTACAAACTCATGTTTGGTGTAAACAAATCACTATAACAGTGTGATTAGTCTTTGTGTGATCCGATACAGTATTATTAGGCTTATATTTACCTTGTCGGTTTTCACACAATATGATATCAAGTGGGAGATTGGTGGACTTGCTGCAGTTGAATATCCAAGTAGGAGACGTCTTCTGTCTCAAAGGAAACCCAAAATACTATGTGAGGCATGCAAGATCATTTATTATTAATTATAATTCAATGACCTCTGAATTTAATTTATATTTAAACACTATTTGGCTTTGTCTTGTTGGCCAGATAAAATGACAGAGACAATAAATTGGGACATAAGATCATTTTTCAGTGCACCAAGGGTTTACTTTAGGTTTATTGCCCCCTCCCCCCAACTATAAACCAAAATTTACCCCCTCTGACCACGACCTCATAATTTCTCATGTGTAGTTCTGTAGTTTTCATATTAATCACCCCTCCTCACCCCTCAACCAACCACCCCATGTGTGTGTGCGCATCTTACGTGTTTTAACTTGCACTTGCTTCCTGGTTGAGCTCTAGAACGCAGACTACAGCGCCGAGTCTCTCAGTCCTCTTTACCTCTTCGGGCAGAACTTTTTCCTGACTTTTAGGTGTTTTTTTTTTTTTTTTTTTTACATTTTCATTTCTTTCACTTTAGATTGTTTGGGAGATCAATGTTATGAATGGATTTATACACTTGCACGAGACAGACCTCGCGCGGGGACCTGTTGGATCAGGAAGAGTTTTAAGACTGAAGGAGTGTGTCGAGCGAGTCAAGAAATCGAGACACTGTTTATAAGTTATTTATTTATTTATTTTTATTTTTCAAAACACCAACACAATGTCGGATTCGATGTCAAGTTTTTTGCACATAGGGGACATTGTGTCTCTCTATGCAGAAGGTACCGTAAATGGCTTTATAAGCACGCTGGGGTGAGTGACTTTTACCCTTTTACCCTGTTCTACTGCATTTTAAAAATTCTTTTAAATCTATTTTATTTCCGATTTTGATTGTGGACTAAAGCCTGTCTCTAATCTGCACTGTCTCATTAAATATATCGCTGCTCAGATCTCAGCTACATGTTGTGGATAGTGACCTTTTTATATAACATCATTCCAGTGTTTCCTATAAAGAGTTCCCTTTGGATGACTTTCATTCAGAACTCTAGTGTGGTTCTAGCAGTATGGACACTAAGAACCCTAGATGATGCATAGAGGATCAGACTGCACTGCTGCTGGAAACCAGGATGTGGATCAGTAACACTGTATCAGTGGCTTTAGATTTAGAGTCTACAGATTTCTTAAAAAAAAAAAAAAATCGAACCATCTGTTAAATTTTGTCAATTACATCATTCAAATGATAATGTTATAGATGATTTTTTGCTGACTATATAGATGCCTGTGTTTGTTTTTTTAGATGAGTATTTTATCTGTGTGGGTGTCAACATGCCTGTAGTGGTAGAAGGTAACATGTACTTTATGGCCAAAAGTAATCTTCAATATCTGTCTTTTAACATTCCATTTCAGATTTATTCTCATTCCTACTCCTGTAATAGCCGCCTCAATTCATTTTACTAGTTTTTGCAGTGTCGCTGTGGGGAATAAAGATTTGCTTAGTCAGCCACAAAAGTATTAGTGTGCTAATGTTGGGTAGGAGGACTGGCAGGCAGTTGGAGTTCCAGTTTAGCCCAAAGGTGTTTGGTGGGGTTGAGGTCAGCGCTCTGTGCAGGACACTCCATTTTTTTTAATTTGCTTTAAATCTTTACTAACAAATAGTCATGTCCTGATGGAGTTTACATTGTGCATGAGGCTGTTGTCATGCTGGAACAATGCCCAACCCTCTCAGTTCCAGTAAACGGAAGTGTAAATGCTACCGTATAGTGACATTTGTGTTGTGTCAAAAGTTTGGGAAGACACCCTCATGGGTGTGCCAGTAAGGTGCTCAAAGATTATTTTTTCGGCTTTAAAGTGTATGTTTAGTTTTATTGGAGAAGTTGTAGTGCAGTAATGAGTAAAGTTGAAATGCAGTAATTGGAGGATCAGGGTTCGATTCCCAGCACATTTACATTTACAGCATTTGGCAGACGCCCTTATCTCTTTTATACAACTAAGCAATTAGGGGTTAAGGGCCTTGCTCAGGGGCCTAACGGGGGTAGCATGATGGAGCTGGGAATTAAACCCACAATCTTTGGGTCGTTAGTCCAACACCTTAACCATGAGCCACCACTTCCCCCACCAAGTTGCCCCTAACCCCCAATTGCTTAGTTGTATAAAAACTTGCTAAAATGCTGTAAATGTTAATAAATGTCATAACACATTATTAGCTGCTTTAGGAAAACTGTAGATGGTAACTAAAAATGGTTTATAAGTTGGAAAAGAAACTAAAAACTGTACAAATATAAAAGGCTACAAATAAAAGCAAATTGGGATTTAAGCCCTTTATTTGTACAACGAAACCTATGTACAGGATTTACAGCAGTATATTTAGTTAGGATAGCAATACCCAGCTATTCATATCAGTACTGAATCAACATCGTGTTCAGATGCCTGTAAAGTCCAGAAAGTGACTTGAGGACTAAAAAAAGCATACAGTTGGCTTAAATTCAATACCTTTCCCTTCATTATGTTCGGAAGTCTCTGCTGTTCTGTGCACAAGGGGAAATGCCTTTGTTGAGTCTGGACACAGCATTGTTACCTGAGCAACTAACAAGCAGCTAAAAGAGAACACAATAGTGATTTACAGTCATTTAATGCAACTATTTCTTGCAAAGAAACCGACCATTTAACACAATGCTATGTCATTACTTTTTGTAGATTCCTAAAGTCATAAAAACTTTAGAGTTACTGTACATGGAGCAGATTGCATATCCGTTAAAGCCCAACCACAACTGGCTGAGACAGAAATGTTTGTAGAGATATCAATAATCTCTCTGCTCCACCGGTTATTTAAATAGGAGTTCTACAGGAGCAGTCAGGTGATTCTTGCGTTTTGCATGCACAGGTTGGTAGATGATCGTTGTGTTGTGGAACCAGCAGGTGGAGACCTGGATAACCCTCCCAAGAAATTTAGAGGTATTTTCGTTACCTTTCTTTTTGTTTTTGATCTTTTTTTTTATTTTTTTCTTCCTTTTTTACAACTGTTTAAATTCTAATTAAAAAAAAACCCTCTTACATAATCGTGGTCATGTTCTCAGACATACTGCATTTCCTTTACTGCTAGTACTTTAGCACTATGAGTGGGTAATGCAGCGGTTTAAGACAACTGCATGAACCTCTAACCACTGTCTCTGTACAGTATGTTTCTAAACACAGCAGTGCATGCGTTATATTCAGTCAGGCAGCAACAACACCCCAGAATGCTCAGGCGTGTGAATATTAATTATCCAAGTTATTACAGTTTAGTTTAAACTATTATTCTGTAATTTTAGTATTGTAATTCTGCCTGGTAATTCTAGTATTCTGGTACTTACAATGCCAACATTCTTAGTATAATAAAAGACAATATATCTTAGATTAAAATTAAGTAAATTATGTTAATTGCTTTAATTTTCTTTATTTAAAATAAGTGAATAAATACTTAAAAACATAATTAATATTAAAGGTAGGAAAAGTGACCACCATTTTGTATAATATTCATATAAAAATCTAATTACTCTCCTCATTCACAATGTCCAGATTGATCATTTGTGTATTCAGTAATTTTTTTTGTTTAATTAAACAGTAGTGACTATTTTAAATGATGTCACCGTTGGAGGTTTGGCTAGTTTTAACAGTTAATTTAGTGTTCTTTGTTGTACAGGCCCTTGGTATATGTCTCAACATCAGATTTTAATGTCACTGCCATCATATGTCATATATCTGGCAGTTCATCTTCTTTCGTTAATAAGCGTTAGAAAAAAAAATTATATATACATACATACATACATACAATAGCCTACTTTCTCGACTGATGTCTTATTCTTTAACAAAATTGTCTATTTTGCATCCAGTTTAATTTATTTTCCAAATTTATTATTATTAATTCACATTTAGGATCATACTCAACATTTCTGATAGTCAGGACTGTCTTTCAACACAAAGAATTATCATTTTCTGCTCAGATCCATAAAAAATCAGATAGATTTACATGCATAGACTAGAGACATACAGAGACATCGTGATAAACTGCACATACCTCAGGGTAACACATGATTGATGTTATTGCACATAATAATAAAAGATTTTTTACACTTTTTTTGATAGACTGCTTGTTTAAGGTTTATCCAATGAACCGCTATTCTGCCCAGAAGCAATACTGGAAAGCGAAGCAGGCCAAACATGAGAAAGATAAGATTGCAGACCTTGTACTTCTTCAAAAACTGCAGGTGAGACTATTGTACTGTCTTATTGTAAACTGTATTTTCAGAAAAGTTGGAACAAAAAATGCAACAAAAACTAAATTCTGTATATTTGTTGCATTTTTTTGTTCCAACTTTTCTGAAAATAGAGTTTACCCAACCACTGAGATAGATCAAAACATTCAAAAGAGTTCCCTTTTTTATGTTAATTTTGGGGGAAACCAGACCGTCATCTCAAAGGTGCAAAAACAGCATTATGGGAATTTTGGAAATTTATGGGGACAATATCAAATTTATGGGACCTCCTAAAGAGGAAAATCTGACACTGGTGCTCTAAAACTGTTGCGAGATTTAAATTCTGTATACAGCAACTATTGGCAGAAATTCCACTTGCAAAACTACAACAATCGGCTGAAGTGAATTAACAGAACAGCAGGTTTAGTTTTTCAAGTTCAAGTTTAAGGAGCTTTATTCTCATTTCAACCATATACAGCAGATGCAGTACACAGTGAGATGAAATAGCGTTTCTCCAGGACCCCCTGGTGCTACACAAAACATAGAATTTACAAAACAACAACGAGCCACTAAACAGGATTGACATAAAGTGCATGTGTGCAACCTGGTGCAGACAGTGCAGAACGGACAGTGCAATAAACAATACAAACATTACAAAGACAGTGCAAAAAAGTTAATAAAGAACGAAACATAACGCAATAGCGCCAACCATATTGTAAGATGAGGTAGACACGAAATGTGCAAGTTACAACAGTATTGTGCAAATAGCATTGTAAAGTGTTTATTGCATTCTTTAAAAAATGTCCCAACGTTTCTTAAGTCTGTGCATTAAATCTGAAATATATTTCACCAGAAAATATAAACTGTTTATGTATAAATGAATTAAATTCCTTTTTTTCCAGCATGCATCCAATCTGGAACAGAAACAGAATGAAGCGGAGAATAAAAAGGTCCATGGGGACGTTGTTAAATATGGGAACGTTATTCAGGTATTGGCCACTGTGATTTGTTTAATTTTAAACGAGGTTATTTAAGTTGAAATTGAATTAATATTCTAATATTGATATTATATCAGGATTTATTTTTGCATTGCCACAAAATGTCTAACCCTCATTGTATGTTTGTGGTGGCAGTTAACGGTTTTTCAACAAAACTGTAATACTGTATCTAAGAAAAAAATCCTACTCGTGTATAAAACTGTTAAAACTCACAATTCAGAACTCAAAATAATTTTTTTTCCCTTTTGTATCTCAAAACAAAAGCTAGTTTTACATGGCTAGTGCTAAATAGAGTGGTTGGGAAGCACAGCAGTCCGTTTGCCAGTTACTTATAAATTGAACAAGATAATATTTTCCACCACATTGGGCTAAAGTCTTTAAACATAGGCGGGCAATAAAATGGTGGGGCATTTCCTTAGTGTTAGTCAAGACAGTTGCTGATATGAGCAGATATGTTCACTGTATAGGAAACAGGACATTTTACTGATATAGCACAGTGTTGTAAATGGAAGCAAAATGTTCTTAGAGCCTTTACAGAAATTGTACCAGTAATTAGGGCTGTTGTCAGAATATATTGGCTATGAAAATGTATTTTATGCATGGCTGCCACAGTAAATTAAATTCTTTATAGAATTTAGTGACATTTAAAGTATGTTTAAATATAAAAAATATATAGATCTGTTTATTTACTATAGAAAGACTCATGGCATGGTTAAGATTTCTTCTAATTAATTTCTGCAAAAAATCTTACTGTTCAGCACATTATTATTAAGATAATTATCTCTAATTAGCTATTAGCATTCATTGGCGGTTTCGTCCTTAGGGGAGGCTTAGCCCTCGCTTCTGTGTGTCATCTTCCTGTTACTGTTTGTTCTGATTCTTATTATCGACCAGTATTACTGTTAGCTAGCTAAATATATTTTTTGACTTGTATTTAAGACTTTTGAGACTTTTAGGACTGTTTTTAAGACTTGTATTTGAGAAATCATCATTTTATGAAAACTTGATTAATAATTATAATAATTATAATAATTAATAATTAGAACTGTCCATGGTTATTAGGATAAAATTTTACAAAGGAATAAAAATGGAATTTGAACCAGTGTTTTACCTCATATTAGTGATTTGTGTTTTAAAATTGATTACACTGCTTCTCTACGTTTGATAATATGTTGCTTTTCTACTAGCTATTGCACATGAAGAGCAATAAGTACCTGACTGTTAACAAGCGTCTCCCGGCTCTACTGGAAAAAAACGCCATGAGGGTCACTCTGGATAGTACAGGAAATGAAGGATCCTGGCTGTTCATCGAACCTTTCTGGAAGCTCAGGGCCAACGGAGACAATGTACAGTAATAATTACTGTAACAATACATGCAAATACACCTTTTACAAACATTTTCACAGCTCTAAATTAGCTTGTTCTGTGGCTAACGCTAAAGCAGTCCTGCTTTGTATTAATTGTGTTCATTTAAATCCTTCAGGTGGTGGTCGGGGACAAAGTCATTCTGAACTCGGTTAACGCAGGACAGCCTCTTCATGCCAGCAACTATGAGCTCGCTGATCACCCTGGATGCAAAGAGGTGCTTTTCTTTGTTTTTATATAAATTCCTTAAGACGTAAGAAATGTGTGTGAATCTGTTAATACCTGCATTTCGAGCTTAAATTTCCAAATACCAGTGCTAATTGTAAGTCTGCCCCCTACAGATCAACTCTGTAAATGGCAACACTAGCTGGAAGATCAGCTTGTTTATGATGTTCAACGACCACAGAGATGAAGTTCTTAAAGGGGTGAGAAAAATCTCACACACACCCTCACGTCTACGCAGATGCTTTTCACGCATTGACCAAATGCTTCATTCTAAAGAATTTTATGTGATTCATCATATATTACATTTAAAACCTATTACATTATTAACATCATATGACAGCCAGCAATTGTGTCTGTCAGTAATTCATCAAGCCTATTTAAAGTTTTTTTTTTTTTTTCCGGCGTAGGGTGATGTAGTACGTCTTTTCCATGCTGAGCAAGAGAAATTTTTGACCTGTGATGACTACAAAGGCAAGCTGCACGTCTTTCTGCGCACAACACTGCGTCAGTCTGCAACTTCAGCCACCAGTTCTAATGCATTATGGGAAGTGGAGGTACAGTGAGGGATTATACAAATAAGATAAACTGCATTAGTGTGAAATAATGTATACATACACATGTACATGCACTTATGCATCGAACAGTCTGATGTCAAGATTTATTTGTTCAAATTTCTTTTACAGTTTTATTGTAGGTTTGCTTTAATAATTATTTTTATATAAATTTAGTTCATGTTTGTGAATCAGTGGGCATTTTTGGTAGGTGGTACATCATGACCCATGTCGAGGAGGAGCAGGTCACTGGAACAGTCTTTACCGGTTTAAACATCTGGCCACGGGCCAGTATCTTGCAGCAGAGGTATAATATCTTATTTAGAAAATGCTTAATGCCAAATTCATTTTTTATAAAGATCAGTGGCTTAATGGATTTCTGTTGTACAGGAAAACCCAGGCTACAAAGGGGACGTACCTGCAGTGCAACCAGTGGTAGGTTGACTCAAATAATAGTAAAATTGTGTAGGATAGCAGTGGAACATTAATAATTTTAAAGTAGAATAATATATTATTAATAGTATAGAGGAAACTGGTAGTGCAGGTGGTTATAGTGTTGGACTACTAATTGGAAGATCGGATTCGATTCTCGCCACCACCAAGTTGCCACTTTTGAGCCCCTGAGCAAGGTTGTATATAAATATACATGTAAGTCGCTCTAAATAGCGGAAGTGGGGAAGTGGTGGCTCATGGTTAAGGTGTTGGATTACCAACCCGAAGGTTGTGGGTTCGATTCCCAGCTCCGGCAAGCCACCACTGTTGGACCCCCTGAGCAAGGCCCTTAACCCCCAATTGCTCAGTTGTATAACAAGGAATATTGTAAGTCGCTCTCTGGATAAGGGCGTCTGCCAAATACTGCAAATGTAAATGTAAATAAGGGTGTCTGCCAAATGCAGTAAAAGTGAAGTAAAGCAGTGGTAGATTTTATATTAAGGCCAGTCATTTTTTAGGGGTCATCAGTTTGGCCCCTGTTCAACATTTGTACAAATGCATTTTAAACATTTATGTGCTTCTTACTTTGTGCAAACAGTCTTGAAAGACCTGCAGATGTTTGTGATGAGAGTAGTTTGTTAAAAAGTTTTAGTAGGTTTTATTGGATACCACAACTGTACTTGTAATCCATGATCAAAAATAAGTGTAGCCTATAAATTCATTTTCTTATTGCTTTTTTATTTCTTCGCACAGGACTTTTTAGATCATAAAAAATAAACTCTTTATTCTCTCCCATTCTAGGACACCGGCCGCAACAGCAAGAAGAGCTTGGGAGAATGGATTAAATATAAACTTGTGGCAGTGCCTCATGGAAATGACATTGCCTCTCTGTTTGAACTGGACCCCACCACGTTGCAGAAGACTGACTCATATGTGCCAAGGTTTTATTCTGTTGCTGTCTGGCAGAATAACTAGCATGAATATTGTCTGATTGACTAGACTAAAAGTTAAATTCTTTGTTTAAAAACAGTTTTAGGTTCTGTGTGTGCCAATGTTTTCTTCTCCTCCTAATAGAAACTCTTATGTACGTTTCCGACATCTCTGCACGAACACATGGATCCAGAGCACATATGTGCCTATTGACATTGATGAAGAGCGGCCTATTCGCCTGATGGTAAGAACATTTGTTGATTTTTTTTATTTAAGTTAGGAGGTTTTATTGTAAGAATTGGTTTATAGCTCTTTTTTTACCTTATAGCTGGGAACATGTGCCACTAAAGAGGACAAAGAGGCGTTTGCCATTGTCTCTGTACCCACCATGGAGATCCGAGATCTGGACTTTGCTAATGATGCCAGTGCTATGTTGAGCACAGTAGTGGAAAAATTTACAGCAGGATATCTCAATCCAAATGACAGGAGGTAAAGAGAAGTCCAATTCTAAAGCATGGTTTTGTGTAGTCGCCTTCATAAAGGTTTTTTTAGGTTCTGACGTTCTTATAGTTACTAAACTGGACACTAACAAAATTTACAGTATGTAAACAGTATGTTTGTTTGTTGTGTAGATATGCAATTAAGTTGCTGGAAGACCTTGTGTTTTTTGTGGTGGACCAGTCGAACACCGGGCAGCCTGTGCTGGATGTGGTGATGATCAAAGCCAACCGTGAGAGGCAAAAACTAATGAGGGAGCAGCATATTATCAAACAGGTATTATATCCTAAATGTCTTTTTTATTTACTGTAAATAAGGATTATTGGTACGTAAATGTTTACCATCTAGAATACATTTTTAATTACCACAAATTGAACAATAACAACTGTAGATCCAAAAAAGCTACTGTCTTTTAGTAACATTGAATTACAAAGTCTTTTACATGATGATGTTGGTTTTTTTACATGCACATCACATTAAATATGACACACCTTGATGCTGTACCTATTAGTGTGAAGTAGTTGCTCCAAAACATGCGTAGAGAATAGGTATGCGTGTATGATACAGGTTATTATTCTTAGTCAGTATTAATGCAGGTGACAAGTTATTAGGGCTGCTTGATATTGGAAAAAACTGACATTGCAATATTTTGCTTTTCAGTGATATATGTTGCGATATGATAAAATTTCCCCAGATGACTTGAATAGCCCTAATTAGAAAGAATTCATTATTAGGGTAATTTTGTAAGGGAGTGGCATCTGTGTAAAATATAATACACAAATCATAATCATAGATAAATACAATGGAACAAAGATAAATAAATGAAAATAAATTAATTTGTAAAAAATAGAAATTGAACAATAGAATGTAAAATCCTATAAATTAAAGCTGCAAAAGTGATTTTTTTTTTTTTTATTGTGTCTGAATGCTTTAAACTTGTTTGACATGTTTTTACAGTAACAGAACCTAAAACAATGTGCAAATGCTAAACTTTCACTCTATTATTAAACTTTACGATTAATCCATAAATCGCTTGTATTTTTAAACTGCGATGCAGTCGACTATAATCCCAACTTGACATTACACATCCTGCAATGTGTCTATTGCAGATACACATATTGTGATGTTGATGCCGAAACGATATATTGTGCAGCACTACTAGGTATTGATACATTAACCACCACTATGTATCCTATCTAGTTAAATTCTTTAGTAATCAAAGCATGAGACTGTGCAGGTTGATACTCTGTAGACAAAAGTGTGTTTTTGAAGCTTGTTTTAAAATTTTTAGGTTTAGTTCCAGGTCTAGTTAAGGGGAATATTTTACATAACAAAAAATAACAATTGTGTCTGTGCGGCCACCTTTGCTGCAACACTTTGGGATAGACACAGTTATAAGGAAATGGTAAAACTGTCAGGTCAGAAGTCTCTTGTCGAAAGTCAAATGAAAAATACAAATCTTTGTTTAAAATAAGGATAAATATTGCTTCGGTTATGCTCATATCTCTGCTGTTTATAATTCAAGCAGATTTATTTATTTATTTATTTATTTTTAGATATTTGGAATCATTAAGACTCCGTTTAAAGAAAGAGGAGGAGAACCTCCTTTATTGAAGTTAGAGGAACTGGCTGATCAGAAAAATCTTCCATATCAGTACATGCTTCGGTTGAGCTACCGAATACTTCGCCACTCCCAGGAGGATTACCGCAAAAACCAGGTATGAAAACACGAAACAAGGAAAATATATACGCAATTTCCAACAAAAATGTACTGTTGTAGTTAGAAGTGGAATTACATTTGACATAGAATTTAATGAGCATCAGTCATAGTGACCTAGAGTAACATTGGGTCAAAACCTTTTTTTTAATATCGCTGTCATTAGGAGGACATAGCCAAGCAGTTTGGATTAATGCAGTCTCAGATTGGCTATGACATTTTAGCCGAGGACACGATTACAGCCCTGCTGCATAACAACCGCAAGCTGCTGGAGAAACACATCACTAAAACTGAGGTTGAAACTTTTGTTAACCTGGTGCGCAGGAACAGGGAGCCCAGGTTAGTTCTCCTATAGTCTTACAGTCACACTTTAAATTATAATTATATGATGTATAATGCTTACCTTAAAGTAATGTACTAACTTGAAGCAGTGTTTTAACTGTGTTTATATTTAATATAAGCTGTGGTGTATTAGGACATATGCCTAAAATGTTCATCTATAAAAAATGTAAAATGACATTTCAGGCATAATATGCATATAATCGATATGATAATTATTTCTTTTAGACCTTTATTAGATGATGTATTAAAGAAATATTGATCTCGTCATAGTGCCGCTGTGCTGAATAGCAACATGGCTGTGATTTACCGGCTGAATAACAGCCATGCTGATAACAGTGCTCTTGCGTTTGTGTTACCGACTGAGTAAACAAATCCACTCCTGTTTGTTTGCCTTGACTTATCTGCATCAGTCTAAATGATACCAAAAACTGTTGTGAAATCAGGGTGGGTGTACAATAAAGTCTTAAAGTTATCACTGTTGGGCCTCTAAGCAAGTGCTTAAACCCCAATTGCTCAGTTGTAATAGAAGAGATGAATGTAAGTCACTCTGGATAAAGGCGTCTGCCAAAGTTTTAAAAATCCAAAATGATATTAACCATAAAAATCTAAATCTAAAAAAACCCCAAAAATTGGCATATTTTATGTAATGGCTTCTGTTCGATTGTTCTTTGGAGGTCTTGATAACTATGACATTTTTCTCTAGGTTTCTGGATTACTTGTCAGACCTGTGCGTATCAAATTATGTCGCCATTCCGGTTACCCAGGAGCTGATCTGCAAGTGTGTGCTAGATCCCAAAAACCAGGATATCCTTATCAAAACAGAGTAAGTTTTTTAAAAGCTGTAAACAGTCTTTAATATTTTATTAACATCAAGAACGGTATACTATTTTAACAGATTATACAAATATAACTATCAGTCGATACATTCGTGTCTGTTTTATGTGTAAATGTGTGCAGGCGGCGCCCTGCTAAAGCAAGCCATCATCCATCCACACTGATAGAGGACTATACAGAGGAAAATGAGGTATGGTTGGTCTGGACTGATAAATCCAACGAGACTCACGCTAAAAGCATCCGGCAGCTTGCACACGAGGCGAGACAAGGAAACACACATGATGAGAGTGTGCTGACGTACTACAGGTACTGCTTTCTCAATGACAACGATAGGAAAAACTGTTGTAGAAATACTTTACATGCTTTGTAACAGTAGATGTAAACAACCTTTTAGAATTTTTTAAAGTTTGAATATTTAGCACGATAAACTGTTCCATTTTTATTTTATGGCTTATAATAATATAGGACCCGATCTTTTTTTTTCTGTCTAGGTATCAGTTAAAGCTCTATGCTCAGATGTGTTCTGACCGTCAGTATCTGGCTATCAATGAGATCTCAAAGTATCTGGATGTGGAGCTGATTTTCCTCTGCATGATGGATGAGACACTTCCTTATGACCTGCGAGCCTCATTCTGTAGACTCATGCTGCATGCTCATGTAGACCGCGACCCCCAGGAGCTGGTGACTCCTGTAAAGTTTGCACGGCTCTGGACTGAGATCCCCACATCTATCAGCATCAAAGAGTATGGTCATATAAACATCATTTGTTGTGATCAGGTTATCGACATTATAGTGTATGGCCAAAAGTTTGTAGCCACTTTACCAGCAAGAACCTGCAATCGTTATAATAACAAAATGATTGACACAAATTTGGAAGCACAGAGTTTAATATACTTTAGCCAAAAGGTTTTTTTTCAATAGAGCTAAAAGTCTTAAACCCAGACTCCTCACCCAACATTAGTGTCTAATCCAGCCTATCATGTTGTAGCTGAATGAAAATATCCCCACTGCCACACTTCACAACCAAATAGAATGTATTTCCAGAAGTATAGGGTTTTTTTTAGAAGTACATTTGAGAATAAATTAAAATATAGTTTATATAGTAAAGCCTATTTTTTATACTTTTATATTTGCATTTAATCATGTAGCAGGATCGCATAAGAAAATACCTTATATCATGTAAATGCATGGTAATAATTTGTTGTCTGTGATGGACTGGCCACCTGTCCGGGGTGTACCCCTCCTGCCTTTCGCCCTTTCAGAGACACCTGGGAAAGGCTCCAGCAGATCCCTGTGACCCCGAATTAGAGAATAATTAGAATGTTTTAATTAGAATTAGAATTCTAGTAATTAGAAATGAATGAATGGATGAATGAATGAATTGTTGTCCCTAAATTAATGTCATGTTTGTTTTTTAGTTATGATTCTCATATGGACTATTCAAGAGACAACAAGAAGAACAAGTTTGCAAACACCATAGCTTTCATGGAGGAGTACCTCAACAACGTTCTTAATGATGTCATGCCTTTTGCTGATGAAGAAAAAAATAAATTAACGTATGAGGTAAAAGTCCTTCAAGGTTCTCTATTACCGTAAACCTTTAACATTCCGCAAGAATGTTCATTTCTATTGAGTTATAATAAAGGGCTGATCTTATCATCGATTTTATGTTGTCACGTTTTTCAGGTGGTGAGTCTTGCCAGACATCTGATCTACTTTGGCTTCTATAGCTTCTTCGAGCTGCTTCGACTGGCACGCACACTTTTGGGTATCATTGACTGCATTCCCAACCCTGCTGTGGCTGCTCCTACATTCAATGATGATGGAACCTGTACGTGTTGACGTTTGTTCCTAAGATACTATCGATATTCAAATAAATGTACAAAATTTTATCCTCTTCTTTAATACAGCTAAGAATATACGACGCTCCATCCATGGAATGGGCCAGATGATGTCCACCATGGTGCTAAGCAGAAAGCAGTCTATGATGCTAACTGGTGGTCGTAACATGTTGGGTATGGAAGGTCAGTTGCGTACTAAGGACAGCATTGACAACCAGGACATCACAGTCATGGACACCAAGCTGAAGATCCTGGAAATTTTACAGGTGTGATTTTATATCCAAGTTTTTCCTTTTAAGCAGATATAATCAGCATCTCTAACTGACACTGTTGGTGTGCAGTTTATCCTGAATGTGCGCCTGGACTACAGACTCTCCTTCATGCTCTCCATCTTCAAGAAAGAGTTTGCAGAGATGTATCCCATGGGAGATGCAGATGCAACATCAACTTTGGAGACTGCAGGTAATAGATTTTTTTGCCTCAGTATATACGTGCATATCAGAAATTGATTATAATATTGGTATAATTTCTGATTTACTTGTAATTGATTTTATTTAACAGCAACCCTGAACTTGCAGTACTTAGGAGAGCAGGCAGAGGCCATGTTTGGAGTTGGGTATGTGGTAAACCTTTATTCCTCACGCTATTGCTGGGCAGTATTTATTATGCCAGGTAAATGATTTGTCTCCGATTGTCATGTTTGTTCTTGCTACCCATTAGGAAAGCAAACAGCTTATTAGAGGTGGACGATGAGGGAGGACGAATGTTTCTGCGTGTTCTAGTCCATCTCATCATGCATGATTACCCTCCGCTGTTCTCAGGGGCACTGCAGCTCCTTTTCAAACATTTTAGCCAGAGACAGGAGGTCCTACAAACCTTCAAACAGGCGAGTCACCACGAGACGTCATACAAACACACAGACATCATTTTAACATGACTAAATGCCAAGACACTAATAAGTGTTGCTTTTTTTTCTTTAGGTCCAGCTGCTAATTTCTGAACAGGATGTGGACAACTACAAACTGATTAAAAGTGATTTAGACCGTTTGCGCACCATAGTGGAGAAGTCTGAGCTCTGGGTTGTTAAGAAAAGCGGCTCAGACAAAAAGAAAGATAAGAAGAAAGACAAAAAGGACAAGGAGGAGAAAAAGGACAAGGAGGAGAAAAAGGACAAGGAGGAGAAAAAAGACAAAGGGGACAAAAAAGACAAAGAAGAGAAACAAGCCAAGGATGATAAAAAAGACAAGGAAGAGAAAAAGGACAAGGAGGGAAAGGTGGAGAAGGAAGAAAAAAAGGACAAGGAGGGAAAAGGGGAGAAGGAAGAGAAAAAAGACAAAGAGGGAAAGAAGGACAAGGACCAAAAAGATGATAAAGTGAGCTTAGCATTGCTACGGGATTAAAAAATTGAAACGTTAAAAACTTTTTTAAGAAAAGTACACCGTTTTTGAGTATGTAACATATTTTTCCCTCTTAGGCGGCTGCAGAAAGTGCTGACCCTGGTCCTTCCAAAGAAAAACTTGAGAAGAGCAATGAAAGCTATCAAAATGTCAAGGAGGTTCGTTGATTTAAGATACACTGACGATTGCTATGATGGGGGAAATGATATAAGTAATAATACCTGTTTTTTAATATCTAGATTCTAGAACGCTTACATAAGATGTGCAACTCTGGGGTAATTAAGAAGCAGCAAAGGCTTCTGAAAAACATGGGTGCACATAAAGTCATGTTGGACCTGCTGCAGGTCTCTTATGATCGGGTAGGTAGATCACAGTCTAATAGTTCGTTAGCCTGCTTTAATAGGTTCTTTAATGAAAGGCAAAATGCAGTAATTTATAGTTTACTCGTATTATGCTTTTTCTATGCCTTTCAACAGAGTGACAAGAAAATGCAAGAGCTGGTGAAGTTCACTCACCTTTTCCTGCAGAAGTTCTGCCTTGGAAACCCGGAAAATCAAGCTCTTCTTCATGGACAACTTAACCTCTTTCTTTCCCCTGGAGTAAGCTTAAGTCCTAGGGTTTATTTGCAGGATTTTGTTTTACACATTCTTTACACTATATGCATGCCACATGTACAATATAGAAAGAAATGGTTTTTGAAGACCCTGTTTCCCATTTAGTCGTACTCTTACTCCTATAATTACCCCCACACTTATGAAAAGGCTTTCCACTAGATTATGGAGCGTAACTGTGTTAATTTTTACCATTCCGTCAGAATAGGGTTAGTGAGTGTGGACACTAATGTTTGATTAAATTTCTAGGGTACCGCCTGTGTTCTAGTTTATTCCATGGTTTAGGTCAGAGTTCTTTCACATTAAATTAAAATAATGTAATGCAAACAATTCTAAAGATGTATAAGTTGTGTACAAGTTTGGGGAAGATGTGGGAGAATTGTGAGTTTGCACAATTTAATGTAATGTATATAGTATAAGCTAATTTATTATATATGTATAATATCTCATGATGCTAAACATCCTTTTTTCCATCAGGTTCTGGAAGCAGAGACAGTACAACATATCTTCAGTAATAACTACCAGCTTTGCTCAGAGATTGGTGAAAATGTCCTTCAGCACTTTATGAAGTGTCTGGCCAATCATGGGCGCCATGTACAGTATCTCAACTTCCTGCACACCATCATCAAGGCTGAGGGAAAGTATGTGAAGAAATGCCAAGATATGATCATGACAGAGGTACGAGTTACATGGGTTTGCCATCATGTTATAACCTTTGTTTATATTAGGAAATTACAGTTACTCTTTACTGTCCAGATTTCTTTTTTTAATCATCAAGGCTTCGATGTTTTATGTTTTGTTAACTGACAATTTATTAGATAAACCTTTGTTATATTTACACATATTGTTTGTCTTATGCCACATTCCCTGTAAAAATATTTTTTGAAATGCAGTGTTAGAAATATTATTAGAAATAAGAAATGTAAGAAATCCACTTTCTATACATACTCAATTACGTAAATAACAAATTGTATCTCCTGTTCTATATTTCAGCTATCAAACTCAGGCGATGATGTTGTAGTGTTCTACAATGATAATGAGTCTTTTGCCAAAATGTTGGAACTCATGATCGAGTCTAGAGAGGGGGTAATGGAGGACAGCCCTCTCCGCTACCATATTTCTCTGGTGGAGCTGCTGGCGGCTTGTGCAGAGGGGAAAAATGTTTACACTGAGATCAAATGCACCTCACTGCTGCCCCTGGAGGACATTGTTCGAGTTGTCACACATGAAGACTGCATCACAGAGGTAGCATGGTTTTAAACAGTGTCACATTTTTGGGGGGGGGGGGGGGAGGGACATGCAACCTTTAAACAGATATTATCGTAGAATGTATCCTAAAGGTCTGCCAGTTAACCCGATATTTTCAGTGTTGGCACCGTTAGCTAATATCTCCAAGCCTTAATTTTTCTCTGATGACACCTAGTAATTTAACCTAGTTAGGACATCAAACAAAGAATGCTAAATTAACAATGCATAAAAAAGGTTTTACGAATATTTGAAAGAGTCCTTAACTAAACTGGACTTGGGAACAATTATGTTTTTGCAATTTACCATAATAATTTCTGATTATGTTAATTTATTTTGTTGTTTTGGACATTGAATGTAAATAGCCTTAAATTAGGACTAAAAATCTGTATTTCGGGATTACTTTGGCAGAATAACTTTTTTATATTAGATTTTAACCTTCATTAAAATCTAATATAGTTAGCTATATAATATTTGTTATCAAAAATTAGACCCTGCATATGCTTATTGTTCTCCACGGTTGTCTTGTGTCTCAGGTGAAAATTGCCTATGTAAATTTTGTAAACCACTGCTACGTAGATACAGAGGTGGAAATGAAGGAGATCTACACCAGCAACCACATATGGAATCTGTTTGACACTTTTCTCATAGACATGGCAAGGGTAAGTCAAAGCTACAGTTAATCCTCTAATAAATCCACATTAACTGATCGGTTTATCATTTTGTTGTATTGAATAAAGCCGTCAGATCATAACTGTTGTCTTTAGATGTGTATTAACCGCGAGAAGCGCCTGCAAGACCCGGTGCTGGAGAGATACGTCATCATGGTTGTGCTGGATACTATAAATGCCTTTTTCAGCTCACCTTTCTCTGAAAACAGCACCTCACTGCAGGTAAGCCACACCAACAGCCACTGCTTTTTTCACCATGTGATTTGTATTTTCATGTGGTTTGTTAGTTCAACTAACACTAAAAATAGAAAGAATACTTTGAAACTTAAGTCAGTTTCTAGAATTAGTACATAGTTTTTTGTTTCTTAGACCACAGCAATTTGCTATTCTTTTCATCAGTTTATTTTTAATGTGGACGAACTATCTGCCAAACGAGTTAATAGAACAGCTATGAACTTTTGTTTATTTCCTCAATCTTCTAGAATTTTAAATTCCATGTTATAGTCATGCTACAAAGTATGTCTTGAACACACTCTTTGTTAAAACCCGAATTTTAGAACATTTTTTTTTTTTAGACATTTTTTTGAGAGTAGTAGCAGGCATCAAATGTAAAACGATCATTTCATGCATAAAATTGTGAAATTTCTCAGTATAAAATGTATTTGTTATATTGTAAATAAAAAATTGGCTCATGTGATTTGAAGGTCTTTGCTTTTATTTTATTAAAAAAAAATCCTATAATGAAGTTGTACATTATAAAAACCTGTGCATCAACATAAAACTATTAATAGAAAGCTTTAATTTATACTTTCTTCTGCTCTAACGTCTTTATTCTTGCCACAATAATAACCCGCAATCTTGAGAATTGTAGCAAAAATTGTTCTTTCTGTGTATTTCTACAGTCCCATCATGATATGGTGACTAAGTTGCTGCAGTCTACCATGCGCTTAATGGACTGTCCCTGGCTTCAAGCGCAGCAGAAGACACTAGTGGACAGCTGCATTCGAACTCTATCTGTGACTGGTATAGCAGAGCTTATATGTTATGAGAAATATTTGCATTTATTAGTTTAAATCCTCACATTTCTATGTTTTGCCTCTGTCTATAGCAAAAACACGATCAATCTGCCTGCCAATCGATTTAGAAGCCCTTGTTAACATGATGCTGAGCAACAGTTCAATGAACGCTCTAGCTCGTGCCACCCTCAACTACAAGAGTAGCACACGATCTACACGTCCTACCGGCCCCAGCAACCCATGGGACAACAAAAACATCATAGAGAAGCTGCAGGTTTGTGCATGAAAGCTATACAAAACCAGTTAATCCAGAGTAAGAAAATAGCTGTGACTAACTTTGTACTCTTGGTAGGATGTCATTAACACACTGGAGGATCGGTTAATGCCGCTGGTTAATGCAGAGTTGTCTGTATTAGTGGACGTCCTGCATCAGCCTGAGCTGCTTTTTCTAGAGGGTTCTGACGCTCGCAACCGATGTGAATCTGGAGGCTTCATTAACAAGTGAGACAACTCTTCAACACTCTACCCCTTTATTAATTACGAAAAAATGAAATAACAAAATAATTAGTTTAAAATGAATATAAGCCATGTTTTCACTTGTTTGTCCATGTTACAATGCTGATTTTGGCTACAATGCTGAAAGTTCATTTGTTTTTATGTTGTGTTTTTATGATTCGCTTTTTTTTTTATCCTCCAGACTGATTCAGCACACCAAACATCTAATGAGCTCGGATGAGAACCTCTGCATTAAGGTTCTGAAGACCCTACAGGAGATGTTAATTCGCAACATGGACTTTGATGAAAAGGTTTGTGACTTAAGCCTGACGGACATGTGTATTTAATATTTTACCAGCAACTAACTTGCAATTGGTTTGCTAAATTGCTAAATGTATTTATTCTCAGATTTTAATTGCAGTTATTGTTTTATCGTCATTGTAATTAATAATAAGTGTTTTTGTAAATGTAAGCTTTATTTGTTTTTCAGTTAAAACATACAGTATGAATACATGCATAAAATAACGGTATATGTCTGTGCCACAATCTTGTGTTTATCAATTTTTTGTCTTGTCCTCTGTTAATACACTAATAAGTGTGATTTTTTTTTTTTTTTTTCGAAGGGAATTGCCTTAAGAAAGGTGTTGCTGCAAAATTACCTCTTTAACAAGAAGACCATGAAAGCAGATCTTGCCGAACTTGGAGCTGGAGGTTTGTTGCAGTTAAATATTATAGCTACAAGTGATGGAAACTGTAGAAGTAAATGAAGAAGTAATTTTATAGATATGGTTCATTGCTGAAGTTATAGCTGTAAAAGCAGTAGCTCAGTAGTTGAGGTGTTCAATCCCCAGCATCACCAAGCTTCTTCTGGGCCCCTGAGTCCACCAAACGCCAGGGATGTTAAAGTAGCTACTAAACACTTTTATGAATTTTTATGAGTTTAAATTATGGCTTTAAACTGCTGCTATGACAGATGGGTTTCGTTATTTAACCAGAAAAGATAGACCGCAACTAAACTTTAAGGAAATTTTAAGTAACACCACACAAACACGAATGGACAGTTATGTTAGATGAGTGGACAGTCTCTTGCTAAAGGTGTGGAAGTACTGGCTTCAGTGCAGTCAATGTATTTATATTGTTTCTCCGATATTTATATCCGTGCAATGATGTGTGCTTTAAAAGAATTCTGGAAAAAATAATTTGGTGCAGAATGAAGGGCATGGAAAAGCCTTGAAAAGCCATACTATCAGAGAGAAAAAGCTTTTTATTAAGAGAGTGAAATTGGCCAAGCGCATTCCTGTAGTTGTCGAGTAAGTTTTGTGTTTGTGTGCGTTCTTTCAACAGGTGGAGAGGCAGAGCGAGACTGGGCTGCTGTGGCGGCAATACAGTGTCGTCTGGATAGAGAAGGTGGCACTAAGCTGTTTACAGATATCATAACGAGCAGCAAAAATGAGAAAATCTTCCAAGAGAGTATCCAGCTAGCCATCTGTCTGTTAGAGGGAGGCAACACTGAAATACAGGTGTTCATTTACACACAATCACATGGCTATTTTAGTTTTATTTATTCAGTTCGGGTGACGCTAATAATAACTACATTTCTGTATATATGTCATCATCCTTTCTGTTTTGTTTTTCTCTAGAACTCATTTTACAAACTGATGATGGGGGACAACAAATCTGAGAAGTTCTTTAAAGTTTTTAATGACCGGATGAAAACTGCACAGTTGGATGTCAAAGCCACCACTTCAGCCAGTGTGGGTGAAATGAGCCATAAAGCCAAAGATGAACCAGAACCAGGTAAAAATAAGCACAGAAACCTGGTCTTGGATCCTCAATATGTTACATAATATTTTAAGACTTGAGATTTATTTTACATGAGGTTCAGTAGGTGACATTCATGCATGACCCTTGGCTTCAATCTGTGTAAAGTCCAAACAAGACCAAGGCTATGCCCTAAACCTTACCGCTACGTATTTTGTGTCCTTCTGATTTCTTACCACAGGCTAATTTTCTAAACTAAGAAAAAACAGAGTTACAAATAAAAAAAATAAAAAAAAGTTAAATAAAATTTCATTTTCAGAGTAAAACTGACATGCAGTATCAATGTCAGTGACACAAAAATTGGTAATTCGATATAGATCGATATACATATATAGAATGAAAATCTATCTGTTTATCACAAGTGAAATGTGCTGTAAAAATGGACTGCACAAAAAAATAATGTACTCTTTAATAAACTCTTTGTCTCCGGTTGTAGGAGCAGTTGCAGCTTATCCACAAGGGGAAGTGGCCCAATATGGCCAAAATCCCACTGCCCTGGCTCCCGCCAACCAGGCTAAGCAACAGGAGGTGGAGTTTGAGATGGGCCCCTCAGTCATAATCATGAAGCCTATTCTACGCTTTCTCCAACTTCTCTGTGAAAACCACAATCTTGATTTACAGGTCAGTTAACTGTAAAAATTGTAATTTAAAATTTTGCCACAGTTTTTTGTCAGTAGGAATATAACTTGACTAATTGTGCTAATGTTGCGCTTAGAATTTTCTACGCTGTCAGAACAACAAGACCAATTATAACTTGGTCTGTGAGACGCTTCAGTTCTTGGACATCATGTGCGGGAGCACTACGGGTGGCCTGGGTTTGCTAGGTCTCTACATCAATGAGGACAACGTGGAGCTGATCACACAGACATTGGAGACGCTTACAGAATATTGCCAGGGACCATGCCAAGAGAACCAGGTCACATACTTGGACACAAAATGTCTGAGTATTAAATCATACGAAAGATTAAATATTTTAAGTGTCCTAAAGGTTTTGTAGCAGGCTACAGGCTCCAGGCTATGCTGATTTTTTTTTCCCTGTCCTATCTGTTTAAAGACTTGCATTGTAACTCATGAGTGCAACGGAATTGACATCATCACCGCCTTGATTTTGAATGACATTAGCCCTCTGTGTCGCTACCGGATGGAGTTGGTGCTCCAGCTTAAGGTATTGGTGTAACTTTCTGCAATATCACTTCACTAAATGTAAGACAAAAGTTTACATTTAAGTATAGATATAAATCTCCCCAAAAACAAATAGAAAAACAAGTCTCGTTATTTTTTTAAGGATTTTAATAAAAATTGCTATGTGCCTGGCCTCTTTATTGCAATGTGCTTCTTGACAGGACAACGCCTCTAAACTTTTACTTGCTTTAATGGAGAGCCGCCATGACAGTGAGAACGCAGAAAGGATTCTGATTAACCTTCGACCTCGTGAACTGGTTAGTTCGCTACCGGGCTCAGAGATAAAAAGTCTGCAACTTAAAAATATGGAATTAACTAATTTTATTTCTTTACTGACTAACAGGTCGACGTTATAAAGAAAGCTTATCATCAGGAGTCTGACTGTGACTGTGAGGATGCAGAGGTGTCACCCATGGAAGTTGGCCACAACATTTACATTCTGGCACTTCAGGTTACTTTATTAACTCACTTCACCTTTAGTAACCTAACCCATTTTCTAAAATTCTGGTAAGATGGTTAAACTTTATTTTTGTCATTCTGTATAGTTGGCAAGGCACAATAAGACCCTTCTTAACTTGTTGAAAGCACCAAAAAAGTCAAAAGAAGAACTGGAGGGCATCTCATCTATGGTAATTAAAAAAAAAATACATTTTTTACTTAAGCTGATTAGCTTTAATTATTATGACGCGTTTCGCAGATATTTATTTTCTAGCTAAACAGTTTGCAATACTTCATCTATTCTTCTTCTGTAGCTTAGCCTAAACAAAGGTGGATTCTCCTCAATGCTAAAATCCTCAGCTCCAGCAGAGGTTAAACAGGAAGATCCGCTGGAGTATTATGCCAAACATACTGCACAAATCGAGGTTTGCTTTTTAAAACAAATCTATTTTTAGGATTCCTTAATTACTTATTAACTGTGTTAACCAAATGCAGCTGGGCTAACCGAGTGTGACTGTGGCATTACATTAGATCGTTCGTGAAGATCGCAGCATGGAGCAAATTGTGTACCCTCTCCATCCCATCTGTGAGTACCTGACTGAGGAGTCCAAGTTTCGCGTCTTCACCACCACAGAGCTCGATGAGCAGGGCAGCAAAGTCACACACTTTTTTGACCAGACCATGTTCCTGCATAATGAGATGGAGTGGCAGAAGAAGCTACGCAGTATGTGATAATTTTTTTTTTTCTATCAATCAAGCAGTTCAGAATAACCTACAGTGATGTTATTATTATTATTACCAAATTGTTCCCGAGAATGAATTTCAGCATAACTAGACATTGACAAATGACTGAAATATTTCAATTACTTTTTAATCTGTAAATTATCTTTTGTTAATAATAAAAATAATACAAATAATAAATAATAATAATAGTCTTTAATAATAGAACAAAGTACAACAAAATTTTGGTTGCAATAGTGCATTGAACTAAAATGATTATGAAATAAAATAAATAAATAAAAATAACAAAAACAAATACACAACAGAGTACAATAAAAAATGTAACTTATTAAAGTGCACAGTAGGATTGCAAATTCATGAGGCAGAATTAAATTTTGTGTGTGTTTATTTGTTGGTAGCAGACCGAACGGTTCAAGGCAAGACATTGTTTGTTCGTCTGGTTGTGTGAGACTTTATTGACCTTGTTTAGAACCAGCAGTCTGCTTAAAGATTTTAATTAAAAAGAATAATTTTAAGTTTCAATTTAAGTTTTTAAATCGAAATTGTTTAAATTGGTGGTCTTTTTACTCTGTATGCAGACTTGAATTTCCAAAACATCAGTATAACATTTTTGCATGAAATAGCATAGATGCTGATGCAGCTGTTGTATAACAATGCAATGCTACAGCATAACTAAATTATAAAAATAATAAAGTTGTCCTATTTGACAGTTCTTGTTTTTAATGTAGGACTAGTATGACATTTGTACTCACTGGTCTCTGTTTTTTCAAGGTATGCCAGTGCTGTACTGGTTCTCTGGACGAATGTCACTATGGGGCACCATCTCATTCAACCTGGCTGTTTTCATCAACCTCATCATTGCCTTATTTTACCCATTTGAATATGCTCAAAGTACGTCATCACATTATAAGTATAAGTATATTCAATTCATTGTCATTGTGCAAGGTCCATGTACAGAGCCAATGAAATGCATTTTTCGCATATCCCATCTTAGTAAGTTGGGGTCAGAGCGCAGGGTCAGCTATGAAATTAGTTTATAGGTACACCTTGTCAAATAGTTTATCAGGTTCAGACATGTGCACGTTTTAAATATACCCTTACTCATTTTGTAGTTGTTTTTATATGAAGTGACAGATTACAGTTGAGGTGGGCAGATGACGGTTAAGGGTATTGCTTAAGTGAAGGCTTTATGATTATGAGAGTCACCTTTATATGGTCCTATGTTGGAGTTGACATGCTTATGGCTATCAGTTATGGCTAATAACATTGTATTTTAGTCTGTCTTTACTCCTGTTGCTGTTACACAGCTCATCAGTATGATTTCGTCCTTAAGCTTCGTGTTTAGAAGTGGTTTATGCATGTTTGGTTTTAATGCCATTGGTGATGGATGAATGCAATGGGGATTTCTTTTCCCTATGAGCAGTTTTACAGTCTAATGTGGAGGGTTTAAAGTTTTGGGCCCTTAAACGACCTTCTGACAGGTAGATGGGCACTTTAAATACCCTGCCTCCTTGTAGATATATAATTAAAGATTGTGATTTATCTGTAGCCAATGCACAGTGCTTTAACCCTCCAATACCATGTCTGTTAGGAAAAATAAACCACAACTAATATTGCACTTATTACAAACCCTTTTGATCATTGTCTGTATTGCAATGAGATTTCCCTGATATTGTTTAGGTAGTGCTTCTTCAAGTGTAGCTGGAGGATCAATGTTTTTGAAATTGATAGATGCTACAGTAATCCATTAATCAAATATTTGGTCATCAGTGGTCTTGCAGTACTCTTTTTTTTCACTAATGGAAGCTAAAGTTGCAACTACATGTTAGTTTACTTAAATATTGCAAGGTAGGTGTAACTAATGATGTTTCTAAATCAGTGTTTTAATGCTTTGCCTTGACCTTTTTTACAGGTACCCTTGATCCTTCGTTGTTGTGTATATGATGTTCTGGGTTTTTTCTGGCCTTTCTCTTTTGGGTCTGTTAACTCATCGCTATGGACTGCAGCTTATGACTGTGGCTGTCATCCTGCGTTGCATCTACCATTTTGGTATTAGCCCTACTCTCTTCATGCTTGGAACCATCAATGTAAGTCAGAGATGCCAGCGTGCTGTGTGTTTGGCTCTGTAGGATATTGTTTGTAATGTGGTGAAAAATGAGTATCTGTTATAGATAATGCCTCAATGTAAAATGTTGTCTAAAATTATTGAATAATAGTATTTAATATTTTTGATGTTTTTTCTGTTTACTGCTGTTTCATGGTCATGAAATTGAGTCACGCATGCAGTTTTATAATAAACATGTTTTACATTTAGTTATTTGGCCTAAACTAGGGTTGCAAAATTCTGGGAATTTTTAAGGTTGGGAATAAACTAGGAATTTGCTGAATTTCAGGTTAGCCCGTAGCCCCTTAACGTTCAGCTGTGATCTATCAATCTCGTGGGACAGTAAGTGCATTATGGGTAAACTTTTTGATCTACACAGATGATGACAAGGAACTTAAATGTAGTTGAAAATAAACAACCAAAACCAACCAAATTTAATGCAGTTTCAGTTGAATTTCTAGCCTGCGTTTTTCTCTATCCCATGCACACAGCACTGCATGGCTACTGAGGCCACACCCCTACATGCACTGTGTATTCCTCCAGAACATTCACCCGTAATCTACACCTTACATTATATAGATTTCCCAAATAAAAAAAAATTTCAAGATTTTAAGCTCCTATCAAAGATTTTACTGGAAAATTTCTGCCATTTTTAACTAGTTAAAACAGAGCATCAGGATCCAATACATGCAAAAAGAAATAGACATAACCCTGTTTCTAATAGCATGCACTGTATAGCCAAAAGTTCCTAGCCACCTTATCATTACACCAGTGTTCACTTGTTGCATTTTCAAACCAAGTACATTAATATTGTATTTTTATTTTACTTTTTATGTTGTTTTCTCTTTTGTTTCTCTTACACTAGCTTCTCAATAAGGTTGTGTACGTTGTGAGCTTTGTGGGAAATAGTGGTTCTTGTATGATGGGTTTCAAAGCCATGGTGATGGATGTGGAGTTCCTGTATCATCTGGGCTATGTGTTTACCTGCACACTAGGACTTTTGGTCCATGAGCTCTTCTACAGCCTAATGGTAAACTCATAGTTTAATTTCTGTCAGCAGTTCATCAAATATTTCAATGTCTATTTTAATCTTGCATATCTTTGGTGAAACAAAAATTTACACTGTTAATCATTCCAGTTGTTTGACCTGATCTACCGCGAGGAAACTCTTTTCAATGTCATCAAGAGTGTGACGCGTAATGGCCGCTCCATTCTCCTGACTGCAGTGTTGGCCATTATCCTGGTCTACCTCTTCTCCATTGTGGGCTTTCTGTGTCTTAAAGATGACTTCATTATGGAGGTGGATCGTTTACCTTCCATTGATGCAGGCAAGTATGGTTTTAAAATGAGCTTAAACAGCCAGTAAGGATTAATTAGATGTTTTTCTTGACTAAAATTACTCGACTACTACTTGATTTAAATCTTAACTTGTTTCGGCCACTTTGGAACATTTACTTTTAGTGACTGCGTTCCATGACTTTTTTTTTTTTTTTTTTTTTTTACTTTTCCTTTAATTAAGGTTCTGATGGAAGCTGCAGTGCAGATGAAGTGGACTGCAATGAAGAAACTGGACTTGTAGCAACATCAGAGGGTTCGTCTTTTACTTACAGCGCTCTGTCATGTGTATCTGTTTGTGCATGTTTTGAAAAATCTGACCCTAACATTCTTTTAAAAAACTTATCTTGTAGAAGAGGATAACACAGAGCGAGCGTGCGACACATTATTTATATGCATAGTCACTGTGCTGAATCATGGCCTGCGAAATGGTGGTGGTGTAGGAGATGTCTTACGCAAACCCTCGAAAGATGTGAGAACACAAATGCATATATAAATAAATTTATCAATTTGGCATTAGCACGCACTCACTAAATATTTCTTACATCTACTGTATAGGAGACGCTGTTTCCTGCACGTGTAGTGTACGATCTACTCTTCTACTTTATTGTCATCATCATAGTACTGAACTTGATCTTTGGTGTGATTATTGACACCTTCGCTGACCTGCGTAGTGAGAAGCAAAAGAAAGAGGAGATCCTAAAGACCACCTGCTTTATTTGCGGTAAGAGCTTCAAAAGAAGACATTAGTAGTTTCAACATCTACGGTCTGTTATGTCTGGGAAACGCAGAACCATGTTTACTTCTAATAATGCTGCAGTTGTTTTCTGCCCAAAGGTCTTGAGAGGGACAAGTTTGATAATAAGACGGTGTCTTTTGAGGAGCACATTAAATTAGAGCACAACATCTGGAACTACCTTTACTTCATTGTACTAGTACGAGAGAAGAATAAAACTGACTACACAGGCCCAGAAAGCTATGTGGCCCATATGATAAAGGTAAGTAATTTTTAATTTATTGTTTGAATACCAGATAAACAAATTTTGAGTGTTCGCTATAAGTGTTTTTATTTAGTGCGTATGAAATAACCCTAATCATTTTTAAATGCAACATCAGACAATAATATCACTTACATTTATTTTTTATTTTAGAACAAGAACCTGGACTGGTTTCCAAGAATGCAGGCCATGTCTTTAGTTGTATCTGAAGGCGAAGGGGAGCAGAACGAGATGAGAATTCTGCAGGACAAACTCTCAGCCACCATGAAAGTGGTTACACTCCTCTCGGGCCAGTTAACAGAGCTAAAAGAGCAGGTAAGTAAATAAGTGTTTACCACTTTGCGTTTAAAAGTGAGGCATTGAAACATCTTTATAGAGTGTGTAACCACCTTGTATAATAAATACAACATAGTGGCTAGCTTTATAGATCATGGAAGAAGCATGTGCTATAGTCTTTATCCCCTTAGGCTGACAGCGGTTTTGAGATGCGTATATTTGAGCAAACTTCATGATGTTGCATTGCAGACTTTTATAATGTTTAAACAATGTTTAACCCTTTGTTTGCAAGGCTTATAAAGAACGTTTACTGGGTGTACTTTTACATAATAAATTTCTATGTCATGTATCTTAGCGTGCTTTATTGATAAATATTTATCTTTTAATATTAAACCATCTTTAAGACATGCATTACAATATATTTTTCAGTTTCCGTATTTTTCCCTCCATACAGTTTCCTATATCGATATCAGTGTTTACAATTAGGTAACTTCTGAGGCCCTATTCATTTACCCTTATTACATCAGTGGTACTATTACAGTTGCTATTATTGCTGCAGAATAACCAGTAAATGTGGGGATGTAGTAGTTCAGTGCTTAAAGTGCTGGACTGCTAACTGAAAGATTGTGGGTTTGATTTCGAGTACCAACAAGTTTGCTACTGTTGGGCCCCTGAGCAAGGGCCTTAACCCCCAGTTTGCTCAGTTGTATAATTGTAATTTGCTCTGGATAAAATGGGCTGCTAAATACTGTAAATGTAAAATAGCTCAGTCAGCTTTTGCTGTAAGAACTGATGTGTTTTGTTCAGATGACCGAGCAAAGAAAAAGGAGGCAGAGGATGGGCTTTGTGGATGTTCAAGCTGGCTCAACTAACGGAATGCCCCCTAGTGCTGCTGGAGGAAACTACAAGGCTTAATGTTGTGCACTGTTACTTGTGCCAGCTCATCAAAGTTCAGACCTGGAGTTTTCCGGGATTTTATTGACTTGAATAAAGAGTAACCTTTAATGTAAGGTTTTTGGGTGTATGCGTTAACGTGTCGAAATATTATAAAGAATATAGCATTTTCATATGTTTCGTTCAGCACTATTTTAATTTAATGAAATACTGTATTTGTAACATATTTTAGTATATAATTTTACCCATTAGCTTGTATAATTGTTCTAACTCTACAACTTGTGAAAAGTGCCTAATGCTGCAATAGTCATGTGAACTGTTTTTTTTTGTCATGCCTGTTTAACCACATAAATTAAAGTTATGAGAAATGTTAGTGGGACACATTGCAGAGTGTACATAGTTATTCAAAATGTATTTAATGTTAGCTGTTCTTTTTTTTTAATTTTATTTTATTGTTTTAAACCATAAACTCTTCTGTTATGAGATTTTAAATAACTACGACAAACCATTTCTGTGTCTATTTTTTACAACGGGAGGTGGGAACACTGGAAAAACAGGACGATTTTAATAAAACCAGGTGTCAAATGTCTCATAATCTTTTTATTTCTAAACATTTATAATGGCTGAAATATATTTCAGTATACATTTCAACCATAACATAGTCTATCTAGGGTGTACACTACTATCAGCAGGAATTGTTGTTAAGTTAAAAATACAATAATTAGGGACTGGAGTAGAGGTAATGTTTGGAGGTTGGTTAAGTGGGGTAAAAGTAAGAGTTGGGGGTAAAATTTGAGGTTATGGTATAAATAAGGTTACATTTTAATTGCAGAGATATAGTATAGCCTAAGTTAAAAGCAAATGATATACAAAGTTGGGGTGGGGGTAGATGTAACAGCAAGCTATAAGGATATTGGGTAAGTGCATGAAAGAGTGAGGTTAATGTAAGGGGTAGTAGGACCAGTGTGGCTTCTAGCTAAAATTAATTTCAGGAATTAAAAATTATACAAAACATACTGTGGGATTTTTACATTAGGCAGAATGTGGGTTTCCTGGGATTTAACTCTACTACTGTCTAATGAAAAGACATACAGTGTGAATTATGGATCTGAAAAACAAATCTTATTTGTGGAATTATGTCTATAATTTTATGGACACCTCACAAGTACATACATATGTCTTATCCACTACTATGTTACCACAAAGTTGCAAGCAAGATTTTCCTTTACCATAATCAAAAGGTCCTTCCATTATTCCAGCAGGACAGTATACCTGTGCAGGAAGGCTCTCAGCTCAGTGGTGATGTGTGTAATGTCCTGCACAGAACTATGAACTTGTTGAACCTTGTTGAACCTCTTTGTGGAGAACTGGAATATTGTCTGCATATATAATACTTTTTGGTAGATAGACCAAATTCTCACAGTCCTTTCCGCAAAATCTAGTAAAAATGGGTCAAAAAATGTGGAGGTTATAAAATAAATGAAGTTAGATTAAATCTGGAATAGGATGTTCAAAACCACTTTTGGTTTGATGGTAAAAGCACTATATCATTTTTGTTTACACTTTTACTAACAATGTTGAAGTAACATCCTATTAATAATTATTAATGGTGTTGTATAAAACCCCTAGTGTCCTCCAGATGTTTTCTCCTGTACTATGTCTAATGTCTGTAATGTCTGTCCTACGGTTTTAGAGTTTAGTCCAGGAGACATTTAATAGAGAAATCGTGTCCTTTAACCGTTAACTTTTTATGGCCCTTTTACACCACCCCACCCTCCGCTATGTATATGAGTAGTGAAGCGTATCAGTGGGTTGGTGGATTGTTGCTCAGGGGGCGGACCCCGAAACCGCACTAACTGCGTTCTAATCCCACACGCTCGGTCTAGACAACTGTCGCATCTGTTCACGGTCAGGCGTTCGTCCTCAGTGCAGGTCAACAGGTATGAGACTACACAATATAGTTGTAATGATTATTGTTATGAGCTGTATATATGGGTAGTGCAGAGTACCTAAAATCTCTTTAACAAAAAGTGCAATTTTAAACTTTTTTATTACCTTTAGTTTATGTAAAATATGCAACACCCATACAAAAATATTGTTTTTGCCTTTATTCGTCTAGTCAAATAATAATAATAATAATAACAATAATAACAATATATATATATATATATATATATATATATATATATATATATATATATATATATATATATATATATATATCATAATAATAATATTAATACATATTAAAATATTAAATATTTGTATTAAATATGTATTAAATATTTGCGTTCTTCTTGTTCCTCTTCCTCTTCTTCTTTTTCTTCTTCTTCTTAAGTAGAAGTGTTGTTGCTACTCTTGTTATTGACATTGGTATTAGAACAAGTGTTAGTTAATATTATAGAAAATAATTTTAATAATAATAATAACAACAATAAGTATATAATAGGTAAATAAGCTACTCAGTGTCTTAGCTTTATTTATGTTGTTATCTGATCTGTCAGCTGATAGTAGCACAACTGTAAAACACAATAAAGCGGGATTTATGTTTTTATCACTCAGGAATTAAAGAGCTGCTGCTAAATACACGCTATACGCTCTGAATAAACACTCATAGTCCCGGCATGACATCAGGATGATCTCAAAATTGAAAAAATTTAATAAATGTAAATGTTATACGAAATAAATATTTAAGTATCGACGCATAGTTTTTTTTCTGAAATAACTTGCATATATATATTTTTATTTTTCTAAATATAAACCAGCCTGCGTCAGATGCATCAATAATTTAACCACAGATTATTTCTAGATTATGTATATTTTTATTGGGATTATTCATCCTCCTTTATTCCGAATTGATCATCAGGAACATGACGTACTAGTTATCGGCGCTGTGACGTCTATCTGACCCTGTTCAGCACAGGGAGTGAAGCCGGGCGCGAGCGTGTGCGACGCTGATAAATGAGCACTTACACACCACACCCTATAGCAAAAAGCACTCAGTATTACAAAGAAAGTGTGCCATTAATATTTTTATTATTATTATAAAGGTTACTGGACATGATGATTAACACAAATAGTTTTAGTGTTTAGTTTTGTGTCTCATATTTGTCTGATTGTTTGTTTTAAAGAAATGTACACATTTATAATAGTAGGTCATCTAAAATTATTAGGAATTAAAGAATAATAATTTAAGATAAAAATGCATTTGGTTTATATTTTAATTCATATTTTACCGGAAAACATATCACGGTTTGCTCTGTGGATTGTAACAGAACAAACTTAAAACATTTAAGTCTTATAACCAAAAACCTTAACAACCGCTACAACAACGAATTTAAGTAAAATTAAATTAATTGTTGTAAAAATAATTTCTAAGAGTTGAAATTTAGATTCTTACTAATTAATTATCTGATATTTATTTATTATATATATCAGGACAGAGCAAAAATAATTCAAATCCATTTTTATGTCACGTGTTTGCGGTGTGTCACCGTGTCTCTATAAAAAGGACTCTTTTCTTTCTCCTTCCGTCAGCTGGTGAAGTCATGTCTGCCTTTCTGCATCGTTGTCCATTTCTGAAGTCCTCCCCGGCTCTGGCGCTGAGACATGTGGGGGGATTTTCGGGTATGGCTGACCGATGCCCCGCTATTGTCCGCCGGATCACCGTACAGGCCACTCAGGGGCAGGATGAACAAGGTAGGATACTGACATTCGAAGCCCATGGCATTATTGGCACACAGTCGACTCATACTGCACTTGTTGCATGTTCATGTTCATGATCTATTTCTTTATTTTGTGTATTTGCTATGGAAAAGTGATCCCGGGATCTAGTAGAGAACTGATGAGACCCATTACGCACAGGCGCACCATCTGTCCAAACTAAACATGCCGCACATGCCGCTTACGTAATTTAATAAGAATCACATTTTTTTTTTTAACTTTTAGAAATTTTATAGACAAAACTGTTCCTCAATTTCCGAGCTATATCATCCTAACAATGTACAATTTAACTATATAATCTCAACCAACTCGAACAACTGAAACAACAGATAAATATAACAATGATTAAAAAAAAATTTATTCTAATTAACTGCCCTGCATTAAAAACGCCCTTTGCCCCTGTTTAGGGTCATGTTGAACGGTTAACCAGTAAAGAAGGGAAATTACTACTACTAGACACTCACATTGAAACTGAAGTTCATGCCACACTGAGTTTAATTTTGACATTCAGTTTATTTTGTAAAAATTTATACATGAAATATTTTTCTGTAGGCCTGCTGCAGAACAAGAAGTCCAAACGCTCCTTGGCAACATCTGCTGCTCAGGTTGCTGTGTCCATGACTGAAGCCTGTCCCTTTGTCTCTTCCAAGATTGGACTAGTTAAAGCCAGCCCTCAAATTCAGGAGGATGTCCAGCCAGCACTGCCTCCTGTTTCAGGGGAGGAAGTCACTTTAGGTAAAAATACAAAAATAGCTGCTTTTATACTGAAAAATTACAATACATGACCTATATTCTGATTTTTCTGTACTTTTTTCATCTCTGTAGGAACGATCAGCTCTGTGTTCAGCGGCTTACAGGGTCTTCCGTCGTCTTTCCCGTCTCACCTTCTCAAGGACAACATTGGTTTGTGCATAATAATAATGATAACAACAACAATACAACATGTTTTAAGAGAAGGTTAAAAAAAATGACCATAGTTTTTCTCACTAAAAATAAAATGCTAAATGTATGTGTATAATTTTTTTTCTTTATCCTCAGTTGGACCCAGTTTTGACTATGATGACTTTTTCACCCAGAAGATCATTGAGAAGCGGAACGATCACACTTACCGTGTCTTTAAGACAGTGAATCGATTTGCGGATGTTTTCCCCTTTGCTGAGGATTATTCTATTCCAGGACGTCTTGGCTCACAGGTGTCTGTTTGGTGCAGCAACGACTACTTGGGCATGAGTCGCCATCCACGTGTCGTCAAAGCAATATGGTCAGCTTCTAACAGATATTTGTGAAAAGAACTGTAAAGCAGAGCAATTAAAGTATAGAACTTTAAGAATATGTTTTTTTCAATGTTTTTTCTCTTAGTACAGGTGTATAGCTTATATATTCTACAGGTAAACTATATGCATATATGATTTGTATTTTAGGGATGTTTTGGAAAAACATGGAGCAGGAGCAGGTGGCACCAGGAATATCTCTGGGACAAGTTACTACCATGTGGCTCTTGAAAAAGAACTGGCTCTACTTCACCAAAAAGATGCAGCACTTGTCTTTTCCTCGTGTTTTGTGGCCAATGATTCCACCCTCTTTACTCTGGCAAAAATGCTTCCAGGTAATTATTAAGACACCAGATACACCAAATCTCTAAATCAAAGATTTCTTCAACTAACATTTACTTGCTGCAACTGCAACTAAAACCCAAAGCAGCACTTCTTTCCCTTATCCTCAACCAACTTTACTTCTTTTATTGATTCTATGTATTTAATAGTAACAGTTCTGATGTGTTTTTAATTGTCTGATAAATGACATCTAATTGTCATTTAAAATATACCTGTTTAGGCTGTGAGATATATTCCGACATGGGGAACCATGCCTCCATGATTCAGGGCATCAGGAACAGTGGAGCCAAGCGTTTCATCTTCCGTCACAACGATGCAAAACATTTAGAAGAACTGCTTAGTCGCGCTGATCCAAACACACCAAAGATTGTGGCATTTGAGACAGTACACTCCATGGATGGTTAGTAAATATTGTAGACTGTAAAATTTGTAGTGAAATGTGTAGTGAACGCTGTAAGCAGGACCAGGAATAACTAAAAAAGAGAGTTGAAGATATATTAAAGATATGAAGATATATTGAAGATATATTAAAACCAAAAATTAAAAGTGAAATTTAAAAATAAGAAAATGAAAAACCAAAAAAAGTATTACATCCTTTCTAAAATCAGATCTTTTACCGCTATTCCACATACCCTAGTCTCAATTCTTTTGAGTTAATCTGAAAAATACATTTAGTTTGCTATGACCAAGACCAAGCTTTATAAGATGAGTTCATAAAACCTGAAACAAGTCTATTAAAAATAACAATATGTTAATAGGGAGAATATATGAATGTCTTGAAATAAACACCCATTTCATCATCAATTAATATTGTTTTTATTATTTTAGGAGGTATCTGCCCCCTGGAGGAGCTGTGTGACATTGCTCACAAGTATGGCGCTCTCACCTTTGTAGATGAAGTACATGCAGTAGGTCTGTATGGAGCACATGGTGCAGGGGTTGGTGAGAGAGATGGCGTCATGCACAAGATTGATATTGTCTCTGGTACACTGGGTAAGAAAAGATTATTATTTAAGTTTTTACCTCTCTTTTTTATATTAATAAAAGGTTTGTGTGTATATTTTAAAATAAATGTCCTTTCAATTTCCATATAACTTCTTGCATGTGTGCAGGTAAGGCATTTGGCTGTGTCGGGGGTTACATAGCCAGCACTGCTGCACTGGTGGACACAGTGCGATCCTATGCAGCAGGCTTCATCTTTACCACTTCACTTCCTCCCATGGTGCTGGCTGGAGCCCTGGAGTCTGTACGGGTTTTGATGAGCTCAGAGGGTCAGGCTCTGCGTCGAGCTCACCAGAGGAATGTCAAACACATGAGGCAGCTTTTGTTGGACGCAGGTTTACCTGTCATCAATTGCCCAAGCCATATTATCCCAATACGGGTGAGTGTCAATGTAGCTAAACTACAAACAACATAATCATTATCATAATCATGACATACCACTGCATGTAAGTTAGGATAGAAGTGTATCATCTATTGTTGTTTTAACTATGGAGAATTTTATATCCACATTTCTGCCCACATTTCCCTGTTTTAGAACTCACCTACTGAAACTTGATGTAAATGTAAATTATATTATACCTGATAAACAGAGAAAATCAGAGAAATCAGGTTTGCTTGGAGCAAGAAACAAATAAAAAATTGAGAAAAGAATTTGTAATTCACTGCTGCATCCATGAAGTTCCGGGTTCAGGTATGGTAGGGGTCCAGATTATAAACCTATGTGAAATATGCCTAGTGGTCAAAAAGTATTTCTTTACCCCAGGCTAGTTTATTGTGCATTCAGGGCTGGCTTTATAAAAATCTAACTGTATCTATACAATTATTCACTGGACTTAAGCCAAGAAAACACTCACACATCAGGATAAACTGGTTGTGAGCAGAAAAAGAAAAAGAAGAATATGTGAAGCCACACACAAATGAGATTAGGATTAAACCAAAGTGGCAGCAAACATGTCCATATGTCTATTTATCAAGCATGTTGTTGCACTTTTATAAAAAACTACATGCAGCTGCTGTTTTCTAGTACTAACTGGTTAGCAATGAGGCCCTTTTGGGACTGTTTTCTCTTTAATGTTATCTCACATGTTTTCTTATGCTTGCTCATTAGGGATCTTACACATTATACACTTAAAGTGCTATAAAACATTTTAATGGAATTGTATAAAATAACCATATTTTATACAATTCCATGAAATTATACCTACAATTGTTTTGTGAAATTGTACCTGTTTTATATCATATCACAGGTTGGAAATGCAGAGAAAAATTCCAAGGTTTGTGATATTCTGCTGGAAAGACACAATATCTACGTACAGGCAATAAACTACCCGACTGTGCCACGTGGAGAAGAGCTGCTACGTTTGGCACCTTCCCCTTTCCACAACCCCATTATGATGGACTACTTTGTGGGTGAGTTAAACATTTACCCATAAAACATGTTACTTACTATATGTTATGTGTTATACAGTGCATTATAAACTGATAGTAATTATGTTTTTATTCATTTGTGACAGAAAAACTGGTGGAAGTATGGCAGGAAGTTGCACTGCCACTTAATGCCCCTGCAACAGCCTCCTGCACTTTTTGTGACCGTCCTCTCAACTTCGATCTCATGAGCGAGTGGGAGAAAAGTTACTTCGGCAACATGGAACCAAGATATATTACAGTTGCTGCACAATAACAATAATTAAGCAGAAGAGCATGAAAACAACTTTCAGTATAACCAGCTGGCAAATTTTTTTTTACACTTTCATACATATTGCTGCCTTTACTGGCTTTGGTGCTTTTGGATTATATACTTTATCATGACATATAAATTGTGTGACTCCTTTGCATTGAAAACCTGCACATGGGCACTTTTAATGTAAACTAATTAAAAAATAATAAAAAGAAATGTTTTTTATTCATTATTTTAAGTCACATGTATTTTTCACATACAAGTCCTGCATTGTCCTGTAATCAATCTGTCTGTTTAAGGCCGCACCCATGTCTCTTACACATTATACTTGATTTTAACATCCAAACTCATTGTCCTTGCTCATTTAACTTTGTTTCTTATTAGTTAAGCCAAGGGGATCCAAACTCGGTCCTGGAGGTCCTCCTAATCAAATACACTAATTAAAGTGTTGCTAAGTATACTTGAAACTTACAGGTATGTGTGTTGAGGCTCTACTGGACACCAGCCCTCTAGGACAGAGTTCGGACAACCCTGAGTTAAACACTTAAATGTCTTGTTAATGACATTAATGTGCGTACTATATTGAGACAGGAGTGTGTATTGTGACCTCAGGAATATACAGCATAAATCTACTTTACTTCTTCAATCCATTTCTTTTTTCTAAACCCAATGTTTTTATGAAAACTGAAATAAAACATTGCTCTTAAATCATTTTTATTCTTTACAAAGCTCTTTCTTTTAAACTAACTACTACATTTTTGGAACTATCAAGACTGACAGATTTATCTATTTATTTGCTTCTTTTTTGTGTACATCACTTAAATCTTGATCTAGGATGTTTTTCTAACAAAGGTTGGTAGCCATCCCCTTTCCATAAATGTAATTTGTTTTGGCGGCCACAGGGACTTTTCTGTGTGGAGTTTGCATGTTCTTCCTGTCAGGGGAGCTGCTTGCAATTTTCGGGGCCTATGAAATAATATGAGGTTTGGCCTGCCCTACAGTACCCTAACAGTCTGTTACTACTAATAAAACAGATCTCTGGGGGCTCTCAAAGTGCACTGGCCCTTAAAATCCTCCCCTGCTTAGTTAGTTTACTCCGGGTATTCCGGTTTTCCTCCCACAGTCCAGAAACATGCTACTTACTATATGTTATGTATTACTTTAAGTTAAAGTCACTACACTGCTCCATGGGTGTAGTCAGCTGGACCTTTTCTATGCAACAGAGAATGGTTAAAAATTGGTTAAAATCAAAAGCATGCAAACTTTTAGTAATGATAGTAATAGTATTGATGTCCTTTTTTTATATATAAATAAGTTCATTTTTTAAGATGATTCGTTGTGTGTAACAAGTACCAAACACTACTTTAAACTGTCCAAGCAGTATTAAAATAATGTCAAATATGCGTTATGTCAACATTCTCTTTCCATGCTTTCCTCTTTTTCTTATAAGGCGCTATGCTTGTCCTTTAAAAGGTTACCAAGGTTAGCCCAGTACCAAAGCTGCTAACACTATACTTTATTTCTTTACCAAAATCTTTTATTTAATTTGAATATTTATAAAACCTACACATAATATCCCACATTCTGTTTATCTGCCTGGCACTAAATTAACTACTTATTTTATGGCTAAACCTGCATGCATTTATTGAAAACATTTGTGCGTTTGTATAAAATAACACAACAAAATCATTTAAAAGATTATATGATCCTTGATATGATATGGATAAATAATTATTTTTTTGTCAAGTACCAGTTATTACAAGATATATTTATTACAAGATACAAGGTATATTTTTCAAATTATACCTAAGCTCTTATTATTACTTGCTTTCACATGGCACGCTTCCCATGTAATTTAAACACTGATTTAAAACAAGGTGTATTTTTAAGGCTTAACTTTTTTGATGATAAATCTGTTTCAGTAGGAAATAAGCAGACAACCAGACAGTCACCTTTAAACGACTGTTTTTGATTTATTTTTCTTCACTCTAAAGAAAGATTTCATGTTGTCCAATCACTTCTTAATTGCTGGCCATGGTCTGTAAACAGTAAAAAACATTTTGCTCAGACACAATACTTTTCAAAATGAATTTTGAACTTCAGCATGTTTTTCGTATTCATTAATAATGCATTAATAAACTTACAGTGCTGATCCAGCTGCTGTAGGAGCTGACTTGGGTAAAGACTGTCGGCTTCTTGGGGTAATTGCAACTCCAGCCAGAACCGAAGCTCACAATACCATGGACTTCCCAGGCACCATCAGCATTCTGGCAGTTCAGGGGGCCACCAGAATCACCCTAAATTGAGAGACCACACAAACAAATTAAACATTTAGAACCTATACAGTCCCTTTGCAATAAATCTCAAGCCTAAAATTATTATTTTATAGATTAAACAACTTCATTTATTAATGTGGCATAAAGTCCATGCCAAACTGTGTCCTATACGTTTAGCTTACATTGCAGCCAGACACAATGCCGTCTCCTCCAGCACAGACCATGGTGTCCTTAACTTGAGTTCCCCACCAGTCAGGCTTAGTGCAGGTAGCATAGTCAACCACAGGGAGCAGAGCCTGCTGCAGGATATCAGCGATGGGGCCTCCAGCTAGTGAAAGAGGGTGAGGAAAAGTGTGAGAAAAGGCTATACTTGCAGCTACGGCTAAAGTAAACCTAGCTAGAAAACAGATTAGTGAAGCCAGTATTTTAAAAAAAGCTTGTATGTTTGTACGCAGAATTCTTTTTTGATGTAACAGTGTTTAGTGTATTGTATAGTAGTGTGCAGGAATCTTTACTTTTCATGCGTCCCCAGCCGGTGACGTAGCAAGGAGCGTCATGGGGCAAGATGTAACCCCCTTCGGGAAGACATGCAGGGGTGATAGTGTCACTAACAGGCACGGGGGTCTCCAGCTTCACCAAGGCGATGTCATTACTGTTACGTACATGCATAACATAAGACAGGTGTCAATTCTAGTATTTCATTCTAGCAATTGTTAAAATAAGCTATTTGATTTGCTTCACTAAATTGACCATAAAATTGACCATGTGCTACACAATGTCCTTGTAAATTTTAATTCCATTTTATTAGCTTTCTTGATAAATACAATATCGATATTTAAGCCCTAATTTTAGCGATGTCTCAATGTTTTTGCAGGTCTCAATGTTAGCTTGTAATCATTAGTTAAGTGTTCAATTTCTATTACCGGATAAGGAAAGAACTCCACTTCTCATGGACGATGATCTTGCTAGCTGGGATTGCCAGAGAGCCGTCTTCCTCTACCTTCAGGTTGTGTTTGCCAAGGTAAACTCTGTAAGTTCTGCTGGAGCTGCACAACAGCAAAGTACACCGTTAAGTCATAAAATGTAAAAATTTTCAATGAGAATTTTAGATATAGTTTTAAAAATTATTTTTTACCCAAATTTCCTCCCACATGCCAATTCTCACCCACAAGTCTGCTCTCACCAAGAATACATAGAGTGATGGATAATATATAGTTCCTTAGAGACAAGCTAGACTGGTCAATTTTAAAAAGCTCATGCTGTATTATATGGCTAAATAACACAAGGAAAGACCATCAACTCTTCTTTGGTTACATGAACCCAAACAGGCTTATATTTAATTAGCAACTCTGTTATTGACAGGGTTAGAGAATGTACATTAAGCAGCCCACAGTTTAATAGTCATGGCATTGTTGGGATTTAATTTTGCAATTTTTTGTCGGAAAAAAAAGGTGAGCGAATATTTGCGATGTAGTTTTTTCTTATTACTTTAATGCCAATTGAGAATTTTAGAAGCAATCCAAAACCTTATCTTTACCATTTCAGCCCCACATCGGGTTAAGGGTATTCTAAAATGATATTTTGTGAAGCCACTGGTGACCTGTCCAGGGTGACCCTTGCCTTTTCACCCAATGACAGCTGGGACACCAGCAGATCCCCGTGACCCTGATTAGAAATAAGCGTGTACACACAATGTATGGATGGATGGATTTTTTGAAGCCTGATGCATTGCTTACCTGATGCAGTGAGCAGCAGTCAGAACCCACTGGTCGGAGATCAGAGTTCCTCCACAGGTGTGGTACCAGTTACCACTGCTGGTATACTGGAGTGAAATCTGTAGGAAAAAGGTGATACAACTGTATAAAACAATAACTGTAAATAGACTGTATTTCTAAAACTGTTACTGATGTAAATATGCGTCTCACCTGCCAGGGCCAGCTGTGAGGACGTACATCCTCACCACCTACAACCCTCTTTACAATGGGAGGGAAGGTTGGCAGACCACACCCATAAGCTGAAAAAGACAAAACCATAATAAAAAATTCAACATTTTATAAAAATAAAAAACTGAATATAGTATTTTATATATTTTTTAGTATAATACACTGAATAAGAAAAAGTCTGAGGACACACTGGTCTGTATCAACAGAAAAATTCGTACCTCCAACCACCAGAAATGCTAGGACCACAAATTTCATCATGTTTGCGTCTTCCACTCTTTCCTGCCTTTCCGTTAGGGTTTATATACCGTGGGACAGCAGGGAATCTGGATCACTGGGAAAGTTGTCTGGAAAATCAAATAAACACAACTTGCAGAGTTCACCTTGAGCTAAAAAATATCTAATCAAGACATCTGTTAGAAACGCAGAATTTTCACATCTTTGTGTAGCTATAGAATATAGCTCAGTATTGTATCTCATGCTAGAGGAAGTACTATGTACAATGGCTCTATGTTATTAGATATAGACCTGCATACATTTATTCATGTCTACGTATCTTTTTGATTGCAGAAATATTGTATTAGAAGGTTTATGCTTATCCAAGTTTTCTAGATGTCAGCTGTGCATTTCACAGGACGAATGTACAAATAAAGATAATGTAAGTATTTCAGACAGATATCTACCAAACAGGCTTTAGGAGGAGAAGTGGCAAAGGAATTATTTTTAGGACTGTGGAATTAAGCATATAAAGTTGTACATTTGAAGTAGATGAAGTAGCATGAAGCACCCTGACCTTGGCTGTGTTTGTTGCTGGTGTTAAGTGTAGCATTCTTTTTTTAGCTTATAACATCCTTTATCTTTATTATTATTTTATTACATTTTAATCATGACCGAAATTTTTAACTCCCAATATAAAAAAGTAGAAAATAAATGAAATAAATAACAATAAAAAAAAAAAATAAGCACACCTCTAAACCTCTAAATACACACCTCTAAATATTTTGTTGAAACATCTCTTCAGTACAAGAGCAGCTTTATCTTTTACCATATCAGTGGAGGAATCCTGGTTGCTGATTAGTGGGTTTTACTACTGCTTACTGTATGGGGCTAATATCTAATGAAGCTGATATAATATCTCAAGATACAAAATATTAATGAATAAAAAATATTGTTGAATAACAAATGAATGTAAAATGAGAGCAGATCTATTAGATTTGAGTTTGCGGCTGTGAGGTGACAGAATTCTAGGGGTATGAATACTTTTTTAAGGCAATGTAATGGTTTGAACTCTTTAACATAGTTACACATTTAACTATACAAAAGTCTTAAACAAGCTATTTTCCAACTAATTGTATAAATATACACATTATATATAATCTTAAGTTACATTGTAAAAATGATTGTGACTACAAAAGACTGTTTTACACACACCATATGAATATTTCTAATATTTCTTCCATATTCCTCCCAAATATTTTAAATAATCTTTCCAGAAAAATTAATTACCAATTTTAATTTAATTAATTTAAGATTTATCTGGCCATGTTCTGAAAATGGTTCAAACACTGTACCCTTAAAAAGAATAATACACCAGTACACACAGGAGGGTTTGTGACAGAGAGGTTCGAAAGTGATGTTGATTTATTAGGTTTCTGTGGAATGTTACAGAGGATTGGAACAGAATACTTTCCTTCCACCAGCATCACCCAGAATTCTGCAACTACTTTCCAAACCACTGCTGCTTTAGCTGCAACATGAGAAGGACCTGTCATATTTTAATTAATCATCATAATCACAAAGTATTTGTATTGTCCAATCCTTATAAATGGAGCAAATATTACAAAGGATTACCTGTAGAAAATATATAAAATGTAATATATGTAATATTAAATGTTTTGAATGTAAATACATTTAGTGATAATTCTAACATAAATCTAATTTAATGTAAAGGCAATTATATACATATGTATATGCATATCGATGTATGTGTGTATTCATGTCTCTTAAAATAAAATAATCCGGCTAATAATAGCTTTGACTAAAAAAATCGGAACATTGCGCAAAATTGCGGACCGCATTCATTTCGTCATTTTCCCCGCAGAACCTTTGCGTTTCATTTATCTTCATTAGATAGCGCACTACAAACACTACAACGTTTTAGGTTTTAGATTCAACATGAACTTTATATTAGTTTATAATCTGATCTGATTATTTGTTTGTCAAAAAGTTCGACCTGTTAGATTGCAGCTTAAACAGCACTTCACTAATATACTGTATATTATCTCAAGCTCCCTGACATTCTCCTCTGCGCATGCGTTGTACGGATGTCTTTCGCTATTTGGACGTGCCCCGCTTTTGTGGGCGGGTTTTCCCCCCTAACGGTGTTACCATGACGTCTGTATACACTTCAGCCCATGACTTCACGTCGGTTCCCCTCAGGGATTTTTCCTTAGGGATACTGTCGAGATACGAAAACATTTATTTTCAATCAGAGGCAACTTTTCATTCCGATACATGGTATACAAGTAATTAAAAGGAACTATATGCACTACCAGGTGGAACTATATACATCCATGATTGCTGAAGTTCACTTGTGTGTTCTCAGGTTATTCTGAAGGGTTCTCAAAGCAGCTTAAAATGAGGGGTTATCTTAAATCATTAAACTGGATATTTAAACTTCAACCTAAAAGTACTACGGTGGGAAAACACAGGGATTCAGATCTCTGCCTTCAGGTAATACAATCACCTTATTAATCATTAAACAATGAGTTGTTTAGGTTTTGATGTGATAATCACTTACCAGTAGAATTTACTATACTTTAATCCGTTAGAAAACAAACTTGACAAAATTAAGCATGCCATTATTATCAAAATTAATAATAAGAAATAACAGTGAGTATTAAAAAGAACAGCAAAATGACCAGATCATATAAGCATTGCACATAAATACTCAAAAGCATCACTCAGACAATGAGAAAATCAAATCAAGCTTAATGTCAGTTCAGACAGGCCTCATAGGCAAAGCTTGCTATCAGCGGATTGGGAAAAAAAAGGAAACCAAACCCTGTCAGCTGATCGGGCCTAAGCATTCAATTGGCAAGTCTCAGACAGGGCACCTAACTTAAACAGAGCTCGTCTGCTTGTTCTGCTGCTCCAAGGCTCATGTGTCTGAATACTTTTTTCATGCAGTGTAGTTGCTGCTCACTGTATGTGCTTTTTGTTCATTTTTCTGAATGACGGTTATAAATATGCAGTTGTTTTATTGTTGTTGTTGTTGTATACAATTAGTAATAGAAAGGCAAATATATTAGATTATGACTTCATGGCTGAAATCGAGCCGATTCAAAATGTCTTTAAAGAAGGGTATCAATAAGAGATGAGTGGCTTCTCTGACTTTGTTTTAAATTTACTCTTGTGATCTATGAACATTAATCTTGTACTCTTATAGAATGGAGGCGTGAATGAGCACCATGCGACTATTGAATGGAATGAGAATGAGCACTGCTATGTTCTTAGCGACCTGAACTCTGCTCATGGCACTTATGTCAATGACTGTCATATACACAATGCAACAGTGCGGCTTACACCAGGGGATGAAATTCACTTTGGCTATGGAGGCTCAGCCTACAAGCTCTTAATAGATGCTGCAGATCCAGTGAGCCATGTTTAAACACACCATGGAAAATGTTTTGTGTAGAAAATTTCCCAATTAACATTCATTTCCTAAATAATTGTTGTTTAATTGTGTTATGTGTAAGTATCATTTAAACACATGGTTTTCTGAGGTAAATAGAGGACTGTATTTTTTTTTCTCCTTTTATTAGCTAGTTAATTTCTTGCTAGCATTTGGTCAACATGGTCTTTCATTTCTTTTCCCTATTTACTCAGCTCCCTGTTCTGCCAATCCATTCTGCTGCTTCACCGATTGGAGTAAGACATCATGCGATGTTGTCTTCTGTAACTCCTCATCCTCCTCGTAGACGTCGCCCTGCCAGCGCAGGAGCTAAATGCATCGGTTCGGATGCAAATGTCCCAGAGTACAGTGGCCTCTCTCATAGACCAGGTAGTTCTGTTATACTTTTCCTTATTATTACTAAAATTTACTTTTAACCTTTTTAACCTATTTTATTCAGGATAGTAGATGAAGAAAATGATTATATTAGTATTGAATATTTATACGGTTAATGGTTTCTTTAATGCCATAGGAAGCTGGGCCAGCAGCATAGGAAGAGGTTTTATTTTTAAAAATTCAGGCATGTCTCAGGTGTGTCAGGGCATGCAGGACAAGGTGAGTATAAGTCCAGGATTTTTACTTTATGATAAAAGTTCAACACAAAGTCAAACGAGAATAAACTTCTTGTTAATTAACAACATAAACTATATGTTTAGTTTGTGGACACTTGACGATCAGACCCAGACATTCATTTTACCCAACCCGTTGCAGATTTAGCTTCCCCTTGCTGATAGAATAAGGATGTCCTCCAGGTTTTGGAGCATGCCTGTCAGGGTTTTTGGTCATTCACCTTTAAATGCATTAGTAAGATCAGGCATCGATGTTGATGGAGGAGGTTTGGAATACATTTGGAGTTCCATTTCATTCCAAAGTTGTTAAGGTCATGGCTTTGTGTGGGACACTCAAATTCTTTTATTCTCACAGGCCTTGATTTGTGCACAGGGGCAGGTTTTACAGGTATTTATGCAAAGTGTATGCTACAGTGTTCATCTCACACAATTGTGTGCTTACTTAACTGGGGAAAGAATATATTGGACTTCTAAAAATGCTAATTGTTATCCATAGAAAAAAGACTGGTTAAAGGGTACAGATAAACAAAGTGGTGTGCTGGCATCGCAGGGTGAAGCTCAAAGGAAGGAGCTGTTAGCTCTGAGGGAAGAGGTGTCTGCACTCCGGTTGCAGCTTTCTCAAAGCAGTCACAATAACCCAGACATCCAACACAAGCTGCATAACCTGACCAGAGACATCCAGAAAAAAAAGGAGGAGATTCAACAGCTAAAGGAGCAGGTTGAGCCATGAGATTTAATGTTGCTCTATGTGTTTTTTTATTAGTTTTTATTGTTGCCTTATTGAAGAAAACCTAAATTGAATAAAACTTTTTTTGCTTTAACTAAAACTGTGATCTCTGCTTTGTGTATAGATGCTGGAGATGCAGACAAGAACTGGTGAGCTAAATGCTCAGGCTGTGGCAGAGAGAGATAAGATGGTTAGCAATCTGAGAAAACAGCTGGATAAGCTGAAGTGTGAAAACAGCAAGTCAGAAGGTAAAAGTACCAAGCGAATACTTTTTGTAGTGGTGCTGGCTAAATTTTGCTAACATTGTTTTCAATGTTTAGTTCGAGTTTATATCACTTTTTTATTGAGTCCAAAGATTTTTCATTGAGTTCGAAGATTTTTCCAGCACTGATCAGCAGTGTACAGAAGGATTTGTTGGCTCGGGAGAAACAGGCATTAAAACTGGCAGCGGAAGTCGACAATCTCAGAAAAGATGCAAGATACAAGGATGCTCAACTTAGTAACATGACTAATAAGGTTCAGCTTTGTTCTCTTCTTGCATCTAGTATTGACTTTAACTGTTTTCAGAAATATAATGTTACCTTTCAGGAACTCGAGTTGCATCGAAACTCCTTGGGAATGCCCTATAATAACCTTTTAGCCTAAAGCACAAGTGAAATCTATCCAATCAAAAAGCATTACCTCACATCGGTTAACATTATCGACCAGTAAGTAATGCTATATAAATACGTGTAGCACCATGCTGCGATTAGCTCTTTTCTTCAGTGTGTGTGCGTGTGCATGAGAAAATAAGTGAAAATGAGGAAAAATACTACAAGCAGTGTGCTTTTCCATGCTGCAGATTTATTTCGGGCATGGATGCACACTCGCTCTGTGTTGTGTGTCTGTGAGGATGTAGGGAGAGATGTGTCTTGCTTATCTGTCTATAGTGAAGGAGCATGAGATAGGCCTAGGGTTATCTCTCTTTCGAATCTCTAGCTCCATTGGCCTCGATCAGGCTGAGGAAGCCCGCTCCTAGTTTAGGCTTTGGCCTTAGGGGGCGTCTCTAACAGACATTTGTAAGGCGTTGGGCTGGTCCTCCCTGCATCCTTATTTGGTTTTATAAGGCGTCAACCCCATTATCCAGAGTCCTCAACTAATGTGTCCAAACAGACAACACACACTGGACAGAGACTGGCGCAATGGTGACGTTGGTACCTTGTTCGCGTTTTGCCACAGCTCCTAAAGGGGAACGTGTCTAGTTTACGTATGTAACAATGGTTCCCAGAGAGAATGAGGTGCTACGTCACCTGCCATATCTCCAGCAATGGTGTCCGTGCTGAATAGACGAGTTTATATGCCTGTGATGTAATGCTTTTCAATTGAACGAATTTTACATGTGCTTCAGGTCGAAAGTTTTATAACGGCATTCCCAAAGCATTTTGACACATCATCTTGTTTCCTTAGGAAACCATTGATACATGCTTAACCTCGAGGCGTTTTATAAAATTGCCTTATTTTCTCATAGCTGTCAAAGCTAAAAGAGCTTGAGAAGCATCAAGAGGAGTTTCTTGTCAAACAAAAAGAGGTGGAATCACTTAAAAAGGTAAACACTCTTAATCATGTGTTATGTAGTCCATTACCAGTCATTACATTTTTTTTAAATAAAAAAAAACTTTTCTGCAGATTGTGGAGCAGATGGAATTGACTCTAAGAGAAAAGCAGAAGGATATAAAGCAGCAGAACACAGAGAGAGACTTACTTAAACACAGACTGGACCAAAAGACACAGGTCAGACCAAACAGCCTAATAGTGATTTAGATCAGTATTTATAATAGGACAGAGCAACCATCTCACAGAGTGTTCGTTTAAGTTACCTCTCATAACCTCGCATAAGATCACCTCTCAGTGATCGATGTTTCATCCCTTGCACATTCCCATTTCAACACTTGGTTTTTCTAGGCTGTGGACCCACCAGTATCTTGACTTTATCAATGCATTTATAAATATTATATATATATATATATATATATATATATATGTATATATATATATATATATATATATATAGATATATATATAGTATTGAAACATCTGAACACCAATGCCATATGTGTAAACATCCTATTCCAGATTTTGTTTCAGTCTTACTCTATAATAACTTCTATAATACTTGTTATCAGATTTTGGAGTTTGGCTGTTGAAATTTGCTCACCAAGTCACAAAATGATTTTGAGTTAGTTTAGGTGCTGATGTGAGGAAGGCTTGGGTGCAGTCAGGATCTCAGTTCATCACAAAGGAGTTCAGTAGGTTTGGAATCAAAGCTCTGTGCAAGTTCTTTCACACCATCCATAACATTATGTCTTCATGGAGCTCAGTTTAGGCCTTCTAGTTTCTGTAAAGTAATAACTTAATACTACAACATATAAATACATTCTAGACAAGTTTATGCATTAAACTTTGTTGTAACAGCGTGGCAACAGGAAACCCACACTTTTGGCCATATAGTGTACAATATACTTGTTCAGACACATTTGGTGGGTCTGTTAATGCATTTTTATACATTTAATACACAATCTTATAGGATGTCTTTTATATGTACACATTCTATACTTTTCATATGGTATTATATGTTTGTATGTTGTGGTGTAGGAGCAAACTTCTCTGCAGTCTGAGATAAGCAGACTAAAGCTGCAGCAACAGCAAACACTCCAAAGAGAGCAGAGAGCTCAAGCAGAATTAAGGCACACACAGACACGGGTAAACCATCAAATGTTTAGAAACATGCTTTGCTTTTTGCAATGTTCATTCTTAATGAAATAAAATAAAATAATAAATATTAAATAATCATCTTTCAGCTTGAGAACTTTTGCAGTCAAATCATGGAACATGTACTTGTCACTTCGGAAACAATATCAGAACAAGAGGTAATGTAACTGTTTGTTTATCCATCTGTCCCTACATCCTTTTATTAATTGATTAGTTTTACTCGAATTTAAGTGAATAAACCTGATCTTCTTTGTATAGATACTGGATCGTTTATCAAAGTTTATGAAACAGAAAGAAAAGATTTACTCCAAAGTTCATCAATTAGAGCAACAACTTCAAGAAAACTTTGAGAACCAAAAGGCAGTGGAAAAAGATGCTGAGAAACTTAAGGCCTGTTTTGCTGAATTTCAGGTATTGTGAAATATACAGTACTATCGGAAAGACATAATATTTACTAGTGGTCCAACGGCCGAGAATCCCACAATCTCACTGCCTTGGACTGGGTTAAAGCCCTGTGCAAGTCCCAAACCTATATATATTGAAACGATTATGTCAAGATTGTTTGCATCATACATCTAAAACCACTCATTTAAAGACGCAATAGTGACCTCACACTGCATACAGCATTTATAATGCTATTTATTCTTATAATTTAAAAAAATCCAGACTGATACATAACTTGAGAGACACACTTCAGACACACATTTAAAAATGTCTCTCTCGTTTCTATATAGCATTTTATTCCTTTAACCCTAAATTGTCTTAATCCTTTATTCCCTCAGCCATTTATTCCTTTACCCCACATTTTCATAACATTTTTTCCCTTAAAGAAATGTAGGGTTGAATGAATGGTTAAGGAAATTTAGGGTTTAAAAAATTACAATTTTTATATAGGGACTCAATAGGATTTCTATATTAAAATAAACACGACACACTAGATATATTGCCATAACCAATAATGTCATCTTGTATAATATTATCCTTTATCCATTTTGCGATTTATTTATGATCTCTTTTCTTCAGTTTCTTATACTTTCTTATACTATAAGATAAATTAAGTAGTTAAAAAAATATTAAAAATACAAACTGTGAGATAGTAACGCTGTCTATAAATATATAAATATATATTTCACTGTGTCTACTGTTCATAGAGTAACATACAAAAGGTGTATTTGGTGGATGCCATGAGGAACCAAATATCTGCTCTCGAGCATGAGAACGTGTGTCCTGCAGTCACATGGGTTAAGACTTGCACACTGTCTATACTGACTGGTCTACACACACTGCTACAGACTACAGCAGACTCGCTGTTGGCAGCAGGGGTTGAAGTGGCAGAGAAGACTGGAGGTAATAGATCATACTGTACATAACAATACAGAGAGAGATCACATGGTGAGATTTCAAGTGTTCACTTGTTGCTGTAGGGGTTGTAGGTGCTGTAAAAACTTTGTGCCAGCAACACCAAGAGATCCAGTTACAATTCAGTAGATTACAGGTCAGAATGTTTATTCACAGGGAATAATGTAAACAAGTGTATGCTCTTACGAGCAGAGCTCGTAAGAGCGTAACTAATGTAATGTGCATGATAGGCAGAGAAAAAGCAGCTTGAAGAGAAGATGGAAACAGCTAATGACATTCAGATCGAACACCAGGAGACAAAGAAACAGATGCATCAGAAACTTCAGGTAAAGCAACTGACACAGTGACATCAAACGATGACTGATTGGTATCCCAAAATTGTGTCCTATGGAAAGAATTAAATTGAAGAATTAAAAAAATAATTTTTATTTTAGTTGATTTTATTTATTAGAATCAGAATGAGCTTTGTTGCCAGGTTTGTTCACACATACTAGGAATTTGTTTTAGTGACAGAAGCTCCACCGTGCAATAGAATGACAGTGACAAATAAAAAAAAAGAATGATATACAAATATAGAAAAAAAGACAGTGTATAGGGAAGAAACTGTTTCTGTGTCTGGTCGTCCTGGTGCTCAGAGCTCTGTAGCGTCGACCAGACGGCATCAGTTCAAAGAGGAAGTGTGCTGGATGTGAGGGGTCCAGAGTGATTTTGCCAGCCCTTTTGCTTATTTTGGATAAATACAGTTCTTGGAGACAGGGGAGGGTTAAACCGATGAATCTTGCACAGTTATTGGCGTGCAGAGGACAAATTCAGTGATGGCGGGGTAGAAATATTTCAGCAGCTCCTGTGGGAGGTTAAACTTCTTTAGCTGACAGCGGAAGGCCCTGTCCCACTTCAGGTCCTGTGAGATTATAACCACATATTTATCTTTATAAAAGACTATAACAATGTAGTCCTTTATTAAACTCATTAAACCTATTTTTGTTAATATCTTTATTATACATCACTGAGAATTTGGAATATGATATGTTTGGGACTCAAGCATTTTAGTTCTTCAGATTTGACTGTATTTGATTTTATGGACAGATAAATATATGCTAATATGCTTTCTAAAATGAATTTCAGTCTGTGTAATTCTTCTAACTAGTCATCCTCCTTGTGTTTATTGATGCAGGCACAGGAAACACACACAAAGATAGAGAACACTCTGAGACTGCAGCTGGAGAGAACGAGCACCGATCTAGAGGCAGCCAGAAAAGCTAAAGTGAGTCAGTAAATTATGCCTATAATTTAGGTTTCAAATGAACACACATACACACACGGTGGACAGTAGGCAAAGTGGGAACTGAAGGCTCAAATGGTTGTTGTCTGCCACTGTTGGGTCCTTAAGCAAGACCCTTAAATAATGCTTCCTGCTCAGACCCTGTGCTCTGACCCCAACCTTTTGAGATGGGATATGCAAAGAAACAAATTTTACTGTGCTGTAGAGCATCGTCCCCAATCTTTTTTGTACTAGGAACCAGTTTCAGGCATGAAATTTTTTTTACTGACCAGGTAGAGGCGCTGGGGTTCCAATAGCAAAAACCTTTCTTAGGTCGTAGTATTTTATCTGAATGCAATAATTATACTTTATATTATACTACAATAACAGCTAGAAATCTTGATAGAATTTAATAAATTAATCAAATAAAACAAATATTTATTTTTATATTTATTTATATTATCTATATTTTTTTAGTAATTTATGTCAACCTTTGTTTATTCACATGTTAAATATTAGTCACATTTGATTACTTGATTTAAATTTAACCCCTGTTATTTGATAAGCATAACAATTATTAACGTTATTAATAACATTTTTATGTGAAAAAATGCAGTCAAGGAAACATCAACGTGAAGCATTACCATCATATGCTAGCTTGGACATCCTTAAACTCTATTATCTAATATAGTCTGATAAAATTTAATAATGTTGTAATCTAATATCTGTGAAACATCCAACCTTCAGGATGATTTGTATTTGGAGATGGAGACCCAAAAGCTGAAGTTGTGCGCAAAACTGGAGGAAGCAGAGAAAAGAGAATTTAAACTAAAAGAAAAATGTAGAGAAGTAGAGCTGCAGGTGGAGAAGTTGCGTAAGGAAATAAAGGAGAAGGAAGTACAAGAGGATGAGTGGGAGAGGAGGGTAAAGGAGGCTTTGCAGAAAGGAGCAGAACAAGAGAGAGAGAGCACCAGAGTGGAGATTGAGGAGTACAGGGAGCAGGTACTGTAACCTGCTACACTTTTGACATACAATGTGGTTATAAATGTATGAAAAATAATTGAAGCTAACTTAATGAATTGAAATTAAGGTGCGGCAACATGCTCACACCATTGTTGCTTTGGAGGAGAAAATGAGCTCAGCACTCCAGACAGCAAAAGAGATGGAGAAAGAGAGAGAGTCATTAACACAGCAGCTTACAGGTGAGAAGAGCCCGAGACTGAGCTCTGCATCTATACTAGTGTTTTATATTTTAATGTATTATAAAGAACATAACATTTCTATGAGGTTTACAGCTTCACTGCTTTGATGCCTTACAACTTAAAAGCCAGACTTATTTCTTACTTCTAGCATTTTTTACAAGTACCAAATACTAAAAGTAGCATACTGATGTTGGAAATAACCAACCAAATCATTTCCTGTAGTCTGCATACATGTGTGGGTGACCAGTCAGTACATTGAAACTGTATTTTATGTTAAAGACGAGACAATATGCCCTTTTGTATAATATTATAGTATCATGTGTTTTATACTCCACTGTTGTGCAGTAGGTTTTTGCAGGACTGGAGGTAACAATGCTGTTTCATTAATTGTCCTATGGTTTAGGTTTTATGCGTATAATACAATTTGTCTACATTTAAATGTCCCATAGAAGCGCGTAAAAAGACAGAGGATGTTAAACCCAGTGTTTCATTAGAGCAAACAGAAGAGCAGCAGCAACTGAAGCAGACAGTGACGTCTCTCAGGTACAACCGAGTTAGAAATTATTTAAACATATTTTAGCATTGATATGTTTAAAACTAATGCCAAAGTAATCATGAATTTATAAGAAAGTTACATTTACAGCCTGGTTCATGAGTATATGGACTTTTTGGACTGAAAGATCTAAATGTTTTTTTTTTCTGTGCAACTAAAACCAACAGCATGATTTACAAATTTTTTTTTAAATGGCTGCTATTTTTGACATTATAAACACTTACAATGCAATATTTTTGTTTAAATTCTTTAATTTTACAAAGTTGAGTTAAATCAGTCCATATACGCTGGAGTTCACTTAAAATACATTTTGGTTTAAACAGTTTGGTGTCTGTGGGTTTGGAGAATGCACTTTTTTTAAGTTTTAAAGTTTTTCCATCTTCACATTGATTTCTCACTCGAATGTAAAAAAGTCTAAAAAGACTAATGTTTCCATTTATTTATTTATCCTTAATAACCACTTTGAACCGGTTATTGTGGTTTTAGGAATTAGGAATCAATATGCCCGCTATGGGGCACCGATTTATTAGAAAAAAACGTACACACACAAGTTTCACCCAAAATCTCATACTTTTTAAGTAGGTACTACATTTTAGTAAGTATGTACTTCCTGCTCGGTAAACAAGTACAAAATGTTAATATTGACACATGACATACTTTTCGCCTACTGCAATTCGCATGCTGAGGATTCTGACATACTATTCGTCTTGCATTCTCAGTATTGCCTACTATATAGCATGAAAGTATGCGACTTTAACCTGGATGATGTTAAACGAGATCAGTTTGAATACAAGGAACATTGTTTTTAGAAACTATTTAAATCTAAAACACTTGAAAAGTTCAGTGTCACCGCTTTCTCCTGCTTTCGCATATGACCGGTCGTCTTTTCTGCAGCCTCATAGGATAGAAAAGTGTAAATTGCATGCAGTAGTAGATCATCCGGGAACTTTTCATTCGGGCACTGTAATTCGCCTACCAAGGATTCAGACATATTACTTACCTTTCATGCTCAGTTAAGTATACTATAAAGTATGGTAGTATGCTATTTCAGATAGGGTCACATCTATTTTGCACTACTACTATTTTGCACATGCATTGAAAGGTAGTAACAAATAATAGAATTCAATGATATGAGACATGGGCATGAAAAAAACTCTTTCTCTTTCAGGGCATCTCTTGACGTGTCCCAACAGGAAGTGGTCAGACAACGTGAGGTCGTTGCATCTCTCAGTCATGATCTATCCCATGCTCATGCTCACCTCTCTGACCTCACAGGTATCTTACACAAATACACACTTTGCTTTCATTTAATAAAAGGTATTTAATTTCATTTATGATTTTTTTGTCAAATGCTTCATAGAAATAAGCTTGTTAGATTTTTATAGGCTTTTATCTCAAGCTTATCTTTTATGTCAATAATCACTCAGTTGTCTGTTGCGATTATTTTGTATAGGAGAACTGAGTGAACAGCAGAAAATACAGCTGGAGACACACAAAGCTCTAGTAGTGGATCAGAGGATACAGCTGAGCATGCTCACACACAAATTTACTGTGACCGCTCAGCTTCTGGAACAGAAAGAAAAGGAACTGAAGACACTAAAAAAGAAATTAGAGTAGGATGTACACCACACACCTGAACACACACATTATAAATAACATTTCTGCTGTCTGATCATCTATAACTTTTTATTAGTAACTATATGTGTTACTAATTCTCTGTTTTATTGCTGATATTAGACAAACAGAGACAGAGTTAAAGAAAGAGAGGACACACCATACAAGGGGTCTTCCTCTTACAATTCCACACACTAAGGTGAGTGGTGATTAACTGCTCAGTATTTGTTTAACTCCTTTCAATTGCCATGTTGCTGAATTATTTATCCACTTATAAATAGTTGGACTGTACGTTGCTCATTATGCAAGGTGGTAACGCTGGTTCTAATGGCTTTTCTCTCATACTTAAGATTAGAAGTCAGACTTCAATGACTTGTTTTCTGTTTTTTTTTTATTCAGGATGTGTCTGTAATGGTTTCTCCCAGCCAACTAACTAATCAGGCATCCAAATGCAAAGGTTGTCGTCGAGAAGAAATAAAACGTCAGGGAAAAAAAACGCTCAATGCAAGGAAAAAGAGGATCAGTGGTCTGGAGCGGAAACAGCCCTGCAGTAAGTTACACTAAACCTTGTAATACATATTTGGAGGGTGCGTTACCAGTGATTCTTGTGTTTAAAGAGGTGTTGGCCCAGCAGATGGAGCCAATGCGACAGGATACAGAAGAACAGATTCAAACGACAACTCGAAGGCTTAAAAGCTCTGCAGCGCAAAGAGACCCCTTCAGCTCGGTGGTATGACTGTTATTTGCCTTTATATTAATAACAAATCCTGTATACAGACTAATGTTATGTTGCGTGTGTGTGTGTGTGTGTGTGTGTGAGAGTTTTCTGGGTTACTTTCTATAAGAAATTTATACTTGTGGGTTTGCTTCATGCAGACTGGATTTGCCTTCCCTGAGGCACTGAGTGAAGTAGCACTGGAACGCACAGCAAGACTGGACTTGTCTGATGCTTTGGAGCTAAGTGAGAGGACGGTGAGTGCACTATCTGTGTGTGTGTGTGTGTGTGTGTGTGTGTGGATGGATAGATGGATGGACAGATAAATAAAATGATTAAAAAATGATTGTCATCTATAAAGTCTAAAAACTGGGGCCATGAATTATCATTAACTGTGATTCGATGAATCTTAAACCAAGCCTAAACAAGTTCTTTCATTGTAGTATTGGAAAAAGTCCATTTTCTAAATGTTTCTTTAGAGATAAGTCCAATCCTAAAATGTGATAACACCTTTCCGAGGCTAAATACCCTTGTTGTATGTTCTGTTGAGTATGTGGATCTGGCACGTGCATTGTGTGAGGCTCTGGAGCTGAGTGAGAGACAGCTTTCAGGGTGTGTCCCTCTAAAGCACCTGCCGCCAGGGGAGAGAGAGCACATGGCCTCGCTCAGACAGGAAGACCTGGAGCTGTTACGGAGCCAAATTGCCCTGCAGAACAGCCAAAGCCAAAACAAAGACCTGCTACTGCAAGAAAGCCAGACTGAAATAGAAAAACTCAGGTGCTGACAAAAGATTAGATTCATACGGCAGATCATATTCAGAGGCAGACAAAAAATCTACTCAAAAAACACAATCTAAACATGCATGCTAATATATACAGTAGTATGTAAATATATGGCTTATTCAGCCTCTTTCCCTTTTTTCCCTCTAGGGAAAGCCAGGTCTTTGGGCAGCAGCTGCAGATTGAGCTGGATAATGTGCGTTCAGAGGTTGTGACATTAAAACTGGAGAGCAGTAAACTACACCAGACCCTCCAGGAGACGCAGACCCAACTACAGCTCTGCACTAACCACAGGAAGAGCATGGTAGCATATATACACACACACACACACACATACACACACAGAACAGAACAGCAAAGAATTCACAATAAAGATATCAAATGTAGTACAGTGAATCTTAAATAAATTCAAAGACCAGAAGACAGACAGACAGATAGATAACAATCTGATAGGACAGGCGGTAACGACAGATAAGAGAGAAAGAACAAAAACACATGAACATGTACACAGTGAAGCCAAATATTCAAACAGTCAAATATGACTGAATTAAAACAGACAGTAAATACAAACAGATCCAACAGACTGTACAAACAGACAGAAAGACAATAAGGAGAGATAGACATAAAAAAAGTTAGTAAAAACAGAACGGCAATTAATTAAGAAACACAGCAGACAATAAAGATAGACAGACATCAGATAGACAAGCTAGAGGTGAAAGGTTTGTATTTATATGCACAGAGCCACAAGCCTGGAATCTACTTTCCAGACACACACTGCATTATTCAGTCCATAAGATCAAAACTCCCAGGTTCTGCTGAGGATCTCTATTTCATAGACCCTGCTGCGATTAAAACGTCTTTGAGGATCAGGAAGTATGCTCTGGCGCTGTGTATGATGTACAAATGCTTTTTTATTTTAACAATAATCTTTTGGGCTCACAAAAAGACTGTTCAGTAAATCCAGAAAAAAATTGCATGAATGTCGGACCTTAATAGTTTTTATTATGCTGGTCCTCATCAAAGGTATAAATGTTCAGGATTCAGTATCTAATCATTCGACTCAGTGTTTTGTAAAGTACTTTTTACCTTTACTAGCTTATAAAAGCAAGTTAATGGCAATATGTCCACTATGGAGTTCGTGGAAATAGAAAATGAAGAGGCAAACATAAAATAAGACAGGTGTTTTGCTAGGATGACGCAAAAACGGTGTCATACATTAAAACAACATCAAAGCCATCTAGCCAGTAACAGTTTCAGAGTCGCAGTGTCGCAATAAAATGACAACTGACACCATTTTACATCAGGGAAATTCAACATACTTTTGTAATACATGTTATGCTTTTTTTTTACATTTAAACTATATTGTGTGTATTCTAGAGGGGAATTTTGGAAAAGAATTAACCAGGTCCATCTACCATACATGTGCACTCTTTAGTTATACAGGTACTGACTAAAGACTATACTTATGTCTGAAACCAACACTAATAAAGGGTTAGAATAAAAGTTATAAGCCATGATCTCTACCACTATAGCTTCAAGGTGACCTAGAAGGTGGTATTTACTAAAAATGGCCAGTGAGTTTGTCATTATTTACATATATGTAAAACCTTTGTTGTACATATTTAAACTGAAGGCTCTTGTCTGTATGTACATAATCTACCTAATATGCAATTTTGCTTATAAAGTTTAATTACTAAAATATTGTATACATCTTTATGGCACATGATGATTAAAGAATTCACCTGAAAGCATTAGTTCAGTGGTTGAGATGTGGTACTGCTAATTGGAAGATCAGGGTTTGATTCCCTGCACCACCATGTTGCCACTGCTGGGTCCCTGAGCAAGACCCTCAACCCCCAATTGCTAAGTCGCTTTGCATAAAGACATCTTCCAAATGCTGTAAATGTAAATGATAAACCTAAGCTAACTTAATTCAGTTCTATTTAATTTAAGTTGCTTAACTACTTTAGTGGTCATGTGGTAAATTTATTACTCCGTTGCAAAACTAACAACATGTGCTTGGCTGAACAAACATGGCATTGCTGATCAATAGAATAACGACAATCATGGCAAAGTTTTCTTTTTAAAAAAATTACTTTTTATTTTCCCCTGTAACCATTTTGTAATGGTGTGTCTTTTCCAGGAAAGAATTGGTCATCATAACTGTATACCAGACAATAACTTTGGAAAAGTAAGTTGTCTCTAACTGGGCTTTGCGGTTGATTCCCTACAGTTATATGTGATAATCTAAATGATCTCATGCTTTCACGGACCTATTTCTTAAGTTTCTTTCCCACTTTCTCTTGAATTAATCATTTTTGTTCTCGGCACTGGCAGATGTTGTTGCGCTCCACCCAACATCTGTGTGCAAAAATGTTACACTTCCTCCCATTTAAATGGGATGTGAATCTGATGCTGTTGCTGCCTAACAATCTTTTTTGTAACTTTAATATACACAGCCATAAAAAACAGATCAGGGTGAATTTAGTCCTATTACAATGTGATCCTGTTTATAAAGATCATAAATCTGTCTATTTTTCATAAATAATTCACCCAAGGTATATCCATAGCTGTTTGACGCGCTGGGCATATGTTTGTAGCTGGTTGTGTGTGTGTGTGTGTGTGTATGCTTGGGCAAAAAACCCTAATGTTCACCCTCCTTTGTGAAGCTTGCTTTTGCCTATCCTGACTGAAGTTTTATTATTTGTGATTAATGGCTTAGTACACCCACCAATTCCTTTTTCTCCAATCTGTTTTTATGGCTCTTATTTTCATTTTATGATGATTATAAAGGCTTATAGACTCACTGACATTTACCCACACCATAATGTTTTATAAGTTTGACCTGTACATAATTGTTACTGGTACAGTATAATTGTTTCTGCTTCTATGTGTCTGTGCACGGATGGGGATGTTTGTATAGGTAGCAGTCTTGAGGATGTCAAGGAAAGCAAAGAGAAGGCAGAGAGCAGAGGGTGAGAAGGACTTCCTGATAAATCAAGAGAAAGAGAGCTGCAAAATAGCTGCACAGATTACTAGTGTGGTACAGCAATAACAAAGCACTAAACTCACTAAGGCGCACTAAAGCCCTAGAATGCACTAGAACTGTTGTGAAGTAAAGAAAATGGCTGAACGTCTTACAGAGAGCAAAGACATTATAAATATAGTTGGCTGGTTATAGTAAAGGAATTACAGACAGGGCTTTCTGATCATCTCAAACAGTTTTTATTTGTGAAAGAACTGTACTGTTTATTATCTGTTGATACAAAGAGTTGTTATAATCACTGTTTTAAAATGTATAATATCTGTAGTTAAAGGTTTCTGTCACCAGTCTGCTTTTTTTCTTGTAGTGAAAACAATCTATTTACAATTCTTGACACCGTGATATAAGACATTATAATATATTGTAAAGTTAAGTTGCTTTCCTTTGGGTAAACTGTTTAGAGTGAACACTTATTAACACAGACACAGACATTAGTGGTCTCTGTGTAAACATGTCTGCACAGTTTCCTCCAAACTGACAAGACTTTTGCACTTGCAGACAAAAGCCAGAGTGCAAATATCATAACACTATGTCAACCTCAGGCTGTTCTATAGTGGACTTACACACAACCTGCAAAATCTTACTGTGGTAGCAGCATAAGGCATAAGCAAACTAAGCAGCTGCCTTGAGCCATCAATGACCACCAGGGGGCCCCCAGAAGTACATGACAGACTGTGTTCTTTTTTGTTTGTTATATATAAAAATATATATACAATAGTAATTATACAAAAAATGCTATATTATGTTAACAGGATACAGGATGCATAGAAGAATAAAAACATGTGTATGATGTAAGCAACACAGCTTATAGTGTTAAATAGTGTTTACACATTTGACTTGTAGTGTATATTATAATTTATATTAATTCACTTAAACTTATATAATGTATATCGTAGGTTATTTGAATGCTTTTTAAATATAATACATGGGCTTTATTTAATCGTAAATATCTACGTTCAGTGATGTTAGAAACTTTTGTGTTTCTGATACATCATCTTAAGTGGCTACACTATCATAGTGACTCACTGATCTGGAATCCTACAGTGGCCTTGCCAGGGGTGAACGTTTCCAAAAGAAAACACTTCTGGCTAAATCTTACGCTATTATTTAAGAACATTATGCCTTAAAACGCCTTTTTAGGTCTTAAAATGTATTAAAAGAATTTGAATTTTTAACAAATTAAACTATAAACTTCTTCTATATGCATGTCATTTAAATGAATGACTTTTAGAAAAGGAAAGTTACCAAGTATAAATGATCTCGGATTGGTGTTTAATTGACTGTTCTTTGCTAAGTTTGTTACCACTGATTACTTCATCTTCTGATTATTTTTTTTAACTTTATCAATACATTGATGATTTTCTATAATCAAACCTGAAAATCAACGGGTGCAATTTTAGCATTGAAACAGCTTTAATAGGTTAATCAAAAACTTTTGTGCCAGCAATAATGAGACCTAATCATAGGCAACATCTGACTGAGTAGCAGTAAAGCTGTTAGTTATTAACTTCTGCTTTGCAGCTACATTTGTGTGCTTTTATCACCTCGTACAACTCTACAAATCTACTGTAAAACAATTCCAGCCTTATTTTAATTTCTTTTGATTAAAACCAAAAATTATATTTTTTCTTTATCTTTTTTAAGCATAGTGTCTTTCCTGTTCAGGACTCTCATGCCTGTGATATGTCCAGAATCTTTATTTTCTTTGTCTGTCTTACAGTTCTGAATTATGTGTCAAGTAAATAGTGAAACAAATAATAAAGTAAATATACTTTACAGCTATGTGATATGATGTGATGTTAATCGATATATTTTGTATAGAGTTATGTACTTTTATAATATCCCCCTTATCTAACGACAAACACCAGACTAGGTCCTTGAGGGACACCTGCCTGTAGGTTTCAAGTATACATTACAAGACCTTGATTAACCAGTTAAGGCTTGTTTGATTAGGTTTGGTGTTCCCTGATTTAAAATATCATCCTATACTTTGGATAACACAAAACAATTCTTACCATGGCAGCTGTTACATATAAGATTGTATACATGCCCTGTAAAAGCTGAAAAGCTTTAGGGTATATCCTGTGTCTCTTCCCCATCACAAGATGGATGTATTGGTGTCTGTTTATTTTCTCCCAAGGTTTGTCTTGTTGGGAAGAGAAACAGACGGATATCTTAAGTTTATATTTACTTCAAGTCAGTGGCCTGGTCAGTGTATTATAGTAGCACTTCCTTGTCTTTCTTTTGGCACATTCGAGATAAAACAAGTGAACCAAACTAAACATGAGTAAATTGAAATACTACTTATTTTAGAGATGGTTAATTCCTGACTAACTACTGTAAACTATTCAGAAAATATTTATAATCCTTAAAATTAACATGCACATTTTGTGAGCACTTCTGCTTCTAAAACAAAAGGTTGATGAGAATTGATTGATTCAGTAGGAGACATTATTTATTTTTTTATTGGTGGGAGAAGTGAGAGGATGTTTGACAATCACGCCCCTTCTTTGGTGGCGAGGAATCCTTCATTCTGTCTTTCTCCTTATATGGAGAGACTGCAGGTAGCTGGGGATTTCGGTGTCTATATGGCTCCTCCCCTCTTGTGTAGGAGTCTGTGTGTGTGTGTGTGAGAGAGAGAAAAAGATAGAGAGGGAGAGAGAATGTGTGCCAGATAGCACAAGACTCCTACTCAGCTTCCTATTAGTCACAAATCAGCCCAGTGCCTCCGCTGACTCATTCAGCCTTTTCACACATTACTAGCCGGGGGCCACTTATGCACCTGCTTGAAAGAGCAGAATCTTTAAAAATTGTAAATAAATCTAATCATAGAATCACGTGGATTAAATTTTATTAACTGAAAGTGTAATAATGGATTGTATAATGTGTGTATTCAAAGGTCTGGTTGTGAGGATCAGCTGGATGTTAGCCTTAAATTTTGCTTAAGTTCAACAATTATTTTTTTTTTTTTAGTATAACAACCCATGTTAATTATCAACATATGCATTACAGTTCCCATACTGGACAGTGAAGCTAAAATAATAAATATGCATAACAACATATTGAGGTTAATATATACATACAATACTTAAGATACCTGATACTACAAAATTAAGATAGCTGAGGCAATAAATACCTCCCCAAAAATAATTCTCAGGGCAATAAGTATGCAATATTGTAAATCTTCAGGCCAAAAAACAGACAGCACAATAAATACACAGAACAATATTTACTTAGTTCAAAAACTGCAAAAAACAATAAATTCAAATGACATTAAATGAAAAACATAATATATCCAGAACAGTTAATACTTAGGACAATAATCCTACAGGGAAATAAACCCTCAAAACAATATATGCAAAACAATAAATACTCAAGACATTAAATACTGTATCTGGGGTGGTAGAATACGAAAAAGGATAACATTGTCTATGGAAAATATAAATTGTTGTTTACTGGTGTGCATTTTCTTCTTCTTTTTTGGCTTTAATGGCGGTTGGCAAACCATCTTTTGCTTAGAAATGTCATGTACATAAGATGGCACAGTCAATAGTTAAGACAAGAACGTATAAAACTTGACTAAGAAAACATATTTTTTACACTGGTTATAAGTTTCACAATCACGTTGGTTGTTTTAATATAAAATAAATTTTACTATGCTTACTATTTGAGGATCTTCTAATAATTTTGTTATTTTTTATTGTTTTTTATCATTCTTGAATGCATTGTCTTCATTTTAAGTCTCTGTTTTATTTTATGTTCCATTTTAAGCAAATCTAGAAGTTATAAATCTGCTATATAAATAAAAACCTTTTTAATTCACTGATTGAATATTAAATACTAGCAGGAGTGCGGCCGCTTTAAGGGGCGTGGCGTGACGTCACAACTAACTGCGTAGTTAATCTACTGCTATTCCCGAGAGCCCCGTACACAGGCGCGCGCTGTCTGTTTGAATTGTTCAGGACGCTGAATAAAACCGTTGCCTGGCTTCGTTAAGCTCGTGCGTTACGTATAAAAGATATTTTACGTACAAAGCACATTTTCAGAACGGGAAGTTAAAGACGAACGTGTTTTATAGTCCATGTGGTTTGTCTAGTGGGCAGCGAGCTTGTGATAAACTAGTTAAAAACTAAGCAAAAAATGGCCACAAACGAGCTGTCAGAGAAGCTTCATCGGCGGTTGAAGATAGAGGAAGGTGTGGAGGAACCGCACGCCGTGGACGGAGCTCAGGAAAACGGCGCACACGAGAAAGCGGCCACCTCCAACGCCGATTCTGAGCTGGGAGCCAAACTGCAGCGACGGGGCGAGCTGAACGAGGGGGTGGGCGAACACCAACAGCCCAGCATGAAGGTGTTTAACCCGTACACCGAGTTTAAAGAGTTCTCCAGGAAGCAGATTAAAGACATGGAGAAAATGTTTAAACTGTAAGTGTTCAAAATTCCTACGTGCTTTTTTTTTTTTTAATCTGAACACTCCTCGTAAGGTGTTACTGTTCTTACGCACAGTAGGTCTATTATTGCTTATGGGCTGAATAAGTCTTTAAATAACGTCTCCTATAGCGTTTAATACACAATATAATGGAGACATTCACTTATCCATGCTTCTAAATGAATTCTAAAATCACTACACTTTAAACTTACAATAGTGTCAGTTCAGACACTGCATGCATTTGCTTGCTAGATGGTATTTAACAGCACACAAGTGTGTGCTACACTATAGGTGTGTCTCACAAGTGTGTCTCATAATTCCAAGTTCGTGGACAGCCCCACCCAGACTGCCTTCTCATATATTGCTACACACACGCGCACAAATAATCTATTGTAAATAGTTCAACTATTTTTTTAATTAAAAATTATCATTCCTAAAAAGGACAAAAAAGGACTTGCAAAATGTTTTAAACTTTATCATTGTCTTGAACAAGTGTTTCCAAAAAAGTATGAAAATATGTAAATAAATAAAACGATATTTTATCCGATCCAGCCAGCTTTGCATTTGCAGTGCTGTAATCCTTTAATGCTAAAAATCTGGTTTCTTCCTGTAAGGATTTGGAGCTTTAATTTCTGCATCAATATGAAAATGTGCTGAAGATGTTCTTTTGGCTCCACAGGAACAAACTATGGTTCATAAATGCAGTTACTGAGTGTCCTTCTAATCTGCAGCATTACATTGAAACCATATTGTGTCACACACACTTCCTCTGTAGACTTCTGCTTCTCTGTTCTCTGCACAGGGCTGTCTTTGTAGCACCTCGAACAATGGTCCACTATACAGTCCCCTGGAGTGTTGTACAAAAGTGGTTTTGGGACAGTATACTTGATAGGATGTTTTTTGTTTTGCATGAAGAAAATTTTGAGAATTTTGGAACTTGCAGTCATTGTAACCTACAGTTCAGGCATGCTTCCTTATTGAGTTCCTTGAATAGCTGTTGGACTTCTTTAACCTGTCAAAAGCAGCCCATTTTCTGGCAGGTTATATGGTGTATAACAAATGTTTTGGGTTCTTATGGTCCGACATGAAGGACCTGAAGTCGAAGGCACAGTTATTTCTGCCCCAGGTGCAGAAATAACAGACTCCCAAATGCACTTTCTGAAAACGAGCTGTCGGGACTCTGAATACTGCTGCTCAAGATTACGACTTGTAAATTCTGCCTACAGAGGGTATATTCTGCAAAGTTCTTATCAATGTTAGCCTGCTGATGGAAGAGTTTGTCTTATAGGTGGGGTCACTTTTATTCATTTTGTTTAGCTGGCCATGCAGGAAGCAGCAGATCTGATCAGAGAAGAAAGGAGTAGCTCTCATAGATGGGACTGTATAATGGCACAGCCTGTGTTTATTAGATTATTATTTGGAAAAGCATGAGCGGGTTCTTTCCTTTTAACATAATTCTTAATCTGCATCCTGCTAACAGATGACACTTCTGGCATTTGCATTGTTGTAGCTGACTGGCCACTGTAGTTAAACTTTAACCAAATTAGCTAGACTTTTTTTCTTTTGACCTTTTACATACACCATATTTATGCGATAAGGTCACTATTGTGTAGGGTTAGGGTAGAACAATAAACGGCCCGTTGGAGTTATGTACTTTGGTACCCTTTAGAATGGTATGCTAGATTGTCTCCACTTTTAATCATACAGTAGATATTTACTGACTTAAAAAAAAAAAAAATTAAGGAATGTTTGTTCTGTCAGCCATATTTTCACCCACAATCAAAATTGTTCCTACCTAAGCAGTTTGGAAAAAAAAATAGATTAGCCTTTGACTTAGCCTAAAAGTAGCTGAGTCTGTGTTTAGAGCAAAGACATGCATAATGGACAGGTAAATGGAACAAGTGTATTTTTATGCGCAGCGGTGGATTTGCTTATGCAAATGTGAGGTTTATGAAAAAAAACTGTAAGACATGACACACAGTTAGCTGGGAAAGCTCCTACTTATTTCTTACATGAATATACAGTTTCCTCTTCCTTTATTGTGTGTAAAAAAAGAGCTTTATGTAAACATCTAAAACTGCTGACCCGCCCATGTAAAGCGTCTCTGTCAGAATATCATTCAGCAGGAACCTGTTATTCTGACCTGCTGCTTTTACATATTAATTAATTCTGTACAAAGAGAATAGACACTTTTTTTTTTATATTGCATATAATGGGGTTAGTCAGATCATGTGTAAACTTAAGGAGCCATTTGGTCAGCACAGCTGGGTTCTGTTTCTATTAGCGCTTTAACAGAGACAATCTGCATTTGGAAAAGAAGCTTTGCATTCTTTAAGCCGAATTCTGAACGCAGACATGAGACGTGTGCTTCTCTTTAATACATCCGTACCGTACATTGTTTTAGGTACATCATTGTTTTATTCGTAGTCTTTAAGATAACACTTGAAATAGCAAGGAATGCTATGACCTGGACATGTCCTGTCTTGTTAGAACAACTCATAGCTGATGCTGCGCATTTCCAACATGAGCATGAGACAGTATGTTTTTTTAGGACATAACCATGATTACATTTACAGCATTTAGCAGACGCTCCTGTCCAGAGAGACTTGAGTCACATTATTGAACAGCTCAATACTGGTACAATAGTTCACAAATCAGTGTAACAACAAAAAAAAACTGTTGAAAGAGTAGCATGGGATTTTTTTAAATTTTTTTTTATTTGTTTTTTAATTTATTTAGGAAAAGAGGTGGGTTTTCAAACGTCTCTTGAAGATGGCCAGTGACTCTGCTGTTCTGACAGCAGATGATTATAAATTAGCCTTGACACAATAATAATTCACACACATGTATGTAGGATTTCTCTCTCACTTCTTAAAAACATGAGGTTGGCACAAAAACTGCTTCTAAATGTAACTCGTCCCTGTGTGAATGGTCCCCTGTGATGGACTGGAATCCTATCCATGTTGTATTCCTGCCTCGTGCCTAAATCACCCAACCCAATCGCAGGCATGTCAGCTGTAGATGAGTTCACCCAACCAAATGAGCCCAACTCTTCGAGCTCATTCAGTTTTTTTTAATTTTTTTATATAAAACAATATTACGACTACTAACCACACATTATCCAGAGATTTTTTTTTGTTTTGTGTTCTAGTTCTGGACTTGTAGTAAATGGCATTTCATATTCGGCTTTACTTTGGAAGGCTGTCTGCTCTGTAGACTTTCTGATCTGCGATGAAGAATTTTAGAACTTGTGATGTTTGGATGCTTCCCTGACTCTGAAATGTTTTGTTATATGGTGAGACTGTACCATTGTTCCACTCCCATAAATGTTCTCAAGCATGTTTCTGTAAGTTTTTACTTTCTGTATTGAGATGATGCAAAACCTTCAAAGGGTTTTTATTGAGTAATTATTATTAGGCACTGTCACCATAAGGCACTCTCATGAGAACGGTCATACACAAACACCTCAGCCCAACTGAATACAACGTACAACTATACGTTAATTAATTAAATGTTAATTAGTAAAGACATAATACTTCTATTAATCCTTTACCATCGGCCATTTCCAGTGTCTTGCATTTTCACATTTTTATATAATAGCAGTTGGCTTTTAACAGAATAGTTTATTGATTTACTGGGAGGATGTGGCACATCCACGAGTTGCTGCTTAAATGAATGAAATAAAAGAAAATCATGTAGCGCTAAATGCTTTCCCTGTAAGTAAGCTTTACTTTACCCCTAAATAGAAAATCACTGCTGTCCACTGGGAACGAAGCAATGCGATTATTTCCAAATTGCCCATTTCCTCATTCCTCTATATCCTCAGTGGTGTAAAAAGAAGCCTGTGGGTTCTGTTAGATCAGCTCACCTACGAACATAGAAATGATTGTGTTCATTGACCATTAGTAGCCTAGAACTTTAGATTATATCACTTATGTTCCTAGACATACTACAGAATAAAACTTATCTATGGTTCTCAAATGCACATAATTGGCTAGGCAAGGAAATATATCTACCATTAAAGCTGTCTAAAGGTGTCTGATATTTATTTTACTTTAATTAGTAGCCGGTGTGTAGTTTCGTAGTTATGTTTTTCTTTTTCAATTTGTCACACCTACACACACTTGCGTCTGACTCACTGTCCACACGTCCATGCCGCAGAATGACTCAGAGAAGCAGCAGGCAGTGTAGAAACTTGGCCACTTGTTGAGAAATGCCATATGCACATTTTTCAGCACGTAGTCTATTCATTCTGACCTGCCCAGTGTATACTGTGTACAGGATCTTCATTCGTAGGTTTACACCTTCTTGCTCCCCTGCTACAAATAAGCTCTAGGTTTTGGGTTCGACGCAGGTGGATTTATCACCTGGTTTGTAATCTCAGCAGAGGAAGTGTCAACAACAGCAGGTTCATCTCCATGTTTATTGGATCTTTTAAACATTTTTTTTAACTGTATGTTGGTAGAAATTAATTATTTACAAATTCGGTAATGCAACCATCACTTATTTTAGTAAATGTTGTCATATGGCATAACCGCAACCATTTTGGCGCTCTGTTTCTTAGAAGTAATCTGACTAGTTATAGCAAGCAATGGAATTTATTCTTCATTAAAAGTTTGATGCTGATTCATTACAAGATAATGCAATTACTCATAGCTGAAATTTACTTGCACGTAGTTGCACTTTATGAAAAGGACTTTGAGTAGATCTAGTTTAAGAAGCCAGTATGCACAGATCCAAAATCTAAATGTCTGCTAATTGATAAAACAGAAAAGTGTATTCGTTAGCACTAGCGCCTGATTTAATCCAATTCAAGTGTAAACGTTTTTTGTTAAACTTGAAAACATGAGCTGCTATATAAAAATCTATAAAGCTATCTGGCTTCCTTTTTTAAAGAATCTTTCTTTGTCCAGAGGTCTATTTTTGCAAAAGAGTTTAGCCTTGATGCACGTAAACAAGTTTTCTTTCTTTGTCTGTTTAATCCTACTTGTCCTTAATGCATTCCTTAACATTAAGTGCAAGTATGTTGCCAGACAACAAGGCAGGTGTGCTCAAATCAATTATTTAATGAACTCTTCAATCAGACACGTAAATAAATACTCCAGTGTGCTTGCACAATCCCTTGGTGTCTACCTGAAAACTAGCAAGGCTTAAAAATTGGTACCACTATTTCAAGTACCTTAATGCTGGTTAAAAGGAATAAAGAAGGATATGACCCTGTAGTGTATTGTGATATAATTAGTACGCTGCAGTTATAGCATTGCGGTACATCGGACACTGTGTTGTATGTACAAATATTTTTCTCTATCTGCTTGGTTAAACTTTTTACCCAGCATGCAGCTACAAATAACAACAAAATACTTCTACCGATTTGCCCACACTTGTGTGTGAGCGCTTTTGTGTAATACCCACAGATGTTCAAAAGTTGACGCTTGCTCTTTATCTATGTGGGTTTGTTTTTTGTAGCTACCAGTGGGCTGTATATTGTTGCTTTATATATGACTGCTATTAAACCTTAACCATCTAAACTTGTATAAATGTGTTGAAACGTAAGGTAGTTTTGAAATGGTTTCCTGTGCAGCTCTGTAACAGGTGATATTTTCTTTACTTATAAATGAACCGCCATCTGCAGTCACCAGATGGAGTTTACACTTCGTAAAATAACTCTACAAATATAACCTGCGTTTTGTCTTTATAGAGGCCACACACAATGACTACATAAAGCTTACTGGGAATTTTCACATGCTGTAAGCGTGTTAGGGTTGCAACCCTTTTGCAAAATCGGTCGGAACACTATTACAAATTATTACACATGTTTCAGACTGACTAACAATTAAGCTATTTCTCTGTGTTTAAGGGAGGAAAAAACTTTAAAGCAACAAAGTTTGAGCCCTGTAGTTTCCCGTGACCCTTTGTGGAGAAGGACTGTGCTCTGAGGTCTTACAGCTGGCTGGAAGCTGGGTACACCACATGGCTAAAAGCAGCTTAAACTCAACTGTGTGAACTGACAGCAGGTCTGACATGTCCCACATGAATCCATGTAAGACAAGCCAGGTGGTCTGAGTAAACCATGACCACTTATGGGAGTGAATATTGTTTTGTTTTTTTTGTTTAGTTTTTTTTTAAAATTAAGCTACTAAGCTATTAAAGTTGATTATTATTAAAATACTACACACACTAACTTCACTTACTATCACTGCAAAGAGAAGTCACACATTTAATCTGTTGTTTTAATAAAATGTTTTAGTTTTTTTCTAAATGAATATTGATTAATAATATAATTCTTGAGTTTGATTTTAATTCTGAACCACAAAAAGCACAGGAGGAAACAAACGCATGGATTTTTTTTTTATTTATTGATGTATTTTTACACACAGTTGCACACAAAGCACTGAGCTCCATCACACATGTAACATTAGTCGATTGTCATGTGTGTGGGTGTGTCAGTGATCGTGGGTTTTCCCCCCATTTCCCATGAACTGCTTAGCTGTTGCTGGGCAACCAGGAATTAGGACACAGATTAGATTGGCAGTAGGGAAAAGTGAGTAGAGTAAGTTAGTAGACCTGGACTAAACCTTTCAACCTGTCAGGCTACTTCATAACCGTTTAAGAACATGTTCACCTGAGATGTAAATCACTAGAAACACTGATTACCTTAAAGCTTCATGACTTCAATAAAACCAAAATATTGCTATTTGTAACATAGATACAAATGACTTAGTGTTAAATAGTAATTAGTTTATTTAAGTATTCAAAATGCAATCTGATTCCAAATGAAACAACGTTTTATCAGTGTTGAAACAATTACTCTCACAATATTTGTGAAATTTTATTATTTGTTTGTTTATGTCCCTGAACAAATTAGTCAGACCGATCTAACTTATCTAGCAGTTTGTCTTGGCTCATTTAACCACTGAAAATTGCAGTGCATGTGAGCCGAATCATGTAAGGACATAAATGATCTGCTGGAGAAAGATGCTTTTAAGCTTTATTTAACCACTGAGTTCAGCCTTCAACATGTGGACGATTTGCAAGGAAATTTGTTTTCTGACACAATAAATGAGACCGACCAATACATTTTTATGGACTGTTAATACTTAGTGATTTATTAAGATGTAGCTTGGATAAGGTTCTAGTTACATTACTAAGAATAATAATTATTTCTATTTCTTTTGGCCTTTGATCTTGGACCAGCTCAAACTTTTCAAATATCCTCAACACCAACATGATCACTGTCGGCTGTGTGAATATATCACTTTTATATAGTAAATGTAGCACAAAAAATGGTGATAATCTCTGGGTAAAATTAAATAACTGGAAAGTGTTTTTGTAGGTGTACAGTTCAAGTAGAATGGTTTGTCTCTCACTACAAGACATTGTTGTTCATTTATTAACTTGGTGAACAGACACACTATATAAACTTTTCCCACAAATCTCCTCCATACTGTGCTACTATTAACACTGCTGTTTAGTCATGTTTATACTAGTCTTGGCGCTGAGAAGCTAAAATTATCTGTTCTACATAGGAGCTTTCAGAGGAGCAAATTAAGCTTAAGACATGAAACAACTTGGCTGAAAACTGGTGTCAAATGCAGATCAATTCAAATCGCTGAATAAAAACTTTTAAAAAAATGTTGCTGTAATATTTTGCTGTAGTATTTGGAAATGAGAAATAGTGGGGGTGTTGAACTTGGAGTAGAATAACCCATAGTAAAGTTATAGAAAATAAATGTTTTGTCCTATTTAACGGAGGAGAAAATATAGCTGCTATTAGGGCTGTCCAGTATAGCGACATTATCTGAAAATTGCAAATGTGCATATCGCAATATGGACAACTCAATGGTTTGTGATCAAGCTGTTATTTTAAAAAATATTATATTGTTTTAGGTCAGTGCGGATAGTAAAATATCTGGCATGCGGATGTCATTTTGCGCATACATGCTTTGACGCAAAAAAATCAACAAGCCGGGAACTTTACATAGCGAGCTAATCTCGATAAGCCCGAGGCACTGGTGGCTACTGCCGATGTTTTGGTGCCTTATCAAAAAAAAAACACCTCAAAAAATATGGCTGAATTTCAGTTTTAAGAGATCGCCACATGTAGATTAAAGTGCTATAAAAAACATGTCCATCTTGATAGGCAACATAAACCTTTACAGTCAACTCAAATCCAAGCAAACATCAGCTGTGCTCAGCAGTAAAGTCTTCAAACAAGATGAATGTTTTTAAAGAAAAGTTGATTACTTAATTTTTTTAAATATTGTATCGCACTTGAGATATCATGTTATTACATACCTATCATGCACTCCTAGCTGCTATAATCTACCAAATGATGAACTAACTTAAATAATTTCCTGTCTTTTGTTTCATAGCATAAAATATGTCTACAAATCAAAGAAAAATGTCTGTTAGCATCATTTAAAATGGATGAACTTTGGCGCGTTATTTTCCTATGCCAGTACATCCTACAGACTCTTTTTCTTTGTTAGCACAGTATTTACATTTGTATTTACATTTCCAGCATACGCCCTTATCCAGAGCGACTTACATTTATCTCATTCATACAACTGAGCAATTGGGGGTTAAGGGCCTTGCTCAGGGGCTAGTTTGGTGGAGCTGGGAATAAGCCTGGTGGTAGTCCAACACCTTAACCATGAGCCACCACTTCTCCCCACTATTTTTTACCAATATTTTTTGGGAGTTTGCTTTTGCAGTTAGTGTTCACCTACTGTATAGATTTTCTTTAGCGACATGTTTCTGCATGTCCTTAACTTTCCATCTCAGCAGTCTAACTTAACTTTCTGGCAGGATGCATTCTGCACATTCAGTTATTCCCCTTAATACACACACACCCTTGCTCTGATACCTAACGCTCTTTGTCTGAATATTCAGTACTTACAGTAAGTCATTAACAGAGAGTTCTCAGAGTTTAATTGCCTTCAGTGCTTTCGTGATTTATACAAGGAAATGTGTCTATGTCCAGTTTCCTCAATCACTCTGGTGAAAGGCTGGACATATTTGGTCAAACTGAAGCTCTGCTTTCAAGTTCCTCACAACTGCATTTACTGAAACTGACGTTTAAGCCGACTGCTTCCTCTGTGTTTTTTTTTTTTTTTTGTTTTTTTACCATTTCACCAAAGAGAGCAGAGTTTAAGACATAGTATTATGTCTACATACATAGTACATAGTATTATGTACATCGTCACGTTTCCTAGCACAGTGACACATTTTTGTACTTTTCACAGCTATGTTTGTCAAGCCTCTGTTCTTGTATTCAGGTCCTAGTTTCTGTTTCATGGGTATAGATAAACACAGATTTATTAAACATTATGTTAAGTAAACCTGAGTCCGAAGGTCAGGGCACATTAGAACAGCAGTGTTTTTTGTGTTTGATAGAAAATAAAGCTTACTGATCCTTTTTTGATTTTAAACTATGGCTTACCATTCAACGAAGAATGTCTCTGAAGGGTGTTCGTCTGTCTCCCACTCACCAAATCTCATACAAAGTCTTGTATAATTTGTGCATTTTTGGTGACTAAAGTGTAAAAATTAAAGAAACGGGACCTAATTTTTCTACTCATTCTTATTTCTTTTAATTAGGTCTGTAATTCAGGTTAGTGCTTAGATTGTGCACCAGCAATAACAAGGTCCAGTCATTTCTTTCATTAGAGAGGGCAAATGTCGTTTGGTAAGTAGGTTTAAGCCTAGTTGGAAGACATAAAGAACTGGAGTAAGGTGTGATATGATTTAGCAGATAATGTGATGGTTATTTGACATCTCAGCAGCTACATTTGCGACTTAATTGAACACACACAACACGTCCCGGCTTATTAGGTTCTGAATAATTAATATGCGGCTGTTAGGCACCATGCAGTACACAGTTAATATGGGGGTAAAAGGTGTATGTGGGGGTTTGAGACAGACATTAGTAGGATTTCTTTTGTCTGCAGACAGTAGTACTGTTGCCAGCTGTGGGAACAGATGGGAACAGACTCCATATTCATGAGGAGGGTGAGCACAGGGATGAGAGGGGTACTAAGCTAATGGGGCAGAAATTGCTGTTATTGAGTGCATGCTGGTGCACCAACTCACTGTGGTGACCCTACTGTGATTTAGGCAATCACAGTCTTCTATGCTAATAACTAATGTTGTTATTAGCATATTGCACTGTGAACGCCCAATTGTCCGTGGGGTCAATGAGAGACTGACTTAAAAGAATGTCTTTTAATGCAGTAAAAAAACAAGTGTACAATTTTAGTTGATTTAAAAATAATTAGAAAATGACTGGCCACACTATAGTTAATGTTGTCTTACTGACGCTTAGTGCACATCTGGAAAAATAGCAGTTTTGTACAGCAACATACAGTACAGTAGAGTTTTTGTAGTAATTTTTTTTCCTTTTTCAGTTAAAACTTTCTTGTTGGAAAAATTGTATAATAGTGCTGTTCTAAAGTGTTTTGTACATCCGGAAGGTCTCTAACCTGCAAAATTTTTTATGTCCATCCACCTGTCTGTGGAGAGGGTTCCTTTGAAAGATTTGTACAATTGGTACAACATCTTGAGCCATGATTTTGAAAAAAAAAAAACCATTCCTCTTAAAGTCTTGGTTTTGTTGACCAAAGTGTGGTCCATATTTGTGCTTGTTGTTACTTGCTGTGTAACCTGATTGATGTGAGTTGACAAATTACTTAGTTTATTGATGCTAAAGATTTTTTTATGTTGCTGAAAAAGTGGTTTTGATGTATTGATCAATCTTTCCTAGGGCTGTAATTACCTTTATCCAAGGATGAAAATGTTCCTGCTTGATGACAGGGTTTACATCAAAAAAGCTTGATACCAAAAGAATGTTTCACTGGCTGACTACTTTTGTAAATGCACAAATGTAGCATATGTAATTGGTTTAAATGTTTTGATGTAAAAACAAACCAATGATAACTGCTCAGGAAACGGCCCTGTGTGCAGATTCAAGTGTGAAAACATTTGTTAACCATCCAACTCAGACCCCCACCCAGTTTAAAATATTGTTTTAATACCAAGCCAAATAAAAACAGAGAAAAAAATCATTATCTCTGAATCATTAAACAAGATAGAGGAAAATCTGATAATTCATCCTAAAAGCTCTAAAGAAACTTTTGTTCTCACTTGAATATATTTCATGAGAAATTAAATGTAATTGCAATACGTTATAATACTTCAAAAATATATAAAACAAAGAGCTAAAAACCACAACAAAGGCAGAGGCACTCCAAAATACGAACAATGATCGTATGGGTCAGCGGCAATCACAAGAGCGGAAGAGGATGTCATTTAACTCGCACTAAAGATTTTAATTAAATATTAACGTAAATGTAATTTAACGAACAATGCTTGAAAAACCATATGTATCGATACTAAAAGTAAGAAGTTGTAAAAAAAATAATAATTAACATTCCTAGTTTTATATTTTTGTACAACCCTAATAAGCAACTGAACCCATGTGGAAATGAAGAACTAATGTGTAAAAACTGTGCTGATAAAGTTCAGCTTAAGATCATCACTATTTATCCACAGAGTTATAGCTGTCTCAGCAACGTTATTTTTAAAGTGTGTCTCTAAGGTCATGAGGAAGTAGCTTGTTAACATGCTTCCTGTTTGAGTGTGTGTGTGTGTGTGTGTGTGTGTGTGTGCAGTCACTTTCACTATATATATATTATATATTATGGTACTGTGAAAATGTGCTGTTTCATGAAAAGACCATGAATAAGAATCTTCTTTGCTAATATTCTGCATAACCCTATAAATGAAGTGGCAATTTGAAGAACATTTAAAGGTGCAAAAGTAAGGGATTTGTTTGGGGGATTAGTGCATATCTGTGCAACAGAATAATTTGTTCCTAACCTGAGGATTTTTTAAAGCTTGTTAAATTCTGCAAGAAATGATGATGCTTTATGATTGCACGTAGCTCCTTTTTTTTAGTTTGAAGGTTTCTGCACTGGTGAGATTACTGACTACAGATTTTCTGCCCCTGTAGGTCACAGTGGATATGTTACCAGACTCTGCTGCTTAAAGACGTAGTGTTTACAGATGTGGTATTGTTGCATGTTTGCAGATATGACTCAGAGAAGGATAACTTTATTGACCTGATGGAGCTGAAACTAATGATGGAGAAGCTCGGTGCTCCACAGACTCACATGGGCCTGAAGAATATGATCAAAGAGGTGGATGAAGACTTGGATGGCAAACTAAACTTCAGAGAAGTAAATCATCTTATAATGTCTGTAGAATTCTGTAACTGCTTTCTAATAGATGCATTGTTTTTATTATTTGATTTTATAATAGTAAAGTAAGGCTGGATCGATTAACGATAATTCGAATTGCAGTACACTTTATTCTGTTAATGATAATAAGCTCTGGACATTTCTACTCAAAATAGATTAAAAGCTGTTAAGGTTTCACTATCTTCCATCCACACTGTTCCCAAGTAAAAACTGTATGCCGTACAACACAGAAAAAAGCTAAACATGTTACATATTTTTGGAAAACTGCGATTTTTGTGATTGAATAATGCAAACCATTTCAAGGTACAATAAACACCACTGTTTTTGTCAGAATGCCAACAGCTGTACTTACATTCACAAAACCTGTAAAAGAAAAATGCCTATAAAGCCAACAAAATTCATGTAGTCACAATCAAATTCAGTGAAATATGTAGACCAGATACATTTATATGTCGATAAACATCCACAAATGTATTAAAAGCTGAGCTCAGAACGACAAGGCTGCACTTGAGGCATGTCCTGTCCTTTCAAACATCCTGTTTAGATGCTGTTTTCGAAATAAAAGTACTGATTTATCAAGCCACACAGCTTTTAGCACTATTGTGTTGTTTATTAAGTAAGTTGTCCTAATTTTTCAAGGCCAAATGTTTTATCTGTTTTTGTTGATAAACAATACTTTTAAACATAGATAATTAACCCTAGTTTTTTTTTTTTTTTAACTTGAGTCATTAAGTTGCTCTTTTTAAGCTGGCTGCATTAACAATAGAAAAAAATCTTTTAGTTGACATTATTGCCATATCGCCCAGATCTATTTAAAAGTGATTTCTTTACTTTTGTTTTCCAGTTCCTCTTGATCTTCAGAAAAGCAGCAGCAGGGGAGCTTGCTGAGGACAGCGGGTTGTGCGCCCTAGCCCGTCTCTCTGAAATTGACGTGTCCACCGAGGGTGTGAAAGGCGCAAAGTCTTTTTTTGAAGCCAAAGTAATATTTGTTTATTTTCTTTACGTTAGTGCCATTTATTAAACATGACAGGATAACAGTACTAAATTCTATTACATTGGAGTTTAAATGATTCCTACCTTTATTTTATTTTTTCCTATGTTATTGAATTGGTTTTTGTCCACACACACACACACACACACACAAGGTCGTTTATGCATGAGAAAGAAACGTGTTAAACTACCTGTTGTTGGTTATTTTTATGCTCTATTAAGTTGTTATTATTAACATTCTAACGTATCATTAATATAAGTTGATTTTCTTGTTTCAGGTCCATGCCATTAACGAGTCAAACCGTTTCGAGGCGGAGATCCGTAATGAGCAGGAAGAGAAGAAACGACAGGCAGAGGAAAAGAAACAGAGACAAGCGGCATTCAAAAATCTTCAGTCAGCCTTTAAATAACTACCCATCCGTCCTATTAGAGTCTTGCTTATACCACCTTCCTCTTAATCTCCTGTTTCTCAGAGCACCATAGCGGAGATACTATGCAACACGTTTAGAGGTTTCCATTCCTAATTAACTTACTTAGTAAGGGCTTATAGAGTCAGTTTCCAGCTTCATTAGTTACTACTTAGATCTTAACCGAGTTGAACTTGCAGTCCTTTACGGATGTGCCTTTTAACACTGGACTGGATGGATCACTTTCCTGGTTTGTTCCTCACTGATTAAATTTAGCACCCATTTTTTGCATGTACAGAATGTGAGCACTTTTGGTTTAAATGTTAGACAGCATCTGTGATTTTTTTTTTTTTTTTTTTTTTTTTTTTTTTCCAAAGGGATTTTTTTCATGTTTTTAGAATTAATTTTAGCCCATCCAGTCCATTGTGATTCTGCTTTTATTTGGTGTTGGTGAGTTGTGAAATAAAGTCTAGGTTCCATGATATCCTTGCTAACTGGATTAGCGCAGTGAACAGCATGATGTACTAAAATCTTGCCCAAAAAAGCTCTGTATTTTTATACTGTCTTGGAGAAGATTGTGACGATGGGCTGTCCTGGTGGGTTTTTTTTTTTTTTTTAAGGATAACTGTGATGCCCTGACAATCTTACCTTTTTTAAAGAGTTCTAACATTGCTTTGCTTCTGCGGATGAGTCTGTCTTGCTCACACATTATGAGCATTAAAATAGTGATTATTCCTCATTGTTATAATTTTTTTATTTGTATCTGTTCTTTTAAAAACGTCATTTTTCACAGTTATTCATGTTAATTGTCTGACTTGTCAAAAATGTGTCCAAGTTTTTCCTTATTTGAATCGACTGTTTTAGTGTCGTGTGTGTGTGTGTGTGTGTGTGCGCGCTATAGCCAGTTCATAGCTATATACATTCGAACAGTTTGAGCCTATTTTAAACTGGTGCAGGCATAAGAATCTTATTGCTTATCTTTTTCAATAGCAAAACTCTTTAAAAGATACTTAAAATGTGCTTGGTAACATTACGGCAGGAGGGTTTTTTTTTCTCTGCATGTCTGTTCTTAAACTGGGGAATTTAGTTTTAATATGTTAAATTCTACAAATGTGTTTTTACTATGAAGAAAAAAGGGCTGATAGTTGTGGACTGAATTGTCTCCATATTTCCATTTTAAACCATAAATCGGCGCAGGTCACTATGATACTGTATAAAGAGCAGATCTTTTTTTCCAGACGTTTTAACTGCATTTAGTTTTGTATGGTGATGGGGCTCTTAAAACAAATCCTGTATTTTCTTGAAATACCACCCCAGTTCACGTGTTTGTATTCTTCCACAATGTGTTCACAGTTAAATTACTGTTCTCTGATTACATGTGTGAGTGTAATTTTATTAAGACAGCAGTCTGCTATGCATCATATTCTATTCATCTGTAAGGTCTGTAGATTTTGAGTCAGTTGCAGTCTGTGATGATTTGTAATATGGATAAGCCAACAATGGATGCATGATGTCATGGCTTTATGTCTTTAAATGTATTTGCGTGATCTGCAGATTAAACGTGGGGTTGGAGTGAATCATCTAGTGTGCATGTGCGTGTGTGTTTATATGGTGCTGTAGGTTTTTGATCGAGTACCCACGTATGGTGAAAGTTGTTTCTTAAAGGATTCTACATTGTTATCGTATGCAGTTGTATAAGTTTTGGAATGATCTAATGTATGGGAAGTCACCGTGGATAAATCAGTGCTGAAAATCTTCCATTGTTGTCAGGCATGACCTTTACTGTATCAGGATTAATTGCAGTTATGATGTTTTAGAATAATATTTTAACTTTATGCTGCACATTAAGAAGCATGACGTCTTTCCCAATTAGTCGACTCTCAAAGCGCACCTTTGTTGTTCACCCCTCGTTTACTTCAGTGTTTCCAGTGCAAAAGCATTTACTGGTAACTTAGTGACTGGTGTGTGTTGTGTCAGTGCTTTTTAACTCCATCTTATCTTCCGTCGAGCAGTTGAATTACTGGACTGTTTCTTTAATTCAGTTATAATTTTCTGTCTTGTAACTTTACTGTAGAAATTTGCCAAAGTTTAAGTTTGCTTTAATTCTTTTAGGTGTCTGCTGAGTTTAATATTCGGTGCTATGGATCATCAATTAAAAGCTGATCAGGGTTACTGGATGTGATGCGGTGATTTTAGTTATAGTTGCAAAAAATATCCTTGTTTCTTCTCAAACACACCTTGTGCGTCTCATTGTAGAGAAAAACGGACCTAGTACAGTTTTAGGGTTCAGTTTAGTTTCTTTTTTATTCCAGCTTTGACGCAGTGCAAAGAAAGTGGATTGAAAAGTATGACCGCTTAAATGATGTCGTTAAGGTTATGTTAAGAATTCTCCAAAACTATTTCGTTAATGCTTTGTGTTAAAAAAAAAAAAAGGGACACGTTTCTTTGCTATATAATTGCCACATCTATAAGGTAATATAAAACCTGGTAATGCTTTTTCTCTTTCAGTGACGCCTCATTTAAAACAAAAACTCATTTAAAAAAATACAACTTTTCACACATTCACAGCTTTTTTGGTGACTGTCTTAAACAGGTGGTGGTTCTGGGTTATTTGTTGTTATTTTCCAGCAGCATCTTTGTGAAAAATTATAATGATCAATTTATGGCTAATGAATGTATTTTTGTAAACTTATTGTGGCAATAAAATGTTAAAATATTAGACTTTTAGAGCTGCATCAGTCATTTTAGGGAATAATAAGATAAAACAACATGAGAACACAGCAGCTCATGTGTTTATTCATGTGCTTTCTGTATTTTGTGGTTTCCTTCCAAATCTAAAGCTTATTCTAACCTTTATAACTCTCTATATATTATAAGGTGGTTATAAGCTGATCTCCATTTTTCAATTTGTCTGTAGTGTGTGAATGGAACGTTAAAGATAAAGGCACATTATAAGACTTTGTAAAAGATATTAATGACCAAATATTTGTATAACTGCATCATCTAATTTAAACACCAATAGGTGGAAAAATATCTATTAACCCTGGTATAATAAACACGCTATTAGAGACTGTTCCTGAATATAAGCTTATCTGAGGATCATTTGCCTCACCGATTCACAAAGTAAACATCTGGCTTAACTTCAATTGCTTATTGGGGGGAGGTGGTGGTGGCTCATCATGTTGGGCCCCTAAACAAGGCCCTTAACCCCCATTGGCTTGGTTGTATAAGTAAAAAAATGTTAGTCACTCTGGATGAAAGGGTGTCTGCCAAATGCCGTAAATGCTTTTTGTTTATTTTGTTATTTAACAATAAAGTAACTAATTTGAATGCTGGCTGTCAGGGTTGAGTGTAACGGGTGTAACGGGTGTAACGGAGACCTTTCGGTGGATATGGTTATGGTCCCCGTATGATCTCCACATATGTCTTGTTAGTTGCTTGAAGGCTAAAACGAGACACATAAGGTCTTTTTATATACTATGCACCTTTCAGTATGTCTCACTAGTTTCATTTACTGTCACAGAGTAAATATACAGCATCAAACTTTTATGCCACATCTGGGGTTTCATATTTAAATGTCTCCATCTGTTGGTGATGTGACCATTTTACAACCAAGGGGTGGAAAACTGCCTGCTACCACTTTATTTTTGGGTCTCAGGGGTTTAGGGGGTATAATGCTTTTTTTTTTTAAAAAAAAAAAGATTTTCTTATGCTCTCTATTTTGGGTCAGTATCATGTCAAGTAATACAGCAGCTCTAAGTGGTGACTTTCTTCTCTGGAGGTTTTGTATGTGGCATTTAGTGTTTAATGTTTAAACAAATTTTGATTTAAAATGGACAGAAAAATGTTATCTCAAAAGTTTATTTATATTTTCATAGAGATTGAACTATTCGCCTCCTTACAGTTAATATTTACAAATGTAATTGCTTACTACAAGCTACTATTAACTGCTACCAATGTTTTATTAATATTTTAACTTATGTATCTTAATTTTGCACAAAGTTTTTAGAAAGTAAAGTGAAACGAACATAATATAAATTTAAATAGTAACGTGTACAGTAAACTCGCGAACAGGAAAGAAACCTGAGCTTTTATTTTGAAGACTAGCCTCCCGGAAACGTTAATGCTGCAAGGCTCCCACACTTCTTGAACAAGACGCTACTAACACACTGAACCTGAAAGAAGGAAGCAAAAGGAATTAAACCGAGTTTTGTTTTACATTAGAAAAATCAGTTTTTACAGTATTTAATTGTGTAAAATTACGTGTGAACCGAAGAATCCGGTTGTAATCTGATTATTTAGTGTATAAGAAGGTTTTTTTTTTTGGTTGTGTGAATCAGACCACCAACATCATGAATGTCGATGCTGCACTGGCAGCGCCGAGCGGAGCCGCGAGCACAAACTCGTCCACCCCGAACAGCGGCAGTAACTGTGTCCCGAACAGCAGCAGCGGCAGCGCAACCGCGAGCGTCAGCAGTTTACCGCCAACCGGAAGCGCTAGCGGTAAAATCGGCACGGTTTTACACCCGCAGCTGTTTTTAACGATTTATTTCACATTTAAGGATCATTAGATTCAGTTTAATGCGATAAAAGTAAAGAAAATAGATTTAAAAAGCATCCAGTAGATAAATATCATTAACTGCAGGGGTGTAACGCTATAAAGCGTCCTGAGGAAACACTCGAGTAAAATTGTTACAAAATTAAAATTATTTTACTGGAAAATGACTTAAATTTAGCATTTAGAATATTATTTAAGTAAAGTGTTATGTGAAATGTAATATTTATTAAACTCGAGTATTAAAAGTATTTTAATATTTAAAAAAAAAACAAGAAGTAAATGCAAAATGTAGATAAATGTTTTCTTTAAATGAATGGCAACATTTTTGTTATCTTATTCTTTCTTCTCTTCTCTTATTTATACAACAGCAATTAGGGGTTAAGGGGGTTACTCAGGGGCCCAGCAGTGGCAACTTAGTGGTGTCGGGAATTGAACCCACAATCTTCCTATTATCAGTCCAACACTTTTATAGATTTTTAGACTTGCCAACAGTTTTTTCCAGACTCAGTTTCCTTAAAAAAGCAAACCTGGAAAGACAAAGCGGGCATTGAACATGGAATCTATGTGATGTGCATCCCAACAAATTTTCCAAATGAGGGCATTCATTAAATAATTTGACAGGTCAACAAGTTTACTGTTACCTTAAGCTACATGAGCTACTGTAGATTAATCAAATACGGCTGGGAAATAAAGTCGCCTTTTCAACATTTACACTCTACGGCCAAAACCGTGGGTTGCCAAGGCTGACACGGAAAACTTTAAGGCCTTATCTCAATACACAGACTGCAACCCAGACCTCCTCACCTAACACTAGCCCATAATGTTAATAATACTATTGTAGTTGGATAAGGAGTGTAAAACCTTTGCAGAAATGTGGTGGTTAATATAGGTGTAAGAATGAGTTTAAATCGGTAATAGGATGGGTTTTTTTTTAATGCATGTGGGTGTAATAGACAGGTGTCCCAATACTTTTGTCTATATAATATACTGTATATTTCAATCTAAATAAATTATTTCATAAATTAAGAACAGATCTGGGCAATCGTGATAAGATAACAGTAAAGTGGTGTCTCAGTGGTTAAGGTGTTGGACTGCTAATTGGAAGATCGGAGTTTGAATTCCCAGCACCACGAAGTTACTACTGGTAAATAATAGCAATTGCCCTTAACTCCTAAATGCTCAATTATATAAATAAAATAAATGTAAATTGCTCTGAATAGCAGCATCTGCCAAATGCCATAAATGTAAATAATAATGATGATAAGCAAATACACAATAACACACAACACAAAAGTTAAAAAAGTTGTATACTATGAGATGTGCTTTTAACTCTTACTGTTTAGTCAAATCCCAGAATAGGACTCTGTTCTCTAGTATTTATTGACACACTTCACTTTTATGTCTCTCTATAGTTCCGACTTCAGCTGCCATGGCAACCCCATCATCAGAATCCTCTGTGTCCAACGGCCTCTACGTGCCTACAGGATTAGCCAACGGGGACGTGAAGCCCGTTATCTCCAGCACACCACTGGCTGATTTCCTCATGCAGCTGGAGGACTACACACCCACAGTCAGTTCCCATGTGATAAACACCACTAAATATGCTTTTATTGTATCCGATGCTTTTGCTTATTTGTTTGTCTCTTAGATTCCAGATGCAGTTACAGGATATTATCTTAATCGAGCAGGATTTGAAGCCTCAGATCCAAGAATGTAAGTTTGGCTTGACTACAGCTGATGAAGCACGATCAAAACCAGTGTAACTATTTACCTACAAATTATTATATTAAAGCAACATTATGAAAAATTTTGCTTACGGCTCTCCCATGTGATTGATGAGCGCAATTGTCTGTTAGCAGTGTCGTAAATACTGTCGTTAATAGATCGATTTCACCAACGTTACGTTTTGGTCAGTTACCTGGATGTGCGGCCATATTAGAGATACCTGCTGGATCCGTTCAGTTTAGGGTCATTTACATACAGTGCCGTTGCGTTGAGTTCAGTTTTCATTATTTAAACAGAAGTAAATCATTAAACTGGTTTTATGTAACTAATGTCTTTACATGTATGTGCAGAATCCGTCTAATCTCATTGGCTGCTCAGAAGTTTGTCTCGGACATTGCTAATGATGCGCTGCAGCACTGTAAAATGAAGGGCACAGCGTCAGGAAGCTCCCGGAGTAAGACGAAGGTTAGTAACATCTGCAGCACGCACATCAGGAAATGTTTTTTGCATTGTAATTGCATTGGATCCTCATAGACTGATCTATATTGTTTGAGTCGAGTTAAATGATTTAACAGCCAACCTGATCTTCCTGTGGTGTTTATTGTGAAATGCAGGATAAGAAATACACGCTGACTATGGAGGACCTGACCCCGGCTTTATCTGAATATGGCATCAACGTTAAGAAGCCTTACTACTTCACGTAAAAAATCTTAATGTCCTGAAATGAACTGCTGATAGTAGACAGTAGCACAGTGTCCCCACTGTGGACATCTGACTTTTTAACAGGAACTTCTTTTGGTTCATGTTACACAGGAAGTCTGTGTGCTGTCTTTTTATTTTGTTATCAGGTATTTTATGTTTTCTTTAATTTTGCGTTTTCATAGGTGTGATTCATTACACGTTTATATTGGTGAGTTGAACAGAATTTGTTATATCTCCGATTTTGATTTTGTTCTTGTACATCTGAGTTGACTTATTTAGCAGACGGCTGAAATTAGAAGTGATTATAATAAAAATTAATTCATACTGTATATAAGAGTATGTATTTCTTTAATTTTATGTTGCAGGCAATACGTAGGAATTAAAACTGCTTTAAATGATGATTAAAATGGACTGTTATTGTTATTGTGATTTGCTCGCCATCTGACAGACAGTCTACACTACGCTAAAGTTGAAGTTCTAACATACAGTTTACATTGTTAAAGCACATCAACTAAACCTGGTCAACATATGACACAAAGAGTTACGAAATGTCTTATCCAGCCAGTTCTGATGATTCATTTTGCTTTAATCAGCTGACAAAAGTGGTCAAATATATATCCTCCTTAAGAGCGAATTTTGCATTTCCACACAGTTTTAAAATAAAAGCAGGTTTGACGATTTGTTCAAACAAAAAGCACATGTTCATGTATAAAATCTACGTATTAGACAGTCTGACACTATCAGTTCATAGCTGATCGAAATACTGTTTATTTTTAAAGATTGAACAGACTGGGATAAAAATATGAGTAGAGTAAATCATCCTGATAGTCAGAAATGAGGTGTAAAAAAGGCTAGAAGAGCAAGAGATACAAAAGTACAGCAGAAAAAAAGTCTACAAATGCAAAAATAGGCTAAAATTCAATATCAGATTTTAATATCAACAGCAATATTAAGAATTTACATTTTTGGCATACAGCATCCATGATTAAAGAAAAAAATAGATTCACCAACAGACAGTATAGTGTCGGATTTTATTTTATTTAACATACACCTTAAGGATAAATGTTTTGTTACCGGCACTGGGAAAAAACTGAAACTCTATTTCAGCCGCCATTCTCTCTTTTTTTTTTGTTCGTGAAGGTCCAGACAGTGTTTTAACAAACACAAGATCATAGAAACAACAACAGACCATAGAAACAAGAAAACAGTCTCTAAAATCCAGATTTGGATGGTAAAATATTTTAAGATTTTTCTTAAGATATATATCAGATTTTTCTCTAGAGATCATTAACTGTTTATATAACAAAACCAAATAAAAAAGAGAGGGAATATTTTTTACTGCTATCCCAGACATCCCAGCATAAAATATATTTCTGAAAGTACACATGGTTTAATTTAATCCTGAGTGAATCCACCGTGGCAGTCACCCGCTGTCCAGACATCATCCTAACATCAGCAGAACCTTATCCAAATGATTCTCTTAGACTTACATTTCATCATGTCCTGATTATATATCGTCCTTGTTCCTCTTTACTAGAGGAGTATTAACCTACAGTACTGTGCAAAAGAATAGGCACCCACACTTTTTTATTTATTATTTTAAACAGACTCATATGTTCCAGTGTAATGCATTAAAGTGCCAAATCTTCTACATCAACTCACTTAAGACAGTTGGCTTAAAAATGACCCGACTGATAACTCAATGCTGGGTTTATACAGCACCTGCCTATTGTTGGGGTATTTTACCCCATTTCTTTGGGTACTACGTTTTACCCAATAAATCGGGTTTCAAATTAACAAATTTATTTTACCGCTTAGTTTCCATCCAGCCTACATTTTTACCAACTTCCACTTGCACCTCACCTGCAAATCTGTCAGGTTTGACTTCTCTAATGTACAAATCCATAGCATCCTAATTAAAAAGGTTTAGTGGATAAAAAAAGAACTAACAGTAATAAAATCTGTTACTAACTTTCTATCAAAGCGATGTAAAGTCACAATGTTTATCTTTACAACTTTATAGATAAAATGTTTAATTTTTAGATATAAAACAGACAAAAAGCAGTCCACAGGCATTGAAGTTATAAATAGACATATTAAATTTGTGGGGAAAATGTGATGATATTATTGTCTAAGAGCTTATAGTCTTTTTGTAAAAAACAAAACAAAACACATATATGTGTAAATGTGTATGACATTAATTTACCTGTGTATCTTCTGTGCCGGTTGGGCCGGTTGACTGTTATATAATAACCCAATATGTTAAACCCAGAAATCGGGTACAGTGAATAACCCGAAGTTTATTACAGTGTATATATTTTACATACAAACATATCTTTTATGTCATAAAAGAAATAGCACATTAAGGATAAGACCTCTTTAATTAAAATTTCAGCAACACTGTCTAGGATTAGACCTGCATACTTAAAGCGAGTAACCGAAATCCTCTAGAAAACTGTGCAACAACTAGTGAGCAACTTCTTTCTCTATAGCAGTTTTTTAGTTGTTAAATCTTTTTGTTAAATTTTATTATTTTTAAAAGCACTGTAAAGAATTTCTTACACACTTTGCACAGTGCTTCATTTTTTTTTTGTGTCATAATTATCCTTTTTTTTTCGTATAATCTTACCACTGATAATGTTATCCTGCTAATATCTTAAAGCATGGAAATATTCTTATAACAGATTAGGAAATAATCACTGAAATAATATGTCTAAATTGAAATGTTTAAAACATTACAATTTAGAGCAAGACCTATTCTGAAATAAATACAAACCGGAGTGATCTTATTTTGCTCACAACAAAAAATAAATAAAGATGTATCTTTTTCTCAGTCCCACTTATTCGTTTCTGCTTCTGCGTCCAGTAAAAAAAGAAAAATTCACTCTTTAAGTAAAGGAGCAAATGACGCCACACCTCACAAGACAAAACTACGTTCAAATAAATCCTTATGATTATTGAAATATTTCATGTGAGGTCATAATTTAAGTGGGTTTCATATATTCAGAATGAGGCTTGTGACATGCCAGTGTGTCCTTATCAGGACAGTAATAAGATAAATGGACAGATTATAATGTCCTACAGTGCAGTCGTAGCTTCAGTTGGGTGGGCAGGTTTGGCACTGGGTGGAACTGGTATGGGACGTCTTTTACGTTTCACCACTTTTTCACCATGTTCATTCAGAAGTTTTTGAGCTGCTCCCTCCATGTCGCCAGCGCTGATATTCATAGCTTCGGCCATCTCCTTCTTAGTCACCGAAACAAACTTGGGGTCCTCAGCCAGAGTTTCAAGGCCACCATTTCTTAATGCCTAAAAATGCAACATGCAGTGGTTTCAGCTTTTTCTGCTCTGCTAACACTGACACACATGCTAATAGCTTGCGGTTTACCTGTTGAATGAGTTTGTCAGTCGCTGATGAGGATTCTTTTTCACTATTCGTGGGAGCATAAGGGAACTGCAAGAGTAAAAAGGTAAAAGACTGAACTTGAAGGTAAATCATCTTCACCCTAAATAATGTTCCTGTTGGAGTTACTTTATATATATTAAGTACAATAAATAATATGTATTTTAAACATGGTCAGCGCAGGTCACCTGAGTAATGTCGGTTCTGACTGTCAAACCTGACCGGTGTCTGTCTTCAGATGATGCTACTCCACCGGGATGCAGACTGACTTCTCCTGTTGGGTAAAGTTCTTTTTTAAACAAGGCATCTTATTGCAGGATATCCTTAACAGCTAGTCTGTTTAATGTTTTTTTTTTCGGGTTGATCTTTATAAGGTGTTTTTTATACTTACTAATATTCTCAAAGGACTGGTCTCTAGCTCTAACGAGCAACGGCGAGTCTCTCTCAAATATAAAACTGGAGAAAAAAGGACATAAATTTACATTTAACAGGTCAAAAAGCTAAACAAACGCAATTTATGGGTTAAAAAACTATTAATGCTTTGTTAGAACAAAAGATGATTAAATTAAATAATAAAAATTGTAAAAAAAAAACTATCTAACCCATTAAATAGACTTTTAACCTGGTCATTGAATTTCATAGTGGGTTAAACTAGGTGCCTTTGATAGAACCACATGGTGCTGGAATATGTAAAGTACTCACTCTTCTGTAAAGTTGGCATTGTTATTGGTGATGTTTGTCCTGGTTGGTGTCACAGGGAAGAACTCAGTGTTGTGGAGAAACACAGAGTCAGGTGGAGACTCCACATCCTCTGGGCGACTCTCTGAGAACTGCAGGGGGCGTTGGCTGGTCTGGGCTGATGCAGGGCTACTGGGCTCTGATGAAAAGGGCTCTGTATGGATTCCAAACAGACCCCCGGTTCTCTGACGAAGAAAAAATGACACTTAATATATACATCCCTAAAACAAGATCTACAGTACATTATTGGATTATATCTATATATATATATATATAATATTTATTTATTTACATAATTCAAACTGCCTTATTTAAAACATTATTTTACCAAATAATACCACATATAATACTGAGCAGTTCTAAACCTTGCTTTAAGTCCCAGCAGTGGCTGCATGGAGGTGCCTGGTTTTGGTCTTAAAAGTAATTAGTGGCCAAAATACTGTGGACAACGTATCAGCACCTGCCACTCTCTTTCCCATAACCGTTGTGACAAAGCACAATGTAGGAGATTTACTATACTGGAGCCTAGACACCCAAACAAGCCTCTGAGCTCGATAAAGACATGCTGTGTTCTGTAGAGAAATTTAAGTGTTTGGCAGGAAGCCCCTACCGTAACCTCACTGAACACTTTTGGGATTAACACTGACCGAACCTCAGACCCTTTTACCAACAAGAGTACCTGATGTCACTAAATACTTTGTGGCTAAATAAACAAATCCCTCCCAAATTTACCGTACTTTTGTACCAGCTATGATTGTACATATAATTAGATTAAAAACCCAACTCTTTAATTGTTCAGTTAAAGACTCTTAATTTACAGATATTACTTAAACTGCAGGGGCAGCACGGCGGTTTAGTGGTTATCACTGTTGCATAAAAGCAAGAAGGACCTGGGTTCGATTTCCAGGCAGGTACTCCGGTTTTGTCCCACAGTCCAAAAACATGTATGTTGTCCATAGGAGTGAGTGTGAGTGTGTGTGTGGCCCTGTGATGGACTGGCGACCTGTCAAAAGTGTACTCCCCTGCCTTTTGCCCCTTTCAGAGACGGCTCGGGCCGTGACCCCAAATTAGGGAATAAGCGGGTACAGAAGATAAATGAATGAATGAATGAATAAATGAATGTATTTGTTACCCTGTAGATGCCCTCTTCTCCTCCTGCCATGGCTCTTTCCATCTCATCTTCAGCAATAAGGTCTCCTGAAATGGCCCTGTGGAGCTCAGGAGCTGCCTCCTCCTCAATGGTGCGCAGACCTGCCTAAAAAAATATTATGTGTAGTTTTATAAATGATCAAAAAATACCAGGATGAGATTTATGAAGTTAGTAAACGTAGTGTGTGAAGTGCTAATTCTATTTTTAGTCATTAGTCAAAATAATAATACATAGAATGACTGTTAAGATTTTATAGATAAGATATTATAACAGGAAAGAGTCCAAACATGTTGTACCTGAATTTCATCTGCGCCTTTTTTGGTGGGTCGGTAACCGTAGTACTCCTCCTGACGTTGCATAAACTTTCGGAAATACTCCTGAATCAGAAAAGTGGCGTAGAACTTTCCAACAGTTACCTCATCATCTGTAACCAATCACATGACATAACATATCAATCAAAAGCAGAAAACTTTACAGACTTTCAACCTGTAACCAAATAAAACCAATAACAAAAACAATTGTAATAGTATTTGTAATTATACAGTACATATATTAAAACTCTATATTAATTAACCTTTCGATAAGGTTGTATACAACATTCATTCATTCATCTTCTATACCTGCTTATTCCCTAATTCAGGGTCACAGGGATCTGCTGGAGTCTATCTAAGCTGTCTCTGAAAGGGCGAAAGGCAAATCGCTAGTCCATCACAGGGCCACATTTACTCACACGGGCAAGGTGAGTGGAAACCGGAGTACATGCAAACTCCACACAGAAAGATCCCTGGCTGGAAATCGAACCTGGACATTCTTGCTGTGAGGCAACAGTGCTAACCACGAAGCCTTTGTGTTGCATTGTCCTACAACGATTTTGGTAATGTAACTGCCATAAGTTAACTTTACGTTTCACAACACTGTCAATCAATTTCACTAGTGTGACCTTTCGCTTACCAACTACAACTTTCACAGGGTCTTCACTGCTTCTTCTGTAATTGAGTGTTAAATTATAAAGTGTTGTCAGGAAGATTGAGTTTTAAGGCCCATCACTGACTAACTGGCACTGTTGGGCTCTGAGCAAGGCCCTTCAAACATTCCTCTGCTCCTGCAGCTCTGCATGACTGACACTGAGCTCCGACCTCAGATATATTAATAGTTATTATTTCCTTTTATCGCAGTTTTGAGTACTGCTCCAAACTGTCCACCAGAGGGAGTGAGCGGAAAGAGCAAGTCATTTATGTAAACCTGTATAGTGTGGGTTTTTATATGCCACCATAGTAAGAAAAAAAATACTTTTAGTGTATGAAAAAGAGTATGTCATAGAGAGGAGTGTGTTAGCAAATAGTACAGGTAAAGTTAGAAACATTAAACCTTGTCCTCTGTAAGAAATGCACGTCATTCCATATTGTACACTTTTAAACGTGCAGGTAAATTTGTGTTGCCTAATGCCTTATAATTCATAGACTTCTGGGAGGAACCACAGAGGAAGAATTTTATTGTATGATGCAACAGTTTTTTTTCTGTACACATGTACAAATTATAATTATACAAATCAACAATAACTGTGTTTTTCTTTTTCATTTAATTTGTGGTTCAGGCAAATATAAACAAACTGTGTTGTATAGTTATTCTGTTCAGGATGAAATGCATAAATGAAAAAGTACATTAATTCAAAAAGTGTGGAAAAACTTTGGGAAGTGGTGGCTTAGTGGTTAAGGTGTTGGACTGATATTAGAAAGCCCGGGCGTTCGAGTTCCAGCACCACCACGCCACCATTTTGGGCCCCTGAGCAAGGCCCTTAACCCCTAATTTCTCAGTTGTACTAAAAAAACGCTGCCAAATGCTGTAAATGTAAATGGATAAAGCCGGTTACTCCCTCCGTCCCAGTTGGTGGCGCTGCTGAGTGCAGCTGAGTGGATCTGCGTTCATTTATTTATTTATTTATTTATTTTGGTTGATCAACGCTTGTGCAGGCTGCAAGAAGTAGACAGGATTAAAAGGGTTGGATTTTAGATTTTGGATCTTTTATGATGGATTCAGAAACACTGGACTCCCAGACTGAAAGCACACCAGGAGCCGAACACTTACAGGTAAATGGATCTGTTTAAATAGTAACATGGATCAACATGGATGATAAATAATCAGCTTTTTATTATTAATAGTAGTAAATCCAGGCTAGTTCACTACAGAGATCAGCATAAGACGTGTAATTTTAGGTAAACGTTTAGATTTAATTGATTAGTTGATCACTGATTATCAGCTCCAGGGGCCGTGCGCAGACCTTTCCAACAGGGGCTTTGCGCAAAATGCGGCACAATGTAACACAATTAATAGTTTAATGTTATTAGGTTGAATTATAGTCCCTGTGTGCTGAAGATGCCCCTGAAGCGGCAGCTGCTAGGGACAGAAACAGACCAGGCATCATCTGTAGACCTTTAGAGGAGCATATCATAAACTAAAACTGAAGGAGGGACCTCGCTTTTGTTATTGTTAAATCTTAATGACAATTTAAATAACATCTATATATGTTTATATATAAGTACATTGTTTTCTTTATGCAGGAAACTCTGAATTTGAGATCTAATGTGGGACCTGATATATGTGTATATATACATATATACATATATATATATATATATATATATATATATATATATATATATATACATATATACACACACACACACACACACATATATATATATATATATATGTGTGTGTGTGTGTGTGGGACCTAAGATATAGATATCTTAGGTCCCACATACACAGGGAAAAATTGGGTAAAAGGTAAAAAGAAGGGGGGCTTCTCTGTCGTTTGGCGCAACAGATACATGCAACAAGTAGCATCCCAATCAAAGAAAAAAAAAAACTTTATAAAAGTTGCTGTGTGTTGGTTGGGGTCATAAATGTACTGTTTGAACATTACTGTGTTTAACATATTTAAGTTTGGAATTAGCTTTTTTTGGATGTAGCTAAATAATTATTTGTGTACTTTAGGTCCTTGTGTTTAAGATATGTATGTATATATTTTTTTAATTTGTGTTGCATGTTTCCACTATTTAAGAAACTATTTAAGATTTAACGTTTACGAGTGTGTATGTGTGTGTGTTTAAAATACATATTTTGCTTTTAATTCAAGCAAAGGTCTACTAAAATGTCATTTCAGAACTTTTTCCCCTTATATCGCAATATAATATCGTCTGAACAGTGGACAAAATCGCGATATTAATTTCAGCTTATATCAGCCATGCCTAGTCATGTATGCAAAAATGTTTAGGCATACATAATAGTTATGTGTGATGGTTGCTGTGTTTCTTCTTAACAATAAGTTACGGTCTTGCGATGTAACAAAAATACAAATCAAAAGTCTTTATTCATCTGACCCCCAAAGGCAGAGTTTATAAAAATGTACCTAAACATTTACACACAGTGCTGACTTTCTCGGTTTGTTTATTTATTTTTAATCATTAGATATGTGCAGATGTGACAACCCCTGTGGACGATGAACATGGAACGTTCCAGATTAAATCTGTAAAGGAACCAGATGATCACGACTATTTTTGTAAGACAATAAGGTCCAAATAATTGTTTATAATGTTTAATAACACTTTTTCTGACTGACGGAATGGATTTAGTTGTAGTAGGGTATAACTGTTGATTCCACTTGCTTTTTTTATTGTTTTTTAACACTAAGAGGAAAATGGTCCTGGGGTAGAGAGGAAAAGGCGTCACTTTGATCTTATGTTAAAAACACGTTGAATATAAGTTAAAATATGAAGAGATTTGAATGAAGAACTTTTTAAAACATTTTTTTCTCGTGTTTTATGTTTTTTTTTTCAGTCTGTGAACTCTGCAGAACCTTCTTCATTACTGAGTGTAATGTTCATGGTCCTCCTGTCTTTGTCCCTGATACCCCTGTTCCCATGGAGGTCACGAACCGAGCCATACAAACCCTTCCCCCTGGTCTAGAAATCAGAGAGTCCAGTATTAGTAATGCAGGCCTCGGGGTGTTTAATAAAGGAGACATTATTCCAATTGGCGTACACTTCGGACCCTATCGGGGGGAGGCTATGGACGATGACTACTCTATGGCAGTGAGTCAAATTTACACTAAAAACAAACACAGTAATGGTGAGAATGTCCACTGAACTCCATCAGCAAAGTTATTAGTTCTGACAGCTCAAACATAAGAAAACAGGTCAGCCAGAGCAGCAGCGTTATGGCTGACTGAGGGGAAACTAGGAGTTTGTTGAAAACAAACAGATGAGGATTTTTAAAAAGGGTTTACATATTTATATTTTTATATTTAATATTACTGTTATTCAAGTTGTGATTATTTTATACCCATGGAAAGAAGTTAAATGAGGAAAGTTTATATTAATAAGGTTTGTTCACACAATTGTGAAATGTGACAAAAATTTGTTGTTCTAGTGCGATTAATCCATAACTAACTATATTTCATTTACATTATTTATTAAAACTCCAAAAAAAAAGGGAAAAAAGTAACGAAATAAGAAATACTTTCCTTTCTCTTTTAACAAAAGTGTCGTACAAAAATTGTTTGAGTCTGAGCCTTTTGGGATACCAGTAGTGTCTGTTTGGTGCAAATGGAGAGTTTTCTATTTTAGCTGATTTGAACAACCTTCCACGTGGGAAGCAAATCATGGTCCTAGTGGTGGTGATGGTAGCTGAAGCATTGGACTAAAGACTGGAAAGTCAAGAGACACCAACCTGCCAGAGTTCACAGCTTTGTAAAGTTGCCCTGCTAGATACTTTAAAACCCTTAGTTTGCCTCCATAGAGTTGAAACCCCTCTCAAATCATACTGAAAATAGTCATTTACAGCAGTTGGAGCAGTACCAGTGTGCTTCATAAGGGTTAAATCGGAACTTCTGCTATTTTTATAGACTGAGGTGACAGAAGGTAGTGGGTGACATTCAGGGTGGACACCGTGGAACAAAATTGTCTTAATATTTTGTTGTATAATAAAAAAAGGAAACACTAAATGGCTGGATTTTTTCCAGATATGCAAGAAAGAGCAGGATACGGAATACAAAGATGTCAAAGTAGACCAACATGGCAACTGGATGAAGTAAGAAATTCAGCTGGGTGTTGTCTGGGTGGGTCTTCTTACAGCAAGCTTGATCAAAGTTTTATCTTTCTCATACTCTTCTTATCTCATTATTTTTTTAGGTATGTAAATTGTTCTTGTAGTATTGATGAGCAGAATCTGGTGGCGTTTCAGTATCAAGGAAGGATCCTGTACCGTTGCTGTCGACCAATTAATCCAGGACAGGAACTCTTGTTGTCATACAAAGCGGAATTAGCTGAAGATCCCAGCTTTACATTTGATGGCCTCCATAACAAAAAGTTCACAGACAATGGTATGTACATGGAGTTTAATATTTTCTTGTAACAGTTTTTAATGTTTAGGAGCTGATTTAAATTAATTTATGAAAGCTTATTTATTGCTTGATGAAGTAAATCAGCTAATCCCATCTATTTTTTTTGCTCTCCAGAATTGAACACCTCTCTACAAGTCCTGTCTTGCTCCTTATGTCAGCTTTCATTTACATCACAAATTGACCTAGACACGCATGTTACACAATGTCACTGCCCAGAACATGAGATTTTGCAAAAATCAGAACAGATTGATCATGAGAATCTTATACCGCCAGAAAGCTCCAGTTGTCTATCTACGGAAGCAATCGATCAATCAGATATCAAACTCTTTACCATGTCTAAGACCAAAGAGCTGTCCAAGGATGTCCGGGACAAAATTGTAGAGCTACACAAAGCTGGAATGGGCTATAAGACCATTGCCAAGCAGCTTGGTGAGAAGGTGACAACGGTTGGTGCGATTATTCGCAAATGGAAGAAATACAAAATAACAGTTAATCTTCCTCGGTCTGGGGCTCCATGCAAGATCTCACCTCGTGGAGTTTCAATGATCATGAGAACGGTAAGGAATCAGCCCAGCACTACACGGGAGGATCTTGTCAATGATCTTAAAGCAGCTGGGACCATAGTCACCAAAAAAACGATTGTTAACACACTACGCCGCGAAGGACTAAAATCCTTTAGCACCCGCAAGGCCCCTCTGCTCAAGAAAGGACATGCACAGGCCCGTCTGAAGTTCGCCAATAAACATCTGAAGGATCCAGAGGAGAACTAGGTGAAAGTGTTGTGGTCAGATAAGACCAAAATCGAGCTGTTTGTCATCAACTCAACTCGCCATGTTTGGAGGAGAAGGAATGCTGCCTATGACCCCAAAAACACCATCTGCACTATCCAACAAATGCTGCTAAGCGGACATGACAACATTAATGCATCAAAGGGACAATGGGCGGGGCCCTGAAAAGTCAAATCTTGGACCTCCTTTATTCAGCCAGGGCGTTGAAAATGAGTCATGGATGCGTATTCCAGCATGACAATGACCAAAAACACACAGCCAAGGCAGCAAAGAAGTGGCTTAAGAAGAACCAAATTAAGCTCCTGGAGTGGCCTGGCCCTAATCTGTGGAGGGAGCTAAGGGTTTGAGTCGCCAAATGCCAGCCTCAAAACCCTAATGATTTGGAGAGGCTCTGCAAAGAGAAGTGGGGCAAAAACTCTCCTGAGATGGCTTCCAATTTAAGCCAATTGGCTTAATTAGCTCCCTGTGAAATTTAGAATTGAAATGAAAATTCTTCTATATAATTTCAAGGCCATTCATATCCTTGCACCTTTTTATCGGTCTGATCTCCTTCACATCTCCACTTTTCTCCGTACCACGAGGAGTAGCGATTTCAGTCGTTTTTCTCCATTTATCTGAAATCCTTCCACCAGATATTCAGAACACCAATTCTCTTCTTCTGTTCAAATCCAGACTTAAACCCAACTTGTTTAAAAATCACACTTCTCTGTAATTGCACTGTTCCACTTTTTATGTGTTTTTGTGGTGTTTTTTGTAAGGTTTGTGTCTGTATTTGTTTATCTTTGTATCCTTAAATGATGTGAAAGGCGCTTATAAATAAAATTGCGAAGAGGTCAAATACTTATTTCACTTATTAATCAACTTATAATTTTTTAAAAATGCGTTTTTCTGGATGTTTTGTTGATATTCTGTCTCTCACTATTAGAATAAACCTACCATTACAATTATAGACTGAACATTTCTTGAAATGTTACATGGGGAAATGAGTAAATGTACGAAATCAGCATGAAATCTAATAATTTTTTATTCTTCATTGACTGGATGGGTAAAAAGTAACTAGGCATTAAAAATGGTCCAGAATTCTATATTTCTAATACAAATTGTAAGTGTATTTTATTACATAGGAAAATAAAAGCAAGTCTCAACATTTCAATGTTATGGTGTTATCTAATTTCCTCAAACGGCCGGAGAAGGAATGCGCAGTCTTTTGAAAAAAGTCGATGGAGATATTGCTGAGAACCTTCCTAATTCAAGTCCTCTAATGTGCTAGGCTTAAAATCCTATCTACTATTGTCTATTTATAGACCGTTTTCATCATGACTCCGGTAACTCTACACGTTCTATAGCCAATAAATATTGCCTAGATAATTTTTACCCACCCTGTATCCTACAGCTATTTGTTAATATTTAATAGTTTAATTGATTAGAAAACAGCACAGATTATTAGTTATCCATCTGTAGTTAATTTACCTTTTTATTGATGTCTCTGCCGCTGATTGTTTAAATAAAAATGCTTACAGTTTCATTTGTGTTTGTTTAATTGTTCACTTTTCCGTAAGTAAAGCAGGTTTTGTGGCAGTGGAGTTTTTCTCTATAAGCTGCTCACTCCAGTCCAGGGTTCTGAATTATCAATGTGGCGTACGCCATAAATGGGGATGGAAGTGCATGAGACATTTCCCATGCAAAGATTGAGATCTGGAGTATGTGCGCATCTGTAAACTCTGAGCCATGTGTACACACATTAGGGACCCAAGGAGACTTGGCGACTTGATGCCTTACAAACATTCGCTTTCCTATTTAAAATTGAAATTAGTTCTAAATATTTAATTAAAATGTAAAAAAGGATTATGAAAGCTTGTCTTCATATGAATACTGTGGCAGACCTTTTAGAATGATCTATTTTCACATTCATTGCTTTACCGCTATGTGTGTAAAAGCCGCGCCACACAATTATAAGTGCACCTAGATTAACCAAGTTTCCATGAAGCATGGCTTATTTAATCGTCGTGTTTCGTCCCACTGACACAGTTGACAACAACAAATTGCCATTTGCACTGCTTTTAGCTGTTTGGTCACCAAATTTTCTTATTTTCCCAAGCCTCCACCTCCCCAAAATCAGCTTTGGACTGGACAAAAAAAAATTAGCTTTGGCAATTTGGCAGATTTAACCTCTAAGGAGCCCTTAAAACACAGGGAGGCCCTGTATTTACAGACTCCTGAGATGCTTTAGGTACTTCTACTAAATTTTTAGGCTTTTATCTGATTTATATGCTTTTATAAGGACTTGCCCTCTACCTGGTCAAGGTACGTAAGTGGACTGAGCTGTCACTCAATTTCTTCTTAATTTTACTTCTCTTCCCATCCTTTGAACTATCGATTAATGAAGTACATTTTGCTATGAATAAAATGCTCTCAACCAAGCAGAACCTGTTGTTTTCACTTTTCTTGTATTTGAGAAAAAGACTGGTTGTATACCACAGTTTGTATGTATGTGGTTTTATGTAAATGTCTCATGTAAACACATAACCCATTGAGTATTTCAATCTGAATGATCTCGGTCAGAATGACAAAATGTGTGCATGTAAATGCTAGTGTAGATGTGCAGCTATAACAGAAAGCATGATATTCACTTTCTAAAGGTGTTCTTTACCTCCAATAGGTGGAAGGACCTGATCCAAAAGTTTCATACTGGTGCGTTTCCAGATACTCTTTATAATGGCACGCAGCTCTTCATTAGCCTGCTCAAAGTTGCCTATTAGACACAAGACACAGGGGAGTCTTTAGGACAGGTGTGTATTAGATTTAATATAGAATTGATGTTTATCCCCCTGCATTTCTTACCTTCAGTTTTAATTCTCAAAGCTGTTCTAACCAAAGCAAACAAAGTGGCATTAAATGTGACCGTTCCATCACTGTTCAGGGGCATGTTCATGGAAATTAATCGCTGAGGACAAAACGTAACATGAAATTAACAACATTAAATTGAAATAGAATTTTCTTATAATATTACTTACATTACATAACATCAATTATGGTTATAGTTAAATTGTAAATATACAAACCCCTCAATTTCAATATATTGTGTAAAATCTAACTAAAAACAGAATACAGTAAAAACCTTGTTGACCCATATTCAATTAAAAACACCACAAAGACAAGATATACAATTTTCAAACTGATAAACTTTTCTGTCCCTTGCAAATATTTACTAATTTTGTATTTGATGCCAGCAACACATTCCAAAAGAGCTGCTACAGGGGTACTTTCACCACTGTGTTATCTCACCTTTCAAATTAACAACACTAGATAAGTATTTTCGAACTGGATACACACCACACATCTTTAATGGGAGACGGGTCTGGACTGCAAACATACCACTCTAATACCCACACTAGTTAACGACAAAGGCATGCTGTTGTAACGTCTAAATTGTGAATTGGCATAGCCTTGCTGAAATAAGCAGCAACATCTTTGGAAAAAAAGACAATGCTTAGACAGCAGCAAATTTTGCTGTAGTACCTGTATGTATCTTTCACAGATGTGCAAGTTCCCCTTGCTATGGGCATTAACACACCCCATACTATCACATATGCTGGCTTTTGATCTTTGTCCTGATAGCAATCTGGATGGTCCTTTATTTTCTTTAACAAATTAAAAGGTGGACCACAGCAAACAAATAAAAGTCCAGGTCAAAGGATAAGTGTTTTGGGTGTTTTTCACTTTGGTCTTGAGCGCATGCGGCTTCTGTGCAGAGTGTTCTTGATTTGATATATCTCTATTTTTACAGATTCTCAAAGGATAAGTCTCATCAAGATATTGAGGACTGTAAATTAAGAAATACCCAAATTCCTTGCATTTGTATGTTGAGGAACATTGTTTCTAAGCTGTTGGAGTATTTGCTATAGCAGTTGTTCACAAAGTGGTGGGTCAACAAGTAATATGGGTCAACAAGGATTTGCAGGTCATTGTATTCTATTTTTATTTACGCTTTACACAACATCCCAATTTTATTGGAATTAGGGGTTGTAGATGATGTTTTTTTTTAACTTTACGATAACTGCACTAATGGGTTTACTTTGCAGGCTGAGAGGTGAGGGCAGAATTTTCCAAATCCCAGTGGTGGCTGAATTCTTCGTAAAAGAGTAACTACATCTAGATGTTTAATTCGCCCCCTAAAAAAAATACATATGACTATTATAATAATGAATCATTCATTTATTCAATTATTCATTCATCTTCCAAAATACAAACTAAATCCATGTTCTACTCACATAGCCTCAGGATCGTATTCTGCCCAGATCTTTTTGAACTCGTCCAGATGGTGTGGACCGAGAATTGACCAATCACGAGTCAGGTAGTCGAAGTTATCCATAATGATGGCCACAAACAAATTAATAATCTGGAGAGGATGACACCAATTTACTAATAAACAATCAACTTAGTACATTAGTAACTTTAAAATGTGCTACTAAAAACACTATAAAAACAATCATTTTTTAAAATGCCTACCAAAAAGGCACACAACATGTTGAAACTTAGAAAGTAAAAGACAGCAAAGTTAGTTCCACAAGTGTACTCTTCTCCAGGAGTTGAGCCATGGTCTGATTTTGGATCGCACATCTTCCCAGACATACAGGCCAGCATGACTTTGGGCCAACCTTCTCCGGTAACACATCTGTAATAGAGCCAAGCAATTTTTAATTTAAATCATTTTGTCACAGATGAATAACTCTGATATCGAGAGGACATCTGACCCACCGGAAAAGTATCAGAATGGCTTGTGGGAATGTCTGGAAGTGATTGTTTCGGTTAATCTCAGTACCGTCCACTAGGGCAATTTTACCGAATACCTGTAGAGGAGGCAAGAAACAGTTTAAGAAGATATGGATGCAGAAATCTAGAGCTTTAGCCGCAGGCATGTGTAGAGAGGTGAAGATTACCTGCATCCCTATGACAGCATAGATAAAGAAAAGCATCACTATAATAAGAGCAATATGAGGAAAAGCCTGGAGGAGAGAAACAAGAAAGAGATCCTAGTTTAGATTATTGCTTTTCTGTAATATAATAGTGTAAAATTAGTACAATTAAATCCTGACACCACAGACTTTGTTCATGCTAGTTGTCTGTTCATCTAAGTTTCTGTCAGCTCGCTTTTTAGGTGTTTCAAGCAACTTACTCATCATTAGAAATATTTAGCAAAAAAATGATTAAACCGGCAATAAAATGTCTAATACTCTTTAGTTGCATTTGCTATTCATTGGCATTCACATTTGTTTCTAAACTCGACCAACTATTTAAACACATATAACAAAACCATTATATATAAGAATAATTATCACCAATCATCTCTTATTATATTTTTTTCTGACCTGGAACGACTTAATAAAGGTCCACAGCAGGTTGCGAATGCCCTCAGAACGGTTAAGTAGCTTTATCAGACGCAGGACACGGAAAAGTCGGAAGAAAGTAATCGAGACACGAGCATTTTCTTCATACTGTTAAAATGTGGAAATGTAGAATATCATCAATGGATAAAAAACTTGACAAGTAAAACCACAGGAAATGGTGAAAATGTTACAAAAAATAACTTACAGCAATGGCCTGCATTTGGTTGGTTTCCTAAAAAAGAAAGTGAAAAAGATATTGTACATGTTGATATTATCATAGTTTCTAGATACTACAGTGTTGCTACACAGTACACACACCACCTAGCCAAAAGTTTTTGGACACCTTGCCAGCACATTCACGTAAGTGTGTCCTTCCCAAAAAGGCTATGTGTGCAGAAAGTAAGCTCTTTGAAAATATGGTGTGTTATGTTGATGTGTAAGGAACTCAAGTGTCCTGCAGAAAGCCCTGCTTTTAACACCAATGAACACATTCAGGAAAACCTATTGTAGCCCACTGATTGCACTACAGAACCTTTCATCCAGAATTACAGTTTAAACTCACAAAGACTATGGTGACTGAATGTAGTGTAAAATCTAGTGAAAAGCCTTTCAGTGGTGTGGAATGTAGTATTGCAGTGGTTAAGGTGTTGGACTGCCTACAGGAAGATTGTGGGTTTGATTCCCAGCACCACTGAGTTGGGGTTAAGGGGCTTTGCTCAGGGGCCCAGCAGTGGTAACCTGGTGGTGCTGGGAATTGTATAAAAATAAATAAATGTCGATTTGTATAAGGGCGTCTGCCAAATGGCATGAAATGTAACTGTGGAAGTTTTTGTGGGAGTAAAAATTAAAATAAATCAAAAATAGATGTTCAAAAAAATCTCATATACAGATGTGAAAACCAGGTGTTCCAATACTTTAAAACCAAATAAAATGTTTGGATTATCCTTCCAAGTTTTAGCACTTTTATATTACTAACCTTTTTAACGACATTTTACATGCAAAAAAACTAGTCAACTGCTTAATGTGCCTACTTTACAATACTTGTAAAGTATTACAATGATAATTCATAATAAGTTTTTGGGTTATTTAACAATATCCATTTATAGTGTACTTCAAGCCAAGATTAAGAGCACAGTAGCTTACAAAAACACATTAGCTTAACCACTGCAGAGTTGTGTTAAATGGTCTGAGTGTACCAGGGTCAGTAAACCAGCTCACACAGCAAGGCCCATGCAGTGTAGAATGATATTTACAGTACAGCCGTGGAGGCAGTAAAGTCCACCACTGGACTCCAAAGCAGCCTAGAAAGAAATAACAACAAAATAACCAAAAATAATACAGATGTTTTAACTGATAATAATAATAACAAAAAGGGTTAAAGAATGACAAAAACATCCAAAAACATAACCATTAAAGCATCTGATGGTCCTTAATGAAATGCACTGGTAGAGATTTGATTAAGGCTGTAAGAGCATTGAGAGACTCATCTGTCTACCTTTTATCCTATTCGACTGACTGGCTAGACTTGTACAACAATAATGTATAAATAACATCATATGTATTTTGTAGCATTTGTACTTACATCAACCTGACTGAGGACGACGTCTACGATGCTCCCCACCACAATGAGGAAATCAAACACGTTCCAAGGGTCTCCAAAGTAACCCTGCAGAAAGTTGTGAGCAAAATGTGAGCAAACCTTGTCAGGTAGAAATTCAGTCAGGAGTATATACGAAACTTCTTTGCACAGGAGTTTGCCTTACCTTCACTTTAAAAGCAATAAGTTTGACGATCATCTCAACCGTAAAAAGGATTGTAAAGATGACGTTCAGAGTGTCTGACAGTTTGGTTATGTGATCCGACTGATTACAGTGCTGTATTTCAGGAGACACAGAAATCAGTTGGATAATTACTAACACCAGTTTTAGACATTTGCAAACAATTGTGTAATAACAAAGAACAAAGATTCATTTTATATGACAGGAACAGCAACACACCTGCAGTCCCAAACACAATGTGTTGAGTATGATGAGGAAAAACATCAGGTACTCAAAGTAGCAGGAGGTCACCAAGTACCAAAACTTGTACTGAAAAGGGTTCTTAGGGATGTAGCAACGAAGGGGTCGAGCTTTCAATGCGTACTGCACACATTGGCGCTACAGTGGAAAGATCACACAGAGTTTATAGAGTACAGACATTAAGGATGAATCAGCCAGCTTTTTATGTAGAGAATAAAACAGGGTGGTCTATTTAGGTTTGTATAATGCAACACATAACCTCTAAAATAGAGAACAATTATCCAATAACAGAACAGCACTGGAATTATTGTATTATTATAAAACAACTACTTTATGTTGCAAATTGTGACTATGTATAACTAAGGTGGAGGGGATTTTGCCAAGTACGATGTGATCCTGGATTTACAGTCTAAATTCACTAATATTGTTCCTGGATTATCATAAATTATCTTAATATAGTTTATTTAATTCAATGTTGTAATCTAATGTTAATCCAGGAATCATCATTGTCAGTAATTGTTTCAGAATCAATGAATTACCAGTTCCAGTAACTAAGATTTTTTTCAGCATTTACTCAAAGTTTACAGTTTTTTAGTTTGTTTGTGGACAAAAAATTGAAGCGGCTTTGTTCGACACACACTGATGACATCACATGGTTATAAATAGTTGATTGAAATGTTGATTCAGCATCAATCTATCTATCATCTCTATCTATCTATCATCACATCTTCCATCATTCCAGAATCACATCTGACTCGGCAAAATCATGTCCACCGCATTACTAACTGTATGACTCATAAAAGAACGGTAGGGTATACAATTATTTATTAGAATTTTTTTCTTTAATAAAGAATTCACCGTCTACTATAACTTTTGAAATGTGTATTTACTTAACATTAAATCAAACACTAAAAATTACATCACTGAAAGTAACCTGTATTTATTTACTTATGTTACAGTGTCCCACAAAACTATACAGAACATACTATACTACTATACTATACTACACTACTACTATACTATTTACCTGGTTCTTGTCCAACTCGCAGTCCTTGTATTCCTGCTCCCCCTGCTCACGGAAAGTGACTATGACAAAGCCGACAAAGATGTTCATCATAAAGAAAGCGATGATAATAATGTAAATGATAAAGAAGACGGAAATGTCGACACGGTTGTTATAAATCGGGCCCTTGTCTTCTGCATCTGAGTCGACAGCTTTATAAAGCAACCTGTTGAAGTGGAAAGAGAAATTCTTATGTCTGATTAATACATCCAACCTGTAAAAGATTCTGTTCAAAACACACTTCCGAACAATAAAACTGCTAGGTTTTAAATTTATGCCACTGTGCATACTCACTCAGGCCAGCCTTCAAATGTGGAGACGGTGTAGAGGGTAAGCATGCCTTTTAGAACATTATCAAAGTTAAAGTCATTGTTGACCCACTGCCGCCGACGGACCTCCATGGTGTGGAGCGTGTTCTGTACATGATGCACATAATTTCCCCTAAAAACAAAGAAGAATCCATTTGTTCACAAAAAAAGACCCACATTTTTGCATGTTTTGCCATATCTGGATGAATTTTTAATAGTACATTACAATATAATAGTACAAAAGAATGTAATTAGCAGAAAAATGCAAAATATACTCACTGACACTCCTCCTCAGTCAGTTTTAATGGATCTGTACAAGAGTAGAATTTGCCCTAGCAAAAAAAATAATTACACTTATTATTACCACAACTCATTTTTGTCAATGCCAGGTAGTATTTTCCAAATCAAGTTTACCTTGAAGAGCTGGACTCCAATGCAAGAGAACATAAAGTTCAAGAGCATGGTGACCAGAATGATGTTGCCAATGGTTTTAATAGCTACAAACACACACTGGACCACATGCTACCAAAAGAATGCAGATTTTTTAATTACATATCCACACATATAATCTTAAAAAATGGCAAAAAAAGCATGAACGATAGTTTTATAGATTCATTTTATCATAGTTTTATTAACAAAAATGTACATACCTTTAATCCTTTAGCTCTATTCATAGCTCTAAGAGGCCTTAGAACTCTCAACACCCTGAGAATTTTTACTACAGAAATGGCACTGGACCTGCACAGGTAAAAATCAGCCACTGGATAAACAGGGGGGGACTTTAAGACAGAATTTTTAAACACATACATAAAACTGGACTACAATAAAGTATACATAATAAACGAAACAACAACAAATCCATCTATCTATCTATCTATCTATCTATCTATCTATCTATCTATCTATCTATCTATCTATCTATCCATCCATCCATCCATCCATCCATCCATCCATCCATCCACCCATCCACCTATCCAGCCATCCACCTACCCATCCACCTACCCATCCATCCATCCATCCATCCATCCATCCATCCATCCATCCATCCATCCATCCATCCATCCATCCATCCATCCATCCATCCATCCATCCAGTATGTTATACATGATGGTGCTTAGAACCTGAACTCAATTGCATTACTTTGCCTGTTTTATTCCTATGTTGAATCTTAGGAACTCGAGAATCTTTAAACCAAAATTTTGGTGTTTACAGGACGTTGTTGTCTTACATTAGATTGTTTGATCTATCTGTTCAGCATGGACCACAAAGTCCACTGTCATATATTAGTTATTGTTATAATGTGAAAACTTACTCCATTCCCATAGACATGAGGGAAACCACAACAACAATGAGATCCAGAATGTTGAAGGCATTTCTGCAGAAGGAGCCCTTGTGGAGGAACGCTCCATACACAGTCATCTAAACCAAGACCCACACATGCATTCGGCTTTATGTATAAGAAAGTAATTGTGCATTCATACGATTATTTTTTAATATTAAATAATTTATCAATGGATTTCACTGACCTTAAGAACAATCTCAATGGTGAAGACAGTTGTGAAGACAATATCAGCATAAGCCAAAATCTTTAGAATGTTAGATAAAATAGGTATTTATTATTGTCATATACTTGTTGTTCTATTAAATACAAATAATAATATGTGAAAAGTTTTTTATTTTTGTTTTTTTGGCACCTTGTTTCTAAAAGATTTGGGGTCAATAGGATCTTCAGCAGCCAGAGAGATGCTGCTGAGGAGGATGAGGAGAAGGATGAAGTTTGTAAAGGGGGTGGCATTGATAGCCCTGTGGCACAGCTTACGGAACCTTTTAGCAAAAACAAAGCAGAATTTCAGACAATAAACAATTGTTTATTCGTACATACATACAAAAATGGCTAAATGTCTAATTTTTAAATAATATAACATCATTTATTATTGACTGTGTGGTATAAATGTCACTTAAATATTTTAAGTGAAACAGAGAAACACAAAAAGTGATATAAATGTAGTGCTGAATATATACCTTTAAATTATTTAGTATAAATGTAAAAATCTAATTCAACCACCTGAAAAAAGCTATAGAATCCAGAATGTGGGCTGTTTAAGTAGACAACTTACTTGTTCTGTGGACTAAAGAGAAAGAAGGAACTGGCTTCAGGCATGGGAACCACTGTCTCTTTAAGCTGAAGATCAGCCATAGGTCTGGGTCTTGGACTAAGAGGGATCTCTGGCTCTTCCTCCTCATCATCACCTAAGCAAGAGGGTTTGTGAAAGCAAAAAAAACTGTTAGTTTACAGTTCAGCTTAGTAAGCCTAACCATACTTACTCAATTAAAGTAAACTAAAGAAATTGACAGAAATCATGTCATGTAACTCATATAACAGCAAACACATGTCATTGGAAAACTGCTGATAATTACAAGCAGAATCCTGTTTATCTATAGATTATTATTTTTAACAACGTCCCATAAATGACCAGAGGAGCATGTGGTTAGTATTTAGCTTGACCTATAACAGTGCTGCTATCCTTGCAAATATGCCGATGCCTAATTTAGAGCCCCGGCTTTAGCCAGGAAAATGTTTTAGTGCTTGTGTGGCTTACCTGGAAAATCAGCGGGAGGAAACGGATCCTTAACTTCTTTTACATTCGATTCAAACTCATCCACTTTAAGCTAAAAGTAACATTAATAGCCAGTAATTAGAAACAGGGCATTAATATAGAGATCAATTACAAAGGCAATAGCTTTAATAGCTCTGTTATATTGTATGGACATTTTGAGTTCAGCACCATTTGGCATCACGTGATGTTTGTACAAAGCAGCATGACACAGATTTCTCTTTTAATTTAGCTCCCTAATGAAGTCATGAAAAAACAGTAAGAGAAACTAAGCTCAAAAGCAAACCCATCCACTTCCAGGGGGAGACCAGAGAGTGGGATTTGCTGGCATGTTTATGTCCACTTGTTTCTTTAAAAGAAAGCAATACTAATTTGTCCATTATCCTCAAAAAAGATGTAATATGATATAGGTCGACCCATTCGGCCGGTGCTGTGGTGTAGTGGTTTAAGGCAGCGTCACCCACATGCGCAGTTGGCTTCCAGTGACCTGGGTTCAATTCTGGTCCCATCTCTCTTTCTTTTAATTGCCCCCATTTTATTTCTGTCCTGTCAGTTTAATAAAGGCAAAACGCCCTAAAAACTTAATTAAAAAAAAAAGTGGACCCATCCAGGATGATGTAATCCCCAGGACATAAGGGTTTGCTGAAGGGTTTAATAAGTAAATAATCTTAACAATACATATTTAAAGGAATGTTGTTCTCTTTTTTACTTGTCTGTAATATTCCTATCATTAACTTGAATAAATTCCATGACTTCCTTGGTAAAAAAAAAAATACCTTCGCTGTTGTAGGCATGCCTTCGGTCTTATGTTTGCTCTTGACCACCACTGCTTTTTCTTCCTCGCCTTTGTGTAAATGGGACTCCCTAAAAGAAAAATTTGAAAAACTCTTCACAGTATCTGATACAGCATCTTAGGTTTTAGGGTAGTTATCTGAGTATGCATACCTCATAAGTTTCTTTCTTAGTTTCTCTTCCTCCCTTTCTTTTTGTGCTGACGACAGACTTTCAGCTTCACCCAGGTTATCAACAGCAATGGCCAAGAACACATTCAACAGGATGACTAAGTGCTGCTTAGGAAAACAGATTCTTTCAGTAATACCATTTTTAGTGGTGTTATACACTTATGCCAATTATTTAACGCAAAAAAAAAAAAATTATAAGGATACAGTTTCCACAGATATACAGGATGATGAAATAGATGCAGACAAGAATTCCTGGGAGAGTTGGTCCTCCATGAGCCATAATACCATTGTACATGATGGAATCCCATTCTTCACCAGTAAGAACCTAGCAATTATAAGGTAATTAATTCCTAAAAAATAAAAGACTCTAAAATATAGACAAAGAGAAGATTAGTCCTAATGAATGCACCTGGAACACACTAATGAGAGCCTGCGGGAAATTGTCAAAGTTGCTGCGCTGTATGGGCCTGTCAGGGAAGTTAAATTTGCCTCCAAACACTTGCATGCCCAGGAGAGCAAAGATAACAATGAAGAGAAAGAGCAAGAGGAGTAGGCAAGCGAGGGAACGGATTGAGTTGATTAAAGAGGCCACAAGACTGCTCAGAGATGTCCAATACCTTAGAGACAAAACAACAGTGATTATCAATAAATACTTTTTAATAATACTTTAATAATATCCCCAGTGGGATGACTTACTTTGTAACCTTCATTAGACGTAGCAATCGAATACACCTCATCACAGAGATGCCCAGTGATGTCATCACATTGGCTGAGACCAGGATGATCTCCAGTACGCCCACAGTTACCACAAAACAGTCAAAGCGATTAAAGATCGACATAAAATACATTCGTAATCCAAAAGCGTACATCTTCATGACCATCTCAATCGCAAAACAGCTGAGCAGGAACTTGTTGACGTTATCTGCAGAATTAAGAGATGGAAAGAAAACTTAAAAAAAAAATCACAGATCAGTTATTTGACTTCCCAGAATTCGAATGTTTTCCAAAAAAGACCTTGAAACTGGGTCATCCATTCAGACTGGGGGTGATGTTCTGTGGCAATGGCAAGAGTATTGAGTAACACGACTAGGATGACCAGCCAGTAGAATATCCTTGACTTCACCCAGACAGTACACTTCCTCCGTAAGACACGGTGATAGCGACGAGCAAGGCGACTAGGAGTCAGATTGTAAAACAAAAAAAGAGTTATAATTCTAATCATCTTCATCATCATTCATTTCATAATAATATTAAGAAGAAGAAAAAGAAGAAGAAGAAGAGGAGGAGAGCATAAGGCTTTTTTAGATACTTACAAGTAATACACTACACGGCTTAAACCCTCTGTTTTATAAAGACTGTCTGTCTCAGAAATACTGTCCTTTAGAGGAAGAAGACCTGAGGAAGGGCAAAAACGTAGCACAAACACCAATATAAATCAGTGCAGTCCAAATTTAGGAAAAATGAGTACCTACAAGTTCTAATAAATATATATAAAATTGAAGTACCTAATCCTTCCTGATCAGCATCCAGAATTTCAGCATGTGTAATCCATTCCATGTAACCTTTCAGATCTTCATCCATCTGCTCTCGCTCTCGTAACTTCTGATACTCCCCTCTGGATCTACATTTCTCTCTCTCCTTACTAAACTCTCTATATAGAGAATAATATCACATACATTTATCCCAACATATCGTATATTACGCCAAGCAATTGTACAGTGTGTAAGTAGATAAAAGTCAGGCTTATAGATTTTAAATTAAAAAAGGAAATAATAATAAAATAAATTCTTATACAAATGAGAATCTCATAGAAATCAGATGGGTTATTAGTTACCCGCAAAGGACACCAAGAACCAGGTTGAGAACAAAAAAAGAGCCGAGAAGAATCATAGACACAAAGTAGAACCAGGGCCATTCGTTACCAACAGCATCATTAACCTGCAGGACAACAATACGCTCTGCTTTACATTTAAAGCAACACAATAGGTGAAAATATTCTGAAGATATAGTGTGCTTAAAAAAAGAAATATGTGTGTGAAATATGATGTTTCAACACACCCAGTAAAGCACATTAGTCCAGCTCTCCATTGTAATACATTGGAACACTGTAAGCATGGCAAAGCCAAAGTTATCAAAATGGGTGATGCCCCAGTTGGGTCCTGGCCATCCAGCCCTGCACTGTGTGCCGTTGATAGTGCAGCGACGTCCATTTCCAGCCTGGGCACAGGGTGATGCAACTTCATTGTCTCTTAAAGCAATAATGTCTGCGACACAGGAAAAAAGATAAACACAATGGACACATTATAACACAATGGAAAAGAAATTGAGATCTTATTCGTCTAATGCATCCCAAGATTTTTTTCTTGATTTCTAATAGCTATTATATCTTATCTATAAAAATAAGATCATTTTTGACAATTTGTTAATGCATTATAAACATTGTTATAACTATAATGCTAAACAAGTATATCTTTAGTATTGAGTGCGTTATAACATGCTAGTAAATATTCATACGTTGTTATTCATGCGGAAAAAAAACCAAACTTGCTGTACAGTAGAGAGTCATGAAAGTATTAAGTATAAGCAACTTAAGACAGCAATAAAAAAGAATCACCTGTGCCTTCATAATAGCAAGTCTTGTGCATCTTGCATTTAAACAACTCCAAACCCATTATAGCGTAAAGAGTGACCAGGAAGAAGACGAGCAGCACAACGTGGAATAGAGGCAGCATAGACTTCAAAACAGAGTTCATAACCACCTGCAAGCCTGGAGAAGAGCAACGAGTTACAACAAATGACTCCACAAGCAGGGTTTTAATTCGGAGCAGTGTGGTAATTGGGAAAAGCTCTTACTGGGAACTCCTGAGACAAGACGAAGTGGACGGAGGACACGAAAGGCTCGAAGAGCTTTCATATCAAATCCTCCTCCTTTCTCTGTGGGAACGCCGGCTATTGCATTGATGGTGTCAACTACCAGGGTAAAGAGCCTAAAATCAATACAAAGCTCATATTAATAGACAGATTCATAAGACATATTGTTTTACCATCTACTAAAAAGTCTGTTATAACAGTTGTAATAATTACATAACAATGATTCATAACACAAAACTACAAACATTATTTTATTACATGAAAGTCATCAAAAATAGGTTCATATTGTATGTGTATATAAATAAAGCAAGATTTAGAAGTTAAACAGCAGTGATATATAAAAAGGTAAGCAACCACATCCATCTCACCCCATGAACACGATGACAAAGTCCAGGATGTTCCAACAGTTCCGTAAATATGCGCCTTCATGAAATAACAATCCATACGCTACTATTTTTAAGAAGCACTCCAGAGTGAAAATGATCAAAAACACATACTCCAGGCTCTCCTACGGGACAACAGATAGCTGTGTTAGATAATTATTATGTTTTTATTAATACACACTCGCATACTGGAGGTTTGGTGTAAACAAAGCAGTCTGCAGGTAAATCTTAGTTAAATAACATTAACAGATATTGTCATCTGTGTGCATTAAATCAACCAGTGGTTTTGGCTAAATCTGTCTGTAATGGAATCAGAGGTCAGAGGGTTTAAAGTTCAAGTTCAAGGAGCTTTATTGTCATTTCAGCCATATATAGCAGATGCAGTACACAGTGGGATAAAATAATGTTTCTCCAGGACCCCCTGGTGCTACACAAAACATAGAATTTACAAAACAACAAAGAGCCATTGAACAGGATAGACATAAAGTGCATGTGTGCAACCTGGTGCAGACAGTGCAGAACGGACAGTGCAATAAACAATACAAACATTACAAGGACAGTGCAAATTAGACAGTAGTGTGTGTGTGTGTGTGTGTATATAGTTCAGTTCTGTTGAGCAGCCTGATGGCTTGAGGGTTGAGTGTGTGTGCATATTTGTAGGTTGAGGTAGTGCAGATCAGTGTGTTGAGCAACCTCATGGTTCTACTGGAGATCGAACCCAGGACCTTCCGTGTGTAAAGCAGACGTGATGACCACTACACTATGGAAAAGCTGAATTTAGTGGATGATATCATGAGCAGTTACAATTATAATTCAGTAAAACAGATCTATATAGTTGTATAACCAGTTGTGAACTTAAGTGATAAAACTTAGTGAATGTTGAAATTGAAAGACGATGCACAATATATGGTTTCAGCATCGCCATTGCAATATGTGTGTCACAGGATGCGCAATGTCAAGAGGGGATTATAATTGACATAGTTTATCGTTCATAGCATAATCACCATATTTATCGTTCAATGTAACTGTGTATATGTCTGCAAATATTATATGATTTTTTTTTTTTGGCCCTTTCTTATTTTGTATTTTTTAAATTTTGTGTCCGCAAGCAAATCCAAGCCAAATTCCTTGTGCTGTAAAGTGCCTTTTTACTGTACCTGCCAATAAAGCTTTTTCTGAGTCTGATTCTGACTGCACCACAGTTAAGAACGCGTCTGATTTATGGATTAATTGCCAAGTTTAACAATAAACTTATCAAGATAAGTTTAGCATTTGTGCATTGTCGTTTTGTTACTGTGGAAACATTTCAAACAAGTTTAAAGCATTCAGGTGCAAAAACATTTTTTGTAGCTTTAACAAAGATGAATTGTACTTTAATTTATACAGTGAAATCTATACAGTGATTTTAAGAGTTACTTATTTTTTATCTGTGAATTTCCAGAAAAACATAAAGCACTTATTTTATTTATATCTTTGTTCTATTGTATGCTAACCACAATTTTACAAAAATTTTAATGAATACTTTCCAACTAGACCTATTCAAGTCAAGTTTTTATAAACTGTCAACTGCAGAAAAACTTAACATCGCAATGTCAACGTGGCAAATTTTATTTAAGTATACGTGAATGTATTTTTTATTATTCTTTTAAACTCATCTTTAAATACAACTATGCCAAATATTTCGATTCAGTTTATCGAAAAAGGTCATTTAATTTCAAATACTGACATACGCAAGCAAACACTAACTAAACTTTTCATTCGTTTATTAAAAACTGATCATAATTATATTGATACAGAAAAATCTTTCCATAGTTGAGACGTGTTTAAAGAGTAGATTTGCCCAAAGCTTTCAACACCAGTCTCTCAGCTTCAATTTCATGATGTGCATATGCGGAATGGCCAGGCTACAATTTAATGTCAGCAGAGGATAAATATACAGTAACTGTAGAAATCATGACCCACATTAGTAACACCGCCCTGTCTAAAAAAAAAGTCACACACTCTGAAATTACGTTTGACCGACTTTGGCTTTGATTACAGCAAACATTTGTCGTGGCATCGTTTCGATATGCTTCTGCAACGATACAACATTTATTCATGTCCAAAGTTGCATACATTATTCGCCAAGTTCTTTTATTAATGATGTCCGATTGGAGATTTAGACTGCTGTGCAAGGTCTTCTACAGCACATCCCAAAGATTTTCAAAGGGGTTAAGGTCTAATGCATTTTGGCATTGTCATCTTAAAATATGCCCATGCCACCAGAGAAGAAATAAAATGATGATATAACCTGGTCATTCAATATATTCAGGTAGTCAGCTGACCTCACATAACATTGCTAAACCTGACCAACTGCAGTAACCCCAGATTAAAGCATTTATAAACAAAACCATGAGCATTAAGTTGTACATTTATATACCTTTATTTTTGCATATTTGAAAAAAATTAAAATAATAAAATAGCATTATGTAAATTATGTTGTTTGTTTTTAACATTATTAATTGTTTGCTTAGTTGGTTATATATAAATAAGGTATAACAACAATAGAGTGAAACAGGCCAATACTGCTAAATAGAAAAAAACAGCTGTGGGCTCTTATTGGTTTAGAGAATATCTGCAGTTGGTACTCACCAAAGTGGAGTTGGTGATGTTGGTGTCCTCCTCAGGCATTGGGAGAAACACAGCCAGAGCCACACAGTTTGCAAAAATAGTGAGAAGGATGATAATCTCAAAGGGTCTGGTAGGGACTGTTCAGGAAAATACTGGCCAAGAATAATCAACCGTCCACAATATCACAAAAAAAACCCCAAAACATTATCTTAGGTAATAAAAAAAAAAAAACTGGACAACATTAAGAACCTAATACAGACACAGGTTGTTAATTTGTTTTTACATATACTAAAGTTTTGAAGATAGTACATTTAAGTTATTTAGGAAGCTTAGAAACTATCCCACACACGTTTCGCATACATGTATGGACAAAAGCTATAATAGTGACATTTTTTATTTTATTTTATGATATTTCTTTCTGTGTTACAGTGAAATATTAAACAGTTGATTAGCCATATATACATGCTAACCAACGTTTTAGCATCTAGAACTATTTTAGCATCTAAAACAGGTCTTTGAACATCACCTTAGGCACATTATAAAAAAATATGTATTTTTAAAGTAAATTTACTTGTTGGCTTATTGGCCTGTCGATCTTAAGCTCCTTTAAAATGAACAATATAAGTTTACACAAGAGGCAGATGACTTAGAAAAAAGTCGATTTAGTCAATTAATACACTATGCCACAGTTAATAACTCAGTATGGCAGGGTGAGAGAAAGAGAGAGAGAGAGAGAAAAAGAGAGAGAGAGCATTCCTGCCAGCAGACTGCAGCACCTCAGAATTTCCCTGCCAGCTCAGCATCATGTCCAAGGCAAGTGATCTCACCGAACAGCTGCATGCACCCAAAATATTGTCAAACATTTTAAAAGGACTTCTTACTAATTTAAGTCTTTACTTTTTATCTGCTGTATTAACACTATTAAACATACTTTACAAGAGGGTGAATAGCTGTACTAGTTTTATTAATTGTTTTTGTTTATATTATAACACGTATATATATATAAGCCTTAGCTGATGAATAAAAGGATATATTTATTCTCCTTTTTTTACTCGTTCTATATTATTCAACTGATCATTTAACACAAATTCAGCACATCAGATTTAAGTCTTCTACTACAGAGAAAGGAATGAACAGTTTAGTCAGTGAAAATACCTGAGCTGATACTTTAACCATAACATGGATAACAAAAGCTTTACACGTTCACGCAGAATATTAATGATTTACAAAACCCACCTGTGCTCAACAGAGCAGACACAGAAAACTACTTCTGTTACAGATCCACATTAGATAAATCAATGATTTTTTAAAATTTCAGGTAGAAATGAGTACTACATGACTAATTATCCTAAACTAATACTCACAATTAAGGTTTAACAGTCTCATGTATAAATGTATATCTGTTTGAAGGATACTTCCATTCCACAATGTTAATGCAGGTTTTGCGGAAGGGGTTTTTGAGAGTGAAAAAGAAGAGAGAGCGAGCAGGCCGGGGGTTTCCTCCGGTGGCCTGCAGTTTCTTTAGCTTTTCTCGCTGTTTTCTTTTCAGCTCCTCTTCGTTCATGATGAACGAGGCCAGGGCTGGTCCTCCACCCGAATCCATTTTAGAATCCACGGTAAAACACCTAGTAGTTAAAATGCCAGTTATAAAAACCCCAACCTTACAATCCTTTGGTCTCTTAGATGTCCATGTGAGACCTTTACAAATCCTTCTACCCTCTCCTGGTTGAGCGCTGTCTCTCTCTCTCTTGCGCGCTCTGAAAAGGCCTCTCCTCACTCCTTGGCCCTGGCCTCTGCTTGGAAAAGTACACCAAGCAAGGAGAAATTAGAGAAGCACAGAGCATTTGGGTGCAGTTGGCCTGTGTCAGGGTTTATATATAGAAATTCGTTGAGTGTCCATGCTTGGGCTGAGGAAGAGGGTGGTGGGAGCATGCTGGAAACAGCAGTCAGGGAGCTTCAGCTGCTACAAGAGATGAAAGACCAGACGAGAAGACAGACAGAATAAGAGAGACACTGAGAGAAAGAGATAAAGTGTGTGTGTGTGAGAGAGAGAGAGAGAGAGAGAGAGAGAGAGAGATGTAATAAAGGGGGGGAAATGCAGTAATAACTTTTCCACCTATCAATTTTTTTAAACAATAAAGTTTTATGCAGTATAAATTATAAGTGGCTAGAAATAAAATGTATAATAATATAATTATGTTGTACATTTTAGTGTAATGTTGGATACACGGCATAATGGATGATATGCAACAATGAACAAACAAAACATACTATTACACATTATGTGCAATTAAAGATTGTGTTTATTTAGTTTCTTACTGCAAGTAGAACACAACAGTTGTATGACATAAGACACTCGGTTGTATGTTTATTTGGTAGCTCTCCATTGTACCTACATTCTGCAACCACATATTAACTGGGCACATAAATACTGTCAGCAAACAGGAATTATTCCACCATCATAAAACCGAGGAATTGGATAGAACAGGAACCGCAACGGAACCATCTTCTATCATATCATTAGACTTCTAAATATATGTTATAAATTAAATGGTCCTTAATGGATCTCATATACGAGTTCTGTTTGAAAGTTTTTTCTAACAATAAATGATGTTACATAGTTCTACAGATAAATAGAAGCATTCAAGCCAAAAGAATCAAGTCAACTGTTTTAGCAGAATAAAATCTGTTTTAACAATCCAAAAAATATCCGATAAAATATCCAAGCAAAACACATCCAGTATAGAAGTGCAAAACAATCTTAATTATTGACAGAATTCAGTGTAACCAGCATGTATTTGGTGTAAAATCAGTCGACACTTACACAATACTAGGAATAGTAAGCATTGCAATCCTACAAACCAGCTATATTTCAGTTTTTACAGTTTTAAATAAAGAAAAGTTTTGAAATGCAATAATAAGTGAAATGAATATAATTTTAAAAAAAAAAACCCATCTTGATCAGTTCAAATAATTTCCTATTAAATAATTACTAGTCTGTAGATTAGTATAAACTTTATCTATTTCCAAGATTTAAATGTTCTTCCTTCAAAACAGAATTTTGCTTATTTTTAGCATAAATGTCGATAAAGGAAGCTAAATTATGTGCCAAAAGAAAAAGTACTGTGTAGCTTTTAAATATTTAAAACTTGCTAAATGTTGACTTTATAATCTCATATTAAGTTAAGTTTCATATAATCATAACAGAAATCATAGATAAATTCAATTCGATTAAGATATTATCACTTGCTAAGATGCCTGTAACGTGCTAAGGAGAGCTAAGTTACTTAATTTTAACATTTTCCTGCTTACTTTTATTTTGTTTACGGGAAACGCTAGGAATGCCAAGTGTTTCTCAAAGCTACATTACTTTGCAAGACAGTTTATTTATTTTTTAACAATTTGTGCAATGTTACCCATGCGTCTACACTATGCAGCTATTATATTTAATACAATTGAGCATTAAATAGTAAACAAAACACTAGGCAAAAAATTGATAAGAGCTATATGTGGTTCCATTGCTAACAAAATAAATGAATAAATAAATAAATAAATAAATAAATAAATCACAAAAGTCAGATGTTTTTTTCCTTTGCATTAGACTGCAACTGGGAGTTTAGCTGAGCATTTTATGGCGATCGAACACAGTCTTGCGCTGCTCTTGAACCTGTTTCTTCCAGCGTTGCTGAGCTCCTTCTACTCGCTCCAGCACTGTGTTTCCTCGTCCCGGAGCCCTCACATCCTGTAGAGCCAGACAAACCAAATATGGCATCTTGTAACCCTAAACACTCTCTCTGGTTTACACTCGCACTCTCATTTGCTCTCACTCTCTCGCTCTCACTCTCACTTGCTCTCTCTCACTCTCTCGATCTCACATTATATTATTGTTATATTCATGTAACATTTCTGATGTTCTTCGTACTGTTTGGTTTACTAATACAGGCAAACTGACAGATTATCCAGTCTTAGCAGTCCCATATTAAACCTCCCGTTAGTGATCTAGAAACAGCTATTATTTGTCTCTACCGGATTATTACACACATTAATGACAATAATAACACACTGCTAAGGTCTGTACCTCAGAGTCGTCCTCGTTCTGCAGTGGCTGCCTGTAGGAATCCCGTCTGCGGATCAGAGGCTCCACCAAAAGCAAGAAGAGCATGTACAGAAGTAGAGCACCGACCACAGACAGGTAGAGGAGTATAGTTACCTGAAAAGCAGGAATTAAATTAAACATAGCTAAAGAATTAGGAATAAACAGAATGTGTTCTGAACAGATACTGTTTATATACCTATGTAAAGGAATAAGAAGCACAAATTATTTACTTTACAAATGATAGTTCTTGGATTTAAGAAATTTGTTGTTTCAAAAGTTCATTAGTCACATTTAGAAAGGTTAAAGAAAGGACTTAAAACTTTACTGCATTTCATGACACTGGTAATGGCAAAACATTAAAAAAACCCCAAACAAACATGCAGACACCTAACAAAGAAGGACATTGCAGTCGAAACCTCAGTCACTCAATGCTGAATCTATCAGCATTAAGATTAAGATTTTGGGCTAGTGGATACCTTTATTGTATTGCTGCTTCGCTCCTCATACTTGCACTCACACAGAAGACAATAAGCCTCCACATCATGACCTGGCACCGGCATGGGCTCCACTACATGCAGGCAGTTACTGTAAATACACAACGCATGTGCAATTCTATGTTACAGTCTCACCCAGCATGATTACAAACTCTGGGAACACATCACTAAATGCAATCGACTGAATTAAGTGGGTAATCAAAAAAAAAAAAAAAATCATATTAAAAGTGAATTATTCGTCAGATGACTTGAGAATTAAGGACCTGAAAAAGACGACTGACTGTAATTCATTAAATTGTTCCTGGATATATAAAGAATTGGTAATGAAATGCTAATTCTAATTTACTGTGTTAGGAAATCAAAGGAAGTAGTCAACAAAAGGAAATTTTTAGCTAGTAAACAGTAACGGAAGCATGATGTTTTTATATATTAAAAAAAAAAAAAAAGGTAGAAAATGTGACTTTTATAGACACGCAAACTTTCTGTAAAGCTGTTTTTTTTGTTTTATTTTTTACACAGATAAATATGGTTAAATAGATAAGTGAATATTAATAAATTCCCAATTCATATCATTTACACAGGAGAAGGAATTACACATCTGTGGGTTTGCTTGTTTTTGTGATCATATTTGAATGTATGCAGCGTTCAGCAATTAAGGGGCAGGTGGACTGTTCAAGTGAACTAATTCAATAAAATAAAACAAACCAGTCCTTTTGGGTAACATTTCTGTTGTAGATATGGCCACTGATGTTTCGATATGGAGGACAAATACACTTGCAGCGCACGTCTTCAATACTCTGCAACAGTTTTATAAACAACAAAAACATTAATGCAGAAAACATTAATGAAGTGGCTGCCGTAAATGCAGTGTCTGTTTACTAAATATAACTCTAAATATAACTCTAAATATAATTACTAAATATAACTCTAAATATAACTCTAAATATAACTTACTAAATATAATTACTAAATATAACTCTAAATATAATTACTAAATATAATTACTAAATATAACTCTGTGCTGATGCAACAAAAGACAAGGAACTCATTTATTGCTAAATTTAAACCGACACTGGGATTCAATTCAACCAAATTATCCACATCCCAGTTTATACAAAACAGTAAAACGGTTTGTGCAAATTTTGGCGCATTGACTTTAGCCACAAAATATTCCGACTTTATTAGCATAAATTTTGACCTGATTTTCATTTTATTCTAGTAATTTGGACTTTTCTCAAAATATTACAACTTTATTTTCATATTGCTACGACTTCATTCTCAAAGTATTACAAATTTATTCTCAAAATATTAAATACGACTTTATTCTTAAAATATTACAACTTTATTCTCAAAATATTAAATACAACTTTATTCTCAAAATATTACAACTTTATTCTTAAAATATTACAACTTTATTCTCAAAATTGTACAATTTTATTCTCAAAATATTAAATACGGCGTTATTCCCAAAATATTACAACTTTCACTGGTGAGCGTCGGATACCTTTTCGGCGCGTGCACAGCACATCATCTCACAGACAAACAGGAAAAGTACGATTGCAGCTTCCGCCCGGAAGTGTGCTAAACGTATCAACATTACTGCTCCCGTTTATTTCTGCAATAAAAACACACATTTTACTCCGTCCCAGTTGTAATTTAGATCTAAAGAGTTGCAAAATGTAAACGCATTATTAAACTTAACGTATTAAAATGATCGGGACCTAAATTAGCCCAGTAAGATAGCGGCTACAAGCGAATCCCGATTTCCACTGACAGCTAGCTTACATAATACCTAAATAAATATTGTTAATATTCAGTTTTAATATTATATAAACACTGGACAAACTCACATTTTACCTACGAGTTTAAATCCTGGGATATTCGACGGCACTCAGTATCTGACGTTAATCTAACCTGCAAGTAAAGAACCACTTTAACTATGATTTTTCAAAATAAAAGAAACTTTTAGCTTTTAAACATTCGTAATTAAACTTTTTTTTAGTGTTTGTTTGCTACTTTTTTATACAATTATAAAATAAATATTTCAAATATTTTTGCTATTTAACTTTGTATTAGTTAAATGGCACTTTACTTACTATTTATACTTATATAGTTGTTTGACAATTAAAAAAAACAGTTGTTTTATTTACTTTAATAAATTACATATACAGTAGGCGGTAAAAATACTTTATCTCTGTTTTTAACAAAATTTTCATTTGTTTAACAACAAAAACACTAATAAATAGCCAAACAAGCTAAAGGACTTTTAGCCACGCTTTCGTCATATGTACCCTAAATGTTTACTGAAATTTTATTGGTTGCTGAACCTGTCGCTCAGTGGCACCCTGAGCCAATCATCGGGTGAGTTTTAACTTTACAAATTTGGCGGTAGTAGGACGATGGCGGAAAAATTAAATGGTAAGAATTCGTTTTTCGATTTTTTTTTTCTCGAAAATAACAGTTACGTTTAGATGTAAATAATTAGAATTCCATGCTTTAATTTCCAGGCTGATATTATGGTCTGTGGCCGACATTCAGGCTGGATTAAAGTGCGGTACTAGGGTTAATGTTGCAGTCACAGACTGATAGAATGCGGTTTAGTGGTTGAGTTTTATCGGTAGCCCAGTTAAACGTTTAGCTAGTTTAGAAGTTTTAAATGGATTCACGGAAATCCATATTTATTTATTCATTCATTCATTTATTGTTTTATAAATGTGATGTTAGTTGAGATCAGTGAGATTGATTAATCTCGTCGTTTGTTAGCATTCTAGCTGCTCATGTTTGGGATTTTGGCTTGGCTGTAAAAGAGAATTAAACCCTTTCGTGCGTTCTATAACCTCGTGGAACAGAGGTGTGAGTTTTAAACCTAAAAGGGTTCTATTCTCCCCACGATCGTTTTTGTCAATAATAAAACCAACCCCAAAACACACAACAGCATCCTGAAATCTTCAACGTGTTGATTATTTATATACTAATAAATAAGGGTTATTCTCATGTCCCCAGGAACAATAAACACGATGATGACAGAAGTGACAGACTGAATAAAAATGGAGTTGTCTAAAAATTTCTTTCCTCCTCTCCCCCCCGTGCCTGTGCCCCCCTCTCAATCTTTCTCTTTCCCTCTCTCACACTTTCTTTCTCTCTCTCTCCTCCTCTATCTCTCTCTTCCTCCCCCCCCCCCCGTGCCCCCTCTCAATCTTTCTCTTTCCCTCTCTCACACTTTCTTTCTCTCTCTCTCCTCCTCTATCTCTCTCTTCCTCCCCCCCCGTGCCCCCTCTCAATCTTTCGCTTTCCCTCTCTTAAGCTCTTAAACTCTCACTCTCACTTTTTTTCTCCCTCTCTCCCTCTGTCTCTCTCTTTCTCCTCCCTCTGTCTCTCTCTCTTCACTCTTTCACTTCCTCCTATAGTGCAGTTTTACTTTGCAGGATATTTAGTGGTAGTAAAGTTAACTGCCCATTTGCTTTTTTTTTTTTTTTTTAGATATTTGGTGTATTTAATTTCTATAAGATTCTATATTAAGAGAAGATGATGCCCTAAAACAACTAAAATACAATATCAATTCGTGTTGAACAGAATTAATTATTTATACCTAAAAAAAATGAAGAGTTTCTATTTTTTTTGCCTGCTACATACTTTCACTGTTCACTTCCTGTTTGTTGGACATTTTAACTGGTAAATGACCAGCAAGTGTGGATATTTTCATCAGTAAACAAAATACTGAAAAAAAGCGGCTCTGATTGACAAACACAATTGTACCTAAATTCAACGACGTTTTTGTTGATATTAATATAAAAATAAAATCTTTGGCACTGAAACTGGACAGAAGATCAGATCAGATGTCCTGGTCCTTTTCCTGTTTTTATTTGAGCTTGTGTCATGAATTCTTACTAAAACTGTTTGCTTAATCTGGCCAGAGTGCGTGTGCATTAAATTGTGTGTTATTTTAGAGTGCAAAGTAGCATGTCTTGCTACTTACGACCAATTAGAAGTGGTTTGCCGAGAGGAGGGGGTCAAATGCCAAGATTTGGGAGTCAACAAGAGCAACCTGTGTGACTATGAAGTGGAATATCTTTGTAACTACCGAAAGAAAGTCATCAATGTTGGAAAAACACAAGAAACAAAGGTAAGAGTGACAGTTATAGCTTTCTGTCTCTTCTGTATTCAAGGATAGGGTCCAAGAATGGGCAAAAGAATAATAGGTTACTTAATATTTCTTATTTTTACAGCAATAACCTGCTCAGTATTTATTCGAAACAGAAATGTCATTTCTATTAGCTGAATTTTTTGAACTTCTGGTTTTGCGGCATCCAAAGCTTTAGTGAAAAAAACAATTTTTCATGGCTGACGTTTTTATGATCTGTCTATCTATCCATCTATTCATCCATCCATCCATCCATCTATCTATCGCCTCTATCAAATACGGGGGACATAATTAAGGGAAGGGTTAAAAAGTGATTAGGGCAGTTTAGTTTATTTAACGACAAAGGGGGAAAAAAACTATATTAATAATAAACTAGTTTAACATACTAACAGCAAAATTATAGTAAATGAGAAACTAAGGAAACAAAGAAAAAAGTGTCTGTGCCAAAACAAAGAAAATTATAAAGCCAATGTCACTAAATCTATTACTAATAAAATAATGTAGTAAGAAATTTTTTTCAAATTTCTAAGACGCTGTGTCTGATCTACCCTATCTAGGGAAACCAAAATACAGCAGGTGGCACGAATCCATAACCTAGTGTGTCGAGACCATTTCAAACTAAATGTGCCTAATGTAGATCATGTGACAGATTATTTAATCCTCCCTCCTCCGTCCCTTTAATTACAGCCTTTAAGCTCTTAAACACACATTAGCTTGTTAACGCAGGTATGGCTAACCAGCAACAATAAACAAATTGTCACAGCACATATTAAAAGTTTCATTTTAATTCACCGTTTTAATTATCTGATTGCGAAATCTAGAGTATATGAATGACATTATTTTCATAATCCCAAATTTTATAGCTGTTAGGATATACATTTCATCTAAGATTTTACCAAATTAACACAGTATAAACGAAGTCACCTTTTTTTTTTTCTTTTTTCTTTAATTGTTATTCCCTGTTTAAGTTTCCTGGGTTTTGTATTAGATCCCATCCAAATCAACTTTAATGCCAGCCTTCTCCCGCCTTTGACCAAAATGATTTAATAAATGTTGTATTTTTGTGTAACAAATTTTCTCTTGCACGCAGGAGCTGTACTTGGTTAAATGGAAGGGCTACCCGGAGTCGATGAACTCGTGGGAGCCACGGAAGAACCTGAAATGCACCGATCTGCTGAAACAGTTCTGGGAGGATTTAACATGCGAGATGGTGCGGTTAAAAAAGCGCACCGTCCCCAAAAACCTGGACGCATCTATCGTCTCCCATCTTGTGCAGCGAGCAAAGCTTAGGCAAACCCTCAAACTCTGGGAGAATCACCTGAACAGTCTGGGCTCAAACAAAGGCCGCATCTCTGTGCAAAACCTGGTGGACATGGAGGGTCCTCCTAAAAACTTCACCTACATTAACGATTATAAGGTGGGCGACGGTATCTTTCTTAATGAGGTGGCTGTTGGCTGTGAGTGTACAGACTGCCTCGAAAGTCCTCTGAACGGTTGCTGTGCCGGAGCCTCGCAGCACAAGTTTGCCTACAACGATTTAGGACAAGTGCGCATTCGACCTGGACTACCCATCTACGAATGCAACAGGCGGTGTCACTGCGGGCCCGACTGCCCCAACCGGGTGGTGCAAAGAGGCATTCAGTATTCACTGTGCATCTTTAGGACAGACAATGGCAGGGGCTGGGGGGTTCGGACCATGGAGCGCATCCGCAAGAACACCTTCGTCATGGAGTATGTAGGAGAGGTAATGGCCCATGTTCTTTCCCAAATTTAATTTATCTGGGAAATTAAAGGTGTGCTGATTGTCATATTTGGTTAGTTTTTTAATCACATGACCAATACAAACACATGACCAATACAAAAGACTCTTTAATGTTTTTTAGACTTAAGCAACATGAGCTGTGACTCCACAATAAACCTATTTAGCTTCTACATGGAAATGTGTGTATCTGCAATAGTCACATTACAGGATGTGCAGTGTCAGGTTGGGATTATAAGTTTTGCATTTGTACATTGTTTTAAATTCTGTTACTGTGCATTCAAGCACAAAAAAAATCACTTTTGTAGCTTTAACAAAGATTAATTGTACGTAATTTATACAGTAAAGACTAAATTATATTTTGTATTATATTTTTACACAGATTCAGAATCACTTAATTTTAAAATAATAAATTCTTTAGAAATAGACCTATTCAAGTCATCTGGTGAACTGTTTTCTGGTGCAATATATAATTGCAACATAAATCGCAATGTCAATTTTTTCCAATATCGATCGGCCTCGGTTTAAATTGAGTTATTTCTATCTTTTGCTGCAGTGTGTCAGGAGAAACTCAGTTTACATTTCCAAACATTTATTTTGTCATTAATTGGAGTCTGACAACAGCCAGTAGTTTACACACAGATCTGAACTCCTCATCATTTAATCTGTCTAGAATGATGTTGAGATACAGAACAAACTAACGAGATGCAAGATGCTTCAAGAACCTCTGCAAGGTTGCCTGAAAAACTATGTGCATGTGCACCAAGGCAGAAAGCTGCTTTAAACGCAATGGATGCCGACACCGAATGTTAATTTAAATATATATCATCAAATTAGGACATATCTTGAAATGAAATATGAAATATCTTGGAAATTTTCTTCATGTCTTTCTAGACAGACTGAATGATGATGATAATGATGACCAGATATCTGTGTGGAGCACTGTTGTTTTCAGACTCTCAAAATTCCAAGAAATTATTACAATTAATCACCAAATAAAAAATTTTTGGATATGTATACTGAAAGTTCAGATTGACACTGAAGAGCAAATTATAGAAATTACCCACTTAAAAACTTTTTAAAATGGTAAAAATCAGCGCTTCGATGCTGTTGGCCACCACTGTACAATATGTACATTGATATAATACCATGTGCAATATTGAACAATGTCCAATATGTTTCTGCTGCTTTAGCATCTTTTTGTACTATTTGTCTATGTAGTGAAAGACGTTGTCTTTTTAGCAAAATAATTTCCTTTGGGATCAAACTAGTTCTATATTAGCTTAAATAAGTTCAAGTTAAGTACAGCGTTTTATCAGTTTCCTGTTTACACCGGAAGTTTCCCACCTGCACTTAACAATTAAATGGGGGAGTGGTGGCTCATGGTTAAGGTGTTGGACTACGAACCTGAAGATTGTGGGTTTAATTGCCAGCTCCACCAAGCCACAACTGTTGGGCCCCTAAGCAAGGCCCTTAACCCCCAATTGCTCAGTTGTATAAATGAGATAATTGTAAGTCGCTCTGGATAAGGGTGTCTGCCAAATGCTGTAAATGTAAATTAAGTCATGCTTTTGGCGTTGCATTTGAAACACAAAAGACAGCGGAACAGTTCTGTATAATTTATGCAGTAAATTGCACACTATTTAGTAATTACCTCTCCTCTCCTGAGAAATATAGACAGCTCGCCAAGCAACAGGAGAAAATCTACAGACAGTAGACCTACAATAACCGACTTGTGTCAGATTGCTACAGTAAAGAGTCTCTAACAGCCTGTCTGTGTCGTTACCTAACTCAGATCATTACTACAGAAGAAGCAGAAAGGCGAGGTCATGTGTATGATAAAGAAGGAGCAACCTACCTGTTTGACCTGGATTATGTGGATGATGAATATACAGTAGATGCAGCTCACTATGGCAACATTTCTCACTTCGTCAATCACAGTGTAAGTGTCTTTTTTTTTTATTTTTTTTTTTTTTGCATTGTAAAACAGCTGAAGTTAAATTAAGATTATATTAATGCAGAGTTCCTAGAAAACTAATGACCAAATTTCCAGTCCTGGAAAACATAAAAATTAGTAAAAAAATAAAAAATTGAAAATCGTAGAAAATTATTATAATCTAAATATAATAATAAAATATAAATTATTATTATTTTGATGTTGGTCAGTTTACAAGTGAGCTGAGTTTTCAGACGATCTCAATCTCGCTGTGACGTCTTCTGTTGACAGGTGCTAGAAAATAAGTAAATATCTGGTAAGCACATGCCTAACTCTTCAAATGGTGGTTGATTCATGCTCCATACTGACCAGTTTGCTACACACACAAAGTCCAGTTAATTATAAATCAGCGGTGCTGCACAATCTATCGGTACAGCATCGCCATTGCAATGTGTTTATCTGCAATAGTCACGTTACAGGATGTGCAATGTCACAGTCCGGTCTGTTTTAGTGTACACATTTTAAACAAGTGTGAAACAATTACTGTTGTAGCTTTAACAAAGATTCAGTGAAGACTCTACAGTGAGATTTTACATTTGATTATTCAATTTCTGTATCTAAATCCTCAAGAAAACATAAAGCACCATTTATTTCATTTACATCTTTGTTTTCCTCTGGAAAAAATTTCATATCGCAGAATATTTTCCTACATCATGCAGCCATATAAATCAGCAATATGTAACAATTCCATAAAAAGGAAGAGATAAAATACTTCGGCACTTTTGCTCAAGGTTTTCTAATAAAATAGTCAGGAAATAAGCACTTCAGCTTGCTGTAAAAGTGAAATGCTTATCAAAAAACTGTTGCAGAGAAACAGGAGGAGCTCGCAGCTCTAGAACATAAGCTCTAGAACTTATTATTATTTATTATTTGGTCAGACGTTTTTGTTGTTTAGTCCGTTTGGGACTTGGTGCTTTCTGCAGACTTCCTTAAGACTTAATGAGAACAGACTACATGTTCACTGTATCATTAGAAGCTTTGTGTGTGTGTGTGTGTGCGTGCGTGTGTGTGTGTGTGTGTGTGTGTGTGTGTGTGTGGTGTGTATATATATTTTTGCATTTTTTAATTTTATAGTTAAGTCATATCCATAAGGTTTTTTTTTTTTATAACTTCTGAAGCTTTTGAGTTTATTTCTGAAGAGAGAATATTACGTAAGTCCAGGAATCTGTGATTCATGTGTTTTATTTTTATTGTAAAATAAACTGAAAAATAATTACTGAAAAATAAACTCTGAATAAGGGCTACGAGCCTGTAAAGTAACCAAAAGTGTATTTAGGTTGCTTTTGCTTAGCTGTAGCAGTATAAATGTATAGCTATGCTGTCAACACTATATATTATTTATTATAATTACATTTTTTTGTCTATTTGAGTCTGTTAAAGAGAGTTTTTTTGTCATCAAAAGTAAAGCAGTGTTCATTATTGCATATGAGGAAGAGTTGAACCCAGTTTATATAAAGTTTGATTATTTTATTCATTTAAATATTTAATTAACTTAAACCCCAGTGTTTGATAAACAATTCTTTACTGTTTTTTGCACTGTCCTTGTAATGTTTGTATTGTTTATTGCACTGTCCGTTCTGCACTGTCTGCACAGGTTGCACTTTATGTCTATCCTGTTTAGTGGCTCTTTGTTGTTGTGTAAATTCTATGTTCTGTGTAGCACCAGGGGGTCCTGGAGAAACGTTATCTTATTTTACTGTGTACTGCATCTGCTATATATGGCTGAAATGACAATAAAGCTCCTTGAACTTGAACTTGAACAATCTGAAGACTAAGCCCTTTCTGTTCTTTCTGCAGTGTGATCCGAATCTTCAGGTGTATAACGTGTTTATAGAAAACCTGGACGAGAGACTTCCACGGATTGCTTTCTTTGCCACTCGTTCCATTAAACCAGGGGAGGAGCTCACCTTCGACTACAAAATGCAGAGTAAGCGCGTAATTTAATATGCAGAGAACGCTCGCATTCAGCAGATTTAAAGACGGAGCCAATTTTTAAGCCGCTGAATGCGAGTGTTCTCTGATATAAACCGTGCCGTCAAGATTCTTTAAGAAAAATATTTTCCTAACATAGGATGGAATTCACACCAAATTAGATAATAAACATATTCCTTATCATTTAGCTAGAAAAAAAATTTAATTCAATCCATTTCCCTACTTTCCAGGAATTATTTTGTAAATAAGTAACAGTTCCGTTTAAGCACAACTTAAATGATCGATTTATAAATGGTGTTAAGTCAAATACTTAAGGACCAGACATGCACACCAGCATTGAAACGTTCCTCGAAATTGGGGAAATGATGTAGGAAATAATGTAATAATCTTTTTAATGTGCAGTTCAGTTTGCTAGGGTTGTGTAACAATATCAATACAGATAACTATTGCAATTCTTTTATGATAGTGTATCGATATTCTGACCTCTAGTATCCATAGCTATTTAAATTACATTTTAAACTGATTTACCTTAATATTCAATAAAAACCCTTAAACGACTTCCTACCCGCTCCTGTAGCTGTAACTGACACATGCAGCCGTTGTCTCAGAAGCTTTGTTTTTGTTGTATTTTTAGCTATATTTATTTTTTTTTTTACATTTTTTGCAATCTACTGCAATATGTATTTTATTGCAATATATTGTGATGTGTTGTATTGTGACCCATGTATCGTATCGTTTCTTTCATTCTTTCACTCTTCTCTTTCTTTTACTTTCTCCCCTTTATCTCTTTTATTTTCTCTCTCTCTCTTCCACTCTCCCCATCTTCTCTCTCTCTTCCTCTCTCTCTCTGTATCTCTATATTCTGACCTTTAGTAATATATTCAGATCTATATAAAGTACATTTTAAACTGAATTACGTTAATATTTAATTCAAACCTTTAGTACGTGCTGAATGACTTCCTACTCCGCTCCTGTAGTTGTTGAGCAGACGAGAAAGTTCAGTATCAGAAGCAATCAAGGTGGAAATAATAACAGCGCCTCCGACTTTGTATTTGTTGTATTTTTAGCTATTTGTTTAACATAATTTTATTGCAGTGTATGTTTTAGTTGCAATATATTGTGATGTATCGTGACCCATGTATCGTATCGTGAGGCTCTTTTTAATACACATATCTATAAATTTGATTCTGTTTTGATATGTATTTCTATATGCTTGTATTTCCCTGCAGGGTTAATTGATTATAAACCGCCCTTCACTACTTACTATGGGCAACTATTTTTTTTAAAGGAAATAAGAGATAATGGATGTGGAAGGAGACATCTTGGCATTTGACTTTAAATTGCCTTCATGTATAAAATGTCAAGGTTTTCTGTACACTACTGCAAGTAGTCTCAAATATTTTTGTCCCTTATCATTAGGTGAATTTATTTCACTAAAGATCGAAGCCATAACACTGTCAGTACATGTGAATATACAATCTGCCGGTTTATATAAATGACTGATTTTGTGCATGTGTGTGAAAGAGGGTGGGGATGTTGAACATTTTTTTTAACCATTCCTTTTTTTCTTTTTTCAGTTGATCCAGTAGATGCAGAAAGCACAAAGATGGACACTAATTTCAGTTTGACAGGCCTCCCGGGCTCACCTAAGAAACGCATGCGTATAGAGTGTAAATGTGGTGTGCCAAAATGTCGAAAGTATCTATTTTAGATAGGCCAGAGACCGAAGAAGCGCATCATCCCGAACTGTCCTTTAAATTTAATAGCAGCTGTAAAGGATAGTAGCAGAGTCGTGTTACGTCTTTTATTTTTATTTTTAAAGGTGTATAAATCATTATACATGATGTACAGTGTGTTCGGCTGTGTCATAGCAGTATTTTTATTTAATGATTTTCATGTGTCAAAGCTCTGGTTAGATCAAAAAGGTGTGTTTTTAGTCTTTCGATTTTACACCTCTATTTATGAACTACAGACGATCAATACACGTCTGTGGAACGGTCCCCACTCCCCGGATTATACTTTGGTTAATTCATTTAGATCAGGGGTGGGTAAACTCGGTTCTGGAGGGCCGGTGTTCTGCAGAGTTTAGCTCTAACTTGCCTCAACACTCTTACCTGTAAGTTTCAAGTCTACCTAGCAAGATTTTGATTGGTTGGTTCAGATTAGGGTTATTTAATTAGGGTTGGAGCTAAACTCTGCAGAATCGAGATTGCCCATCCATCCCTGATTTAGATAATTAATTAAAACCTTTTAGCAGTTTTTTATCCTGCCATTACATTGGGATTGATGAGTTTAACATTTTACTACATGCTGTATGTGAAATTGTGAAAATTTTTTTTTCAAATATCAATGATGCAGATTGTTGTCAGGGGACCTTGTTTATCTTTTTTTAAGCGATATTTTATAGCCTAGTTATTTTTCTTTAATGGAATGGGTTTTAATTTTTTTTTTATAAATGTGAAACAGTGTTGTGTCAGGCAGAAATGCTGGTATGAATGCTGGTTAAATGCACTCAGCATTAAGCCTGTTGTACTTTGGTGAAATCTGTCTGGAAACCCGGTCCTTGTGCGCAGCGCCAAGATCATTACCTTCACCTGCCAACAGGGGGCAAGACTGCATCGTTATTGCCGGAGATAAGAGAACAAATGAAGATGGACTATTTTGCCAATTTTTTTTTGTTTATTTCTTTTCTTCACAGCCTTGAATTTTAATCTTAACTGGAATTTTATAAGAGAGTGCATATTGTGCAGATGACCTGCTTACTGACATTCTGACTGTAGTGTCTAAATGAAGCCTTGCTATTTCTACAAAGCTTGTTTTCTATGTTGTAGCAGAAACCTGTGAGATACGAATGGGTGACAAGGAAGACACTTTGAATTTTAAAGAATTTCTTTTACATACTGGAAACATTTCCGCCGTTGGTGTTTTGATGCTGGAGACGTTTACCCTATTATGAGCGCTGGTGTGTGTGTGTGTGTGAAAGTTGGGGCATATAATACACAGCAAACACTGTTTCTGATGGGGTTTTCCCCCGTTTACCTGTTTGTATTTGGCAGACTTATTTCTCTGTTGTGTTGTAATTAATGTACTGTTGTTACAAAACTTAAGATAGTCATATAGGTTTTGGGAAAATGGCTGGTTTTATATAATGTATTTATATAAAACACATCAAATTGATTATTTTGCCAAAAACCAAAACTACAAATGGAAACACAATTTTCTTGCTCTTCATTTTGTTTTGTTTTTTTGGCCCCCTGTTGTTAAATCCATGCAAAATGTGACTAAATGTATTATCCAGTACCTGCATTCAGTAATGTGTGAATTTCTACATTTTGATAAAATGTAGTCTTGAAGTGATGCCTGTCATGTTCTAGTGATTCCTGATAAAAATGCTAATACATTCCATACATTTTATTCAGATAAAAAAAAGCTTCTATTGTTTTATATCAGAAATAATAATGTCTTCTGATATTTGGAAAGTTATGAAAAAATGTGAAATAAAGAAAAATCTAAACCTTAAATTGTAATTCACTTCTAATTATAATTAGAACGTTGTTTTTAATATTTTTAGAACATCTTTGTTGTTTCCAGATGAAACTGATTGAATTGTTTAAACTTTTCCACTGACCTCTAAGATTCTGTCTGTTAAATCTGACGCCAAATAGAGGGTATCAGAAGGGTAGTTTGGTCTTCTAGAAAGTGCAAGGAGCGGCTCTGTTGCTCTGTAACTGGATATGATGACTTCAGTGCAATGTGTGACCTTTTGCCCTGATATCAGAGGCTTGGGGCAATAGCTGAAAGTCTACCTAAAAGAAGCTTTCCCTTGTCCTATTAACCTTTATGTGGCTACATGACACAAGCAATTGCTTAACCAAAGGATACACATTCGTTATATTCCATAGAACACAACTTTTTGTCTTGTATAAACCTATAAAAACTAGAACTATCCAAAGAACCAGTTAAATCGATGCTTTGTGACATGCGGCGTGACCTTATTTGCTAACAGTTGTTTGGCAGCTTCAGTCGTTTGTTCTCCAGTTTCTATCAAACAGTAACATTATGTTTATCATACACAACAAAGACAATTGGATATCAGACAGTGTTTATTTGTGAGTGCTGTTTGATTGGTTGTAGGTTACATAAAGCCACAACGTTCTGCAATAAACCCAGTGCAGTCAAGTTCATGCTTTTTATATAGTTCATGACAAACATCAGAATAAATCAAACAGTAACGATGATGTTTAATGTTTAAAAGCACTTTTGTGTGTCAGTCTGGATAAGAGTGTCTGCATAATGATTTAAAACAAATATTTGCTCTTTGTCCACATAATAATTGCAGCTACAGTAAACAAAGTATGAATCGTTCCCAAATCATGGGTTACGTCAAACATTTTCCAGCATTTGGAGTAAACTCGTGACAATAGTGCATAATGTAATGTTATAACCGATGTATTAAATTAATTTATTTAGTATTTTAGAATTTGTAACGAATTTGTCAACCTTCTTATTGCTTTTCTCAAAATTAGCATTTTGTGTGCTACGCTATAGAAAACAGACTTGTACCTGATCATCTTGTACCTCTAAAACCTTAAATACTTTATAACTTACTTAAACAATATATTACTTTCTTTTACACATGACTTTATCTTCTTTTCAGTATATTACAGTTTTAACTACCGTGAAATCTTTCCTTACATGTCCAGAATTCTGTATCCCCAAAGGGTCTTCGAATGTCAGGTGTCGGGTCACAAATGTCACAAGAAAGAAAAACAAAGTGCCTACACAGTGTTAGGACTACAGACAAGCCTTCAAAGATTAGCCATGGTCAATATAGCAAGTATATGCACTATAATACTAAAGCTTATACTATTGGCAGTTCTTTACTTTGCTGTCTACAGGAGCCTTTAAAGGTATAATCTAGCACTTTGGTGGTACATTGGTACAGCGTAGATTTTCTGGTAGCTTTAAAATGACTTTTAAGGACTTTTTTAAATGTGTTTTAAAGAAATTGGTAGAAACAATTCAACATTTAGTGACATACTAGCTCAAAGATACCGCAGTTAAGCTGTTGCTGTAGGAGGCATAGTAGATACTTAAATGACTACCAGATGTTTAGCTTTTTTTTTTTTTTTTTTTTTGCTATTTACAAATTTTACATGATGAACTATTATAATTCAATGCACTATTTGCATTTTGCACAGCTGAGAAAGGAACTTTATTCATAACTTCATAGTATACAGGCAACACTGTACAAGTTGAAACCTATCCCATTGCTTAAATAAGTGGATCAAAAAAAAAGTGCCTCAAATTTGTCCTAGAACAAGTTTTAGGACAACTTTGATAAAAGTTTTTTATCCACTTATAATGTTGATTAGTAAAAAGCAACAGCTCTGCAATTTTCTACCATCCAAAATAACCTCGCAAGTTTGTATTAAAACTAATCACAGTGATCTTACATAATTTATAGCCAGTCTATACAAAAATAACTTTATCTAAATAAATAATGTGTAGCCTATTATAGAACTATGCTATATACACACACCACACACACACACACTAACAAAAGACTAGTTGTACTTGTATTATTTTTAAAGTTCAGGTAAAGGCACTTGAGAATGCAAAGGAATAAAGGAAAAACTATTAAAAACAGAGGGAAACTAGGAAAAGTGCCATAATGAAGAAGGTGCTGGGTTCATAGAACCCAACTATCAAGCAGACGGTAGCACATAGACAGGCAAAGGATGGAATCAAAGTGTTTAAAATCACATTAACCTCTGGATTAGAAGCTTCTAAGGTCTCACAGGGCAGTGCATGCTGGTGTTCTAGTTCCTCTGATTTCTGAAATGTGGCAGGATCGTTGTACATTTTATCATTAGGCAAAGGTTCCTTTTGAGTCATGGAAGGCTCGCCATCCCCACCCTTGGGCGGCACTGTTTGCTCAGTGGTAGTCAAGCGTTGGGATGTAGCTGTGGCACTGGAAACAGATGTTAATATCTGGCTTTTCTCTTCGGATGCTGTGTTCTCAGAGCCATATTGAGTGTCTCTATTTACAGAATAGTTCTCCTTCAATTTACACTCTGGCACCTGATGTTGCTCTTGATATTCAATTACCTCTGGGTCAGGTACTCTTGGAGGTCTGGGAACGTTTTGGTTCCCACTTTCTTCTCGGGTCTGCCCAAGGTCAGTAGGTATAAATGGTTGCCACATACAAGATGCAATTATATCTGCCACCTCACCTACTTTTAGATCTGTATTTTCCTTTCCACTGGACTCCCTTCTGATCATAGTGTCATGTTTCATCAACTGCATTTCAGGATTCTCCAGAAAAGGCTCATGTGATTCCTCAAACAGGGTGTCATGTTCTGTGCTGTGACCTTTGCTTTTACTTTCATTGGCAGTGATTAACTTGTTTGAGGAGCACTGTGGTGTTGATTCTCTGGGCTCTTGTGATGATTCGTTTTTGTCAACTTCCATTACATCACTTGTCTGGTCTCGTAGCTGGGTCTCTCTTCTCTCTTCAGACTCTTTTACATCAGTCTGTTTGGGGTCTTCTAAGCCATCATCACTTATAACTTGGATGCTTGGAAACATACTTGACTGGGGGGGTTCTTGGTTTGAGCAAAAGTGTTTGGGCGAAAATGTCTCAGTTTGCATAAAATGGCTGTTAGAGTTAGCTGGCTTACTTTCTTGGGCATCGTTCTTTTGGAGATACGCTGTGACGTTCTGACTGGGCATCAGTAATTCAGTTCCTTGGTCTTTTTCTGGATGGTCTGTTTGTAGTGTAGTTTCAGGTAAATCCTGAGGATTTTTATCTTTTCTTTCGGCACACAGAAGAGGACATTCCGCTAGTGTAGGGTTTGTTTTCGTTTTAGAAAGAGCACTCTGAGCTTCAGGAATCTGCAACCAAGGAAACACATGTTAAATAGCCATAATAGCAATGCTCTTTCTCATACTATTACACGAACATTTATCAAATGAAAATATGGAATGGGACTTTAGGACATTGATAATTTTCTTTATTTATTGGACATACCTACATGTAGTACATACCTGTAAAACCTCATCCTTGAAACGTTTACAAAAATGATGAACCAAACATATTAGTATCACTATCATTACTGTCCATGCTGACGTTTTCTCGGTCTAGATACTTATTTGCTATTAGATGTGCATCTTTCATTATATTTGTACTGCTAGTCATAACATGTATGAGTACATATTAGCACATATTAGCTAGCCTATTACCAACTACAGTTAGAAATATTAGAAATATTAGACATATACAAATATAACTGAGGTTATATTTTTATTTTGTTATTTTTGTCATTTACATTTTTGGTATATTTTTGACCACATGGTGAAATTATGTGAAAAGAAATGCAAAAAAATGACATAAAACTCAAATGTGATCCGTTACATTTATTGTAAACTAATAAAACTGATTTATAAGAAAGGGGAAAATGTTTTTTTGGTGTCAACCTTTTGTTGTTGTTTTTTTTAGTCAAAGCATTACATAATCTCATCCTTTAGATTATTAAAAAAAAGTATTTATATATTGTATAGATATTTAATGTCGATTGAGCCAATGGAACACAATAATGCATGCAATGTTGTTCATAATGAAAAGGAATAAAGCAATAAAATGAATGTTGAAAAATAATTCTATGTGGAGTTAACTCTTTCACAAAGACAAGACTGCACCAGAGACAAGAGCACTATCGGCGATCTACAGAAAATGTTCTTGTTTTTTCATGTGCCATGAAAAAATGACAAGAAAAGCAAGATGAGCGGTTAGCGTGCAGCATGCCCATTACCTAAGTTCTTGCTGAAGCTTCAATGAGCTGTCCAGATGGAAGAGCAAAACATAATTACTATTAAACATTTCTGTGCAAAATAATACATATCTGGGTCTATTAAGCCAAGAGAACTATAGAATGGGAAGACACAATAAAAGTGGCAACCATAAAGGCCTACTGTACATGCATAATCTTTTTTCATCTTCCACAAAACTTTAAGTTTTGGTCCATTTGTGCAGTGTGTAAGAATAAGCAGTTTGAAGCACATGTGCAATCAGTCCAATCGGAGAGCAAGGCGCCACCGCAGGAAGCGTAAATGGACACATTTAGCAATGCTAGTAGAGGCTTCTTAGTCTTCAGCACGTGTTCAAACCTCAAAGTGATTTTATATCATACTCAAGAGAAAGAGAAAGTTGATGGGTAAGCCAGGTTTTAAGCAAAGCGTTTTTGTTCTATTTATATGTCTGGCTTGTTTGGGATGGAAGCCTGCTAGATCAGCTCTTTATAGAGTGGTTTTGCCGCCAATCCGCCTGCTCATCTTCCGCCTGACTCTCTTCGGTAAAGAGGACCGGGTGTGTAGCCCTTGTGGCTCAGGCCCCTGCCATAGCCAAAGCTTGCAGATAGAGCTAGGTTAGGGGTTGGGGACAAGTTCAGTTCTTTTGCTAACCTAGGGACGCCTCTGGAGTCAAAAGCACGCAACACAGTTTCTTTCCTCACCGAAGACAAGCTGTCGCTATGTGCATCTTTCTCCGAGAGGCTGGGGGCAATGACCGTGGGCTCCGTGGCGATTGTGGAGCTAAGGCTAGATTTATTTTGGCCAGCCGAGAAGCATGATGCTGGCTCGAGTGCAAACTGAAGAAGATGCTAACCACCACCTCCAAGAAGGAGCCTGCCCCTTCCTTTTGGAACTTACCATGCTCCTTTGGGAGCAGTGACACCGTCAGTGAGGATAAACCCACTGGTTACTTATTTCCTTCATGGTATGAGGAGGCTAAGGTCAGCAAGGCAACTGAGTTTCCCAATCTAGGATTTGGTGGTGGTTCTGGATGCGTTTTGTGCACCTCCTTTCAAGCATTTGGAAAAAATGTTGCACAAACTTCTGACCCTCAAGACAATGTTTCTCCTGGCATTGTCCTCCCTCTGTAGGATTGAAGGCCTTCAGACCCTGTCTTCTTTTCCCCTTATGCCTCGACTTCGCGCCAGTCATGGTAAAGGTGTTCCTTCACACTTGACATGAGTAGGTCTCTAAAATGCCTGTTGTTATGCTGGGTTTCATAGTATTGCAGTATTACAGAATCCAACCATTGTATACATCCTGGGTACTAATCTACTCATTCGTAATGTGTCACCCTCCGATTGGATTGATTGCAGCAACGCAGCGTCTTGGTCTCTTTGGAAACACTGGTAATGCTGGTAACTCTGAGACTTTAACTTACAGCAGATTAAACTATGTTTACTAATGTTTTACTGTACCATGCAATTAGAACGCTGCATGCTCTTGATAAGCATTAAAACAACTTATCACTGGCTGAAACACCTTTTCTCAATGAAGCACTGAGCTCTATAAATCATCCAACTAAGCCTTTACTATCACTGCCACAGGACAAACTGCTGAAATGTAGCCATCTCATTTGGTAGACGTATGGTCAAAAACCTCTTGCATCACAGCACTGATTTGTTTACACCTTTTTATGTCTCTGGACAAAAAAACAAACCAAAACTGTACAATCACATCTCAGCAGTGAAACAGAAGACCATAATACACTAACAAATGGTGTTATGTGTATTTCGTCTAAAAGATTCCTTCTCTACAGTTCAAACACTAGGATTTTAACACCTGTGGTGTGTGTTAGCAAGGTTTAATTTTTCTGTTATTTTGTAATGTCAATAATCGAATGCAAATCTTCCAAATTTCCAACAGAAATCCCTGGTGGACAAAAATTAGGAAATAAAAGAGTTTGTATACTATATGTATTTCTCAGAGTTTCTGTGGTTTTCTGCCACGTTGGTGTTATGCAGTGTGTGTTTACAGGATAGGCTCTAAGAATATAAAAAACATTGGGAAATATATGGGAAAATGCTGACCCTGGGAAAATGCCAGGTAACTATAATGGAAACTTGGGACTGTGGGCCGTTGGGAAATAAGCCTTTATGGTTCAGAAAATTCTAAAAGCGTTTGCTCTCCATGATTCTTTCAGCATACCTATTTAAACCAACCTATTTAAACATAGCCTAAAATCCTAATTTAAAATGCAAATCAAACTAGTGAAACTATTTTTGTCAATTTCATGCCCGTTATTGCCATATTAACTATAAGCTTTCCAGACAAAATTTAGGCTTTTTTAGTAAGATATACCTTATGAAAACAGTTCACATTATTAATTTTAGTGGTAACTGCATTTAGTGTTTACAGTATACAACGGTTTAGAATAAGTAAGTAAATTATAATCTGAACAGTGGCGGGCCGTGCATTTGGTACCTGGGCCTTCAGTGGCGACTCCTCAAACTCTGTAAGCCAGTGGTACCGCTCGTCGGCACTGGTCTGAAACAAACCATTTCCCTGGCCGAGACAAACTAGTTGCGCCGGTGTAGGCCGTCTCTCCTCACAGTGACGGATTTTTAAGTATGTCCGAAACCAAGTCAATTTCTCTGTCAGCCATTGTGGGCGTAAAAATTCTAACCTAACTGTATTAATGTGTCCAGATGTCTTTTGCTAGCTGAACTTGGCTGTAACAGTTTTGCTCTGTTTAATGCTCTGACCGATCAGAAGACGGAAAAATGCAGCTGTTATATGCTAGCTCTGTGAGGGCCCTGTGAGGTGAATTTGAAATGTGATTGGTTAAAGAGTCCCATTGCTAATGTAGTTTAAGTTACACGGGCCAGCGCTACTGATTCTAAAGGCTTTGGACAGATTAGATTGATATGGCAGCATATAGAGGCTGTAATCTGATTGGACAAAAACTTTAACAAGCACATACACATACTGGAAGCAGTGCAGCGAAGAGAATTTCTACGAAATGAATAGAATAAACTGTTGGGAATAAATTAATACAATTTAATGGGTCAAATATGTAAATGTAGGTCAATACTTCTAATAGTGTTTAGACCAGCAGAGAAGGCCTTGCTGGCCCTGACGGCCCACCATTGAATCTGAATAATGGTTATGTGGTTAAATAGGTTATGAGTATAATTTGTTAGTAGTTAGTTTGTAAAAGTGTATATTTAATAATAAAATGAGCTTTCAGAATAAGTTATCCTTAACGTTCCTTTTGCATTTCAGAACATTTGCTGTTTCTTTTTAGAGAGGGTACTGTCTCTTTATTTAAGCACAAGCACATGATCTTTATAGTAAAGTTAAATAAAAATGTTGCCCAGATGCGTCTACACCTAATCATTTTTAAATACTCATTCATTCATTTGTTAATTTTACAGAAAAGAAACCTACAGTATAAACCTAAGCGAAATAATATCACAAAATGGTCCGCTACAATTCTCTGTATATTATAAGGATAATACCAGACCAAGTATCTTATACCACACTGCAGAATAGACTCCTACGTTTGTTTAGATTTCATGTTTTATTTTTCTGCAGTATACTGCAGAGGAAGAACATACCTGAAAACCTGTGTAAAGACCAGACTGATATTGAAGACCTGCGTTGATGTTCTTGAAACTTGGGGATGTTAATAAACTCTCATAATTCTTATAAATTAACCCACACACACTCTTATTGGTTCCCACACTTTTAATATGTCGTTTAAATTAAGATATTAAATAATGTATTCATCTGCTTAATAAATATATATAAAAACTATAACAGTGTTGCATCGCTTCTTTAATTATGTTTAAGATTCCAAACGAGAATCTAAAGATCAGCCCACATTGGTCAAATTTCTGCAAAAGTACAGAAACTTTTAACTGTTACCACAAAGCACACAGAATTGTCTAAAAGGTTTTTGTCTTACATTATTTCTTCAATGGGACTGGAAGATCTAAACTCTATTTTAGCATGACAATGCCCCCCGTCCAACAAGCCCTTAAGTTCCATAAAGTATGTTATTGTTGTAGCAGAAGAACTCAAGTGTCCTGCACAGACCTCCTCAACCAACAAGCATCTGGACTTACTAATCATTTTGTGGCTGAATGAAAAATATTTCCAGTCACGCTCCAAAAACTGGTACAAATTATTTCCAGAAGTCTGATGGTTATTATAAGAGTAAGACCAAATATGGAATATCACATTTAAAAACACATATGGATGTGATTGATAGGTGTCTTGATACTTAATCCATATAATGTATGTTGGATTTTAACAGCTACTAGCATACACTTTTTTGCCCCAACATGCAAGCTGTGTAACATTCATAATAAGTGGTTATTTAAGTCAATGATTTGTGTTAATGGTGGTTAAAGTGGTAGTAAGAAAGACACTACTTACCTCAATGTCGATCTCCGGCTCAATGACCAGCGGACACACGGGTATGAACATTGCAGCAGCTGCGTCGCCCTCTGTATTATTCTCATTCCCTAAAATGTATTCATTTGTGACCAAAAGCTTGATAATGAAATTTATATCAATGCTTGTTTTAAATGTCTTAAAATGATTTTTTTTACTTGGAAATTGTTTCTTATGTAGCCAAACATTTTCAAACAAATCCATACCCTCATCTGTGTCCGAATAGAAGTCAGCGTCATCCACTGCTCTGGAATAGAATCAAAAGAGAATTAAGCTGCTTAAATTCCATAAGTAAATTTAGCTGCCTGACCACATCATAGTATATTAATAACATATATTAAAAAAGCAGAGGTTCAGAGATTTGTGCTAAAACATAGAATTCAGGTGAAGTACATGCACTTTATGTCTATCCTGTTTAGTGGCTCTTTGTTGTTTTGTAAGTTCTATGTTTTGCGTAGCACCAGGGGGTCCTGGAGAAACGTTATCTCATCTCACTGTGTACTGCATCTGCTATATATGGCTGAAATGACAATAAAGCTCTTTAAAATTGAACTAAATGTGAACGTGGCATACATCAGTTCAAACTGGTGCTTTCAAAGTAGAAAACGAAAAGAACTTTAGATTATATCTTTAGAAGAGGTGTAAAAAGACTATTTAAAGACCATTTGAATATTCTGAAGTCGCTTTTTCATACCCTGCATTTACACAAAGGCTATTTGGCAAGGAGCCAAAATATCTTCATGTGCAAATTAATAGGGTGTATTGGGACTGCAAATTTTTGGCAGTATAAATGTCTTCAACTCTCATGCTGGTGGAGGCAAAAAGTCATACAGATTAAACGCATAGTTCTCTAATAATGATGTAACATGCAGAGCAGGTTTTTATGTATATAAATTTAGCTTTTCTATCTTTTTTCACTGGTTTAGTAAATATCACGTTTCAATTAGATTTACATGTTGCAAACTGTAATTATTAAGTTTGATTATCCAGTGAACATGTTGTGCTTATCATCACTTGCCACACACCAATTTTAAAAACACAAAGGCTGACAACAGCCCACCGTTATCCTTTATCCATTATCCTTACAACTGAATAGCCCCTCTTATTATCACATAAATATTTAAAAAAAAAAAAAAAAACAGCTAGCCAAAATGCACTTTCCTAACCTATTTCCACTCTTTATAGTGATGACATTACTCTAAAGGGGTTTTAGAAATATATCTTGTAATATAATAAAGAAAAAATTAATTAAAAGATTTTCTTCAGAAACATGTTTGTTATGCTGGTTAAAAGTCTCTTTACATCCCAAAATCAATCATTAAGTTAAGTGGTCTAAATGTATTTATATAATCTGTGAAAGGTGTAGGACCAAGAAATGTTTATCCAATCAAATTGCTTGGTCTGAACACTATGATAGGCTTTCCTACCTGCCTGTCAACATATGTATATACACACCACTGTACAGGATACGCCATCAGTGCATTCATGTACTGCAGGAAAAATTCTGTATCAAAACACCTAGATGAAAACCTGAATTAATATCGGGTTGTGTTTCCACACTGGAGTCGACTACAGGAGTTAAAGAGTCTAAAAGATGATGTCATGGTTGCAGTATTTTTTTTTGGACAGGTACGAATATGGTGTGAGTGAAGTTTAGTGTGTTTTAGTGGTAACACGTAGCTTAGTGTCTGACGCATGATTGTATTGAAATAATTTTGTCCCCGGTTATGTAGTCTGTGCGTGTTTTTGCGTTCAGTCTTTGGATCAGTCTATCAGGCTACAGTCAGCATTTTGGAAGATGTCCTACTGCATCTTTAACATTTATGGCATATGACAGGCACCTTTATGCAGAGCGAGTTAAAACCAAACAGTAAAAGGTTAAAGGCCTTGCTGAAAGTTCCAGCTTTAGAATGATGGGGGTGGGATTTAAACTCAGGACCTTCTAATCAAAAGGCCAAGGTTTTTAACACCAAGCTGCCATTATCACCCCATATCCTCACTATGTTTCAAAGGGTTTATCTTTAGCTCCAAATGGATTTAATGATAACCCAGCAGAGGCAGTACACTTACTCATAGCGGTTCTGGACTGATAGTTGCTCCTCTAAGACTGCAGATGATGATCGTTAATTTTTTTCCAGCAACTTTTTGCACAGCAGTGTCATTTGATATTTGGGGAAAGGTCAGACTAGCTGGAGTTTAATAGGCCAAGTTTTTTGATATTGCTATAAAAAGCATTATTTTTAACAAGACAGGGTTAAAGGTTAATATCTTTACTGTGCACTCTTTTCGACTGTTTATTTGCAGTCCTCTGTAGTTCCACCCAGCAGCCTACAGGAAAATGTCAAGTGAAAGTTTGGCAAATAACAGACCTGAAAGGAACACAAAGTACCCCTCCCACCCACATTTTCTTTCCTGCTTTATATCTCTAAGGCTATCCAGGCTACTACACTAATAATAACAGGAAGCAATGCACTTTGGGCTGCTGGAATTTTAAAACATGTGTCATGTAGCACCTTTATGTTGAAACTGGGTGCTATTTAGCTTATTTCGGAAATTTACAAGTCTGGTGTGCTGCATCCTCAGCAGAAGCTTTGATGAATCCTAACATCAAACATTTTCATGATATCCTGGGATTTCCTATAGCCAACATTTGTACATGTAATAGAGCAAAAACAATTCAAGTGGGCAAGAAAGGCAGTTCTTCTTTAGAGAGGTCTAACGTGTACACAATAAAATGACATGCCAAACCTTCAGTGCATGAAATAGAAAATCAGAAGACAATTTCAGGGTGCACGTCTGTAGGTCAAGAACAGGAATGTTAATGTGGACGCTGGATCAGTAAATCTGGACTGTTGATGTAAAAGCTTTGCCTGTCTGAATGAGGTAAATGTGTTCCTATTAATGTGATCTGGGTTGTATGTCCTGTTAAACTCCTTAAAAATTACCATATATAGCAAAGGAAAAGTAAAATGCCACTGGTAAACAAATGCCATGGGGTTATTGTTGCAGCCCCAATCATACCAGGCCATTTACCTGTATCTTGGAGGCTTCAGTATGCCTTTAACTTCTTGTTCGTCCACCTTATTAACTGGAGCTGTGTCTTCTTCATATGAGATAATAAGAGTTACAGAATAATTCCTGCCCGAATTATTTGCCCAAAACTCTCCATCTGACGTTTCATAACGCACGACAAAGTCGATCCGCGCTCCGTTGAACACATACGGCTCGGCAAAGGACAACCTGACCGAAAACTTATCAGTGTCGCCGTCGTGGGAATCTTGCACGTACTGGGCGGCTGTGTCCGTGTGAGTGATCCAGCCGTCCATGGTGGAGCGGACATAGACGCATTTGTGATAAGAAACGTTAAGCACACAGATCAGCGCGTGGAAAGCGAGCGGCTCGTCCTCCACAGCTGTCACTTTCTCCACTTCGACTTTATTAGCGCGCACCGCAAGCGTCAGGTCATTTCCCGCAAGAGCCTGGAACTCTGGCCACAATCGGTAAACAGGCTGGTGGTAAGCTCGGCGATACTTCGCTTCCTCTTCCTCCCAGTTGGCGTTGTCGTCTTCGTCGCTTGAGTCGAACGCGGCGAACTCTCGTACGTTGACCAACTCAGATCCTGAGGTGTCCGCGAAGGACACTCTCCTCTGCGGAAGAGCAAGACGAATCCTCATGTACTCGGCTGTCTCATCTGCAATGGACGGGCCGCGTTTTCTCGGTATGGGAGAACAGCGCGGTATGAGCCGCACGTCTTCCTCGGTTTCTTCCTCATCTTCATCCTCGAAGGGGGAATCATCGCGGGTCTCACCGACGCTTTTAATAGTCAGGAAATATCCTTCCTGTTTGGGGATGTTAAGGAATTGGTTCCCCTGCGCCATGGTGCGTTTGTTCTTGCCCAAATAACGATGGCGTTCTCTGTCGTGCGTTCTCAGAACGTGCCGAACCGCATAGCAGCAATGGAGCGCGGCGGAGCTACAGCCAATCTCAAGGGACCAGCAGCTTATTCTGGTTACAACACGAGAACAGCGCTTTGGTTGCTCACTGAGCACCGACGAGAATGTGGCTAAATTTAGTGTCCATGGTTTTCCAGGGGTCAAAACATAGATTAAGTATTTCTGGTAGCGTAGACTTGCCCCTTGCTTGCGCACATTGATGACTACACGCCCCCTGACCCATTTACCCACCAAGCTTAGAGCATTAAAAGCTTTTATCCAGGGAGTAAAACTATATTTTAGTGGTGCTGCTGCTTCATCGCTCATATTCTAATGTCTACTTATGCATTGTTAATTCTCTAAATCATCCAGATTATTCGGTCAGGCATTACAGTCTATACACTCTACCCTTAAAAGTCATCATTAACTAATGCTTTATTTATAATGCTTTTATAGTTATTATGCGAATACCACCTCTACTACTACTACTACTACTACTACTACTAATAATAATAATAATAATAATAAAAACAATAATAATAATGGCTATTGCTCATCTCCTAATAATAATAATATTAATAATAGTTATTTCTCATTTCCCAATAATAATAATAATAATAATCATAATAATCAAAAGAATAAAATTCATATTTCTCCTATAATTATGCTGTAGGAAAACCTCAGAAAAACGTTTTTTTTTTTTTTTAATCAGTGGATTCACTTTGTAAAGCAAAAAACGGTCTGTATTTATTTCTACCAGAAAATAAAACATGACTGTTTTGTCTGTATCTATTACTCCCCACTGTCATTCTTTGTAAATATATTCACCTTTCCACGTTAATATTTTCTTATTCTTATAAATGTCTCATATTTATTAACCTTAATAATAATAATAATTTTAAAATAGTGTGATGAGATATTTTCATATACACCTGCCCCTACAACCCATAGTAATCTTATTGTCATGCAAACCCTGGATTATCTTGTTAGTTATTATGATGTTATATTAAAATGGTGACCAAATGTTTTATTTTAAAATGTTAAAATTGAGTGACCAAAAAGATTTTTTCGGATGCTTTGACTGATTCAAAGAGGTTAATTTATATAAAAAATAAATTTTTATAAAGTTATATAAACACAATCTTTTACATTATTGCTAATGTGAACGTAGCGCTAAGATAATGTGAACGTAGCGCTCAGTCTTTTTTATATGGAAAATATTAGTAAAACTTTGTTCTCTCACAGACTATAGTCACTACTATGTTAAAATGAGCTCCATGTAGGTTGAACTTGATAAGAAACTTAAAAATTAGTCTCTATATAGATTTTTCATATAAGGTTATACATTGTTTGAGGGATGTAGGTTAGTTAAAAAATGATGTAGCTATTCAGAAGACATTTCAAAATTATTTACTAAAGTGTGCAGCTTGAAGTCTTATTTCAAAAATAAAATTTCTGGAGATTCTGCAATGTTCTGCAGTATCAGTCCTTTTCACAGATACTTGAAGATGTTGAAATTCGGTTTATTATAGATAAACTTGGTATTAAGATGGGGCCAGGATTATAAAGCAGATCATAAACTTTATAGTGAAAAAGGTTTATTCAACATTTACTCGATATTTGGTGGATGATATTTAACAAATTACTTCTAAGGTTCTGCTAGTATTTAGTTGAATTTAATATTTAATGCTGTTTTTGGCTTGAGTAAGACAAAAAAGCAAAGATTCTGGGGTTAAAAGTTAATGGAATTCAGAAGGTTTGTTGATTAGTATGTTTAATTTTATTGATATGTCATGAGCATTTTCCTTTTTTTATAGGAACCTTAGGATGCTATAGTCGCATGACTTATTATATCAAGGGTACCACTAAGAGAGAAGGAGGTTAGGATGATACTAAGAGCCCACACACTTTGCGGGCCTCCAGAACTCAGTTATTAGTAGTAACAGTGCAGGATGAATGTGGTAGGGGGTCTAACCTCATATTCTATCATAAGGCCCATAATTGCTAATGGCTAATAATTGTTAATTGCTAATGCTTTCAGTATATCTACCAAGCTTTTTTCAAAAAGCCCTAAAAGTAATAACTGGAAAAAGACACTTTAATGCTCGATAATTGGCCAGTTACATACTTAATCTATAAAAGGTAATAAACACAGACACTGACTGGACTTATAGAAAAAGGCTGCACACTATATAACTACGCGAGTAGTTAAACAGTTAAAAATAGTTTTTAATACTATATACAGTTTTTAATACTATACCGTTCATTCTCTTAGTGTTTGTACACATTTGTGAGCTATTCATTTCTTTTTATTCAGTCAACAACAACAATAATAATAATAATTGTTCATATTGTTGTTCTTCCTCTAAATAATATCTAAAATTAATAATATGCACAGTGTTTACATGATTTCTGAGCTAGAAAACATCCTTATAAAACACGGAGATAAGAACATTTTGTTCAAAACCCAACAACAGGATGAACTTTTTTTTTTTTTTGTATTATAAACTTATCAGAGATGGTGCGTCCATATGAACATAGACCCCCCCCCTTCAGTGTCACGTCACATACGCAGTACTTCGGAAATGGACTTTCCAAATACGTAACAGGTTATTTTTTATGTATTTTTTTTGTCTTCCGGATTGGCCTTTCCCGTGTTCTTTTCCATTCAAGAGGTCGTTATTAGTTTAATTAAATAAAATACACTTCAAAATCTAGCAGGATAAAAAAACCTATTGAAAATGATTAATGCTCAAGTTCATCACCCTTTTTTTTTTTTACAGTTTTAATCATTCTTTGCTTTTCAGCTGCATTCAACATCATTCACACTGTAACACATAAAAACAATAAGTTAGTTTATAAAAAGAAATGCAGATACATTGTTTCGATTACATTTATTTATATTTACACTCTTTTATGTGGCTTAACATTATGTGAATGTAGTTTTGTTAAAATTGTTCTACTGCTGAATAAAAAAATGTGCTTATTTTGCACAAAAATATTAAAACACACACATACACACACACTCACACATACTTACACACACACACACACACACACAGACACACGCAGTTATAAAGGGGCTGACCCGATTAACAATCATTCGACCAGTAATTTTTTCAGCTACCGGTTTATCTGCAGATTGCGGTAAGTCCACCATCAATTACTCTAACTGTTATAGCATTCACACCATTTAACAACTGTTTTTAGTTTATTAATGATTTAATCATATCACATTAATATATTCATTAATATATTAAATAACAGTGTAATATTACAAGACATTTTACATTTTTTTTTTTAACGATTACATGCAGCTTTATCATTATAGAAATTGAGTCTCCACTGAAATGATAAGATTTAAAAAATAATTTCTTAATTACAGTCACGAATTAGGCAACAAACAAGAATTGTGCTTTTCTTATACTTTTGCTTTACTAGAAAACTGTCTGGTTTGTCTTCCTGTTGAAAGGGAGCGATCTGTACCTGCAAGAGTGAAACTATCTTCAGACAAAGTGAGTGGGAAAGACAGACTAACAAAGACAGTGAGAGGTAACGCCGGCATGCCTTTTGCTGTTCTAACAGAATAATAAAGACTATGACACTTTTTTAATCGCTATGAATAGTATATTTAAAATTAGTCCTTTTTAATGCTGGAGGATCACCTGACATGATAAGGTAGGTTACAAATACTAAAAAATGGATGAAACTGTACCTGAAAGTTTAGATGATATAATGTTTCTCTATGAATAATGAACACTGAAACCAGAGAGTAGAATATGTGGAGAAAGAACCTTAAAAATATTTGTCCATATTTGTATATACGTGGCTATATTTTTACAGTCAGTTCGAGACAAGTAAGAGGACATATCAGGGACAATTCACTCATAATACACATTAGAATCTAGTACAGTTAACTATTAAAGTGTACACAGTTTGTCACGGAAGCGTTGTGGTTTATCTAACAGATCACCAGTCTTGCCTTCAATGCATAGAAATATACTTGGAGTACTTATATACTATTAATACTCCAAGTAATACTTAATACTTGTCTATTGGGTATTAATATGCCATTTGGAAGTTAAAATGAACTAGTTCAAAAAGTTTAAAAAAACATCACCTTAAACTTTACATTAGTGTCAATACAGATGTACAAAATATGGCAATGGCTGGTTATGCAGTTAAAAAAAAAATTCAAATGTTCATAATAGGAAAAAAGAAAAACTATCTAAGCTTAGCTGTACTGTGGACCGCCACTTCAGGCGAAATTTGTCAACTCTATTAACCGCACGTTTATCAGGAACAAAAACCCACATCACAGCATTTACAGATATAATTCCACAGACGTATAGTCTAAATTACTGATATTAAATCAGGTCAGTATTTGCTACATTCATTCTAGTATGCAAGTGAAGTGGAATAAAAAATGAATGGAAAAATGAATACTGTAAACTAGCTTAATGTTTGAGTCAGAACGAATTTTTAGTGGGATGTAAAAAGCTTGGTGCCATCAATGAATAAGTAGAACAATATCTGTAATATTAGACTATTTACAGATGGTAAGAGTAATAGTGAAATTACCCATATTGCTAATTTTCCATTTCGGGTGATTTGTTGTCATGGAACACAGTGCGAAGTCTTTTGTATACTATTAAAACACTGACTAATTCAAAAAGAAACATTAATAATCAATTCGAAAATTTAATAAAAATTTAATTATCATACATAATTATTAGCCAAATCAACCGAATTCGCCCACTGGCAGTCGAGGTTGGCAAATGTCAGGACCTGAAGATTTAATCATTAAGAGAATGACTGCAATGCTTAGATGCCCCAGTTTTTATGTTTAGCTCAAGCTAACTTGGTTTTTCCTACAGTGATCTATGTGGTCATTTTCTGAAAGGTTTTTGGAGGGTTACACAATGTCACATTGTTTTCCACAGTTTTTTTTACGTTTATGTACTAAAAAAATACAAACTAGTCAATTTCTGGTAGCCTCAATAAGCTTAACTCTTGATCCTAAAGCTTCCTTAGTAGTGAGACCTGCTAGAGCTGGCAGATTATTTGATACCATTTACATTTATAAGTCAAAGTCTTCAGTGTTAGAAGCAGTTAATAAAATTGAATCTAAAGTTCATATGTATTTAATAAAGCACAAATCTAAAGAATAATTGTAATTAAGCATACAAACAAATCCAAATAATGTAATGCTTACTATTTAATTAAGATCATATCGATAATAATAGTAGTATTTTAATCAAATGAACATATAATGTCTTAAAATCACTCCATGACCACTTCAGCTCTTTAATCTGCCAATCATATGGCAATTAATCATGTAGATTCTGTACCGGAAAAGAAGAACTTCAGTTAATAATCAGTTAAACGTTACATTGGAAATGGATTGGATTGGTGTCGGATTTGCTGATAAGAGAGGTCAGAGGAAAATGACAAGATTGGCTGATAGAAAGTGTGTAGAAAAAAAACCATAGTGAGCAATGATATAGAGAGTCTACAACAATCAGGTTCCACCTCTGTCAGGCATGAATATGATTCTGAGAAATTACTCATCAAACCTGAATTTACTCCAGTCCTCAACTGTCTGTATTTTGGATAAGTCTTTGCCCATGATAGCCTCCGATTCTTTTCCTACAGAAGTTGAATCTGATTTGGTCTTTTGTTTTCTAGCCCATCTAGTTTTTGATTAACATGCTTGTTTATTTAATCATTTTTATTATAATATTATTTCTGTGACATTTTGGACATTCTGCTTTGACCTCTTTCACCAATAAGGTGTTTCAGTTTGCAGGCAGTCGCAGTCAGCTAAATAGCTGTTGATTTGTTTCGCACCATTTTATGTAACATCTAGAGTGTGAAAATCAACCCATCTGGCACCCACCAACTCTCCAGGGTTAAAGTCAAAGAGAACACATTTTACCTCATTCCAACGTTTGGCATAAAGAAAACTATATGTAGGCCTGTATCTGCATGATGATACAAATTTTCCGAATAAAGTAGATGGTACGTTTATTAATCCTATTTTGGTCACTTAGACACAAATATTTAACTACTGATCAGAAGGTTTTAAGCAAAACCCAGTACCACCCTGCTGTGGGATTGGTTTTCAACTTACTTAATACTCTGCTGCCCTGTTTCTAGTCTTTTTTTCTATTTTGATTTAAATAAAAGCAACAGCCAAATAAGCAAATGTAAATGAGCAAATGTAAATGCATTTGGTTTATTATTTCATAGTCTTGCCAAATGACTACCCATAACATCCTACTGTTCATAAAGTTTCACTTTCCTATGTTTGTTTCGAACACGTTGATCACTCTAATGCTTTATGAGCAAACTTGAAATACGAAACATTCATAATATTTTAGGAAAACAGCGGTTTCTGTTCTGAAAAGGTTTTGTGTCATATTGTTTTTAACGTTTTGGGTGTAAGGAAAACTAGCTAGCTAAGGCAACCAATTGCAGTTTTGGTTATATGTAGCTGTGGTCTTACCACTGTAATCGATAGCAAAATGCTAGAAATGATTTGATATTCGTTATATACTTTAATAGTTTAAAGGAAAATTCCAAACAGAAAAAATTGTATCCCCAGCATTAATTAAATAATATCAGAAGGTGTTAATAACTCAGACATTTTATAGAACATATAATTATGTTAATATAATTACATATAATTCAAATAACAACTAATTCACAGGTACTTTAAGAGCAGGCACTAATGTATAAAATAAAACAGAAACAAAGTGAATTTTATATGCGAACATAGTGAAGCATCTAGTAAAACATATTAACATTTATGTTATGTAAGGGAAGTCAATACGTTTTCTGTGACCGTAGACTTTACTGCACTTCCTGGTTTCTGAGTAATCTGCGTTTTTTTAAAAACAGAACTGTTAAACCCTAATTTGCATTGACAAAAAAATAATGTTAGGCAACAACCGAGTAGCAGGAAAATAAGTATACAAGCAGAATATTTAAATATTTTGCTATTTTAACTTAGATCAAGGTTTTTTTGTCATTTTTATAGCGACACCATTATATTTTGTATAAAAGCTATAAAACAAATATTTTGTGCACCCATTCACCCCTAAACATTAGCAAATTAAAAGAACTTCCTTTGATTATTTTCAGATGATGGCAAAGTTTTCACTTTTTAGAAAATCCCCCAAATTGTAAAAAAAAAAAAAAAGCGCATCTATGCGGTTACATGCTTGTAAATGTCACCTGTCACCTGTTAGAGAAAAGCAGATACAAGCTCAGGTCGGGCCTAACCATGAACACTAAACCACAAAGGCAAAAGCATTTGAAAATCCAAAGGTGAAAGTACTTTTTATGCTATTTTTTAATTTGTGAAAAAAAAGAAAAAAAAGATATTTCACTGCTATAGAAGTTACATAATAGAAATTAACCTTTGAAAAAGTGGGGATAATAAAAAAAAAAACAGCAGTTTAAACATATTATATTGTATTATTATACAGTTCTTATGTAAATGAAATTTATTTGTGGTTTATAGTAACATATTTTACTGATTATGATATATTAAAAGCATTTAAATTATTGCTTAAATAAAAACTTTAAAAAATTAGCTGCAACTAAATAAAGTCACTTTAGGTGCTTTTTCCTTATGATGGGGCCCTGCGGAGGCGGATGTGTGTGTGTTTGTGTGTTTTGTTTCCATCTGCAAAGCTTTCCTGGTTGCCTTCCTCATTTATAGTTCATCTATGTACACCTGTGCAACATCACATTAGTATAAAGTGCACGGATATACAAAGGTTTTTTGTTTGGTTTGGTTTCTTTTGTCTTTCTGACGCATTCTATGTCTGGAATCCGTTCGTTATAGCGATTAAGGAAACCCCAGCAGACCATGGAATGTGTTTGATACGATTTTGGGTGATGGTAAAGATAAAGTGCAGTAAATCTTACGATGATGATGTTAGCTGGGCTTTTGGATAAGTAGTTTAGTTATTCCAAAATTCCTAGTATAGTGTTATGTGTTTATAGTACTGTGTCATTTACACATAAGAACAATGCAAAAAGATACCAATACAAGCTGGTAATTAGAAATGTAAAAAATAATGAAAATCAAGTATTGTAAATATCCATAAATACCATAATTATGCCATACATATTACATACCAACATATTATTTGATTTAATATTTTACCACAAGCATTTAGTTTTCCAGGTTTTTGTATTTCAGTTACATACCGTTTTAGGTTGACTTTTATTTTAATTAAACTGTATTGTTACTAAATAAATCCTGCTATTTATAGATATGCATTTTTATTAGATGTGCTCTAAGTTCTTACAGCACAGTGAGTGAGTACAAATACTAACTAACTATAAATACATATAAACTCTAGCTATGTTTCATAATGGTTCTGGAACAAATGGAGGACAAGACAGTGGCAAGAGTTCAAAGGGCCAAAAAAACCTCCATCAGGTAGTGGAAGAGACGTCTGGGTTTACCTGCTCACAGATCCAGTCTACGGCAGGCAATTTATCTTCAACTGCAACTCAGTGCATCATCACAAAGGTAATGCAGTTATCATTTATATCTTTAAAGTGCAATGCAAAACATTGATGGACAATGAAACACAAGAGCAGTTAAAATTAAGATAACAATGACAGCGTGATTAACAAAAAGTAAAAGTAAAAAAGATAAATAAGTCATATGATTATTGAAAACAGCATTAATTTTTATTTTAAGTTTCAAAAAATCCTAAAGACTTTTTAGAAACATAGTGGTATGATCTAAATAGTATGTTCAAAATTTTGGATTAATTAGAAAATTTGTACTTGCTGATATGGACATTTTTGTTAATGTTTTATTTTACATTTTTACAACGACTTTCCAGTGTCCACAAGTGCATTAAGTAGCCAAAAATTGGCTTAGAAAATAATTACTCAAGTAACAGTAAAAGTATTAATGTTGAAATTTACTTGAATAAGAACAATAAAGTATAGAATGATGAGATTACTTAAGCAGTGAGTTACTAGTTACATAAAGGGAAACTCTTGAATCCAGAAGAAAATACTAACAATCAACTACAGAACCTATGTGTGAAAAATACTCAATCAATGTTCAAGTCAAGTGCCCATAGTTGCAGAAACCCTATTAAAATGTCCATTATCATTAAATTACAAACATGTTTCCTTAAGTTGGAGCTTCGTGCAGCTTGTTCCTGGTGCACATAGAATGCATCGCGATATGTAACTGTTCTTTTTCACCACTTTCATTAAAACACTGAATATGAGTCCATGGGTTGCCTGTTTCCAATGATATGCTCGCCTCTTTTCCCTCATCCAGTATTATTTCCCAAATTCTGTACGTAAGTCAGACAGCTGCAGTATTTCACGAGAAGATATGCATAACATAATGGAAACTATTTATTAAAACTAAATTTTTATCATTGAATAGTTACTAAGGAACGCCATCAAATAAGGTGAAGGTTGAGGTTTTAAATTAACGTAATGAAAAGTGAACGTAAGGCCAGTTAATCCCACTCTTAAAAGTACCTTTTTTGCTAAAAAAATCTACTCATAAAAATATAACAAAGTAAATAGAATGCATAACTACCCAACTCTGACAGTATCTGCACTTCATAGCAATTCTAAATCTGTTCCTTTAAGCTTTAATGTCCTCAGAGGTAACATTACAGTCCGTCAGTACAAGACAAGCTCAAATTCGTCTTATTAAGTTTACAGAAAAAAGGAGCTGACGAGGGAACAGCTGTTCATAGGTGCTATAATGTACAGTAAATGATACCAGAAGCAAACTCGTTTTCTTGATGTTTTATACTATTAACTGTGGCTAGAAATAACTAGTAAGTGTGATGTCAGAATCTTTAAAACTTAAAAATATTCACATAGTCTGTAGTTTTATATTGCACCAGCAGGGTGGGCCCCTGAGTTCTGCCACTGGTGGGCCCCTGAGTTCGGCCCTCAACTCCAAGACTGATAAAAAATTAGATAAATGTAGATCCCTCTGATTAGTCGCTCAGGCATCTGCCAAATGCCAGAAATGCAGGTATAAAATGGAACTGACAATAAAAACTTTTTTTTTTTAATTGTAAATAGATAATAGCAGAATAAAAGTAAAAGCACTTTTTGGTTTTTTTTTGCTTTGGGGCATTGGAAGAAACACCATTGTGAAGTATTGTGTCATTGTGTATAATTTCCTAAACATATTACCTATAGACAGTTGCGTACTCTGGGCTTTCAGTCAGGGCCTTTAGATAGCAACATTAAAGAACATACACTTATCTAGACGTTCCTGGTAGAGCTAACTCATTTAAATAATGTGCATAATATGCATGACTGACGTTATATGACGCTCAGAGCCTTGATTTAGTCCTGATAAAACTGTTTGTTCAGACTGTCATTTCATCTCCCTTTACCTCGTATAAAAAATGATATATGGTCAACAAAATAGAAGTAGTTCAGAAAACTTTCGCTGACCTTTGTTAGTAAATCCAGTCTGGCTGCAGGTCTTGCTTTTCCCAATTATTTCTTTTGGTCAGCAAAAGGTGTTTTTAGTAAATCGGCAACAATATCTGTTTTAGCAGCGCAGGCGGCTGTCATTGGCTTTTCATTGACTTCAACTTTTATACCCTAATTCAAATTCCTGGCAAATGATAGGGGTAGCACTGGACACTGAATGTCAAAATTTGATTGGCTGGTGATTCTGACGCTAATGTGTGTTACAAATCAGATGTGACATCTTTTAACCAAATGGACTACATTTCGAATATTCCAGTTCATCCTCAACAGTACTAATCATAGGCGATTTCATGGGCGTTACACTAGTGAAAATTATAACTAAATAATCAAGAAAAACATTTTATCAAACAATCTAATTTTTAACTTAATGCCCAGGATAGTCCTGCTAGCCCACCACTGTCTATAGAACAGTACATCATTTATTTTCTATGTCCAGGACACCACTGAAACAAACAAAAAACATCAACAGCCCAACCTGGAAAGACCATCAGTCCTCCGCAGAGGCAACCAGACTCTGTCACATGGTATCAACTCACTAAAAAAACATTTTTATACATTACCTCCATAAATGACTGTTTTAGTTTCTAACCAAAAGCCTAACAATTCCACAGGCTTGTCCAACCAGCCTGTTGTGGGTGACTTTTCCATTGAACTTGTGTTTAAAAAAGAAATGGACAATAAACTGCAAAAGCTTGACACAGACTATCCTAAAAAAACCAATGCATCTGAGCCAAGTCCTGCTCCGAACACGACAGAGCGCCATCCAGAGTAAGTACAGAAACTGCACTAATGATTGCTGCTTTACTGCCTGCTACAACATAGTAAAAAGTTCCACATCATACTAAATTACAAATTTACAGCTTTTACAGATGATATATCTGATTTTTGCTTTTTAATTAGGTTCTTGAATGCATTTACATTAAAATGAAAAAAAAAAAAATTCTGTTATACTACACCTGTTAATTTAGTCAGTAATTAACCTGGTCATTATAATGGGCAATCCTATAGACCTGGTTTTAATTCTTTGCTTACAAGTTTTTACCATTTTCTAAAAGAAAGGAACAATATTTTTACATTGCTGGGTAAATGGTTGTGTATTCTGTTATGTTTGGTGCTTTGTTTAATTTGGAGCCCTATAATAACTGTTTCTCAGTAGCATTTTGTCCAACTGACTTTAAAACTAAATATCTGTCTGTTAAAGTCTGTTAAAAGTGTAGATGGTGTATTGATTTAAAGAGGACATAATATCTGAAAAAATCAGTACGTATTGTTGGCCAACCATGATCAAATTCAAAGCGTACAGGAACTAAGCACATCCGATGCTTTCAAAAACAAATATACTAATATATTAAGACATGCAATCAAAATTCTATTATAATCTTACTGCTTGTCGTACTATTTAACAGCAGATAAACATACTGTACTATATTGTGTAACAGCTTTTTAATACTGTACTTAAGCGTTTTTTGCCAGTCTTTAGTAGATACAAAAGATAGAATCACAAAAGTTCTGTAACTCCAAGATGCAATACAAGGGGGGGTGAAAGAATACATTCCATAACAAATTAAAAGAAATAAAAAGTGTTTTCGCAGGGTTTGGGTCCATTTATCCATATATAGACCTATAAAAAAACATATCTATTGATATCTTATTTAAAAAAGGCCTGGTGTAAAGTCAGATTTTCCTTCCAGCCAAACAGGAGTCACACCTGAGTCTATTAAAAACCAATATTGACTGTTTGAACAGGTGATATAAGGTGTAAGTTGGGAAAGTGGTAGCTAGGTGGTTACAGTGTTAATCGGGATTCTGTGGGTTTGATTCGCAGGACAACCAATCTGCCACTAGTGGGCCCCTGACTAAGGCCCTTAACCTAAATATGCTTAGATTGATTAAAAATGTACATCACTCTGGATAAGGGTGTCTGGCAAATGATGCTAATATAAATGTTAATCTGTGTTTTCTGTCTTTTAAAAAATAAAAAACTCTGCACCCACTCTAGTCCTTTGCTCATAAGTCTGGACACCCCTAAATCACCCAAGACTGTTTTGACAGTACACCTAACCGCCATTACCAGAGCACTGAGACAATATCTTTTAAATGTACTTGTATAATAAGATGCCATTTATCCTAATGTTGTTCTCTGGATGTTTAGTTTCAAGTGATTAATATTCCGTTTCTTTTTTTTTTGTAAAGTCTCAAGGGCTCTGAAAACCTTTTATTTAACAAAGGTGTGTGCACCTGGCCAGGCTGCAAGGAAGCTTTTAAGGAATATAGTCACTTCCTGAAGTAAGTCATTACATTCAGCCTTTATTTTTTGTGCTATCAATTTCTTCAAATATTTTATAATTATTAATTTTTCTGACATGACCAAAAGGTTATTGTTTGTCTTTTTGGTTTATTACAAAATACTTGTTATTTATTGTATATTATAAAGACATCTCTACTCAGAACATAGTCCAGGGGACAAAACAATTGAACAATGGAGAATGCAGAAAAGTATGGTCGAACACATGGAGAGACAGGTACACACAAGACCTTTATAAAGCACAGTGATGTTAAGCTTTATCAATGAGTATGCTAATAATCTGTGTGTTTATTGTAGTTGGTTATGGAGAGACAAAGGCTACACTCCATGCACCTGCATCTGTTTGATGTAAGTCCTTTTGTTTAAATTACAATGACATATGTCGTTATTTATGCTGAAATAAATAACAATGAATAATCAGTCTATATGCATTGTCAGCAGTCTCCAATTTACCTTTATGCTCTTCTACTCCAGGCTAATCCAATAAAAAAGCCGTCCAGTACTCCTTCAGGAAGCCTGCAATCCTGTCAGAGTTTAAGCATTTTACATGCGCAAAACACAACCTCTTCTGACATGCTGAATCCAGGATACTGGCGGATCCCTTCAGCACCATTCATACCAGGTTAAAGCATCTGAACATACAACAAAAACCATAAAACAATGTTTTTGAGATGTTATGGTGGTGCCAATTTAATACAGATAAAAGCCATCCACAGTGTATAGCAGAATATTTTGGCACCGCATCATTAAAAAGATAATAGTCGTTTTTCTATAAATGTGCTGTAAATATAAAAACAAACAACTGTGTAGAATGTCTTTGTGTGCTATAGAATTTAATTATTTTGTTGGTGGCTCTTAAGAGACCCAAACAAAGCTGATGAGTTCCATAAAGATATGGTTCATTAAGGTTGAAGTAGAAATACAGAAATGTGACCAAGAATGACAGTAAATTCACACTGCCATGCTTTAAATTGTAATGGATCTTATTATAACAGCAAAAGGAGAAATAAATCTGAAATCACATAGGATTGTGATAGTTAGGTGACCCCAAACGATTGTTTCTGACACCAGTATGTCTATATGCATCGTTTATTTTAAGATTAGCGTAAGGTTATCTGTTTACAGCTTAGGTTCCAGTAACCAAAGCAGTTTTATCTTTTTGTTTTCTGTTCTTATTTGAAAAAATAAGAAAATATAAAAAATATATTTCGAGACCCACATCTAAATATCGTACTACAAATCAGGCCAAGTGGTACCATGTGGTTAAAACTGTGTTGCTGATGGCGGACGTGATTTTCCCAAGTAGGATGTGATCCTAGATTCAACAGCTTGGAAGAACATTTCATGTGATGTCGATCAAACCCACCTTAATCTATTATTAAATCTGTTCCTCCTTGTAAACCAAAATGTAATACTATAAATACTTAATACTTAAAGGACATATGTACATCATTACATGCTGTACTGAACAATTGCATACAACATGTATGTGCAGTTTATCTAACGACTTTGTGACCAAAAATAGATGAGAGTGAGGATATTGTTTTTAGGATTAGCTTCAGTCCCAAATGTATTTAAACGTGCTAAATATGTCATTATTTTTCTGCAGGAATTGTCCCGAGTATTGAGTGTTACCAGTACACAAATATGAGGCCACCATTAACCTACGCCTCTATGATAAGATGGGTGGGTCGCCATTGTTATCTTTTTTCCGACTGACATTCATCGTTTTTTTTCTAACAGTAATCAGTTATATTTATTTTATATTTTTCTATACAGGCAATTGTTGAATCTCCTGAAAAACAATTAACACTGAATGAAATCTATCACTGGTTCACACGCAAGTTTTTCTACTTTCGTCATAACACAGCCACATGGAAGGTAAAAGACACCTTGTACTTTTTTTTTGTTCTGCGCCTCAGTGGCCACAAGCAAACCACAGCTATCTAACCATCTGACATAAGAACTGCTGACAGAAACACACTGATACGAACATTCAAAAACATTTTTGTACAATGTCTAGTTGTTTGTTTCAGTGCACTTCCCTGTATAAAGTAGAAACCTGTTGAAGATTCGTATATCTCACTATTTTGTTGTATTTTTTTTTTTTATCCCACACATGTAGAATGCAATCCGGCATAATTTAAGCCTCCATAAGTGCTTTGTACGTGTTGATGGAGGGAAGGGCTCGGTTTGGACTGTGGATGAGGCAGAATTTTTGAGAAGGCGAGGGCAGAAGTTACAAAGGTGAATTATCCTAATAAATCCACAAAACATTGTAGCCATAAAAGATAAATGCTACATGAACATATGGATTTTTTTTATATAACATTAGTTATTGCAAGCGATGCAAATGAATTAACTGCATTATATGTATGTTTGTAGAGTTAAATTTCTGCACTAATGAAACTTTTTTTGACCTTTGTTTTTTTAGGGACCAGGACATGAACTGGGTGGCACACTATTCCATGTTTTAATCCTAAAAGAAAATGTTTAGTTTTATGTTACATCTTGTGACATTCTGTGCAACATCACTAATACCTCAAAGTATCTTTTCAAACAGATCTATAAGTGATTTCTATCTATAAGTCAGCTTCTATAGTTAGCTTTATTTCTTATATATTTTTATATATTTAAATGCAAAGAAAATCTACATTTTAGGTTGTATATTTACTTGTTTTACATGCCAATAATTCTGAATGTGATTCCAAAAATTAAAAAAAAAATTATTATATACATTAATTATTAATTTTGCATTTGGTGGGCAGCGTGGTGGCTTTGTGGTTGGCACTGTTGCTTCACAGCAGGAAGGCCTAGGTTTGATTCCTGGGCAGAGGATCTTTCTGTGTGGTTGCATGTTCTTCTCGTGCTCGCGTGGGTTTACTCCACGTACTCCGGTTTCCTCCCACAGTCCAAAAACATGTATGTTAGGTTAATTGGTGAATCTAAATTGCCCATAGAAGTGAGTGTAAGTGTGTGTGTGGCCCTGTGATGGACTGGTGACCTGTCCAGGGTGTACCCCTCCTGCCTTTCACCCATCCAGAGACGGCTGGGATTAGACTCCAGCAGATCCCCATGACCCCGAATTAGGGAATAAGACGGTATAGAAGATGAATGAATAAATGAATAAATTATATTTCGCATTTGTTTGCCATTTCTGTTGGGATGATTTTTAACTTAACAGCTTTCTCAGCTGCAGAAAGAAATGTTTTAGATAGGCAGATGCCTAAAATACTAAGATATACAAACTCGTATTTAAATGCTCCTTTGTTACATAATAAAAATATCCCCTTGAGAACGACACGAGTTTTTTTTGCATCTTATTTTTGTACATAAACACTGCAGTAACAAAATGTCTAAAAGAGGACGCAGTTTTGTTGTCCTGAGTTGTTCAGCTGAACTGCTTTCCTATTGGCTGATGAGTTTTGCTCGGCGCTGCTTAGCCAATCAGAGCATTGTTTTCCTCGTTCGTATGAACGTTTGGCTTGAGCCAAATGGCGAACGGAAGGACAAATTACAAACAAGTACGAGGAACTGGAAAACACGAGGCCTTGCCACATTTATAAGTAAGAGAGAATTTTACACGTTTTTTTTTTACAGACCGTGACAGCGTAATTTCTAGTTAAAAGGAAAGTAAACGCTGTTGTCGATAGTTAGCATACAACTAAGCTAGGCCTCTAAACTCTGTGCTATGCAAACGGGTCCAGCTAGTTGGCTAACGTAGCTAGTCATTAAAAGCACACGTATTAGGTAAAAAAAAAAACACACACATCGGTGAGCAACTAATTAATCATTTTAGGTACGTTAACAAGTGTTTGTTTTAATTAACCATGAGTACAACGTCGGACAGCAGCAATAAAGCGTTAGAATGTACTAAAAAGAGAAGCGCGAGCCCGCGGCAAAAGGCGGACTCCCCGCTGTGTAAACAGTCCAAAGTGGATGAGGAGAAAGATGGAGAGAACGAGTCGCGTAAAAAACAGGCAGATCAGTTAAAGTACAAAAATGGCGCATCAGAGAGTAACAATGCTCCTGAGGTCTCGGGGAAACCCGTGCAAAATACAAACGGGGCAGAAAACGCGAGGGAAAAGGAACAGAAACACAGAGATGAAGATAAAGATTCATTTGAAGGCCAAAAGGCGCGCTCAGATTGCGCAACCATATGCGCAGCTGAAGCACTCGCGAGCCTCACTGGTGGCAGGGACCAAGAGACTGAATCTCCATGTTCATCCAAACAAGCCCTTGGTGAAATAACTGCGGGTAAACAGAACCGTGCCGAGATGGACCGAAGTGCGCGTGCGGATGACAGATGTTCGGTGCCCGCGCAAAAAGGTGTCGTTGGAGAGGTGCAGGTGCGCGCGCGACGCGAAGATGGAGAAGAGGAGAACAATGATGATGATGATAATGATGATTCCCTTCATGGATCCTCTTTGACAGCCAGCTCGTCAGAAGACGACGATGATGATCAGGAGCGTGAGGACTGCGCTATCATGTCGGTGCAAATGGCCCCTGAGCTGCGGCGTTCCGTTGCGCACCTGGCGCAAGTGCAGATGCGTCTGGACGCACTGGAGAAGAAGGGAGCGCGCTTGCACCGGCGTCTTGAGCTCAGGTTGGGCCGGCAGCGGCGTCCTCACATCGAACAGCGCGCAGCCATCGCGCAAAGCATCCCGGGATTCTGGCTCACTGCAGTATCCTTTTACCACAACTTTCCTTTTTTTAAGTATATATAAGCAACAGGACATACAGTCATAAATGTAGAGGTACATTTGTATGCCCTTATCTAGAGCCACTTACAACTTTCTTTTTTATACAACTGAACCTGGGTTTAAGGGCCTTGCTACCACTTACCCCCATTGTTACTTGTGGTGTATCATTGTACCCCACTACCACAAAAAATGGTACAAAAGATTGGTTTAAAGTCACACACTAAGAGAAAAATGTCCATATTCTCTGGACTGATACATCCATCCATCCTAATATGTACAACCTTTTTATTATTTGTCTAGACTGTCTAGTTTTATCCACAACATGATGCTACGGCTGCCACAACCACAACAAACATGACCTGCTTTTAATTTTAACTGAATAATGAGTCGATTACGATTTGTGTAGGACAAATAATAATCTAGTAATTGTTTGGAATTAAAGCCTGCAGTCATAATGTCTATCCATGTGAAAGTCTGGAAAGTTTAAACTTGGGGGCCCATAGAAAAGGCGAAGGTGCTTTTTTTAAGCATGTATGCTGTATGGGTGAGCATGATGCTAACCTGCATGTTTTCCTATTTTACTAACTTTGCAAGAATTCCATACAGCTGGTTGATGAACTGCATTTTAAAATTACCATGTCATTTTTTTATTACATATGCTTATGTTTACCACACTGTAGTAATAGACATCATTAAGAAAAAGTTGAACAAAGAAATGTTAGCATACAGCATGTTTGTTGATTTCAACTCATAAATGTTCTTGATAACGAAAGAATAAAGAATGTTTTTCTCTTAACAAAGATTTTTTAGCTCCTCAATCACCCACACCTGTCAGCCCAAATTGATGAGAATGATGAAGATGCTCTCAGCTACATGACCAATTTGGAGGTGTAGTATGCAGTCCTATTTATCTGGTTCTACTGAACTTTTAACAAACATAAGATCTACCTCATAAATAAAATGTCAGTTAAATTAACACTTCTTTCCCAACCTGTGTGTTGTACAGATCGAGACCTTTAAAAACAATAAACTCGGCTATCGGATTAGCTTTCATTTCCGGCAAAACCCATTCTTTCAAAACAAAGTTATAGTAAAAGAGCTCCATCTTGGTCTGGGAGGTAGGTTACAAAAGCCTCAGTCATTTTTAAGTGCTGGTTTTAGTCTTGTGTAAATAATTTTATATGGTAATCAATTTAACTGTTTTCTCCTCAGGATCCCCAGTCTCTTTTTCAAATCCAATTGTTTGGTATCGTGGACAGTCCTTAACAGGTAGCGGAGAACCAAGACGAAATTCGCGAGGAGTTTACGAGAGCTTCTTTCACTGGTTCGATGACCATAGCAGTCCAGGAATGGATGAAATAGCACAGGTGCAGTATAAATCATTGGTGTATACAAGTGGGCAAATTAGTGGTCAGGGGTATCAGGGTAAGATAATGTCCAATCATGTTGCCTGAATATATTAAAAAAAGGCTTTAGGTTGCTAGGAGCATAAAGATTGGTCTCTGGGGCAATAGAAGGTGGTCATGTGATCTGATGAGTCCAGATTTACCCTGTTGCTGAGTAATGGGTGCATCAGGGAAAGAAGATAGGTGGATGAAAAGATGTGCTCATCATGTATCTACCGTACAAGCGTGTGGGGGCAGTGTTATGATCTGGGGTTTCTGCAGTTGGTAAGATCTCGGTTCAGCAACCTTATGTGTCCAAAAAATGAGATCAGCTGATTACCTGAATATATTAAATGACCAGGTTTTTCCATTAATATTCGATTATCTAGATTATGGTTTAATAAAAATAACACACTTTGCTTATGTGTCTGATGCAGGTCCTGAAAGATGACCTGTACAAAGACCCTCTTAGGTACTACCTGACACCACTGTGGGAACCACGGGAAAATGGCAGGTAAAAAAAAAAATCACAAGGATTTCAGACCACTTTAAATAAAAATAAAAAAAGTCAGTTATTTTAATTTACTAATTAAGGACAAGATGGAAAGTTCACTTTTGACCGTTGTCTAAACATTCCTGGCAGCACATCTAAACCACCCCAAAACAGCAACGGAGATGAGTGTGTGATCATCTCTGATTCAGACGATGACCAGGAACTGGTTAGCCAGGATAGAGAACAGGAAGATCAAGATGAGGAGGACAACGAATATGAGAGTCGAGACACGGGTAATGAACTAACATACAGGAAAGAATATATATGATCTATAAGATATTCAGGTTTTTGGAAATAAAAACTAAATGTTTAAAATATAATTTAATGGTAGACAAACTGCTAAAACGTTTACATTTGTTCCTTTTTTTTTAACCACTACTACTAGTGTAAAAGAAGCATATAAGTAATCTACCATATTCCTCTTATTCCACATTTGTTTTAGGTGCTGGTGACAGTGAGCATGATGAAGTGGACTCCTCCAGTGAGGAGGTACAGGAAGAGGAAGTAGATATAGCGGAATTGGATGAGACGTGTCTGTCGGCAAGCAGCGATGTCCGAGAGCTGGACCAGAACGAGGAAGATGATGATGTTGAAGTCAATGAGGAGGAGGAGGAGGAGGAAGAGGAAGAGGAAAACTAGCAGTAGCGTGCAGATAAAAATGAGTTGTTCCTCAAGCAAATTATTTACTCAAGGCATTGTTCTTGCAATTAGCTGTGTCATGTCCAATTAAATATCTAAACAAAATATCTGTTTTTAGAGAAACAACCAAAATGACTGGTTGTAGTATAAGTTAATTCAAGATGACATCATAATTTTACCACAAAAGACAGGATGTGAAAAAAAACTGGAAGTATAATATAAGGTATGTTAGATGGTGGTGTAATTCATGTGTGCAGTCTTTGTGTTGCTCTTAATCCAGACTCAGTTTTGCATTTTATTCCCAGCAACCGTGGACGTTTTTTACGAGCAACAGTGATTGCTGGTAAAATGCATTAAAGGTTTTTTTTTTTTTTTTTTTTTTTTTTATTGCATGGTCTTTTTTCCACTAGACAAACTACTGTAACTCGTACATCCCAGTTCAATCGTTCCTGTTGGCCCACATCATTGTTTTTATTTTATTTTTTCATGACATGCTTCTGCGGGAGAGCCGGAAGTTTGCTATTTAAAGAAAACCATTTTTTTTCTTGCTATGCATTAAGATTTATATGACCAATACCACAAAATCAAAACCCTTTAACCTGATTTGTTTGCGTGTTTGATATTTTTTAAGACTTTGTGGTTAATATTCTTAAAGGGTGTGTTCTTAATCAATTTGAAACAGATGCACTTAATTCTTAACCAAAACTCAGGACCACTCAGGGATGTTTAATACAGCGGATTTGTGCATTTGATCTATGTTTATTCAGTAATTATACAATTTGTTTTGGTCTGTTTAATAGATATTACATTTTTTTTTAAATGTAAATTCATTTAAATAGTAATAGACCGCTATCTTTCTTTTGTTAGAAAAGGCAGATAGAAACACTTTGCCACAAGGAACTTTTTTTTCTGTGCTTGGCAGGAAACTTTAATATTAATTAAAACTATATGGCAGCTATGTTTATAACGATAGCACTTAAATCGATGGCAGCACACTGTTAATCCACATGCATGACATTGCTATAAGCATTCACAAGCTGTAATGAATCATCCTATCTGGTTGTGTTGTATTTGCCATGAAAATAAGGAACTTATTAGAGGGGTCTGATCTAGCTTTATCAGTAGATTATTGTGTGTTAGGATCAAGTTATACATTCATCAGAAATTTGTTAGTGGTTTTTTAAGCATCATCCTGGCCAGCAGTGCTGACTTTCTGCTGTAACTCTAAATGATATATATATAGTTTTTCTTTTTTTTTTTTTGTTATTTATTGGGACCTGTAATGAAACTGCCACTAGAAATTACATGCCCTCACCACACACATGAATTAATCCTTTTTCGGCAAAGGCAAAAAATACCTACCTGACTAAACTTTCTACACCCAAGACGTTTATTGTCAAGTGTCATTTCTAACCGTAATAAAAGGTATATAGTTTGCTAGTTTTGTAATTTAAAATGTATTTAACTAAAGCCCTGGAAGAGAACGCTATTTTTGTGTGGTAAAGTTTATAGCTTTTAAGGTTAACCTATATGCCATGATTTGTCATTAAATAAATGTTTCTTTTTTTACATTGAAGATTTTATTTGGTTTTGTGTTGTCACTACACTGTTAAAATCAGCTACACTATCAGCAAATAACACTTTATTGCTATTATTTTTTAATTCTATAATTAATTAAGCATAACAATTTAAATGATATATTTTTTAAAGACATTGCAGTTGTCAATATTACCAGTATTACCAGTGCAGTTTAAATAGATAAACCATTATGTACACAGGCCCAAATCTGTGTCCTCATAACACCCTGGTGTTTATCATCTCTCATACAAACTATAGCTTGATAAGAAGCTTCCAGAAAACAGCTAGCCATCAATACTTATACTAATATAACAATCGTTTCTTCTACCAAACTGAATTGCAGAGGTTAAATACTGCTGTGCAGGACAAGAGAAGCAATGAAAGGAATTCCAGCACTTTCAGAATAATAATGGTGCCTTTCCTGTAGCTGAAGTCTGTGCAGTTCCCCAGGAACATTAAGTATAATGTGTTTTAAAGGTAATTACGATATAATTATGTACTTTAATCCTTGTTAAAGGTACACTAAATGCACATTTTGAATGAAAAACAGATATTTGAGTATACAAGCTAATGGGTACCTCCCCAAAGACAAGAACATGTACAGTTTATTAACTTTTCTTTCACAAAGTGCCCCAAGCTGCTGTCTTCTTCAAGCTTCAATGTGTTCCATCTTTTTTCTGTTTTGTTATTTTGTCTGTCTCCGCTAGGGGGCACTACAACCAACATGATATATGCAAAGAATCATCTTTTAGCTGTGAACTGCATCCGTAAGTGTGTTTAGACATATAAAGAAGAACAGTTAAATGTCCTAAACAAATCTTTCTATCAGGAATTCTTTTACAGTTGCTTGTGTCTTTGCGTATCGTCCCAAAACAACACGTTATATGTCCCCAAAGCTTCATCTGTATTTTACTGCAGCCTGTGGGATCATAGTCTGCTCCAAGGATACAAAGAACATAGCCTGCTTAAATGTCAAGTGCTAGGTAATTAAGAAAGAGGTGAGTCTCTTGAAGACAGCCAGTCCCTCTGCTGTTCTGACATTGATGGGAAGTTCGTTCCACCATCTTGGTGCCAGAACAGAGAAAAGTCTTGAGACAGACCCGCTTTGTGTCTAAAGTGGATGGTGGGACTAGTTGAGTTGCCTAAATTGAATGAAGTTAATCCAAGCCGCAGGGCTTTATAATGAAGGACTTCATAAAGGCAAGTGGTAGTTCACTGGTTTTAGATGTTGGGTCCCTGAACAAGGCCTATAACCCATAACTGCTTATAAATTAGATAAATGTAAAAGTGTCTTACAAATTCAGTAAATGGGACACTAAAGGACACTTTAGACGTGGAAACTAGTTCATTGTGACTACATGTGAGACATCTGCACATTCTGTAGACTTTGTTTAACCATTTTTACAGCATCACTTTTTGTGCGTTCTGTGCTAACGTCTCAGTCTGTACTGCAATCACATGTAACAGACTTGTACATCAATATTCTGTTATTTTATTACGTTTCCTTGGTCTCATTTCTATTCATTTCTTATTTTGGTTTATTTCAAACATCTTAAAATGTAAAAGACAAAGTTGTAAGTTTGTCATTTCGGTGCAGGTTTACTGTATATACATGTACATAACAGACTAATGATTGACTCTTGAAAAAAAGGTTATTTGGCTTTACAGATTTGGTGTAATAAATTAACACACTATTTTACGTGTTTGAAGAATTACCCTAATAGTGCAGAAGATGGAGTTTGTTTAGAAGAGAAATAGGTCACCTGGCTGTGAAGATTATGAAGATAACCTGTGTGTGTGTGTGTGTGTGTGTGTGTAATGCATGTAATGCTGTTTGACCTTTCACATATATATATATATATATATATATATCTGAAAAAATAGTAACTAGGGTCTATAACCAAATCGTTCACTTTCTTTGCAGATGTACAAATTAGCCCTTTCTTGCTGGAATTATACCAATTAGGAATAACACCAATTTACACATTGAAACTAATACAATTTAACTGACAGCTTTCAGCCGGCATTTCTGGGCAAGCCTCAACAGAAAGAGTCAATGTTGCAATGGAACACTTAACCTCACTTGATTCCTGTCTTAATGCAATACTATAAATATTCCACTAACCCAAACCTGTCCCGATTTTTTTTTAAACTATGCAGTCGGGCTTGCAGATGAAAATCAGGGCTTCCAGTTATTACAGTACATGAGACCTTTTTTTTCATTGTGTGGTTATCTTTAGCTGATTTAAGTCTTTCATTATTGTATAATTATAAACCCAACTATACATTTATAATGCACAGGTATACGATCTATATACTAAGATTTGTTTACCATAAAGAACTCATTATTAATAATAATAATAATAATAATACTACATATTTAAATTTTTTTTGTAAATACTAATAATTGCATTATTAATTGTAATAAGTAGATAAGTAAGCCATAAAAAACAAGCTTTTATCAAGTAGCTTTTTCTTACCCGTGACATTATGTACAACAGGAAATTTAAAAAAAAAAAAACCTTTGACACGTTCGATAAAAATGTTGTTTGATAATATTGAGTAATATTTTATTTAATATGGTAGATGTAAGATTAAGAATAACGTTTGTTATCTGGGGCTGTGTGTGTGTGTGTGTGTAAATGTATTGGTAAATTAATAAATAATCCTGATTGCACATGACCCTTTGGTGCTTTTTCTTGCCTTACTCCAGTCATCCTTTAGCTTTATCTTTGTATCTTGTTTGTCGAGTGTAAAAGAATACTAAGGACAAAGAATAAGCACATACTCAGTACTTCAATGTTAATTGTTAACACGGAATCATCCGAGCAAAACGTTCTGTGTGTCAGTAAAAGCAACAGCCTGTCCATAAACAAACAGGAAGAGAGAGAGAGCGCGCAAAGACAGAGAGTAAGAGAGGGACTGAGAACGAAATATACTAAAATGATGTCACAGGAGGGTCAGTAAAAATAGGCATATGTGTGTGATCCATTTTCACTGAAACACTGAGCCAAGAAACTGAGCTGTGTAGCCAAAATAGGTCATTAATGAAGTCCTACTTTTAATTGATAATGCATAGGTACAGCGTGTGTAGTAAAGTTTTGTACCCATGGATTACACATTAATAACAGTTGCTAATTATTAATTGCGATTTTAATTTATGCAAAACAGTACAACACACACACCCACACACACACAGACAGACAAACACAATGCTTCCATGTTTAATAAGACAAGAAACTATCACACTGCGGTAGTTCTCACTCTGTTCCCTTCTAGCAGAGCCGGCCCAAGGCATAAGCAAACTTAGCAGCTGATCAGGGCCCCCGTGGGCACCAGGGGACCCCCCGGCAATACAACAGTCAACAGACAATTTTAATTTTACAAAAAACTGCCATAAAAAACTGAATGGGTTTATAGAAGAATAAAAACATTGGTATGATTTAAGCAACTCAGCTACAACAAATAAAATTGCTAATAGGTGTGTTAGATTTATAGCATGTAAATAATCAAAGATTGGAAATCATTTGTCATATTGGCGGCACAGAGGGGCCTCCAAATATAATTTTGTTTAGGGCTCCCCAAAAGCTTGGGCCAGCCCTACGCTCTAGGCTATAACACTTTATTTCTGACAGATATGTTCCCACAGGCAGATGTGCGGAACCCTCTCACATGCTCATCGTTTTCACGTTCACCTGGAACCGTGATGTTTTCTCTGATTCGCTCCGATCTGATTCAGCAAACAAGCTAAAAAGTCGCTGCCCACTGGTTATTGTAGGTCAGAACTAATGAGGACTAAAGGAATACGATACAGGAATGTGTTTACACTGAGTGTTTGAAGTTTAAAGTAAGCCAGGACACACAAGCACATGCTCTTACATGCATGAAGACACACATTCTTGTGCAAACATACACAATGCCTTGGTTGTGCACCTAGAGGTCATGTGACAGAAGACAGTGTGTTTTCATACTTCTTATTCCTTTGATCTTTTATCAAGCTTTAGGTATTGTGTTTAACGTAGGGTCTGGGTTGTCATTTCCATTAATGTCTAAAATACAGATTCACCGTGTGTTTCAAAGGATCTCTTGACTTGTCCGACACTCCTAATCCCTCGAAGAAAACACCACACCTGTGCACTTAACAAAGTGCTAATAAAACAAATAGGAATCAATGTAAAATCGTTTGCAGCAGGTGGATTTCAAAATTGACATGCATTTAAATGTGCATTTCGCCAGATGTTGTAATGCAGTGGGATTTATGAACAGTTCGAAGTGTAGAACACAGGATGGAACTTAACTACATGGTTAAGTCTATTCATATTTGTATATCATATAAAGTACAATTAAAAGGTTTTGCATGAAGATCTGACAGTTTTTTGTCAATCCTGATTTCACCAGTTCTGAGCTACGACCCCCTTAAATACCTTTAGATACACACTTTGTCAATCCAGGACTCCAACCAAACTAGATCACAAGTAATTACAAGGGCTGATTTTTTAAAGTGCATTGTACGGTACACAATTTAGCATTTAACCTAATAAGTATTCTTTAAAAAAGATCACCAGACCACATTATTCACAATTAAATTCCTAGCAGAGCAGCACAGCTAACAGTCTCACTGTCCACTTGTCCTGGTTTTCTGACTTTACTACAGCCTACCAATTCATGCTAGTAGTAGAATGCTAGAGTGTGTGTTTATGTGGCTATCAAATGAACTGGTACCCTATCCAGTATCCAGTCTTTCAGGGGTAGATTCAGACCTTAGGTGGAATGAACATCAATTAAATAATACTTCCCAACTATTTAAAATATAAAATGTGATGGGCTAGAAGTAAAAGTAAAAAAAAAGTCTAGACAATGTCTTAGATCTTAGATATGTGTGTGCATTTCCTGCTCCATTCCTGGTGGTTATAATCAAATCGTATCCTTTTGTCAGGCTACATTTTATTCCAGAGCCAACATTCTAATAAAACCGAAAAATATAAAGAGCTTTTTCTAATAAAACCTGTCCACGCATTACCACATTAAGCCTCCACTTTTTTGTTCATAGACCACATTGTAGATCAGTCACAGTGTTTGGCCTTTGACATAAGCTAAATGGTGCGGGGAGTGAATGGAAGAGGAGCTCAGTCCTGGCGCTTTGGGCCACTGTGGGTGAATGAAGCACGGAAACCCGAACATAAAGCTTACATTTTAGTCACTTCCTCAGAGAGGGAAATAAAGGATGCCTCCCACAAGGAGAGAGAAAGACAAGAAACCACCTCCACATCCGCAGCACACTACAAAAGGAAAAAAGAAAAGAAGACAGTTAAGAGGCACACCTCAAAGCAGGCGGTGGAAAAGAAGTCTTCTCTGTTCAAACAGTCATTGAAGGTCAGCTTTAAGGACAAAATGAAGAAAAAAGTGGAGGAAAATGGTCTGCTGAACAAACGACTGAGGCTGCTATCAAATAAACAAGTCCAATACACTGTTTGTAGGATATAACGGATGTAGATTTAATTGCCAAGGGGTGAATTAACATTTACACTATATTATGGGCTTTATATAAGTCACAACAGTGCTATGGCCATAATTACATACTACTCTCTTAAATAGTAAGCTTTGTCGAAGCCGTACACTACCTATGATTATAAATTTACACAGAACGACACGGATATGCTGCGACCAAATATAGAAGCTTCTGTATAAAATAGTAGGCCAAGTCTAAATAGTAGTTTGTGTTTGTCTGGCATACTAGTTTCACATATACTACTGTATAAATGTAGGTTAAAGAAAATGCTGGGTTTTTCTGTTATGAGTTCTTTTGACTTTGATACAGTGGAGATGTTAATGCACTGTCTTTCTTGGGTAAACACACACGCGCACACACACACACACACAGTAAAGCACCCTTTGGGGCCTACATGACTTCCCCTGAAACGATTTTCCATGCGGGAAAAGAAATGTCTTTTTTAAAAAGCACCCCTTTCCCCCCGGGTGATTTTTTTTTTTTGTCTCCGTTGTCGTTAGCCGCACAAATGACAAGTGAAGAATCTGGGGAATTTTCTAGCGCTTTATTGCCCTTTGGTGGCCTTTTCGAATTGTTTCCTTTACAGGGGCCTCTTGTTCGAAATGTGACAGGTGTTAGACGTTTGTCAGTCAAACAAAAGCTTTTTTCGGATTGTATATAACACGTCGGTTTGCATGTTAAATTAATGTATGTTAAAGTCAAATTAAAAATCAAATTGCTGTTTTGTGACAGTATCTGCTTCTAAAAACGATAAACATAATAACCATTAAAAATGAGGCGCATGTGGTAGACAGCCGAGGGATAGTGTATAACTGTAGTGCTTGATTTCACAACTGAATTTATTAGACTGCATTTAATAATTTGAGGTTATTAAAACGTTGTATAAATGTTTGATTTTGTTTGTATGTGCTTTTAAAAAAAGAGGCTACATTTTTGTACTGTTGGAAACTAATTTTTCTTTATCTCTATCTGATGTAGTTACCTGGAAACCCCTTCTTCTACAGCAGTAGTATTTTAATCGGAATTTAAATGGAGAATCCATGACGTGCTTTGCCTTGAGTGAAAGAAGTGACCTGCTTAACTGTTGAAGCAGCAAATGGGCCACATGGCGTTTTTTTTGTTTTTTTTACTTCAGACTGGACTGACTGATGTTAGAGTACAGTACATAGAGGGGGCTCGTTACCACTAAAACAATCGATATTGTACAGTGATTAGCCATAACATTAAAAGTAGAGAATAAAGTTACAGAGCTGTATGTCAAAGTGTATTAGACAGCAAGCAAACAATCTGTACTTAAAGTTGATGTGTTGTTGGGAAGCAGGAAAAATGGGCAAGCATCAGCTGAAGTTCTGAGCAACTTTGGCAAGTGTCAAATTGCAGGGTGGAAATATTTACAAAACCTAGTTTAAGAAAGGAAACAAAATCGCTGAACTGTCCACGGGGTGACCTACACAGTGTTAGTCAGGTGGTTTTAATGTTATGGCTCATCGGAGTATATGTAGGTGTTTTGTAAATGCACACATCTGGATGTGTTCCCTGTAGGCGGCAATGTGTGCGCCTTGGATATAAAATTTCCGTCTCTTATCGTGTACATGACTATGATGCACATATAAGTAGTAAAGCTATTTCATTCAAACATTTTATTGTTTTTCATTTCAGCTACTATTTCTGTTATTTCTGATGAGTCTGATGAGGAAATGCTATCAGCTTTAATATATGCAGACATAAAACACCTTTAATCCCTGCTTAATTCACTGCTTAACCTGTTTGTAGCTTTAGACTGGTCTGGTTGCATGTTGAATTGCTTAATTGCACACGTAGGAGTTACTATTAAAAATTTAATTGTCATTTCTGACATTGGCCAGGCGCCCCTTATCCAGACTCACGACTTACATGTACCTCTAAGCAATTGGGGTCTTAGGGTCTTGTTCAGGGGCCCAGCGGTGGCAACTTGGTGGTGCTGGAAATCGAACTCTGATCTTCCAAATAGCAGTCCAACACCTTAACCACTAAACTACCACTTCTCTAATGTAATGTGTGCATGTGTGTGTGTGTGTGTGTGTGTGTGTGGATGTTTTGTTCATGCAAACTTTACATCTATGTTTTTCCTTCCTAGTTATTATTATTATGTTTGGTTATTTCTGTTATTCTTAATAAGTTCAGGAAATGTGTCAGCTCTGGTCCCTGACTGCACGGTGTGTTATGAGTTAAGTGTGTATTGTTAGGAGTGGGAGTGGGAGTGGGACAGACAGACAGACAGGGAGGGAAGCGTTACAGGGATCCAAAACTGAACACCTGCCATAGCTTAAAACCCCAGGAGGACAACGGGACGTCGTTGTCCGTCTTTTGGACAGTTATCTTTCTTCAGTCTGTCTCGAAAGCAGCGATACACCTCAGGGTTTTTTTTTTTGCAGTGTCGTGTTCACGGTTTATCTTCTCTTACATGCAGGAGACGCAACGCATCGGTCCACAACAGCAAAAGGATTCACAGGAAAAGAAGTTGAAACATTTAAAGATCTTTCCGTTTTTCTTGGGTGAATTGACGGATTATATTGTCATTTAAAACAAAAAACAGTTTTCGTCACCAGGACTAAAGGAATATCACCTCGAGACTAAGAGGAATGTAGTGATAAAATCTCACCTGCGCCAGGAAAGTGCGCGTCGGCTGGGTTTTCCAGCTGCGGATCTGACAGAAAGCTTGGAGAGAGAGAAAAAAATCACACCTAAAGTGAGTGAGATTTCATTTCATTTAAAGTGTCTAGTCATTTTAGTAGTTTGTTGGGGGAAAAAATGCTTTCAGACAGGAGAGGGTCAGACAGGAGACAGCTGGAGACCCACCGCAGAAATATCTCCACTCACCAAACACTACACTACATTATAATAATAAAAATGTGTGCTAAATAAGGTAACGACCATGTTGTGTTTCTTTTCTGGAGGAAAAAAAAAGCTTTGTGTTATTGTTTTTAATTTTGATTCATCTTGGTGCAGGATATAAATGTATATAATTGGATTTATAGCCAATAATAATTCTCATAGTGATGGATATTTACAAATAAACCTGATCATTTCTTAGACAAATAGTTATGTTTCGCCATTTAATGATTCGGACCCTGGTTCAAGTTTGTAAAAGGCTTCGGAATACATGCAAGGACATAATGGATGTCATAGATTTCAGCTTTTAGTATTTATAATTTATATGCCGCTCACTCCATTAGAGTGCCATCATTTATAATGTATAACGGCTCATATCTGCTGATTTCTATTTGATTGGTTAAAGCTCAAACAGGGCGCTTAACAAAGTTTTTAACTTCAGTCTGAACTGGTTGCATATTGAATGGGGTTAGTGCACCCATGTGGGGTTAGTATTAATCCAATCAATATATGTACTGTAATGTGTGTGTTTGTGTAGAGTAGGTGTGTAGGTGTTTTGTGCTTGCAAACATGTGGCGTCTGGGATATGACAATGGGAAGGAATTAATCTGTGATTATACTAAGAATGCATTTCTGATAAACAGGCAAAAAATGGATCCAGTACATAAACAGACATGTAGATTTGTTTAATAATAAGACATTAAACAAGCAGCACAGCTTTGGTGTGTGTGTGTGTGTGTGTGTGATGTCTAGCGCTTACATAAAGGACGTACTTGTTGTGTCCTGAATGATTGCTTTTAAATTCCCACAGGGTGTAAAGTCTTTTTATGGAAAACCTAAAGCCAATTATTAATTTTGTAAGGCGACGATTTGCTATAAGCTTTTTTTCGGAGAAAGAGAAGAAAAGGGAGAGAGAGAGAGAGAGAGAATGAGAGAGGAAGAGAGCGAAAAAGAAAGATAGAAGAAGAGAGAGAAAAAGAAAGAGAGAATAAAAGAGAAAAAAGAGGGAGAGATATTTTGGGTAATTACACTGGGATTGAGATTTGCACCTCAGCACCTCAGCAGGTGGAAACATGATCCACACTGACCTTGTTTATACAGCCTGAGGCTGGTGTTTCTATAGGCATATGTCAGGGAGTTACACCTGCATCTGTGTGTGTGTGTGTGTGTGTGTGTGTGTGCAAGCATGTGAGCCACAAGAATAGAAATATCTGACCATTTTTGATTGGATTGAATAACTAGGCTGAGATGTATGTCTGTGTTAAAACTATGTATGTGTGTCTGCCACACCTTCCCACAGAAGCAGTGCCAGAACCGACATGTGAAAACACCTGAGTGTTCAACCTGTGCTGACAAACATCAAGTGAAAAGAAGCCAGATCTGATCAAGCAGACGGAGTCTGATCTGCAGCCAGTGGAGCACTCAAGAAAAGAGAAAAGGTGAGGTGAAGGGATTAAAAAAAAGACACCAAAACAGACAGAGAGAAAGGCCTGTCGTAATCCGTACCCCCTCAGAGAATGAGCCATTGACCTGAAACACAGTTCGATTTTTTTTTTCCCCAATGTAATTTCCCACCAGACTTCAATCTTTCGTGCATCCATGAACTTCTTTGCAGCTTGTCTCAAGCTCTCCTCAGGAATTCCTAACCTGCTGTGATTTCAATCTCTCTGGCAGCACTGTCGTATCCATCTCCGAGGACGATGCAGAGAGATAATTATCAGATCGGTGCCTCATGCCTTTAACCCTTTCTCTTCTAACTCCTTTGCTCTTTCACACCATTACTCATATACTCATGTCCCCTCTTTCTTCACCTATATCTCTTTTTCTTTTACCCTGCGGTTTGGGCATGTAGCGCATTCCGAGACAAGCCTCTAAATGAGCTGAGAGTGAACACAAGGCTGCTAAATAGAAAGATTTACAAGCAGAAGTTCAGTGTTTCCAGAGAGATCTCTAAACTTTATTTAAGTGATAAGCATATACACAGCCAAATCTGAAAGGATTGGCACTCCTAAACGGGCAAAGTAATAGGCAAGTATAAACATTTTGCACAATTATTCTAATTTCCAACTTTTATAAGAATTACTAATGTTTAATAATGCGCAATCCAAGGATTATAAGCATATTAAAAGAGTAATTATATTATTATATTTAAATACAAACAATTAATGGCATTTGGACAGCCCAATTGTTGTTGAAAGTGAATGAAGTCTTTGTTTGTCACTTACTCACATACTCTACAGCACAGTGAAATTTGTTTTCCAGCTTAGAAAGTTAGCATCAGAGCGGAGGGTCAGCTATGATACAGCACTACTGGTGCAGAAAGGGTTAAGGGTCTAGCTTAAAAGACCCAACAGTGGCTGGCTGAACAATGGTGGTGGGGCTTGAACCCTGGTCTTCCTGTCTGCCAATGAACAACTTTACTATTTGAGCCACCACTGCTAAGCATTAATACTAGATTCCCTTTCTTAATCTTAACCTAAAAAAGATTTTACCCTTACCATACCAGAGAAGAGCAAAATTAACAATAACCCCAGTGATATCTACCATGCAAGATCTTCTGAAGGAACCAGGATATTTAAATTCTAAACCTATTGAATTTAGCAGGGGGTTAAGGGGTAACAGATGTTTTAACAACATGGTGATTAACCAAACAAAATGACTTCTAAATCATCACTAAAACAGGTTTTTAAATATGGCAATTATTTTAAAGACAAAAGCCTTAAATGGCACATTGCATAATGTCTATTTTTTCTTTCTCATGCTGTGATTGGAACATAAATGTGATTTAAAAGAGCAAAAAAAAAAAAATTTGTTCGGAGGCAAATATGATCACCCACTGGATCAGCTACTACATTATAAATCCATTTCACTTGCACATCAAGCTATTCCTCTCAAAACTATTGCGCTTGTGTTTTAATGCGTCAGGCACGACTAACAGAACTACAAAAATAGTTACACGTTACATTATTTATTAAAGTAAAATATGCATGGATGGATTTTACTTTAGAGTGCTTTTAATGGGACAGAATCACCAGAAATTTTAGATAAGAATAGCATAAGCAGAGTAATAGAAAGGACTACCTAATGATGTACAGGACAAAGTTTTCAGTATTTTATATAAAAGTATATTTGTGTGCGATTTACACAATAGTGCAAAATAAACAGCTGGATGAAACTATTAACTTATGAGCTTTATAGCTGTTTTGTAGTTACTCAAGAGATTTAAGCTCCAAAAACACCTACAACACTCCGATACATTTACATACGCCGTTATCCACAGCGACTTACATTTTATGTTAATTATTCACCTGAGCAATTAGGGGTTAAGGGCCTTGCTCAGAAGCCCAATGATGGTAACTTGGTGGTGCTGGGAATCAAACCACTTCCACAATAACTGCTGAACAGCATGTGAAATTGTAAGTGATTTATTAACTCTGAATGGATCACATATAGATGGCGAATCTCTTACAGATGTGATTTGTAGCCAGAGTTTGGTGGTAGTTTGGGTGTCAAAGCTTATTTTAGGTCACCCATGTGAGCACTGAGGTGTTGTATCATCTGTCAGCCCTGGTGTAACCTTTCTAAAAGTGTGTGAGGTTCTGCCCGAAATTCTATATACTTTATCCTCTATATTACACCTAATAAATATACAAGGAAGTTTTTATGATTATTATTATTTAATATTTGCAAATAGATTTTTCGTTCATAATCTGAAACAAAGGGCATCTTTTTTATTGCAAAATACTAAGTAAAAAGTTAAATAATATGTATATATATTATATAAGAAGGATATTCTATTATGGTAAGGTTATTATCTATAATCAGTTCCAGATAACAAATATTTTTGAATTTATGTTCAACTTTTATTTATCACATACAGTGAATTTTACACAGTATAACCCTTAATCACTGTCTATGCTTATAAATATAGATAAAGGAACATTCTGGGAAAAAAATAGAATTAACATAAAACCGAAAAAACAAAAAAAAAAAACATAGAAAATTACTTCTAAATCAACACTGAAATGGAATTTAAAAAAAATATGATTTGTTTATAAGGAAATACATTGGGATACTGTAGAAGTGCATAAACCAAAAATACAAAAATACGAATATATTGGCATTAAGTTAACATTCTTAGTTTCTAGTAATTAATAAAGTCATTTGTGCTTTTATTTTAGTGTAAAAGATTTGTCAACGTTTTTAGTGTGAGAAAACAAAAGATGTGTTATTGCATAATGTGTGGTTACATGATAGACATGTAAGATGTTATGTAAAAATTTCCCTGTTGAAAAGCTGCCAATTGTTGCTCAGTTTAATTAGTGTTAATATTTCCAAAAATGTTAACTGTGTTGCAACCTCCTGATGATGATCATCGATTTGTTTTATAATGCCAGACTTTACCTAGTAACACAGCTCTACATTTACCTGTAGCTCCACCACTGGTGAACAGTTGGAAGTGTTGGGTTAGCATTTGTTATGAGAGAAAACCACAATATGTAAACCCCTTGTGTTTGTTCTGAGAATGTAATAAACTTAAGCTCGCTTTCAACTCAGCTGTCTCTCACTGCTGCCACTTAATAATCCATCAGTGGTTATTTATAAACAGAGAAAGGGGGCAAATCCTGCACCTTTTCCCCCAGTCACCTCACCTCTTTGCCCAAATCCTATGATGTCATTTGTTGGTGGTTAGGATTAGTAGCGAGTGGAAACTAGATCTAAACTGGGGTTAAAGGGATCTCCTGCTGGAGGTTATAACGTGGCAAAATGTGACAGGGCTTAACAGCGGCTTGGGCAGTACTGACATTTCCGAGGACCGTGCTGCTCGAGGCTCTGTTTAACAGGTGCGTGGTGCCTCCCATGCCACCATTACACACTGATCCTCTTCATTCATCAGCAAGCAGAACACACTGCTGAACACACTGCTGAACACGCTGCTGAACACGCTGCTGAACACGCTGCTGAACACACTGCTGTTTTGCTAGTGTATCAAATTGCTAAAGGCAAAATTAAGGATTTGGGAAACATGTAAAATGATCTCAGAGGGTTTTAAACTTATTTTTAACCCTTCTTATATTCTAATATTGACTGTTTTCTCTGTGGAATGAAGTGTGTTCTATTCTGTGAACCTAATAATATATTTAGCCACTGTATTTTGTTTAGGTCTCCATAGAACTTTGAGTCACATGGGCATTATGGGAACCATTATGAAGAGAGTCATCCTGTTACTGCTGGTACTGTGTGTTCGTGATGTATCCTGCATCCTGCGTTCAGCTCCCAGAGTGGCTTTAGCTTTTAGAGGTAAGCACATCCACATATATAAACCTTTAATAAACACACACACACACAAACACACACACACACACACACACACACACAAACACCTGTACTATTTTTAAACAGCTGTTGTTGACTGGCTCGGTCTTTTTCATTCAGAGTCTTTCATTCATCTGCATGCAGGCATGCACACACACACACACACACACACACACACATACACATCCACATGTAATATAACAGAGTTCCTGTAATTTGCTTGACTGGTGCTAGAAGAGAACAAAAGGTGGATGTTGTCACCCAGACCCCTGTCGGATACACACTGTGTAACACATTCTGCGCAACACATTCTGCCAATGTTCATTGTTAAAGAAATTTTTATTAATAGTATTATGCAGTATGCAGTAGGATATGAAATATGGAAACTGTGACTGTTTATTTGGTGTTCCTTAACTACAGTTTTTGGCCCACTCCCTAGCAGGCCAGTACAATATATTGAAAAATAACGCAAGTGTCCATATTGCGATATACATATCGAATTGCTTGCGATAAATGAGCGACTTAATATTATATTACAAATTAAATTAAAATAATTGAATATTATTTCAATTAATAATGAATGGTCTAAGTTTTAGGTTGACGCAGATAGTAAAATATCTGGTACGCAGATGTTGGTTGGGATATGTGTGCGCATGCTTTGACGCAAGACAATCAACAAGTTGTAAAGCTTTCACAGCGCAATAATCTTGATAAGACAGCGCCTGCAGCTGCTGCTGAGGATTTAGTGTCAAAATCAAAAAAGTACCTTAAAGATACTGCAGTATTTTAGTTTTAGAAAACAAATGAATACACACAGACTGTAGAACAAATCTTTATAATCACCTCAAAACCAAGCGCAACAGAGAAATATTCAAAAACAGGTGAAGGTGTAAAAATATGTTAGTTATATTCTTTTTTAATGTATTGTATATGCTGATTGTTGTTATATTTCTCTTTTTTAATTAATTTTTTTCTTCTTTATCAAGCTTCTATATCAATTTTTTTCTTCTATACTTCCTGACAGTGTGTGCTGCATTATTTTTCTTTACAAAACTAAAGTATGGACGCCCATGTTATTATGAGGATTATTTTTTATTCTAATTTCCCCATAAGTTTATTATTTTATAACTGTTAATGTATGAGGGGAAAAAAATCCGCTATAATTCTAATTTTCGGTTTTTCAAAATAATTTCCCAGATAACAGACTTACATAAATTCAGCGTTGAATGAATTCACGTTAACCTGTCAGCATGGACCTTACACACCTTACACAAAGACTGATTAGTGCAGATAAAAAGACAGACGTAAATAGGAATTATGTGTGTGAATCATAAAAAAAGAATCTTACTTACTTCTGTTCTGACATTTCAGTCTGCCACAAATAACTGTGGCAAAGAAATCCAATCCAAGGAATCCATTGCAACTGCATCGAGTCATTATAATTATATCAGAAATGTTAAAACAGCTCTGCCTACTTGGTATGATTAAAGAGTATTGAATAAGATGTTAGGCTTTTTTATTCGCTGATTTTAAACACTGTCATGCCAGTTATCGGCTAATTCACAGTCTATTGCCAATAAAATCTATTTTATTACAGATGTTTTCCAGTAAAACCTGGAAAACCCCTAAAATCATGTTGGCCTGGAAAAACCCCTGCATAAATCTTAATTAGAAGATAATAGTTTCTTAAAATACAGCCAGGGTTAGGGTGAAAATTGGATTGTTTTCCTACATATATATATATTTCATATATATAGATTATCCTCAAAAAGGGAGTATACGAAATTATATAGCATATAACCATCCTGCAATATATGCCGGACAGGTACAGTTCTGTACACAAGATTTTTTTTAATTCCTTCCACAGAATGTAAATAAAGAAGTTTAGTGATGTTTCTTACATAGTGGAATTGCATGAAACAAATCAAATGACAAGACATACATTAAAAAAAAAGGTTGGAATTTTGTTGTGTACGCATCATATATCATCATTTTGCTAATACAGCTTTTAGTTCTGTCACCGGTCTCGGGTCCAAAAAAACTGCTAATAGCACACGATTTTACATAAACACAAAAATTAGCCACAACAAAGAAAGCTGTGTTGCTGTATTTGTGTTTCAGCAAAAAAAAGTAATTAGTTTTTCTAAAACACGGTGCCGGGTCCACATCTGCACATCATCAGTTTATGTTTCATAATAGCAATAAGAATAAATAGCAAATAGCATAAAAACAAAAATTATTTAATAACATTCAGACCAGGTGACAAAAATACCAGGTGGCCATTTACTGGTTGTAATCCATTTGCTGCCCTGCACAATGTACCACACTCACCCTGCCCCACACTCACCCTGCCCTTTATATGAATGCATATCTGGCTGGTAGATATTTTTTAGCACCGCAGTGGCAATGATTCGGCTGCATAGGGTGCAGGCACAAGAGTAGTTACTGCTCACATTAACAGACACGCCTACTATAGTCTTAACAAATTTAGGACTAGCTTTTAAGCTTTGGTGCTCTGATCACTTTTCGACAGTGGAACCTACTTCGATGACCCTGAAACAGTTTACTATTGTTTTCCATACCTGGATAAACTGGGTATCTTTGCATCAGAAAGGGCATTTAGAAAATAATATCTGATAATCAGTGACCTGCTGTGCTAAGATATAATGTGCACCTGTACCATAAAAACGGTCAAAGCTTGAGTTTATTAAATACCTGGGAACTGAGTTTATGGTTTATTGTGTAAATGTCAGTAACTTGTCCTTTTGGTGATGGTTGCATTGCAGTCTCACTGCTTCCTGGTTTGATCAGATTTTGTCTATATTGAGTTTTAAATGTCCTCCATGTGTGTTTTCTCTGGGTTCCTTAGTTTTCTTTAACCTTTAATATATACTGGTAAATGGATGAATGGATGACTCTAAATTGTCCCAACAAGGAGCATGTGCATGGTGACTAGGATCAAGCAGCTACTGATCATTAATTACTAAGTCAATTAACCACTTGCATTTGCAGTATTGAAGTGTGTATTCTTTTCTTTTGGTAAGATGAGTGTTGGAGTTTGGATTTTGCCAGAACTATGAAATGTACATTTTTTGCTCACATATACCACATGCTATTGTTCTTTCCAACAAATGTTTAGACAATAAACCACTGTTGGGTGGCTCACATTAACCATATTCCCAGTGCACACAATAGTCTACCTATTTTTAGTATAATTTTGCCTTCTAGAACATTGTATAATGTTGGTATTTGATATGCTGCTAATATTAAAGTTAAGTTTATGATCATCTCTTTATTTATTCTTGCCATCTACCCTGTTCTGGCTCGAATAGTCATTTAAACACCAATGAATTAATAAAAAAAAAGGTAAAAGAATAAAGACTAAAAGAATAAAAGTCGTCTCTTGCAATCGAACCTTTACTGCAGTTTAGTAAAGTGCTTACAACTGAAAAAAAAAATTGATAATTTCACAGAAATGCCCTAAACTCTGAGAAATAAGCTACAACACAGCACGGAAGCATTAGTGCCTTCGACCTAATTCTCATGTTTTGAGTTCTTGACAAACCACAATGCCGACCATAGGATTTACAGGAAACTGATGTGAACGCTTGCACAGTTATTGAGAAAGATATGTGACATTTCTTCAGATCACGTTGTTTGTGTCTTTTGTACACCACACCTTCATGAAACTTGCATGAAAATTCGAGCTACTGATGCTCGATGGAATTGGCTCACTATTGACCGTGTGATACCTCAGTTCTTCGTCACCAGTGCGTGTAATTCAGCCGAATCTCATCTGTGGCCTTTGGCTTCTTTTACTTCTCATCCACTCACGTTGTTTTTGCCTAGGCTGCTGTATATCCCAGTCGTTCCCTATCGATTGCCCACACCTCCCCTTCTAACCTCCCCACCCGATGTTCTCTCTTACCCTAGAGCGAGAACAGTGGGCCGGAAAAGACCAATTCTCTGCTTGGCTCTCATGTGTTCTGTGTTCTCAGAGATGGATTGTTCATTGTTCAACAGAGAGATGACCTTTGTCTTGAAGGCGCCTGAAGAGGAGGAAAGCTGTTTGCAAAACTCAAGTGAATGTGCAACAGTGGAAGTCTATAATATACAGAGAGAAAGAAAATACCTAAACAAACTCCAATACAGGATGCTGTGACAAGACACAGTTAATTTGATATGTAAAAATAAGTGACATGCTAAATTTAGGCAGAAAAACCATCTGAGGCCTTGGGGAGCCAAATAGAAACACAATTTTTATTAAGGTTAAACAAGAATAGAATAAAAAAATAATAATAATAATGTTTTTGTGATAAAACTAAACGTTGAAACATTTAAGTTTACATGCTAATTTACATTATACATACAAATTTTTATATATATATATATATATATATATATATATATATGTAAATATATGTAAAATATATGTAAAGGTCAATTACAGGGCATTGGGCGCATACTAGACACACACACACTATGCGAAGAATTGACAGTTCTTAAGCCGTGAGTTGTGTTAATAATCTTGCAAAGCAGTACCAGTGGCTGACCTAAATAAATAAATGAATGAATTAATGAATAAATGAATAAATAAATAAATGCTTTAATTACAAACTAAATAATAATAATAATAATAGCTTTAATTGAATGGTAAACTCAGTTCCATCATTTACTGTTGGATGATTTTTCCAAAAATGCATTTCTCTTCCCAGGACATGTCCAGCTCTCGCACAGGTATAGAGACTGCAAACATGCTAACTGCATACTAAAATTAGCTTCAGTTTCTTGTAAAGCAGTTATTTTTTCTCCTGCCATTAAATCTTCTGTTCCGTTACTTGGCTGACAGTTTTACCTCTTTGTTTAGCATATCCATGTATGTTTGTGATTTTTATACTGAACTCTGAGCAGCGTCAACTTTCATCTACTCGTAATCCGCCAGCATTCACACATCCTGTGTTTATGGTAAAGGAAGGAGAATGGAAGCGCAGTGTTCGGGAGCCTCCTCTCTCACGTATACACACCCAGCTCTGTCTGCCTAGAGTTCCCGGTTGTTTATTCTGGTGGTGTGTCCACGTCATGTGACAGAAAAACTCTTTTTAGAGTATTAAGGGTGTCAAGACATACACGCATTTCCTGACTCCTCTGTTATGCAAACATCCTTATGGATTAGTTAGTGATGACCTCAGGAAAGGGAAGCAAACCAAACATGGATTTGAAGGAATATTTCTGTTTATAGCTGCATTTATACACAAGCAGACATTTATATACTACACAAAAAGTAATGGGACACCTAATTATCACAATAATGTTTAGTGTTTTTCGAACTTCCTATTCCCGATTGAGTCTCGCTGTTAATAACCTCCACAACATGTCTTTGGAAATTTGCTCGTTTAGTTATAAAATGATTAGTGAGATCAATGTTAAAACGCCTGCGTTTATGCAAATAAAATGTTTATGCAGGATTTACATAATTGGTAATCCTGGATGAACATTTTAATCAACCAATCATAACCATCTGATGTTATCAATGTGTGTTGACCAAACCCGCCTCGATTCATTTTTAAATCTTTCCCTACTTTTATTTATTAAATAATATCACATTACATGCTGAACTGAACAGTTTATTTAATGTGTGAATATTTTCTTTACCTTTATAACCAAAAATAGATGTTTGTGTGCAGTAAAATGTATTTAGTTATGTGCATAGATAAAGAAAAAATCCTAGGTTCAGATTTATAGTTTAAATTATAGCTTAAATTTTAAAGGTTCTGATTTAATGACATAAATGATAAAGCCTGTTTTATAGTAAGAATGTTGAGGTTCTACAGGTTCACCTTTTCAGAACATTTTACATTCAATTGTTCATTAGTAATGTTTATGATTCACTGTCTAAAATTATTTTTAAATATCGATTATAGTATTATTTCATGTTGTGTTTTAATGTTAATGCTGGAATCGTTATTGTTAGTAGATTGTTCCAGAATTAATACATTTTCGACAAGAGGATATTTTTTAGCATTTACTCAGTTAAAGTTTTTCAATTTGTTTGCGGACAAAAAAGGAAAAGATTCAAAAATAGATTGAGGCGGGTTTGGTCGACATCATTTGGCTGTGATTGATGGGTGAATGTTAATCCTGGATCACATCCTACTTGTCAAAAATATGTCCATCGGGTATAGTTAATCTTTATTTGAGTTTTTAAAGTCTAACCACAATGTAGCGACTACAGAAAGGCGTATTACAGCAATTCATCATGCTGCCACCAACTCATAACAGCTAGTACATCTTGTTAGAACTAAAGATGAACTTGGAGCCACTTCAATTAATTCTGTTACACAATGAACACAGTGTTCAGAGAGAAAGAGCAAAAAACAATGATGTCAGTTTCTGTTTAATGTTTCTGGTTTGTGTTTATGGGGTGTGACTCAAGCCCTTAAGCATATAAACACATGTAAGATGAGAACAGTAGTCATCTGAGTTAGAGCAAGGCAGACACTTTGACACACAAAGTCATCTGTTGAGCTAAACCATTAGCTGAATTGTTAACACATTCTGAACTTTCGATATTTTGTTGTTTTAACCCTTTGGATAAACTTATTGATTGTCTAAATGTCTATAATAAAGGATGTGTAAATATGCATCTCTTGAAACAAGCTGTCTATGTATGTGTTTTTTTTACCCAATTGAGATAGCAGCCAGGCAAACTATTGCTGAACTTTGCTCTTTATTTCTGCTTCACGCTCTCGAAAATTGATTTTCCTCCCTGCAAGAAGAGCTCCCAGAGGTAGCAGCTTAGAAATAGCAAGTTTCCTTTTCTTATACTTTAAAATCCCGAGATCAGGGAAGCTTACAACGCCTTATTTACTACACAGTAATCTAACACACAGTAAATATACAGACTGGCGAGAGAAAATAGACGACAATGCTTTTTTGTTGGAATGAGAGATCGAAGTAGTTCAATTACTAAATGTGGAAATAGACATGTTTTTGTATCAAATTTGTTCTCTTGCATTTTTTCATGTACAGCAAATCCCAGTTTTTCTGGTATTAGTCCAACACCTTAACCACTAAGCCACCACTTCCAACTTTTTGAATGAAAAAGGCTTTATGTTTTATCCAGAAAGCCACATAACTAATAATACTATAATTAATATTACAATTTCTTTCAACAGAGCTGATAGACACTCGGACAGCAAGACCATTCAGTTTATCTTTTAACACCAGTGATTACCGGATTCTCCACATGGACCAGGATCAGGGGCGTCTTTACCTGGGCAGTCGCGAGTACCTTGTCTCCCTGGACATGCAGAACATCAACAAGGAGCCTCTCATTGTATGGAGAGCTGCTACATATTATTTCACATGGTCACATATGAAATATATATATATATATATATATAATATATATATTATATATATATATATATATATATATTTTTTTTTTTTTTTTTTTTTTTTTTTTTTTTTTTTTTTTTTTTTTTTTTCTGAAAAGAGATCCAAATATTTAAGGATAAGAAGTTTTTTCTACTTTTTTTCCAGATTCACTGGCCTGCTCCGGCACAGAGAAAGGGAGAGTGCCAGATGACAGGAAAAGGAAAACATGTAAGTCTGCCTCTTTTGAGAGCTTCACATTATAAATTTAGTTCTCTCTCTCTGTCTATCTGGTCATCTGTCTCTCTATCTGTCTATCTAACAATCTCTCTGTCCGTCTGTCCGTCTCTCCGTCTGTCTGTCTAAACTAAAGAATACAGCACACGATAATAAAAATTCCCAATGCTAAATTTTGAATGTTTTATTTTTTCACAATAAAATCCCAGCACATCTCAGAACGCACCAGACCAGAAGTATTAACCTGTTTATGCCTGCTTTTCTGCATAATTAGGCACTGCGCCTTGGGCGTTATGTGGGATACTGACCTACAATCCAAACTAAGCAACATACATGCATCAACATGTAATTATGTGCTTCTCTTGGCATGTACTATACGTCATGAGCACGTGAATTTTGCCTTACAAATAATTTGCAAAAAACCCAACACATTAAAAATTGTTTTTGGGATGTGTTTTTTTCTTAGTGACTCACTTCTAGAAATCATCTTATTAAGTGCACAGCTGTGCAATTGTTAAAAATAATTGAATATTAAATGGCACATTAGCTGTAAATGCCTCCATTCCATTTACTTAGACTGAAACACAAGACTTTATTTAGAACTAGAACTAATTAAGAAAGTTTTCTTAAATTAGTTTTAGATTAGAGTCTTCGTAAACTAAAAAAAAAATTTCAGATGTATTGTGAGCACATTGATGTACAGTACATACTACGGTCAAAGATTTTGTGGTACTATAAATGAAATTACTAATTTTACACTAGGATATGCAAACCGGCAGCATGGTAACTTAGTGGTTAGCACTTTTGCCTCATAGCAAGAAGGGATCGATTCCCGGGCAGAGGCGTAAGTTTGCATGTTCTTCCCGTGCTTGTGTGGGCACAGGCCAGAAACTGCCCATAGGAGTGAGTGTGTGTGTGTGTGTGTGTGGCCCTGTGATGGACTGGCAACCTGTCCAGGGTGTACCCCACCTGCCTTTCGCCCTTTCAGAGACGCTGGGATAGACTCCAGCAGATCCCCTATGAGAATTAGGGAATAAGTGGGTATAGAAGGTGAATGAATGAATGGATGATATGCAAACCTTTGCACTCTTTAATAGAATATCTATATAAGTTAAATACCCAATAAAATTGTCTATGTTTCCCAGGGAGAGTGTGCTAACTTTGTGCGTATGATCGAGCCATGGAACAGGACGCATCTGTACACATGTGGCACTGGAGCTTACAGACCCATCTGTACCTTTATCAACAGAGGCTGGAAAGCTGAGGTAAAACTACAGCGTATATAAACACTCTCACTTACATATGCACAAACATGTAACTAAACTATTAAAATCCCTTCGGATGCTTTTCCCCTAACCTCCTCCTGTCTGTATAGGACTATCTCTTCAGGCTGGTCCCTGGATATATGGATTCAGGAAAGGGTAAATGCTCCTACGACCCAAACCAGGCGGATGTGTCAGCTTTCATTAGTAAGTCCAGTACAAAAAATATTTAGTATTTTTGATAATACACAAAGCACTAATAGCTGATTTCTTTTCCCACTATTCCGCTTTTTTTCAGATGGTAACCTGTATGCTGGTGTGCATGTGGACTTCATGGCCACTGATCCGGCTATCTTTATGACGATGAGCAGCAGACCAGCTATTAGAACAGAGCAGTATGACTCCAGGTGGCTCAATGGTAAGAAGTTAATTAACAAAGAAAATAACATCAGGGATGTTTCTTTACTATAAATAAGATTTGTTTATTTGGTTGTTACCTTAATCCAGCTGCATAGTGGTAGTAGGAACAGTTACTAATGATCCTGTATTATACAGCACCACACATCCATGTCAATGCTTATTGTTTTTTTCATCATCTTCATATTTGGGGGAAGCGGTATCACAGTGGTTGAGATGTTGGACTGCTTAATTAGAAGATCTGGGTTTGATTTCCAGCACCACCAAGTTGCCACTGCTGGGCCCCTGAGCAAGGCCCCTAACCCACAATTGCTCAGTTGCATAGAAAATATGACTGGTTATGAATAAATCCTTTTCACGTTTTGGTACATCCCATAAGATCCCAATCTTGATGCATGCTAACACCTTTCAATCTTTTTGGCAACGTATATGTATAGAATATGTGCGTATGTTTAGAATTATGTAACTATATATGGCTACGTTGGTAAGAAATATGAAACCTGAAACATTTTTTTTCTTTTTTTCCCCTCTCACTTCATCTGTATCTGTAAATTAGAACCAATGTTCGTTCAAATCAAGAAGATTCCTGACAGCTCTGAGAAGAACGATGACAAGCTTTACTTTTTCTTCCGGGAAAAGAGTTTGGACTCTGGAGGAACGGCGAGCTCCAGCGTGTTGGCCAGAGTGGGGCGAGTGTGTCTGGTGCGAAAATGAACGATATATCTATATATAATCTTTGGCTTGAAATCCCTTATCTTATGAACAATAGTATCTCATCTGTGATGTAAAAAATGTTGAAAAAGAGATGCTGAGTTGATGTATAAACTGCCTGAAATGTACAGACCCTTACTCAAGATAGAGTTGCTTCTTTTTAAGCAAACGTGAATGTATTTGTTTTACCAGAATGACGAAGGAGGCCAAAAGATCCTAGTCAACAAATGGACAACTTTTCTAAAGGCCAGGCTGGTATGCTCTGTCATGGGGGAGGATGGTGTGGAGACCTTTTTCGATGAGCTGAGTGAGTAAATTAAACATGTTCTAATCATTGTTAAAAAAAAATAGCCTGGTGCAGTGAGACAGTGTTAGCTGATCACCAGCTCAGGCTTGCTAGGTTTGTTGGTTTCAGTGAAGCTCTGGGTATTTAAAGGATTGTTCAGAATGTTAAAGTTGGTTCTGAATGGACTGCCAAGAGGATGCTGGACATTTGTGAGCTTGTCCTAAGTGTCCAGAATTGTTCTAGCTGGTCAGTTTTAGACACAAACTGGATTTCCTGTCAGTTTTTTTGCTGGTCAGGCTGGTTTATAGGTTTATATTAGTTTGTAACTTTTCCAGTTGGTACAAAGTACCCAGTCTGGTTTTACCTGCTAAGATTGTGTGGTTTTATAGATGATAGTTAGTTTGATTTAAAATGTATTATTATTATTATTATATTATTATTATTATTGTAGATCAAAAGTTAAAGAATCCAACCAGCTAATCTAGCTAAATCCCACAGTAATCTTAACCATATTTTTAAACTGTGTTCTTATATTTGTCTTTGACTTGCTTATTCATCAAATGATGCTTTTCTTTTTCAGGAGACGTCTTTATTCAGCCCACTCAGGATGAGCGGAACCCAATGGTGTATGCTGTTTTTTCCACTGCAGGGTAAGGATAACTAAAGTATTTTTCTTTACATGTTAAAATAAAATTTAATGTAATTACCCATATGAAAAATAACTATAGTTTAGTTGAGTAACTTTTCCAAAGAGCAGATGTTGATGTTCCCCATTAGCAACTCTGTTTTCCATATAGCCATATAGCATATAGCAACTCTGGTGGGAAGTGGTGGCTTAGTGGTTAAGGTGATGAACTGCTACCAGAAAGACTGGGGTTCGATTCCCAGCACCCCTAAGCCACCGCTGTGTGCCCCTGAGCAAGACAGTTGTTATAAGTAACATAAATGTAAGTCATTCTGGATAAGAGCATCTTCCAAATGCCGTAAACAGAGACGCATTATGAGGAAAGTGGTAGCGCAGTGGTTAAAGTGTTGGAATACCAACTTGAAGACCTGGGTTCAATTCCCAGCACCACCAAGCCCTGTGCAAGACCCTTAAACCCCAACTGCTTAGTTGTATAACAGGGAATAATGTAAGTCGCTTTGGATAAGGGTGTCTGCCAAATGCTGCAAATCTAACTCTAATAATATGGTATTTCTTTTTGTGGGTTCATATTTCTGTCGTAGATCTGTTTTTAAGGGATCGGCAGTTTGTGTCTACTCTATGGCTGACATACGCAATGTGTTCAATGGGCCTTTTGCCCACAAACAAGGGCACAACTACCACTGGACAATGTACACAGGGAAGATCCCCTACCCTCGACCTGGAACTGTGAGCTGCACACATTTACATCGATGCATATGTAAAAACATTTGTAATGTTTGTGCTTTCTGTAGCTACTGCATTTTCCAGCATCCTGCCTGCATTGTTATTCATATAGTAATATAGCTCTATGTTCCCCTCTAGTGTCCCGGAGGTACGTTTACACCGAGTTTGCACTCTAGCAAGGCTTTCTCAGACGAGGCTGTGAACTTCATTCGAGCACACCCGCTCATGTATCACCCTGTATATCCTATACACAAGCGCCCCCTGGTGGTGCGCTCTGGAGTTGATTACAGATTCACCACCATAGCTGTAGACCAAGTGGATGCTGTGGATGGGAGATATGAAGTGTTTTTCTTGGGCACAGGTGATAATCTGGCTGGAGTTTATTCAGTTATTAGTTTATTCATTTATTTATCATTTTTCATACATTTCTTTTTCTCTTTACAGATCGTGGAACAGTACAAAAGGTTATAGTTCTGCCCAAAGATCCAACCACCTTGGAAGAGCTGACATTAGAAGAAGTAGAAGTTTTCAGGGTAATTTGACTAACACATCCACAGCCAGTCTGATGCTTAGGAATAAACACAACATGAGTGTGTAAAATTTGTCTTTTTTTTTCCTTTTCTACAGACACCAGATCCTGTCAAAACAATGAGGATATCTGCTAAAAGGGTAAACCTTTTCTTACAGGTTCTAGTTTTGAACACTGTGAATTAAGGAACCTGACTGGATATATGTTATATAAAAAATAAACAACACCAGGGGGGTGTAATGTGGGGCATTTAAAACCCCGAGGTTGATTAATTTTCTATTAACATTAAATCAAAAACACTACAAACCCTATTGATTAAGTATTGTAAATATATATAATACATATAATATGCAATGTATTTATCTATGTGCAGTTACGTTTAATATCATACAGCATCCGTACTCGTTATAACGGCTGGTCTTTAACAGACTTCTCTTTTATTTTCTCTGTCTTTAAAAAAAAAAAAAAACTTACCGTTTTAATGTACTGATACCCAAGCCTGGCTACATTTTTTTCCCCAAAAAATGTTTTTTCTGGCCATAGTGGGTTAAGGCGCCGGCACCCACATGTGCAATCCGGCTACCTGGGTTCGATTCTCTCTTTCTGCTCCTTTCCGGTCCCTCGCCCTCTCTTCCCCTTTTCTCTCTCTTATCTCTTTCCTCGCTATCAATAAAGTTTAACTTTTCTTTGTTGGTTTAACTTTTTTGTTATGTGTCATAACAATATTACCAGAACTAAATGGTTTAACAGCATGACATGTTATGACACCATGACATAATAAAAAACATATTTAGGAATTACTTTGTAATAAAGTATTAAAATAACCCACATTACTTAATAATTGACCATCATAAATGATTTTCTATAAAAGGACATGCAAAGTTTTTTGTAGTGTAGACCATCTGAATAGGACTGAATGTGTTATAATGTGTTATAATACAATAACTTGATTTAAACGTGTGTGATTTCTCTCGGCTCGTCTCTACAGCAACAGCTGTACGTGTCGTCAGACGCAGGGCTTACCCAGGTGTCGTTGCATCGGTGTGGCGTGTATGGTAAGGCTTGCTCAGACTGCTGCCTGGCGCGTGACCCCTACTGTGCATGGGATGGAGAAAGCTGTACCCCCTTCACACACGCTACTAAAAGGTTTGTAACAGTACATACTCTCCACTTTAATGAATCGGGCAAATTTGTTACCTTAATGACTCTTGTTTTTCTTCTTTCAGGAGGAGCAGAAGGCAAGATGTAAAACATGGTGATCCTCTACGTCAGTGTAGAGGATTTAATGCTAAAGGTAAAAGTATCTCAACTACTTTATTTAGAGACGTTTGAGACATTTTACTCCAGATCTGCTCTACATGCATTGCTATTAGACTTGTTTTAAAAAAGGGTTGATTTTATTATATGAATACTGCTATTACTGTATAATATTATATTGTATACTGTTATTACTGTATATAATATAATATGGTATGTAAGCCATTGTAACACAGGACTATCGAATTTTTTATTCTGATCCGAATGTATGGTGTTGATTTAGTTTCTATAGTGGTATTTTGGTAAGGTTGTTTTTTGACAATAGTGCAGGTCACATCACTTTATATAAATTTTCTATTAAATTGAAGATTAATCGTTGCAATATTGTGTCATGTCTATGGTGGCAAAATTGCGCTGGGACCTATGTGGCTCCATGTGTACAAAATGTGACTTGTATAGGTTTCTTGCCCTTTATAGAATCTAGCATCAGTGCTTTAAAAATGTGAGATTGTAAAACTGTAACTAAGATTTCTGACATAGGAGAGACTTTAGAATAGAGTGCAATAATTTTATAATAAAATTCCAATTTTATTTTATTAAGAAATTATTATAATGTAGGCCAGTTTAAAGTTATTACAATGTAAGCGCTTACTTGTCTTGCAGGCTTTCTATAGCAAGTGACTATAAATAGATAAAAATGTTTAAATATGTCATAGTTTTTAGCATTTGAATGGTAATGGAATATCTGGCTATGGTTTATCTTTGCATATTTGATTGTTATTAGTTTTTTTTTAATAAAGCAATTTTTTTCGCTCTGAAAAACATAAAAAAAACCCCATTCTGGTCATTTTTGTCTTCACAGTGGAAAAGAGACTGAAGGAGACACTGCAGTTTGGCGTGGAGGGAAGCAGTACATTTCTGGAGTGTGCACCCAGATCGCCACAAGCTACTGTCAAATGGCTTTACCAAAAAGATGGAAGAAGAAAAGTGGTAAGATCTCATACAAATCTTTATTAGTTAAGCTGTTTCACCAGTGCAACAGCCTTTCTGAATGGAAATGTACTTTTAGTGGAATTGTAGTAGTTAAAAAATAACTTAAAAGCGTTATTTAGAGCCTAATAATCGAGCAGTTGGGGTGTCTCACAGAGCAAAAATAGCTTTAATATCACCATTTATCTAATAGTACAATTTTACAATTAAACGAAGATATGAATGTCTGTGGAGGGCAGCGCGGTGGTTTAGTATTTAGCAATGCTGGCTTAGCAGGGGTCTTTCTATGTGGAGTCTGAATGTTCTCACTGTGATGTGTGAGTTTTCTCCAGGTACTCTAGTTTCCTCCAGCAGGTTGATTGGTTATTCTCAATTGCACATAGGAGTGAGTGCAAGTGTGTGTGGTTGGTTGACTGTATGTGGCCCTGCGATAGTCTGGCAACCTATCCAGTTAACCTGACCTGACCTGATCGTCATCGTTAACTTTTAATAGTAAAAAAGAAACATCATCAGATGTAGCGGCGTAAAAGTAAATTTCTACCTGTAAAAATTCACTAGTAACTCACCAGTAAAATTGAGACCAGTTAAATCTACTCGAGTAAATGTAACAAAGTAAATGTAATATGGTCCTACCCACCTCTGATAAGTTATTTTGTAATGTTCTTGTGTAAAGTGATTTATAGCTGATTTATAGTGTGTGTATGGGCTATGGGTTTTGCTCCTCTTATTGTTATTTTCTACTGTGTAATGCTTATGCAGCTGCATAGAGATGAGGAAGTGTTAAGCACACCCCAAGGTGTCCTGCTGAAATCCCTTACCCACTCGGACGCTGGGTTATACCACTGCCTAGCCACCGAGAATAACTTCAAGCACACTCTAGCTCGGGTCTCCCTGCGCATTCTGGACCGCGACATTGCGGTGGCGCTCACTGTACCCGACGACGAAGAAAAGATGACTCAAAGGCACCACAAGCCTGAAGCCCATCCAGCAATTGGCAATGCGCAACCCTTAGAGCCTGAGGTGCGTGTGATCCACCAGTATTGCCAATCCTACTGGGAACAGCTCACCGATCGAGGGGGACAGCAAAGCAGACGCCCACACCGCAGACACACAGAGGGACATGAACGCAGTGGAGGCTGAGACTGAACTAACGACTTCCTGTACTCACCTATTGGTCCATTCTAACTGTTGTATGTGCATCACTGAAAGCGAGGTAAGGGAACACATCTGTAAACTCCGAATTTCATAAGAGACTCATCTCCTAAGCTCTTATTTTCATTTTTGTCTTGTTATTGTGATTAGCATTTTTTTTGTTTGTTTATATCTTATGTTCCTTGATGTGTCCTCAGCTTTCGTAAAAACTTTTGTCGATCTATTAATTTTGGACCATATTTTGACCCTAACAAAAGCTCTGACCATCAGCGTAATATTTGCACATTTTATGATTGCTGATCCTTCCAGTTTTTCCAGTTTTGCTGTGTATTATATTCGACATTTACCAGTTTAACTTAATTTTAAGCACCTTAGAGTATGACTTAACTGCAGATCATGAAATAACACAAGTTTCCTGTTTGTATGTGTGTGTAAACGCTCAGTCTGTGGGCTAGTGCAATTTCGCATGTGCTGTCTGGGCACTGAAAACATATGGTCCAGTTTAGATAAAAGTAAATCAGTAGATAAAGCTGTACATGTATCCTGGTTCTCCTTCCTGGTAAAAAAAAATGCTCTATCTATAATTCTTTCAGGAACACTACAACGTCTTTATGGGTGTCACTGTAGCTGATAATGTGTATTTATTGTAGAGTAGGTTGTATATTTTCTTTGCCTAAGTAGAGAATTTATTAAGTATTAAAGGTGAAGGGCATTTTGCATGACAGATATATGGTTTTATTTATTTTAATGTAATTATAATAACGATTCTTTGTATATAGGTTGCATCATTATAGGACTGTGTTGTGACTAATAAGCTCACTTAAAAATATTAGTAACACTGGATTTGTGGTAATTAATTCTGCACATTGTGTTGTTTCGAATGGAAATAAAAGCATTGCTGCTTACAGCATTGGTGTCAGTTTTATATTTCAGTATCATAAAAAAATTAATAAATAAATTAATAAATAAATACTTTCTGCAGTTAAAAAAAGTGACTAATAAACTTCAATAAAGATCTCTAAGGTTACGGTTGTAACCTTGTTACCCAGAGGGAAGAAGATGCTGCGTTGAAACCCTATGAGAAAAGCTGCCTGCCTGCCCACAGTCTAAAGCATGTGTGAAATCAGACCAATCGGAAAGTGATACCTCACAAGCACTGTGCACCACAGGCGGGGTGACATAAGCAAACAGGAAGTATAAAAAAAAAAAAAGAAGCATCCAGCTACAATAAAATAGCTGGTAATATAGACAAACGTTTCCCTTCAGGAACTCGAGAATTGTTAAAAAGCTAGGGAAACAAAATGACGACATTGCCATAGTGACAAATCACTGAGAACTCGGCTATAGCGGGCCTCAGCCAATAGGGGTTGCGGAACCAGCTGCTGTCAGCCAACAGGGCCAGGCAGGCATGGACGGTAGTGGCTCACAATCTGCCAACCGAGCTCGCTCCACTCCCAGACAAGCGTTCAAGTTTTAGCACCTGACACAGATTATGAAACTAACATTTTACCTGGTCAGTGTAAAAAAATGGTGTAACTTGGAATGCAAAAGTGTTTTAGTCAACAAAAAGAATTCACAGTATTGTGTTAGTTTGCAGTTTAATAGTTTAATGAAAAAAAGTTTACCACTTAAAAAACACAGTTCACCGGTTGATTTTGAATTAATCCCATTCGTCATCGTCATCGTCATCATCATCAAATTCATCTCCTTCATCTAGAAGAAATAATCAATAATCTTTTTACACATTTAGTTGAAGGATGAATTTTTTAGAAATCAACTATGCAACAACTAAATCAATCAGTTGCTGATTGATTTATATATATATATAGCCTAATAAAAAGAAGAAATATTTGAGTGACTAAATGACTACCTGATGAGTGAATGACTTTGCTTCTTTTCTGCATGACCATCATAAGGGCTCCAACTATCCCTTCTCCTGTATCCACTGCAGCAGATGTTGGTGGATCAGGGCTGGTAGTTACCTGGTAACAAAAAAAGCCATACATTACTGTAATGATATTTTTGTTGAAAAATCATCAAAATGATTATTCTTACTGTTTTAAGCTTTGTCCCTATGCGTATCTGATCCAGCAATGCTCCTCTGCCTTCTCCCACACTGCTGGGTTTAGAAGGTGGTGGCCCGTTTCCCAAATTAGGTGCTGGGGCAACAGGAGGTGGAGGAGGTGGAGGAGGAGGTGTTGGACCTCCGATGCTGAAATTAGCTGATAGAGGTTGTGGGACCATGCCAGCAGAGGAACTCTCATCAGCTGGTGAAGGTGGGAGGGACTCAAAAGAAACAGGAAGTGGTGGTAATTTTTTACTGTACATTTGTGGATTATCAGAAAATGTGGGTGAAGGAAAATCTTCAGGAAGTGTTGGAGGTGGAAGTAAATAACATTCATCATTTGGAGGTTGTGGTAAGGATCCAGTTCGTCTTCCTGGTGGAGGTGGAAAAGATCCAGCAGGATGTCCAGAAGGCATCGGGGTACTTTGATCTCTTAATGCTCTGCATTGTGGTCCACTTTGCTGTCCTGGAGGTAAGGGTCCCACCCTTCCAGAAAGAGAAGGTAAGGTTCCATAACGTGAAAAAGTAGCCGATGAAAGAGTGCCACGATTATCTCCTGGTGGAGGGGGACGGGAACGGGAACCACCTTGCCCTTCTGGTACTGGCGGTAGGGTTCCACTTCTTGGTGAAAATGCTACCTTTGACCCGGGGAGTTCGGGTAAAGGGCCTTTACGTCCTCCTTGTGCCACTGGAGGTGGCGGAAGGGGACCTGTACGCCCTCCTGAGGGTGTGGGTGGTAGAGAGCGAAGTGAAGAGGATCTAAATGAAGTTCCTCCAGGAGTAGGTGGTAGGGGCCCTAAACGAGCTTGTGAGGAAATGGGAGCTGAAGAAGATCCAGGGGGCACTGGAGGTAAAGAAGCTCTACGAACACCTGGAGGTGGAGGTGGTGGCCGTTCTGCAAAGAATATACAAGTTTTTACATTCGCAAAGTGCAATTTTAACCAAACACCTAAATCTCATAAACCAAATACAAGTTTATAACTTTACCCTGATTGTTCAATACTTTCTTGACTGCTGCCATTCCACCAGAGCGCTCAATGACATCGTAGATAAGTTGTGAGGTCTCTGAATCTCTCATGTCTGCTTCACTGATTCCAGCACATGACAACAGCTTCATTAAATCTGGGTCCATTTTATTGCTGTCCATACCAAGATGACCAACATGGCTGAAACACAAAAATCTCTTAGCCATATTTAACACTGGCTGTCCAACCAAAAGAAAACGTGTTGTGAGAGGTCAAAAATGTTCAGCAAAAGTTAAAGCCCAAAATATTTCAGCACTCACGTAAAACCACTCGGTGCTCCAATTAATGCCTTGGATAATTTAGAGCTCTTTTTGCTTTTTTTCCCCTTTTCCTTTTTTTCTTTCTTCGACTTGGTGGGTGGGGCTTGATTCTGAATATCTTCCAAAGGTAGTAAATTCTGACTTCCAAAACCTAGTTTTAAAAAGGTTATCACAGGTAAGCAAGAAATACTTTACAGTAAGACTTTATGTGAAACAAATACTTTAGTGTTTACTCATTACTTACCATTTGGAGGTGGTGGTGACAATGCATCTGACCCCAAAAAATAAAATAATTACAAAATGCAAAAATATAAGTATTTCTATGTCTATGAGCTAACATTATAGATATTCATTTTTACCTTGATTTAAGATATGACCTTTCCCCTGGCGCTTGTCTAAAGAAATCATACAAGATTGTTAGCATTTTAAACCATTAGCCATCCTAGCATATGCCTCAAAGTCTGTTTTGCTTAATAAGATGCAGATGTCAAATAACTAACTAAATTTTTATCTAAAGATTTTACCTCTTTTGCTGATCTTTTCATCAACTATAGAGAAAAAGTTCTCCGCTTCTTCCTCGTTTGCAAAATTCAGGCCCACCAAGCATTCCTAAAAGAGAGAAAAAAAAATATTCCCACGACAGCAAGCTGGAAAAAACACCAGCGACAACAAGTGTGACATTTGGTTTCGGTCTGACTTTAGCATTTAGTCACTCTGAGGCATTTGAGAATAAAGAAATTTGTGACTTTAATATGCACTAATTCATATGCTGCTCTATAACTCAATACTCACGTCTGCTTGGAAAGTGTGGAAGAAAGATCGGGCTCTGTTGTAGGTGAACTGGTTAAAGAGCTCCTGCTCCCATATTAGTTTACCTGCCTGGAATAAGGACACGTTTATAGGAATAAGTTTGTTTTATACTAAATTATCCTTTTAATAGAAGTAAATAAAATACATTTTTTTAAAAATAACTGTGTTGTACTGAATACATACTATTTTGTATGTGTCTGCATCATATTCTTATACATATTTTTTTAATATTCTATTTTATAGAACAGAAAAGTATAAATAGTTTAATAAACGTGTCTTACTTAAATGACATACATTCTTAATAATATTCCTAATATCTATACACAGCACTAATTAATTTAGTGTACCTCAGATTGTGAGTAAACCACATAATACACTTTAAAATATGATTAAATAATGATTACATCATTTTAAAGGTTTCCTATTATTAGGATTATGTAAAAACGTATGTTGTTGAACTTAAAAAGGGGATCTTTCAACTAAAATAAACTTTTGCAAATCTGGAAAATCCCCTATTTTATCCCCTATTCTATTATTCTATCAGACAATGTGACAAGTTTACCATGCTGCATATCTGCATCTGAAATTCAACATCCTTTAATAAACAGACATACAAAAATAGGGCCACCTAATGATATGTGTTTTTTACATTTACAGCATTAGGCAGACATGTGGCTTATAGTTATATTTTTATGTTAAACCAGAATGTCTTGGAGTCCTTCAAGAGTTGGAACACAGTGGTTAAGATGTTGGACTGCTAAACAGAAGATTTGGCCAAGTTACCTCTGCTGGGCCCTAACCCTAACCCTAACCCTAACCTTAGGCTCTTAACCCCTAATTGCTAGATGTTAGTCGCTCTGAGGGTGCCTGTTAATTGCTTTAAATGTAAACATCAAGCACTAAACCACTAAATTCAGCTTTTTCTGATTTTTTAACCCTACTAACTACCTTTTTGGAATTTATAATAGAACCTGGTTAAAACACTTATTAATTAGTGTTCTTTATTTGGTAAAGGAAACTATATCATACGCTATGAAATATACTTAAAACTACATAATGATAAAATCATGTTAAAAGATTAAAGAATGTTTTTTTCAGAGGTACGTTGTTAAACCTTAGTTATTGTGAATAATTGAAATTGAACTTACTATAAATAAATGTAAGATTGTTCTATGCTTACAAATACGCCACATCATTTTATCTATACAAAATATCTTTACAACAATAACATTACCTTGATTTCAATTCCTTTTCAACTTTTTTTTCATGTGGGTGTCAGGTCTAGTGTGTATTTAATTGATGTCCTAACAAATGATAAATGTAGACTTTATTACCGTGATGTTGTAGAGGCGGATGAAATATGAACGCTGTGGATTGTCTTTAACGAAGCAGAGCACTCCTGTATGCTGCAGACTCCAGCTGTGGGGGCTGTGTGGCAGGGCCATAAACAGCTGCACCACTGTCGTAGACAGAGACTAGACAATACCAACAAACAGCACAACACAAAGCAAACACAAGATGTTATTGTACACACAATTCACTCCTCAACACAACAGTGTCTGCTTCTAAAACTGACTTTTGTATTGTGTGTGTGTGGAATAGTAGTGATTGTTTTAGAAAGACGATCAGGGTGACTGCAGAATAGGCTGATTACTGGCTACACAGTAGATAAACCGTAACAGGAAGTGTCTAGAGCACACTTCCTCTGTCACCCCAGCCCACTGCTCATACAGAAGATTTGAAAGAACATTTCAGGTTTTCACACTTTGAGTCTCACATCTATCTTAAGCAATGCAACAATATCTTAATCAAATACACACCTACAGTTGTTCAATCTTTGTGAGGACCTACAATTGGACCTTGAGGTCAACGACTCAATTTAGAAAATGTCACATCTCCACAAGGTCAAAACAGGACTGTGAGTATTAGGGATGCTGCTAAGAGGGGACTTTAGTACAATTCTAAGGGCCTACACACTTTGAGGGGCTCCCAGAAATCTGTTTTATTAGTAGTAAAAGTATTAAATGGGTGTGGTAAGGGACCCAAACTGATATTCTTTAATAGGGGCAAAATTGCAAACAGCACAACTGGTAAGTTTATTTGGTCCCGAACAACTTTAAAAAATGTAATTAAATCCAAACTCCCTGTTCGGCCTCATTATCAGTCATTTCCCAGAGTGACTAAAGGGTGTCGACACCAGGGTTTAGCAGGCAGAGTCATTTATTCTAGGTTTTTATATTTTATTAGCTTTCTTATACTATAAAAAATTTCTATGCTTATACAGTTTATGCTGATGATTCTTGGATTTTCTATGTCGTTCCACTTTTAATAAATGGACACTTCTGGTGCTTGACATTCAAATTCTACAGTAAAGAATTCTATAAATTCTGTACACATGACATTCACATGCTGAAAATGAATCTAAAGCACTAAAAAAAAATTTTTTTTAATGAATACACATTTATAGATTGCCGGGATCATGGTATAGTGGATAAGGGGCCGGTGACCCTGGTTTAATTGTAGCTTGGGTTCTTTCTGGCCCTACTCCTCTCTCTCTATTTCCCTTATTTAATCACTGTCCTTAAAGTTTTATAAGGGCAAATGCCTAAAAAAAATCACAAAAAGTTACTACACATTTCTATGGAAGACATGGTATTGTGTATTTATTACATGCTTGTAATAGGATGTCATATTTAGCAATAGTTAGACAGAAGACGCTTTAGAACAACTTCCCATTTTTAGACCTTCAAATTAGGTAATCACCTACCCTTTATTTTTAAACCAAAAAGTACGCATATGATTCACTGTAATCTATCTAATTCTTGTCATATGGTATCAAATAAAAATATATATAAAATTAATACATGGCCGTATTTAATCACTCCCCAGATTAAAGCTATTATCAACCTACCTAATGCTGGAATTTTTTTCAATCCCACAATCACACCAGAATTTCCTTACCAATGAGCAAAAGGGAAGAAGCGGCTAAATATTATCATAAGCTTTCGAAAATAATATAAACTTTTGCAAATCTGGACAATCCCCATATTTCTGAAGATCACTTTTACATTCATTTTTAAAGAATAAAGTCTTTCATCACAGAATGCCACAAAAATCGCATTCTGACCTTTAATATACAAACATACTACACAAAAGTATTCGGACACCTGATAATCACATCCATTTAAGTTATGGATATGAACATCCTATTCTATATTTAGTTTAACTATTACTCCTATTACCCTCGAATCTCACTAGATTTTGGTTGTGGAAATCTGCTTATTCAGCCACAACAGTATTATTATTATTAAGATCAGACAATAATGTTGCGTGAAAAGGTCTGAGTTGTGGATTGGTGTTCCAGTTCATCCCAAAGGTGTTTAGTGGGGTTAAGTCAGAGACAATCTGTGCAGGACAATCAAGTTTTTCTATATCAACTATAACACACTGTCTTTATGGAGTTCAGGGGCTTTGCCATGCTGGAATATTTTTGGCTCCAGTAAAGGGAAATCTTAATGTAAGATCAAGTGTAAATACTGTATATAGGCAAGATACTAACATCCATGTGTCGTTATATTATCATCTTGAAATGCTCCTCAAGGCCAAAATATCAGTGCACAAAACCACTGATATTTTCATCTGCTTACATACTTGTGCTTTAGGATTAAATTAGATACCGGTTAAAGCCACCGAGAATACGTGTACCGTTAGCTATTCTTTCCTTTCTCAAGTTTCTTCCTTATTCTTCTTAAAACCACGTCTGATATTTATACCGTACGAATTATTGACTTCAAACCTCTAAACTAACAAAGAGTCATGGTTTAGTAGCTGGAAAAAGGCCCTTAATGAACAACTGGTCAGGTTTATACTCAAATTCTTTCTGTTCATCGATACACAGAGACAAATAATATTTTTAAATAGCACCTCCTTGCTAACAGAAATGCTGAATTACATATCCAAGAAACCAGAAAAGAGAAAGAAAGGTATTTTTTTTAGGAAATACAGCACGGGATGCTTTAATGGACATTGTATCAAAGCAGCTTTACACAGAATGCAGTAACAGTGAAAAAGAGTAAATCTGTTCCTAATAAGCAAGCCGGTGGCGACAAATTTAATTAATACAAAAATAATATACAAAATTACATTAATTAAATAAATGCTAAGAATGAATTTTAGCTGTAATTATATACACTTAAATCAAAATAAATATTTTAAATAATCACACCGACTCTGTGATATTTATAAAAAAAATAGAACCACAAAGATTTTTTAATAACCACAAATTTCAGATCAGCACGTATACAGATGATAGCGTTTCCCTATTAAACCCACCTCATAACTAGGAGAGGTAGTGTACTTACCACACACTTCCTGCCCAGCAGATCCTCAACTCTTCCATTCTCCTGAATACTGAGCAAACAGCTGCCCAGTGTCTCCTGACTTTTCTCTTTTGATCTGCGCTTCATGACGTCCCCCTGGCCATATGTCTCTACTTTCACCCTCAGCTGGTTTTAGAGCTTGCACTATCTCTCTGTCTCTCTCTCTTCCTCTCTCTCTTTCTTTATCTCTCTGTCTCTCTCTTTCTTTATCTCTCTCTCTCTCTCTCGCTTTCTTTCTCTCTCTTAACAGACCCCATACAACACAAACAAGTTTCTCTTCCTACTTCTGCTGTATTGCTAGCAGCATACCGGCTTCTCTCAGGAAGTGGACAAGCACATTAGTGAATTTATTGTATTGTTTCATTGTAGGACATATAATAAATCTATATTTTTATTTAAAAAAGTAGTATAGACAGTTTAACTTTCCTATAGCCAATGAACCGGTTTTATGAATTCAAATTCTTTGCATAAATTACATTATAATCACAATGTTTTTTCCACTGATGTAGTGTGACAGTGGAACAGGAAGTGCAACTGAAATAACAGGAAGTGTCCCTTATTTAATATAAAAATTAGTTTTGGCACATTATCTGCAAGCTGCAGCTTCTGTTTGTAGATATTTAAGATACACATGAAGGTGTTGCTCCAGAGAAAAAGAACAGAATAAATTTTATGTAATTTTATTTTGACATAATTTGACAGTTTAAACAGACAGTTTAGTTTCAGACATTATTCTTTTTTCTAGTAACTTCATTGTTAAATTTTGGATAACAGGGTAACAGGATCCCTGATTGCTCCGCTATTGATTCTATTTATTTCAGTTTTTTTTACATACAGCAGAGTGGCATGCACATGCAGAAAACATGTATTTAGGGTTTTGTATTCAATTTAAAACCTGGTAACTGTGTTGGGGTTCCATGCTTAATGTATGTTCTCTGTTTTTCTTTTCACATGATGCAAATCCATGTACTTGTGCATGTGTGAGATATGGACTTATTTAGGTTATTCCCACCTTTCAGCCTATTTTCCTGCACTTAATCCAGGTGTTGCCCAGAAATAAGGAATGACCAGTTTTTTTGAGCCCTTCTGATCTCCAGCTTAGCTGAAAGTAGGCATACATATAAACTAAAATGATTAAGAATATATAGAATTGAATACATATTTTGATGTGCATGGTACCAATAAAGGACATTATAAAGACTGCTGCAGTTGATTTTTTAAATTTTTCGATTGTAGCTTAGGACTTCAGACATCCAACTAGTCCAAATGTCCAAATACTGTATATTGTACAGTCAAAAAAAAAAGAGAAGTTGGTTCTAATCGCACTATCATTTGTCACCCAACTGAGGATAAGCTTCCCTTCGAGTCTGGGTTTAATGAAGGGTTTCTTCCTTATACCATCAAGTTTTTCCCTCACCACCATGGATAATTTTTGATAATTAAGAATAAAGCTAAACTTTTTAAAAGCTGGCTTGTGACAATATCCATCGTTAAAAACTAAACAAACAAAAGACCAGTGCTTCGTTAGCTTTAAGACTGCAATTTCCATGTACAAATCTGCACTCAGATCTTTATTTGTTCTTAGCTTGAACCAAACTTCCTGATGTTCTTTAAACCCTGATAAAAATAAAGTTCCTGTTTTGTGTTTGTTCCATTAGCAAACCCTGAAAAAAGCACAGTCCGTCTACTAAAGAAAAATCCATTTTTAATTCAACAATTTTTTATTTTAGTTATGCTTTAAATAATGGCCGTCCCTGTTAAATGTCTTACAATGAATTCACCGTCCACTTTCTTAGATATTCTGGCAAATATATTTATTTATTTTATATATATTTATTTATAAATGTAAAGAAGTTTAGTGTTTAACACAGCAAGAGGTTCGATTCCCGGGCAGGGGCCTTTCTGTGTGGAGTTTGCATGTTCTCCCCGTGCTTGTGTGACTTCACTCTGGGTTCTCCGGTTTCCTCCCACAGTCCAAAAATGGTTGATTGGTGATTTTAAATTGCCAATAGGAGTGAGTGTGAGTGTGAGTGTGTGTGTGGCCCTGTCATGGACTGGTGATCTATCTAGGGTGTACAGGGTGCACTTTCGCCCTTTCAGAGACAACTGTGATAGACTCCAGCAGATCTCTGTAACCCCGAATTAGGGAATAGGCGGGAATAGAGGATGAATGAATGTAAAGAATTAATTTAGTTATTTAAAGATGGGCACAAGTCAAAACAAGTCTTAAAATCAAGATCAACAGTTTATGTTCAAACATCAGAATGATCAAATATTTTTAACAATGTAGAGGTTTTAAAAAAAGAAGAAATTTCAATTAAAAAATATATATCTGTTTATGTAAAATGTGATGCACACTTATAAACAAAAAAATTGTCTAATCCAAATAAAGATGAAGCTTCTTTAACTCGGTTTACCTTTATTCAACAACATGACAATGAAAATATAAACTAATTTCCGCCAAAATATCTGTAAATATATAAATTAATATCTACACAAACAGATTTAATTTAGGCACTTTTAACAATCAAGTAAAATCTTTGTTGGATCATCATGTTTTTTTGGGAAAAAAAAATACAGATCCAACAAGGAAATATTTACAAATTACAAATAATTTATGTTTATTTTCATATTTTATACACAATTTCCCGCATTAAATGTTTGGTTCATCTTGTGATACATTTATACAAAATGTATATAAAATCTTTTTTAGAATATTTTGCAAACACTTTTGTTGAATGCGTCAATACTGATCACATGATCTCACTATACAGCACTTCATATATTGGTTCCACAGAAAAACTTAAACATGCATGACGACACGAATATTTGTGTGTGTTAGCATAAAAACCAGAGGCTGGCGAATGAAAGTGCAGTCTTTTGTTACAGGAGTGTAATACCACAGAGGTCATTGGTGTGGTGGTTTATGAAACCCGTTGGATATCACTGACAAACATTTTTACAAAAGAATTACAAATCTCTATAGAAATTTCATTATGGCAACAATGGCCTGAAAATGATAATTATTTTGAATCTTACCTACGTTTTCTCTTATCAACAATTATACCAGGAATGGATTGTGGGTTTGTGAAAATTTTTATACACTGAATGTCACACTTTGATAAAGCTCTTAGGGCGGTACATGCTACCTGACATAGATAAAGTTTGTTTCCACTGTAACAGTTAGCGGCAAACCGATTTTGAACTGTGAAAGTTTTATATATTTAGTAGGAAAATGGCTATATGTGAGTATGGAAAAGATTCTCCCAGGCCAACGCATGCAGTATATATTCGTTCCTATATATTTGGTGGTTGAGCTTCTGTTTTGTAAAGCATTCCTTAACATTCCCTGAAGAGGTAGATCACTAATCAAAATACACTTCAGGTCGACTGCTGTGGTTGTAATGGGTTAAAGCACCAGCAGCCACATATGTGGTTGTGACCCGGGTTTGATTCCAGATCAGGTCCTCTCTGTTCCCCCCCCCCCCCCTCTCCCATTTCATTTCTCTTTGTCCTATCAATAAAGGCAAAAATGCCCAAAAAAAAAAAAAAAAAAAAAAAAAAAAAAAAAATATATATATATATATATATATATATATATATATATATATATATATATATATATATATATATATATATATAAATATAAAGAAGAAGCAGGTCAGAAGAGCAATGTGCATCGAGTAAAAATAATAAAGTGATGCTGTAGAGAGTAGGAGTAATCTGAGTAAAGAACCAGCATTTACAGAAATGAGTGTAACTGTTTCTGTACTTCATTCTACATGAATAGTCATAAAAAAAATCGATCTGCATGCAGTGGACCTAAATTAAAAATTTTAGTGCAGCCGTTTCTCTGCATCAAAATGTACTAAAACATGCTTGTTTACAATTTACAAAACAATTTATTGAACAATTTACAAAAAAAACCCAAACCTTTTGAAGATCTATTGTTAATATTTCACTCACACAATGACAAACTGCTTTTTGAATGTTTTGCATTATCTGTTGTCCTAAAACACTAATATTAATCCAAACTGAAGTCTGTCGCTAATTTTAAACCAGAAGGTTTTGTTTAGGTTGTAATTTTTTGGTGTTTAGTATTTGTCTTTGGTTTTTGTTCATGTGTTAAAAATACTAAAAATGGGTAAAATTGGCATAAAATAACCTTAGTTGCAGTGTTAGAACTCTTATCTGTGTTTTTTTACTCCAATAAGTCCTATGATAAGAAACTAAAATATAAATTCTGAATGATAAATATCTATTGGCCTGCCATCCATTCATCCTGCTAGCTATCCCACTATCCATCCAGCTAGCCATCCATCCTACTAACTATCCCACTATCCATCCATCCACATATCCATCCCACTACCCATCCAACCATCCATCTAACTATCCAGCTATCCATACCACTATTTATTCATCTATCCCACTAACCACCCACTATCCATTTTACTATCCATCCAACTATCCATTCATACATCCATCCATTCATCTATCTATCCGGCAGGCATCAGGTCTAGTACTTTAAGTGGTGGAATTTGTTTATGCATATGACGGGATTGTGTAGTCTTCACAGAGCATCGTGTACAGCTTCACATCTCACTGTATACTTAGTTGGCTACATCATACTTAATTTCGAGGTCCACATTGGTTAATAATAACTAATGGAAAGTTTGTGTGTTTGTGTGTGTTTATTTGCATTTTATTGCACCGTTTACTGCTGTTCTAATGTCCGTTAGTGTCCTCCCACTTTATTGCCCCCAGACACCCACTGGATGATGATGGAGGTAATGCTCATCACCATGAAGAGAAAGCCCAGGGCTGCAAACATTGCTGCCTAAAGGATAGAAGTATTACAACAAATTAAATTACATCTTAAGTGGTCTAACAATGGTTACAAAAAATTTCTATAGAGTTTAAAGGCTACATAAACATTTATCATTCATGCTTTATCCAATCCTGTGAAAGAATTGTCGACATTTACATTACTGGCATTTTGGCATATTTTTCATTATTTACCCAACTGAGCAGTTGAGGGTTAAGGGTCTTGCTCAGGGGCCCAGCAGTGGCAGATTTGTTGTGCTTGGAATTGAATCTTCAGATTAACAGAACCAGTGTAATTTCACCTACAGTCATATATTATATTTACCTGGATCTTTGAACGAGATGTCAGTGGCTCCTGTTCTTCAGGTATGATGCGAATGTAGAATATTCCAGGAAGTATAAATATGAGCGTGGGTGCTGATGTGGCTCCTTAATTAAAAAAACAACAACAAAAGGATTACTTTAAGTTTATCTTGCCCTATTATCATTATTATTATGTGACTTTTTAATCAGAATGTTTTTACAGTTCTTAATGCTGAAGAAACTCACCGATAACACCAAAGATCTCTTTGATGTCTGGGACAAAGATGACAAGGATGTTGACAAAGATGAGGAGAATGACAGCGATGGCGATGTGACGAACCCAGTGAAAAGGTTTATCAGGGAACAGCAGCTGCTGCACAGCCCGGCGAATCTGAAGCCAAAGCAACAAAGAACAATGAACCAACAAAACACTTTTAATATTCTAACAGGTGTCTAGAAACCAAACATCCATATAGACCACATGATCAAAATATAAATATAAACCATATCTATGTTTATCAGGATATCATTTACATCCTTATAAAACATAGTGCTTCTATATCCTTTTTTTTTTTAAAGATGTTAATGATCAAATAAGGACATAACTACAAAATTAAATCATTGGATGTTGCATCATTTACCGGGAAAAGAACGACAGGCACAGTGAGAGTGACAGCAACCAACACGGCTAGGCGCACACACAGCATTAGTGTATCATTAGTGGAGTAATTTTTCAAGAGTTCATCTTTTACACCACCTGCAAACACACGCGTACATATATATATATTAAGTTACAGTATAAATTCTGAATATTTAATCTAACGCCATTAGCACAGGTTTACCATAGAAAGTGAGGTAGCCAAAGATGGCAGTTAGTAGGTACATGATGAACATGGCAAGGATCGAGATGTTAGCCACGTTCTGCATGCGCTTCTTAGATGGACTGATGAAAATGAATGACAAAAATAAACACACAGACAAAAATAACAATTGGCAAACAACCAACATATTCTCCAAAAAATGACCAAGAACAAAACGGGCTGGTCATTAATGCTTGTACAGAGTTTCTAAATAAATTTGAGGCTCACGATAATCAATTTGTGGTCATTAACAAATAAAACAATAATTATTAAATTATTATTACTGAATAAAAATAAAATAACGAATGCTTATTATAGGTGCAAAAAGCTCAATGTAAATGTGTTATTAAATACATAATACATATCACAGCTGAACTGTTGTGTGAACAGTTGATCAGTAAAAAAAGATTTACTTCTTTAGTTCTGTGTAGATGGGCAGCACTTCAGGGTGGCACACGAAAGCGAAAGCCAGGATAGGAATCGTATATGCAGCCTGTATAACACAAACATAAAAAACTCATCAGTTTTAATACAGTATGATTAATAAATTAATGCTACCACAAGAACAACCAATACTTTGACTACCATTATTTATTATAATACCATAACTAAATATAATACTACAACTGCTATGACTTCCTTTGGCACCACTATAAATATCACAAATACCACTACAACACAGCTACAACTTTAACTTCTAATACAACTAATTTTTATAATGATAACTACTACCACCACTACTGTCACTACCATCATACTTTTATTACTTCTACCTCATACACTACTAAAAACACTACTATTACCAGTATAACAACCCGTACTATTATTATTATTAATTACTTAACTACCATACAATTTAAACCATCACTATTACTATTTCTACTACTACCACAGCTATCATGACAACCAGTACTATTGTTACTACCATGACCTAAAACATCACCACCAATACTACTTCTACTACTATTATAACAACCAGTTCTATTACCACTACCACATAAAACACCACACTATTGCCATTATAACAACCATTACTATTATTACTACTAGCTTAAACACCACCACCACTACTACTACTACAAAATTTTAACAACCAGTACTAATATTATCACTACTACGTAAAACAACACACTATTACCACTATAACAACCAGTACTATTATTACTATTAGCTAAAACACCACTACTACTACAACTACTACTACTTTTATAACAACTAGTACTACTACTACTACAACTAGTACTACCCAAAACACCCCACCACCACAACTACTACTACAACCATAGTAACAACCAGTACTAATATTACCACTATAACAATTACAGTACTATTATGCTACTAGCTAAAACAGCACCACCACTACTTCTACTTTTATAACAACTAGTACTATTATTAATACTACTATCTAAAACATCACTACTATTTCTAATAGTACCATGACCTAAAACACCACCACCGCTACTACTACTACTACAACCATTATAACAACCTGTTATAATGTTACCACTACCACCTGAAACTCCACTACTACTGCTATCATTACAACCAGTACTAATGTTACCACTACCACCTGATACACCACTACTACTACTATTATTGCAACCAGTACTAATGTTACCACTACCACCTGAAACACCACTACTACTACTATTATTGCAACCAGTACTAATTTTACAGCTACTGCTACTATTATCACCACAACTACCAATATCACTAAAACTGATTCTATTCAGTATTTTAAGTGCTACAATGCAAGTGTAAAATTTTATCAATAAAAACATCTGGAACCTGATGCTAAATCGTTCTATCAATCAGTTACTTTTTACAATATTGTAAAAAGCAGTATTTCTTACCTGAGGTGTGAGAGTAATGAGTTCCGCCTTACACGTGTCATTGTGTGTGTAGTCAGCAGGGGGGTGTGTAGTGGTAAAAGTTGGCATAGTAGTGGTGTTGGTGCTGATGCTGGGGTGTTCAGATGAACATGCAATAACAAACTTTTTATAGATAACCTAATGGACCATAAAAGTATTAGTTTTAAAACAGTATTTAACATTAACTGTGTAAAAAGTCATATTTTGAGTTATTAGACTATACTGGAAAGAGTTTAAGATCAAGGAATAAATGACGCGGACTTACGGCTATGAGGAAGAAAAACATGCACGAGAGCGAGAAACCGCTGGTATACCCAAGATACCCTAAAAGTAATGTTAAAATAATGTAAATATTTTAAAACAAATGACAGGACAAACAATCTAATTAATAGGGCACATGTAAACCTGTGTTATTAGGTTATTATACACATTAGGCCTTCTTTGTAAGGTGAAAGATGTAAAACACTTAAAGTGTCTCTGTGTGCATGACTAAGAAATATGATAATGGTGGGAAAAAAATACATAAAAAAAAAGAAACAGAAGGGTGGACGTACCAAGATGGCGCATGAGGGCAAGCGGTAAGATTACACAGATACTGACGATGATGATGAGATTGCTTCCATACACATACCACTCACTAACGGGACACACACAATAGATTAATGCAGATCAATAATGCAGATTTAATGTAAACTAGATACCCAAATTCACAAAAAGATGATGTAATTGTTTTTTAAACCATAAATTGTACTAGTATGTTCACCTTCAAACACTACTCGATAAAGGGTGGATTAAATAAAATGAATGTATGTCAGGGTGGTGTGATGCAGCATGGCATGCAAAAAAAAAAAAAAAAGCCATAAATTAGCAATTAATAAATTGCACAGCAGCAGCCTGGAGAGCATGAATCCGGTTAAACCACAAATATTTGCCTAGAATAATCAAGTTTGATTTATTAATAAATGACACATTTCATATTTGAACTGTGCTTAAGATAGATTTACAGTTGGGGAACATTTGAGCCGAGTTATTTCACAGTTACCACCTACGTTACAGCCAAATAAAATGGTTTTTCCCTCACTACTGCTATTATAACGACCAAAAAAAGAAAAAATATCTTACTCATTGGTCTCTTTGTCCAGCAAGCCTTTTATAACAGCTGGCAACTCCATTTTTACGATAAAAAGGTAGCTGGACATGGCTGTGGAGACACAAAGAAAAGAGGTTACGATATGACTTCTGTAGATATACATCGCCTTATACTTAGTTTACAAGTTCTGAATATGTTTTATTCCTTTATTCTCACCTCCGATGTTATGAATAGTTATAACGCAGGCGGCTATGACTTTTCCAGTTGCTCCAAATGCACGATAACCCAACTGTTCATACGCACGAATCCCTGAAATTATACAGAAACAAATTGTATGATATTGCATGATATTGTAGAATTTTATTGTATTTATATTCAATGTGTTTTGGGTGTAAAGACTTATTTAAAGTATCTTACCGACCACTCCAGCACTCTTCAGCAGCAGGTGGATGGAGTATGCAGACAAAATAGCAATGAGGACGATTAAAATTCTACAAAGGACAAAAAACAACAACAACAGAAGCAGGTTTGAACCAGAGTTTTCGGGTTATGGTGCCATTTTCAGTTTTTATATACAGTACAAACCCCATATCAGGAAAATAATCAACACTTAAAAAAACAAGAAAAACTGTAGAAAATCTAATTTGCTGGTCATTTTCATTTCAAATACTTTTTATTGACAAATCTTATTATATTTGTTAATTTTAAACAAATTTTAAAAATTGGTGCCTGCAACACACAAAAAAATGGGACAAATCAATATAAGAGTAGAAATATTATCCTGTTAAAAATATTCAACAATTTGGTTACAGGTGAGGGAATTAAGATGGAATATAAAGTGGCAATTAACAAAAGCTTTGCTTTGCATGCGAGTATGGCAAGCATATCTCACCACTTTGTGCCCAAAAATGTAAGAGAATTATCAAGTAGATCAAACACAACGTTTCTGGAAAAGATATTTCGGTCTTTTACCATCATACAGTTGTCATAATTATTTCAATAGTATTAATATTATATTATAATAATTAGTCAATCAAAAAATCTTTGTAAGTAAACGGTGGAAACCGCAGGATTATCAGTTTTAATTGCGTTTTTATAAGTGTCCAATCTTTTTACATAGCAATATTGTGAGGCATAAGTCTGGCCTATAATCTCATTAGCAGCATTAGCCTTCATCTAAAGCTGAGCCGTTTCTCGAGCCACATCACACTGCTGTCTGTAAGCAGCTCTGAGTAAGTAGCGCTAAAAGAAAAATGAATGTGAAACATATTGCAAGTGTGTATCATACTGAATCTTTTGTTTCCTAATGATGATTTTATAGATCTTATATCACAAACTGTTAAAACACCAACATAGAACGGTCTTTTTCTTTTAATTCTTCACAATAAACGATTTTTAGGCCTTTTTTTGCCTTAAAAAAGAAATCGTGTCACACTCTTACACACACAGTCTGATCTAAGGCGCTATACTGTTTATTGGAGAGAACCCACATAACTCCCTCTACTCCTTCTCTCTTTCTGTTTTATTACATAAACACATTTAAACTTTAGTCAAATAAGAATCACATGTGATGGAATGGGGACGCTAGACTAAGCCAGATATAAAACGTTCTTTTCTTTCGACACTGTGACTTACACAAAAAGCATGATGCCGGTGTTGGACATGGCATACGCAAGACCCAGAATGCCACTGCCCATGATGGCATTACTGAGATTGAAGATGGACATCCCGAATGACGTCTTTCCAACAAACTGTAAGAAAACGGCAAATCGACAGGTTTCACACACAAAAATTTTATTTTCAACAGAAGCAGCAGTTGACAAGTTGTGCTGCTTCACCAAACGTTTTTTATAGAAGAAACCATAATGGTAATTCAAACAAAATATGAGTACAAATTAGGTAAACACATAAAAAGGAATTATAAAGTACATTTTAGGAATGACAACAGCAGCTTTGGTAGTAAAAGTAATGCATCATCAATAAATAAAAAATTCACCTTATATCTTAAAGGTTGTTTCCTGAGCATACACAATAGTTAAAAAAACTTCAATGTTATGCATGCTTTATATAAATTTATGTTTTTTTTGTTGGGGCTCCCCGGTTTCCTGGGTCCCTACATGGCTGCTTAACTTGCTTATTGGTTATGTCTCCTCCTGCTTTCACATGTTGGGATCTTTACTCCACTTACTAGGCTTGTGACAAATTCTGGTCTAAACACTGTTTAAATTCAGAAAATATACAACATACTTTCCATGTTTTTCCTGTATCACTGTTGCTAGGATACAAAAATCATCAACTCCTACAGCTGGACTATAAATACTGGTAATCCTGACAAAAGAATTAGCATGTTTACAAACATGTATGTAAAAGATTACGCAAGAATCTGTGATGATACTTACATCTGTAAACTTAGCTTCCTTCTTCCCATCTGTCTTGTTGGGTAAGAACTCCTCTCTCTCAGGAATGTTCTCCAGGGCATCAAAACTAAGAATCAAACAAAAGTAGGCATACTTTTTTGATGCTCAGAAAAAGAGGGGGACAGCTAAAGCTAGTGGTTCCTAATTTTTTTTTGTTTTCCACCAAGCTACCTTTTACTGACTACATCTTATTTCACCAGCCATTATAAGAGCCCCTAAACAGGGCTTTTAACACTTAACTGCTCAGTTAGATGAGGAAAATATGCTCAATCCTAAAAAGCACCCTGTAGTATGATGCTACCACCAGCATGCTTTATCACACCAGTGTAGCTGCACGTTGTATGGGTATTCATCGGCCATGTGTCTTTATCTCAGATACCACCAATATCAGAAATGATCATGTCACTTACAATAACAAGCAGGCAAAAAACATGTTTCCATCATGTTTTTCACCAATAATTATAAATTCTATATTTACGGTGGCTTTATTTTCGGTAGGATTGTCTACAGTTCATTACATCTTTGGGAACGATACATTGCTGTGGTTTTTTAAATGATCCTCAGATGATCTTAGGCTTATGATAACTAATTACAATCACGCGCTTTACCTGGATTCTCATATAACAGATGGAAACTGTAGACGCACTGAAATTGTATCAGAAACTTGATAAATGTGGGAATTCAGGCTAAGAAAGCGCTAAAGGTAATAAAAAAAAAAAACGTTTTCTAAATTAACAGCATGATATTGTTTTTGTTAGCTAAAGTATACAATTGGTATTTAACAAATTTATTACAAGTAGATTTATGTGGTATTTTCTAACCTGAACGAACAGACTATAATTTTGCTAGTATTAATTCTCCGAAATTAGTTTGCTTAAAAATCAGGTCATTGACCTGTAATATTAACCTTACATATAAAACAAATAAAGTACAAATTTAAACAACACAATTAACAACAAAACAAATGCTGTTATGCATGTACATGTACGTGTTTTTGGAACTGTATTAACTCGATGACTCAATCAACTCATTTTTTCCTAATAAACATAACCAGTCAAAAGCTTATGAACATGGAAACGTCTTTATTTCCACATATAATTACAGTTTTACAGGTGACCAAACTCGGTCCTAGAGCTTTAATCCTAATCAAACGAACCCCAACAAGCTAATCAAGGTCCTGCTAGGTATACCTGATTTACAGGTACAGTAGGTTTGTTCAGACAAGTGGGTACTAAACTTTGGACTAAGGACACCCCACAGGACCGAGTCTGGTGACCTCTGGAGGACACTATTTTAACACATAAAAATATATTCATCAGTCACTTTTAGACTATAAGTGCTGTTTTACTTAAACTTGTTCAAAAATTTGACTTCAGATTGTGAAAAAAAAACTGCAATTGCTTATTGCAATAATCAGACAATATGCAAAGTTTCTTAAATTAAAAAAAACTTTCTTATTTTTTTAACTTTAGAAGATTTTAGCTAAACCAATTTCTGGCATTTGAAATATTAAGACTGTAAGTTTAAAAACTTTGGCTTAACATTTATGGCACTTGGCAGATGTCCTTATCCAGAGCGACTTACATTTATTTCAATTATACAACTGAGCAATTGAGGGTTAAGGGCGCAACAGTGGTAACTTGGTGGTTCTGGGAATCAAATCAACAATTTTCCAGTTAGCAGTCCAACACTTTAACCATTGCACTACCACTTCTCACTCAGAACCTTTCATTAAGAACAACATATAAGTTATAATATGGTGGCAAGTTATAAAAATAAGCTTTGTTTTGTAAAATATGCAACCACAAGAAAACGTGCATTTGAGCTACCACCTCCCCTGTTTGGCTTTGTGTCTCCTACAAAGGCCTTTCATTACATCTGATAATAGTTTTTTAGCTGTCAGTTCTGGGAAAATAAAATAATAGACTGCTCCTTTAAAAAAGTTCTATGATTTGCTTTTCCTGGCATGGAATTGGCTTCTGAGGTAAAAAGGCAAGACTCCCAAAAGCAAAATCTAGTCATTTAAAGTCGCTCATAAGGACTGGTAAAAGTTCTGCTATGGAACTTTAGCGACATGAAATGAAAATAAAACTACTGATATGGCTGGTCTTTTCTCGAGAAATTACATCAAGACCAAGCATGTCAGGAAAGACAGGGAGGTGGTGACTCTGGTTAAGGTGCTGGACTACTAACTCGAAGACTGTGGGACTGTGTGGAAGTCCTTAACCCCAATTGCTAAATAGTATAAATAAAATTACTCTATATATGTGCGTCTGCCAAATGCTTTAAATATAATGTACATACTAAGTAATCGGAATGAGACGTTTACATCGAGTAACCTTTTATTAAATCAGGTTGTTAAAGGTTTATTTTATCTCTATTAACCCGACTAAAACTTTGATCAGATGAGGCATTTTTATTCCTGTTGAGGTGTTAAAATGGAGCATTTTATTTAGATTGGACTATTAATTAACTGTAATTAGCATACGATGCATTGTGTAAATGCTGCTAGCGGTCAGGTTTTATATGACAACGCAGATTAACTACATTAGAAGTCATTATTTTATGTAACACACTCCTTTACGCTATGAACAGCCTGCTCAGTGTAATACTACACCTACTCACCAGAGAGAATGATTAAAATAGTGGGTTGCTATGGTTACAAATTAGCCTCAGGTGAAACTCATTATATAACATGCACAGTCATGTACAGTCATGCTTTATACATGTGTTTGCATGTGTGTGTGTGTGTGTGTGTGTGTGTGTTAATTCATTTTGGGGTTTGGTTATGATTTGTTCCAAACATTTTTTGTATATTATTAAAAGACAAATTTTTAGAATAAATTTAGATGTGAGGAAGACAAGAGAAAATCTATGTTGAATAATAAGACACATTATCAGCTAGTAGTATAATATTATAACAGCAGCTACACTAATTTCTCTTCATTTGTTTCCATTTTTACACCCATCCCGTGGCATCCAGAGATTGTACCAGCAGTGGTAGACATTCAGTGCTGGTACCCTGGGCCAACCCTGCAAAGAACCTGAGGCAACTAGTTGGATTATGCCTTGTGAAGATTTCTGACTGTATGTGATTGTAGATGGGACACTGCTTATAATCACACTACCCAGTATTTAAAATAATATAATTTATAAAACACACTCTCTGGTAAAGATTCACCCGAATGAGGATGGTTTCTCTCAAGTTTTCTTCAGAGAACCAGTTTTTCCCTGCCCTGGTTGGCCCAGACTGGCTCACTAGGGATGGTTTTGATAATGTTTTAAGTTTTTTTTTTAGCATTAATCATGAATTTTTGTATTGTTACTTATATTCTGTAAAGATATTTTGAGACAATGTCCATTGTTAAAAGCGCTATAGAAATAAAACTGAATTAAATTAAATCTTTGCAATTGAATCCTAAAGTGATCACGTAACATTATCTAATCTAGCTAAAGATGAGTGAATAATTGCATTTCAAATAGGAAATTCATGTTTGGCTAATTATTTGTCAGTGAAATAAAGGAAAAAAAAGTTGAGAACTTTACCCATCCTCCTCTGTCCTTTTCTCACAGTGGCCATTCATCATCTTGTCAAGCTCCATAGTGTATTAAGAGAACCGAGACGCTCCTGTGAGTAACGACTATCTCTACAAAAACATTCAAAAGAGAAAAAAATTATGTTTAAAAAGCATGTTTTCTGTCAGAACACACTGACGTATATCCCGACAAGCCACATGGATTGGAGTACGAGCTTTGTACTCATTCACAAAAACATGTAATATCCTTATTGCGTAGAGAAAAGAGGAGGGGATTTGTACATTGTTTGGGTTAGTTAAACAAAGGATTTGTGCTAAAATGAGGAAGAAAAAACGTATGGGAAAAGGAAAGTAAACATGCAGTAATAGTAACGTAGGTCATGGAAAGTTAGCCTGAGCTAATGACGTGTGGATGAGAGATTTGCATATAGTAAATGCTGGTCGTTTTCTTGTTGCTCTCTTGGCTTAAACCACCTGTAACCACAAGCATACATACTGTTTAAGCCAAAGTTTTGTAAAGCTGTTAAATGTCTCCTTTCGATAAACAAGGCTAATTTCTGACACATGATTTGCTCTGATCAGTTCCATCTAAATTTGATTTGTCAACAAAAAAAAAAAATTCTTTACTTGATTTACCGGTAATGCAAATGTAGAAGGACAAATTATACAGCTCCACCTCCTTGGGCTGAGAATGACTATGCAAATTTGTGTGTGTATTCTGGTGTGTGTAAAAAATGTATAAACACAAAACCAGATATTTGACTTCACACACAGATTAAAGATCAAGACGTGGCAAATAGTAGGCTGGAAGTAACTCGGTTCTCACTTTTTCTTAGAGTCTTAAACAAACTTATTCAGATTTTGGCAGTTGATTTCTTGGACCTAGTTCCTCTTTTGTTCCTTTCTGTTTGTGGTGCATTCTTTAGATAGGTTTCACTAAGATGCCAAAGAAGGACATTAAGACGAATTAAGACAAGAGCAAAACTTAGATCCAAAGTTTCTTTCCGTAAACAATGACACACATTGTTCCATGGTTCCTAGTATAGAAATGTATTTATGCAAAGAAAACGACAAACATTTTTTTTTCATTAACTCGAATGTAAAAAAAATCTGAAACTAAATTATAAACCAGATGTTTAAATAGTATATAAAAATTAATCTTAATCATCCCGCACTTGTCATTAAATAAGGAGAGCAATCGTCTATTTAATTCACAATCTCAATAAAGGCAAAAGGAGCTGCCATAGACAAATTCCAATGATGAACAGACTGTCATAAAAAGACACACTAAATGCAATCAACCTGAGACAAAAATGACATTTTTTAACACTAGGTCTTTTTCTTGTCTCAAATAGACTTACAAGATAAAATGTAAAGCAATAAAACATCAACTAACCACACTATGAGTAGAGATCGTGTAACAGCACGTCTGTCTTGAGTGCACGTGGTTCCTGTCTGATGCAAGACTCTGCTGGTATTGATGCTTTTTCTACCACTCACTAGCGCTCCTGCCAGGAACAACCCATTCATGCAAACGCAAAAGAACAAATGACAGCTGGGAACTCCACTCCTGCTCGATCTTTCTTTCGTTTGTGTCTGTGTTTTAAGAATTTCGGTTGGAATCCTTCAGGCTGTTTGGGTTACTGTGCTGTATGTCACACAGTGAGGTGGTTCTTCTTGTATCCGTCTTACCACGAATGCAGTGGAGGAAGTGGGATTAATATGAGCGTGTCCGGAAAAAAGGGTGTGTGTGTGTGTGTGTGTGTGTGTGTGTGTGTGTGTGTGTGTGTGTGTGTGAGTACGCTTGGTATTAGAGACTTAAACAAAAGAACATGTAAACATATGTAAGTAATTTTGTCTGTAAATTACAGCCAGTATGAATGAAATAAAATGAGATTGTGTGATACTGTGTGTGTCTGTGTGTGTGTGTTTTGTTATAAGACTGCTTATCTTTTTGTGTGTGAGTGAGTGTGTGTTCATACTGTTGGCTGTGAAGCATTTGTAATGAGATTAAGAGATCAGACATTTTAAAGGTTACCATCTGCACCTGGTACAATAAAGCTATAAACACACAAGCTTACCTGTTATCTTGTTCTAAATCTTTCTCATATTCGGAACGAAAAGCCTTATTTATTCATTCGAACCATTTCATTGGTTCCATTTGTGGCACTTTTGTAACACATAAAAAAGTGACCATTCGGCGTTGGAAAATTTAATGCAATGACAATACAATGTAATAACAATGTAATAAATAGTAATATATACAGGTCACATAATTGTATACTTAAAAATATTTGTAAAGCACATTTCCCACTTTGGCTAAGTGGTAGCTTAGAGGTTAAGGTGTTGGGCTGATGAGTCGTAGACTATAGATTTAAAGCCCAGTACCATCATGTGACCTGTATATATTACTATTTAATATATTATTATTACATTACATTGTTATTACATTAACATGACCAGTGCTGAATAGTAACAATTTTATCATTATTGCCTTTTGGGTGTATAGTTATAAAGCTAGAGTTCAACATAGTCATTTTATTGCTGCAAGTAGCGAGTCGTCAGATTTTAACGGTACTAGTAGCCATTCCATAACATTCTATTAGTTACCATAGTAATAAAATTACCAATCGGTGGTACAACTGCGTTCCACTTAAGATCTAACATTCTGAAAGGACATTTGCATACAAAATTACACACTGGCTATTATTACCTGTATATCAGGTAGATATATCAGGTAGTGAACAATAAAAACAAATACCTGTATTAGATATTTTGATCAAATAACCTTAGAAGGAGAAGAGTATCTAACTGTTCTGACTGTTCTGTGGAGGCGAGTAGGTGAGAAAAGGCAATAACGTAATAAAACACATAGTAATAATTATTAAAAGGTTTATAAAACACCAGATCATATATTTAATTATTACTTTTATCATAGTAAAAGCCTCGATCTACCATGTGACCTGTTGATGCAAATGAGCAAAAGATCCATTAATTACAGTAAGTTGATAAAATGTATAGTAGATGACAACATTTAGTACATAAGTGTACTAAATTAGTGCTTTATTAATTAATTATAGAGTTAGTATTAGTCTATCCAATACCTTATCTGTTAAATCTTTTACATTACTAGCTTTTAGCAGACGAGCTAATCCAAAGACAAATATGTTGATCCACTTTGTTTGTAAATCAACTGATTATTTGGGGGTTGATGGCCCATGATCCTCTGAACAGTCGTTCAACACCTTAACCACTGAGCTACCACTTCCCCCACAATATCGAAGAGTTGGACTGCTAAAAGAAAGATCAGGGTTCAATTTCCAGCACCACCAAGTTGCCATTGCTGGGCGCCTTAAGACCCTTAACCCTCAAGTGCTCAATTGTATGAAAAAGATAAATGTAAGTCGCCCTAAATAAGGGTGTGAGTCAAAATGCTATAAATGTACATTAAAGTAGGTTGATATGTTTCATTAGAACACAGGAAGGAAAAACCATGTGATAGGAACAGACGGACAGGCCAGAAAAAAACTAAACAGAAGACACCTACATAAGGATAAAATGTATAAGAAAACAATCATTGAAGAACTAAATCAACTAAATCTACTACAGACCTACATTTTTTTATTTACCTTTTCATTTTTAATCACATGTTTTGGTGGGAACTTTGAGGAAACTATTTGCTTTGCAGGTTTTATCGAATGAAGGACATGTGGATTTATTTAGCTATTTATTACAGAACCGCATGACGAAATAGCTCCTAATGACTCTTTGTTGTCAGAAAGCAGGATGTGGACGCTGCTTTCCTTCATGAGTCAATGCGGAAACACTTGAATGAGTACACGTGGCTTTCATGCTGAGAAAGTTCCTTCAGCAATGCTGGATTCTTTTAAACGTTTTTAATTGTTTCTTATAAACACCAGCACTTTATAAAGACATTAAAGCCCTGCATGTGTCATGGAAACATTACATTCGTTGTTGGATGGTAAAAGCTGGGGCTGAAACCATTTTTATAATCTGTGTCGGAGGAACCAGCGAATGTAAAAAGTACCATATACAGTTGAGATCTACTAGTATTAAGTTTATACACAAATTACATGTCATTTGGCCAAACATTAAAAGACAGAACATGGTTTTTCCACTAAAACCTGGCTGTCATTAACCAATCTTGCATGGGGAATTCACGAAACTCATTCAAACAAGTTACTGTTTTCACTTTATCAAAAAAAAAAAATAGATGTTATTACATGCAGCCATAATAAAATGATTTATTATCACATTATGAGCTGAACAGATATCTAACGGTTCTGAATATGTGGAGCGACTATAGCTGACAATAGGCGGATGAATAAGGTATTAAAAATGGCTAATGTTAAAACCAATAGATTTCTAGATTTGATCAAAATATAACATATTTTAGTCATGACCTCATCTTCCAGGTTATACAAATTTCAGAAGAGTGTCCCCACAAGGATGCCAAGATGAACATGTGCGTGTGAGCAAGTGTATCTGAGTGGAACCACATCCTATCCTCTCTAGGAGATGACAGCATGTGCAGCCAATCAAGAAAAAGAAGGTACACAAAATATAAAGTAGATATATAAAAAAAATTAAATGAAGAAAAAGTAAAAAATAAAAAAGGAGAGATATTATTACAGCTAGAAACAAAAAGAGGGAAATGTCAGCAGGGTCGCAAATGTATTTAACGTTAAAAAATAAACAGAAATAAGTTCATAGTAATGCATTAATACACTGTTCTTACCTTTCTGTCTGGACTCCCTGAGAATTTACTCGGATGAATGAACAGGTGGATGGAGTGAAGACAGAAGGAAACAGACTGAGAGACAGATAATAAGAATGAACTTAAACTTTAAGAGTATTGAAAAAGAGCGGGGTGATGGTTAGCTCCGCCCACGTGACCGCGGAAGCCTTTTTTTCTTTAAGGAAACAACTGCGATGCTACGCGGAGGCCACGTGTTTTTTTGCCAGTCGTGTTGTCTGTACCTGGGGGATTCGGAGTTGCCCATGTTTCCTGTTAATATTCTAATTAAAAATACTGCACATTACAGTATATTAACCATAGTTTCACAGCACTCCAGCTACAATCAACAATCATTTTTAGGGTAAAATAATCAATAGAAAACTTTAAATATGTAATTTTATTGTGTTTAAGTGTACGTTTTCTTTTGTAAGTCCTGTATAATAGTGGAACAAACTGTTTTGGAATATTCCACAGGTCACGTGTTTAACCAGATACCGAATGATGTGGAAATTATATTTCAACCCCGTTTCTAGTTTTTAATATATTGAAAACAAAAAAAACAAATCTATGACATTGGTTGAATTGTTCAAACTGATGCATTTCTAAATACAAGTTTTGTTGCTGGATGATTATTTTACAAACAAAGCTTATTTTTATAAACTGTGAGATCAAACTCAGCATGGACTCAACACCATATCAAATATGTCGTTCTTAGTAAAAGGTTCTAAGCAAAAAGTGGTAGTTAATGTGTTGGACTGCTACTTGGAAGATCAGGGTTCGATTCCCAGCACCAACAAGTTTGCCCCTGCTGGGCCCCTGAGCAGGACCTTTAACCCCTTAATAGACCCTCAGTTGTATAAAATAAATAAAATGGCTGTTGGCTTTTTTTCTCGCACCTGCAGCATTGTGGGATTGATTTAGTGGGGTGTGAAGTTTGCATGTTCTTTTCTCGGGGTGTTTTTAAACTCTTCCAGCACCACAGTAATTTCTGCTTTAATGACATAATTATGTCTTAATTTTAAAAGCTGGTATGTGCAGGGGCGCCGCTAGCGATTTTTGGCCCTGTGAAGGCATATGAGGTTGGGCCCCCTACCAAACAAGGTTAGCACTGTTACTACTAATAAACCAGACCTCTTGGGGGCTCACAAAGTTTGTTGTTTACATTGCCTAAAGCTGTTAGCGGCAATGTAAATTAATGTAATTGGCAGACGTGGTGCAAAGGAATTTAATCCAGAGAACCAATCAAAAGCATTAGAATAGCATCACTTCACCACAGCTTAAAAGCATTGCACAAATCAAAAACAGGCAAAGCAACAATGAAATATTATTTAACATATCTCAGGGTTTTAAAGAAAATATTCAAATGTAACCCTATTTGTAATCTTTAATATTTTCCATAAACTCATTTTATTTTTAAATGTGTACTGAATTCATGCTTTTGTAGTTGTTCGGAACAAGAAGATGGAGGACCAGAAAATGTCATAAAAAGGCATGTGTGTGCTATTAGCAAACTGTATCACTCGCTCAGAGGAAAACAGATTCTTTGCAGCATTTTTGTACAGATGGATAGACAGATAGGAAGAATGACCAAGCTTTTCTTTGCAGCATTTTTGTACAGATGGACAGATAGATAGGAAGAATGACCAAGCTTTCTTTGCAAGCATTTTTGTACAGATGGACAGATAGATAGGAAAAATGACCAAGCTTTTCTGAAATGCAGCAAGTGTGACTGCAGTTAAATATGTGGTCTATTCAAATTTCTTTCACATCTATCTATCTATCTATCTATCTATCTATCTATCTATCTATCTATCTATCTATCTATCTATCTATCTATCTATCTATCTATCTATCTATCTATCGATCGATAGATAATGCCTTCAATACAGGATATTTGCCAATAGCTTTCTCGATCTGGTCTTCTGCTTTTCTTGCCTTTTTTTATGACATTTGAGCCTTCTGTATAATGACAATTAAAAAGTATCGAGCGTTTTTTGTGAAATGTAATAGCTAAAATTTACAGCTTGACTGCATCGTGTAATTATAAATTCTTTCTAACCAAACTTTAAATTTATAATTAAACATTTTAACTGTGGTGAATTCCATTAAGCAGCAGTTTTATATGTAAAAGGAGAGAAAGTCAAAATTAAGCTCTGCTGCCATCTGCTGATTGCCAGTTTATTTCCCTTTTATATACATTTATATGTAAATCAAATGTAAAAAGGACCTTAGTAGGACAATGTAGTTCAAATGGTTTGCATTTGCCCTGTTGGCCTCTATTTCGGGCAGCACAGTGGATTAGTGGTTAGCACTGTTTGCCACAGAAAGAAGGCTTGGGTTCGATCTTCGATCTTTCAGTGTGCGGTTTGCATGTTTTCCCCGTCCTTGTGTGGGTTTACTCTGGGTTCTCTGGTTTCCTCCCCACAGACCTAACTTTATATTAGGTTGATTGGTGATTCTAAATTGCCCATGGGGGTTAGGGCAAGTGTATGTGTGGCCCTGTGATGGACTGGTGACCTGTCCAGAGTGTACCCCTCCTGCCCTTCGCCCTTTCAGAGACGGCTTGGTATAGACTCCAGCAGGAATAAGCGGATTGATAAAAGATGAATGAATGAATAGTTTCTCTCTTGCTCTCGCTCTCTCTCTCGCTTGCTCACTCTCTCCAGCAGAAAATCATTGAAGCATGATATATGTTTATAAAAAAGTTTTTTTTGCTTAGTAATTTATACACAGTTGTGCTCAAAACTATTCATACCCCTTGGACAAATACTTTTTCATTTATAAAAACTACTTTAGCGAAACCTCGATTGTATTCAGTGGGAATATTTCTTTATTCTGTAATTAAACCTCGCTTGACTTTTATCGTGTTTTTTTGTCATGGCGCCTCAGTCAAACTCTTATTTTGGAGACTCGCCTCTGATGCAGTAACTCGGAAGAAGGAAATAATGACCAGTGTCTACAAGTAGACCGCAAAGAGTCGGAGGTCGAGTAGCAGGTAAGCCATGAAAACTTGTCCAGTTTACAGACAAGAATCAAGTTGCTGATAAAGTAAAAGATATAATTTGTCCTCAGCTGGTTGTATCAGCTGGTTGTGTGAGGCAGACATGGCGGTTTAGCGCACAGTGGCGTTAGTTAGCTCCTAAACTCACTCCGTGTAGCATTTTCAGCTATGCGGTCAGTTTCTTCAGGCTATGCGACACTTTCTATTTTTTTCCCCTACGCTTTCAAAAGCTACTTTATACACTTCAGAGTTTATTTCTAACTTTGTATAGAAATTTATATTTATATTTTAACTTAAAATAATGTTGTTAAAAACCGAGCTTGGTTTTTATTATCGCTTCGGTCGCCGCAGGAAGAATTCTTAAGGTTGTGTCCTAAATTCCTTTGAATCCGACATCTAGTCCACTAAGTAGTGTGTATTAAACAATGGTGTCTCCGCCCAGGTAAGACTAGTCGTGTAGGCAGTAAAGGTCTATTTAAGGTGGTCAGATACCGAGTTCTGATAAGGCATTAATGATAAACTGATCTATTTTCTTTAAAAAAAAAGAGAGAGAGAGACAGTGACGTCATACCATAACGTTTTATTTAAAGTTATAACATGTCTTATTGGGTGTTTTTCAAGTGTAGAACAAATGAAAGTGTGAAGTGGTGGATTAGTGGTTAAGGTGTTAGACTGATACCAGACATACCCAGTACCACCAAGCCACCACTGTTGGGCCCCTGAGCAAGGCCCTTAATCCCTAATTGCTCAGTTGTATAAATAGGAGATAAATGTGTCTAAATGCGTCTAAAAAAAATGCTGTAAATTTAAAAGGGAACGTGGTTAAATAAAATTTGTATTGAATTTAATTCCCAGCACAATAAAGTGTCTCTTAATGAAATAAATGTAAGTTTATAGTTAAAGGACACCTGTTTACATGCCAACAATATGTATATATAATCTGGGGTATTATGGACTAATGGTTATGCTTGTGGTTGACACATTCTTAAATTCTGTCTGACCCCCAATCAGCACTTCGTTACACTATAGAGACATTAAGATAAGATAAGATAACTGAAAAATTCTCTAGAACCAAAGTGTCCACTGCTGCCTCCTGAGATCCTTCTAGGTCAGGGGTGTCCAAAGTCGGTCCTGAAGTGTCGGTGTCCTGCAAAGTTTAGCTCCGACTCGGCTCAACACACCTACCTGTAAGTCTTTCTAGCAAGATCTCGATTAGTTGGTTTAGTTGTGTTTACTTAGGGCGGCACCTGATCTGGACCCAGATGTTTTTATTGATGGAGCATCTATTAGAGTCTATTGGACTTATCTTTGACAACAAATTGACCCTCATACCACATATAAAAGTATACGAATATTTAAGGACCTTGGATCTTCTTCAAGTTCTTGCAAAAACAAAATGGGGAGCGGACTACACTGTTTTAATGAGGCTGTATAGACTATTAAAGTCACAACTGCTAGAAAAGCATACTTTAAAATGCTGGATCCCGTGCACCATCAAGGTCTGAGTCTGGCCCGCAGAGCTTTCAGAACTTCACCTGTGCACCTTTATGTTAGAAGGCTGAAATTGTCTCTCCAGTATGCAGTCAAAATAAAGACAAAACAGCACAACCCAGAATTCAGACCTTAAATCCAACCTCAATATCTGCAAAAAACACACTGCAGTTTTTCTGTTTCATGTTTTTAAATAAGAATAATATACTAATAAATAGCGAATATTGTATAAAAACAACACAATAGGATGTATTCCAATGAACTCTTGGTTTTTTTTTTGTCAAGTATAATGTACAGCTTTTACCCTGGAGATCAGACGGCTAATAAATAAAATAAACAATAATATTCAATTCATTGTCATTGTGCGAGGTACGTGTACAGAGCCAATGAAATATATTCATTTTTCACATATCCCATCTTAGTAAGGTTGGGGTCAGAGCGCAGGGTCAGCTATGATACAGCGCCCCTGGAGCAGGAGGGGTTAAGGGTCTTGCTCAAGGACCCAACAGTGGTTGACTTGCCGGAGGTGGGGCTTGAACCCAGGTGTTTCTGGTCTTCAGGTTAACAACTCAGCACCTTAACCATTTGAGCCACCACTGCCCCCTGCGTATATCTGACTAGCTATCGAGTGAGACACGGGATTCTGTGCGGATGTTACGGCGTTCACTGTTCGTTACACCGACTAGCGGTTGGGTATCTGAAACTGGCTTGTAACCCAAATTTTAGCTTGCAACCCAAAAAAATCGGCAGAGCGACAGCTAATATCTTGAAAAACTTGTCAGTTTGGACACTCGTAACTTAAACTACCAGTGTATTATTACTGATTTATTATTATGCATCTGTGTTTTATAGAAATGTGTTATTTATCTAAATTTTTTTTATTTGTTTTGCCTTGAAATAGCCATTAAAGCTGATATGGCAATAAACATTCTATAGACAAAAGTATTGGGACACCTAACCATTACATCCCTGTGGTGTTGTTTTCTTTAAACATCCTATTCGTTTACATTCACGGCATTTGGCAGACGCCCTTATCCAGAGCGACTTACATTATTCCCTCTTATACAACTGAGAAATTGAGGGTTAAGAGCCTTGCTTAGGGGTCCAGCAGTGGTAGCTTGGTAGTGCTCTGCATCTCTAGAAAGTTAATTCTAAAGACGCAGCAGTCTTTCTAACCTTTCTAACGTCTTTCGTACACTTTTAAAATCTCCTTACAGACAATTTTATATCATAGATATACTTTTATATGTTTATTATAAAATTCCTCCTCACTTCTCACCTTATCTATGGAATCTTATAAAATAAAATCTTTTTTCTTGAATTATAAGACCTTACCATAAAGAATGAGGCTGATCCTAATAAGCCATGATTTAAATTATGGTCATCACTTGTCAGAGCCGCTGGAACACCCGTCTAATCAGACTGCAAATTGACCAACTGCATAATAAGCACTATGCTTTACAAAACCTTGTGTAAGTGAATGATGTAATTGCGCTTTACCAGACCGTAGGAGTTGTTTGTTACGGTGTCTAATAGATTCAGGGGTTTATTTATATTACCAAGAATGAATTAGTGTTCACTTCCTGTCCTTGGTGATGTGGAAAGATCTCAGCAGAGACTTTCCGTCAGCTCGGATCATAAAAAAGCGTAATAATTGTCTGTTTTATTAGTATATAGCACTACTGATTTGATACCCTCATATCACCAGTCCGGACTTGATCCTCTACTGAGCCTAATACTATTATGGGAGAATTATTTAATGTCCATTTTAGATTGTTGGAAATGTACTCAAATCCCAGGCTGTTGTTGGGATTTTCTTACAGGAAAGCTAAGCAGTTTCTCATCCCAGCTTCGCCACCAATAAGAGGTGTATCAGTTACCAGGCTGGTCAATGATTTATGCCCTGTTTAGTGAAGAAAAAGCAAAGACATGTTTGTGCTTGTTGCTATGGAATATTGGTGAACTGTCACCATTACTGCAGTCTTCCAGTGATTTAATAAATGATCTGTGTTCAATGCTGATTCGTTTAGCCACGCATGCTTTTAAAGTAACCCGAGTAACACCGCATCGTGTAGCCTAATACAGCTGTGAAGGCGATGGATATTTGAGAAGACCCAGTCGATCATTTCAGCCTTCAGAAAACGGCAAGGAAGCAGACAGAATAAAAACAGTGTCTTTCAGCAGATGCTCTTATCCAGAGCAACTTACATTTCTTTTATCTTATTTCTACAACCGAGAAATTGGGGGTTAAGGGCTTTGTTCAGGCTCCCAGCAGTGTTAACTTTGTGGTGCTGGGAATCGAACACAATCTTCTGAGAGCTGAATTTGATTGAATGCATCAGATGCACTCTGAAAATTGTGCAGCATTTAAGTCTTTAATCACTTTCGTTTTCCTGAAAAGGTTTAAGCATAAAAACAGTTGGACGTTGGCTATAATTGCGTAATAGTTGTCGTTCTGTATTCCTCCTTTTAGTGTCCAAACCACAAATTGAATTTGTTAGAGTTTTTGTGCTTTTACACAACAACCTGTCTGTCTTCCCCTTTCAGGTAACCATGGCAATGACGGGTCAGACGTCCTGTTCCACTATGAGCAACCACACCAAGGAGCGGGTCACGATGGCCAAAGTGACCCTGGAGAACTTCTACAGCAACCTGATCTCCCAGCATGAGGAGAGGGAGATGAGGTAAGCTGTTACTGTGTGTTCACCAGCGGGGCGAACAGTGTGTTATTCACTTACCATTAAACTGGTCCAGCGGGTTTAAGCGGTACATTAACACTTTGAGCATCTCAACAATGCAGCGGCGTTTCTTTAGAGCTTTTATCTTATCATGTGTAAATAAAAGCACTGGGTGTGTCCCGATCTGCTACAAAGCTTCCTACCTTGTAAATCTGTACATCATCCATGTAATTTAGGGCACTGGGACGCTGCTGACACAGTTGTCTTCGTCACGATGTACTCGCAGTGTAAAACGTCATCACTGCTATTTATCAACAACAAGCAGCACAAACATTCTTCTGGTGTTTATTTTTACAAACAGATTTTTACCTAAATGTCAGTTTCGAGAATCCATAAAAGTTATTTTGTGCAAATGTTTTATAAGCTGAATTTGATTGATTGATGATTCGTCAGTTTTTGCCTTAAAATAGCTGTTGATGCTAATTCGGCAGTACGCTTTGGCAGTATTTTATACTTCACATATACACACACACACACACACACGTCATCTGATTGGTTACATACTGTGTGTGTTGTAGGCAGCAAAAGCTTGAGAAGGTCATGGATCAGGAGGGACTTGCTGATGAAGAGGTGAGGAGGCAATATTACTTTGTTTCTATTTAGATTTCTATTCACTTGTGACGGTTCATGTTACATTCAGTCGATATGATTATAGTTAAATTTACTCATTTTAATATTTTTATTGAATATTTTTATATCATCTGACATTGTTGTATATATTTCTTCATTTTATACAACACGCTTTTCCTTTCTATTATTGTAGAAGCGTATTCGGCGCTCTCAGCATGCACGGAAGGAGACGGAATTTCTGCGACTTAAGCGAACTCGGCTTGGATTAGATGACTTTGAGTCACTTAAGGTGATCGGACGTGGTGCTTTTGGAGAGGTATGGGTTAATTTTCTTCTTCTTGTTACCCTAAATTTTTTCCAGTAGGATTTAGAGAGAATTGACTCACACACTTCTGATGTCTAGGTTCGTCTGGTTCAGAAGAAAGACACAGGCCACGTGTATGCCATGAAGATCTTGCGCAAATCCGACATGCTTGAGAAGGAACAGGTAAAGAGAGTATTAATTATATAGAAATGTTGACTAAAAACGAGACTATGTGAATGTCAGAAAATTGAGCTTTGTTTTGCATTTACTGGAATGCTTAAAGTTGGAATGTTGCTAAAAGATGCTAAAAACAAAGATTATTATATATATTTTTTTATCGGAATGGATTTTGTTTTATTGCTTCCTGTTATACAGTGATTTTTTTTTTTACAGTCGGGACAAAATCTCCTTCTTAAAAACATTTAGCGAACTCTCTCTCTGTTTGTAGACTTCGAAAGTTTTTGTGTTTATTAAACCCCAAAAGACTCAATAGATGTTGATTCAGTGGCACAACACGACATGCAGCAGGTTCTTAGGTTCTTCTCTGTGTCCTAGGTTGGACATATACGTGCTGAAAGAGATATTCTGGTGGAAGCAGACAGTCTGTGGGTTGTGAAGATGTTCTACAGCTTTCAGGATAAGATGAACCTCTACCTTTTAATGGAATTCTTGCCTGGAGGTCAGTCCTGGTTATTAATCATTTTGCAAGGCTCAACTAATGTTAACGTCCCATAATGCAAGTGCATCTCTGCTGACTACCACCGGCTTAAGCAGCCCTTTGTGGCTGGTTTATTCAGCGTTTTCTGCCTCAATATTCTCATGTTCCCCTTCACTCAGATTTGTGCTATGAATTCTGAATTTTTATTTCGGTCATATATTATACACACACACACACACACACACACACACACACACACAGACTGCTGACCTAATGTGGCCAAATAAGTAACCACTAATTAATATTTTTCTGATAGTTACAGCGTCTAACAGAGATATTAAAACTGACAACCTGCTATTAAATTTTAGTGAATGTTAATAATAATAAGAAAAAAAAAAGAAAAATATAGTCAGGAATATGTGGACTCCTAACTAACAAATGATCAGTGAACATGGTTCACTTTTAGTCGCCACTTTGATATAAAGGTCTTTATTCAGATTTTGGATTGTTTTCATTCAGCAACAAAAGCTTTAGTCGGGTTGGGCATTGATGTCAGCTGAGAAGGCCTGTGGTGCAGTCAGCCTTCCAGTTTATCCTGAAAGTTAGGCAGAGTTGATGTCTGGGCTTCGTGTAAGGCGCTCGAGTTCTTCCACTTCAAACATGGCCAACTAGGTGTTTATAGACTCACTTTGTTCTCAAAGGTTATTGTCCTAATTGAACAGGTTTAGATATTTTGATCTGTTGTTTCTTCTCTGTGGCAGCAGTTTAAGGTAGACCTGACAGTCAGCTTTGACAAACGTTTGGCCAAAACTGTACTTTTTAATTCTGTTCATTAAACAAGTCTACAATCTTTATACAGGATTTAATATTTCGAATCAGATCTTAGCAATTGTCTCCATTCATGATTATTACCCATTATGCTTTGCTCCCCTGCAGGAGACATGATGACTCTGCTGATGAAGAAGGACACACTGAGTGAGGAGGCCACGCAGTTTTACATCGCAGAGACGGTGCTAGCCATCGATTCCATCCACCAGCTGGGTTTCATCCACAGAGATATTAAACCCGACAACCTGCTACTGGATTCAAAGGTTTAACTACGAGTTTATTCAGAAAAATAAAGATGTCGTACATTAATCGTTATAATCATTGTGGATGTAGCTGTGTGCAGTGACGACCCAATGATTTCTTTTGTTTGTTTTTCTAGGGCCATGTGAAGTTGTCTGATTTTGGCTTATGTACCGGGCTTAAGAAGGCTCACAGGACAGAATTCTACAGAAACCTTAACCACAGCCTGCCTAATGATTTCAGTAAGCCCACATGCCTTTTTTTTCTTTCACATTACTAATTATGGCATTGCGTTCTACAGGTATCTCAGACGTGTTTTGAGTCTTTGGTCTAATCCTTGAGCTGTTTGTCACAGATACTGGGCTTTTCGCTCAAAACATGAGTACTCTTTCCACTCCTCTGCTGTCTGCACTAAATTTGATTCTGTTTACACACAACGTCTGCCTCGATTAATCAGAGGTTTAGATGACTGCTGCGGAAAAGATGAGATTTTCTGGCAATTACTCAGTGTTTTTATAAACTTGGCGGTGTTTTTACAAGTTTATTTGGAAAAAAAAAGGTAGTAAAAATGAAAGTCTGCTATTAGTGCTATTCTGAGTAAATACATGTACATTATATGGATAAGAGTTTTGGGTGTGCTGATAAAGTGTCCAGTGTTTTGGTCAAATAATGTATACTGTATGTGTAGAGATGAGGTGCAAGACAACATTGCTACTTGTACCATAATTAGTGTCAGCCAGTGTAAATAGCTAATAGTTCAGAGTTAAAATTACTTTTATTTTATGAACTAAAATGTTTAAAGTAACAAAATGCCTATTGCCTAACAACATAATTGATTTCACACAAAAATAATACAAAAGTAAAACCGTAGCCCCTCGTTATTAGTTAATAAACTGCAGTCATTGTTTTTAGTTAATAAACTGCAGTCCCACATTTGTAACAGGATTGAACCAAATTAATTATTTTACACCAGTATTTGATCAACTTTTTTTTTAGCTGGTATTCGCCTATTGTTGATCCAGACTACTGTAATGGCAACATTTCTAATAAGAGGTCGACCGATTTGTGTTTGTCAGACTCGATACCGATTATTACAGATCAAATATGCCGATAACCGATATATGTATCTGGTGTAAAATTGAAAATTAATGTCAAAATTAGGAATAAAAATTATCTTAAAATTCAATTATTTTAATCGACAAATCGGTTCTGAAAATAACCGATGCTGATAATCAGTCGGCTCATGGTTCTCCTCTGATATAAATGTTTTTAAAAAGACCAGAAAACTAAAAGTGGAAATACAATTATATTTTGTTCTAACTTAATATGTTATTGCATAATAATCTCATTTCTCTGTTTATTTAGTGGAAATAGGTTGTTTTTTTTTGTACTGGATGCTAATTTTTTTTTTTCTACTCTGACCAACTTGTGTTTTAATATGGGTCCATGTGTGTTGCTATACAGTATGAATGTTTTCATACCGGATGGATGTGTATTTTAATTTATGTAATAACCACACAGCCATCCCGCCACTCATACACACGCTCGAGAGTTTTGTCACACTCTCTCTCTCTCTCTCTCTCTCTCTCTTTTTCTGTCTCACTCTCTCTCTCGTTTGCTGCTAGGATTTCCTCATTAGCAGCTTTGGCATCTGTGGCAGTCCCTTCTTTCACACACTCTGCCAACGTGTAGTAAAATCACTACGCTATGGTTGAGCATGTGGCAGCAGTTGCTAGGATGTTCTTGTTGACATAAGGATAATTCCTAAATGTGTGCTATTCCTCACATGGTGTTTACTTTCCACTGCAGTTCCAGGGGAATTTGTCTAAGCCAACAGGTATTCGGCTGTTCGAATGTTAGTTCAGGATTTTGCTCTTGGTTTTGTGGACCCTCAAGACTTTGGTTAAAAAAAATGTACCGTGATTGTATGTTACTTATAAAGATGTTGAGAATAACATGTAGGTGTACAAATAGCAAGTTTGCATAAATTTATTAAAAAGAAAAAAAATTTTGTTAATGCTGCTTTCGTTGGATTTTATTGGATATCATGGAGACTTTGTCTAATCCAGTGGTTCCCACACTTTTTCTTCCCTCTTTTGCAGAAGAAATAAAAATGCAAGCCCCCCAACGACCGACCGACTGATTTGGGTTGGTTTGATCAACTAAAAATTATAAATCTGTATTTTATAATGATTCAAAATCAGCTTTTGGTGCATTTATATTAATAGATATTACCAAGAACAAGTACTTAAAATATCATTATTTTTATTCCTCAATACATCTGTTGTGTTTTTATTCCTTATTTAATTCCCCCAAAATAGAAAGGATTCTAAAAGAGTTTGATGTACGTTGATGATGCGGCTGGATTAACCAGTTTATACTTAATCGAAGGGGTCGAATATCGAGGGAAGCTTTACATTGTGCAGTGACGGCGACTAGAGAAAGAGCGAAACCTGTGTAGGATTTTTCTTAGCCTTAGGTTTACTTCCAGTTTGTGTCCGGTCTCCTTATGCGCCTTCAAACTTTTGTCTGGTACTTTGGTTTGTGTTTAAGATTTTTTTTATCTTAAAGATCCGTTTTTATGCCAGCCCTAAATAAAACAGGAATTTTTCCTGCATCTGATTTTCTATAACCAAACCAGTTTCAAACTGTGGAGGTAGCTTAGCTAGACGCTCAGGTCTGCCTTCCACCAGGCTCACGTTCCACATGAGCTGCGAATGGGTTGCCAGGGAACTACCTCATCAACTAGGGTTATCAGTATTATCAAGAGAAGACAAATTCTTTTTTGCGAGGAGATTTTTTTATCGATATATGACAAAAGATAAGTTATCCCTATTCTGGCCTAAGGAGGAAACTGAATTGGATGTAAAAGAAACTTCCAAATCACTGGGAAAACATAACACTCCACAAAGGATGGCGGCGAAACTCAAACCTTGAACCTTATATGTGTGTAGCAAACATTCCAAACACATCTTGGTGTGCAGCACGAGTTGCTTCTGATTCATTCTTTGATTGAACTGTTTCTGTTTTGAATATGGTGCTTTCTTGCCACTGTGATGAAATATTTTTTTCCCTCTACATAACACCCAGACAAATATTTGCATCCATAAATTACTTATGTTTTCAGCTTTGCTAGAGTTAAACATTGTTTTTTATTTTTGCTTTGCAGCGTTCCAAAACATGAACTCCAAAAGAAAAGCAGAGACCTGGAAGAGAAACCGGAGACAGCTGGTGAGTAAAGAAATAGAACCATAAAGTACAGTGAAGTGCTAAGTAGTGTAAGGGTGGGATATTAATCTTCCTCAGTTCCATGCACTGGGCAGTGTTTGCAGACACACTGGCATTAGTTTGTAAGCTGAGAGAAATCTGTCTGCTTTAGAAGTAATAAGTTAATGTTTGTTTTTGTTTAGGCTTTCTCCACTGTTGGAACCCCTGACTACATCGCTCCAGAAGTGTTTCTGCAAAACGGATACAATAAACTCTGTGATTGGTGGAGCCTGGGGGTCATCATGTACGAGATGCTTATAGGTAAGCTCTTTCTGTTAGTTTTAATCCCACATGCAGGGATTCTACAGAAAATGGAGCTTCCATTGATCTGGTGTGTGTTTACAGGTTACCCCCCATTCTGCTCTGAGACACCTCAGGAGACGTACAGGAAGGTGATGAATTGGCGGGAAACGCTGACTTTTCCCCCAGAGGTTCCCATTTCTGAGAAGGCGAAAGATCTTATTCTCAGGTACACTGTTTTATCGAGAGTTTTTTTACACTATATGGCCAAAAGTTTTTGGACACTTTACCGGCACATCTTTAACTATCCTCCCCAAACTGTTGATATAAAGTAAAAGCACGACAAAGCCCATGTGATTATGTATGTCACGTTGCGATATCAACATAGCTAATGTCTGAAGTTCATTTATACTACATATACCCATACTGTATAAAACATACTTTATAACAGCTAAAAATTCCATACTAACTTAATTGTACGTACTCAAGTAGTATGTGATTTCCAATGGAGCCCTGGTGTTTTATGGCTGGAATTGGGTGCCCTGTATACAACCCTGACCTCAACCCCACTGAACAGTAACTGAATTCCAGACCTCCTTCCCCAACATTAATGCCAGATCTCACTAACACTATTGTGGCAAAATCCCTAAGCCAGGCTTTAAAAATGTTGGAAATATTTTTCTGACAGGCTATAATAGGAGTTACAGTGAGTCTTAATTTGAAATAGCAAGTGCAGAAGAACATGTGGGGATTTAAAACCTGGGTATTCCAATACTTTTGTCCCTATAGTATGTGTATGTATGTTAAACGGGGTGTTGTGTTCCAGGTTCTGCTGTGAGAGTGAAAACCGGATTGGCGCTGCTGGGGTTGAAGAGATCAAATCCAATGCATTCTTTGAAGGCGTGGACTATGACCATATTAGGTAAAACCTTTAAGTGCTCAATCTGCAATATAAACATGTGCAGTATTGATTTTCACATATTGTGATGTGTTGACATGTGTTGACAATTGACAGGGAGAGACCGGCTGCCATTCCAATCGAGATTAAAAGCATCGACGACACCTCCAACTTCGACGAGTTTCCAGATTCAGACATCCTTCAACCAACAAGTACGTTTAATAAACGTTTCTTTTTCTGAACATTTTTGATTTCACATCATTTTACTTAACCCTCTCCTCTCTTCTGTCTCCTCTTTTTCAGCGTCTGTAGTGTCCAACCACAGTGAAGCTGATTTAAAGAGCAAAGACTGGGTGTTTATTAACTACACGTACAAACGCTTTGAGGGCCTGACAGCTCGAGGGGCCATACCCTCCTACATGAAATCAGGGAAGAGATAAACACACACCCCTGCCACAGAGCTTGTGTTTGTCCTTTTTAAAGAGCCCTTTTCTATTGCTTCCCACCACCACTGCGGATCCGATGACATCACCAAACTCAAGTGTGTTTTCTGTAAGGGACCATGCTGTGATGAACTCATGGTAGTGGATTTCTTCTCTTCCAGCACTTGTCCTCCAGATATTCTTTTTTTAAAGTTTTTTTTAGTTGAAACTCTAAAAGCTTTTTCTAGTTATCGATTTTGGCTAGAAATGTTACATTTGGGGCCTTTTGAATCCATATTTCCCCCCCTTATGGAAAACTTTTTTTTCTTTTAATGAATAATTTATGTTGAGAAAAAAAAAATGCGGCTAGTTCGCATTTAACCGCGATTTGCTTTTAGTATCATTTTATCTTTTTGTTGCTTAGTTGTAACCTGAAAGTCTGTACTGTAGAAATTTTGAATATATATAGACACATAAACAAGTCTTCAGGAAATGAGAATAAGGAACAGACTCTTTTAGCAATTTCCGTCCAAGAATTTGGATGGATTTGATTTGATCTTTTTTTTTTTTTTTTTTTTTTATCCATACACACAGAATATTTCGCAATGTTTTCCATCACATACTTCACCTAACTGGCGATGATGCAAGGGGCTTCTTATTTTCTTTATGCAAACTGTTTTCAGTGCTTGAAAGCCTACTATAATGTTTGGGAACCTGTTTTCAGGAACAAGCATTGCCTTAAATTTGAGTACTAGACAAATGTTCCAGTCATCACTTACACCAGCAAAATGTTCCTGCTCTAGACCTGCACACTGAAGCAAACGTTTTTCATTTTTTTTAACTCCTCCTTTGTTTACTTTGATTTACCGTCTACCAGCCAGTGATGATGACCAAGTGAAATCTGTTACAGACCTTTTTCCATGTTGAATCTGGTCTAATGATAGCATGTTAATCGCTAAAGCAATATTTTACCAAAGACTTCCTTTTAGAAGCTGATGCACCCTTGTTATGCCTTCGTACTGGAAATGTTTAGAAAAGCATGTCTAGCTGCAGATAAAAAGAAGCCTATTCATCCCAGGTCAGAAGCGTTTCATTGTTATCATTCCAGTATGGCTAGGATTAGTTGCACTATTGTACAGATAGCGAGCGTTGAGGGAGTGCACAGACATCATATGACTCGAATAGGTGTCGCTCGGGTTAGATTTCCTTCATCGGTATCACGTTCAAACAAATCCCCTGTTTTCGAAGAACCAAAGCTTTCTGCACCAATACACACAATTTCTTGCTGGCGTAGGTAGCTGTCGGGATCTATTTTTAAGATCTATTCTTTCAGATTTTAAGTCAACTCAGCTGGATTCAGCTGTAGCTAATTGTGCTTTAGGTCAGAACGCCTAGCACTTTTGCTGATTTGCGAATATTGATTTGTTCTGGTGCACAATAATCTAATTTTGCAATAAATGCTGTCTGTTTAAATCAGTAACTATCTGCATGGCCTCACCACTCCAAAAATGCTGCTGTATCCAGAAAAAATGCTGTAATTTTTATATATATTTTCACGAGGGAGCATTGCGTTTTGTAAATTAGAGCATTATTTAGTCTGTCCTGTAGTCGGGCCGTTCTGCTCACATGCTTTTGCATAAGTGATGCTCGAATGTTGGATGATCTCTGACTGGCACAGAGCATGTGTTTCATTGCTTTTAAAGTTTTTATCCTTCTCGTTGTTGTGAGATTGGCCCTCTGTTCCAGCACTGCTCAGTTTATTAGTTATGATCGATGTGATCCTTCAACATGCTTAATTCAATCATACAAACACCCGTGCAACTAAGTTTCAAAAAGTGTCAGTTTAGGGCTCCGGGGCCTTGTTTATCAAAGTAGAGCTGAACCGGTTTATTAGTAAAGCATTTAGACAGTCCTTTTAGTTAAAAAATAGAATAATAGTTGGTTTCTTACTAAAACTTAACTGAAGGGCTTAAAAAAATTTCAGGCACACACTTGTCTTATAGATATTTAGCATTTGAAATGAATATAAAATGAATCCGATCCAAATCCATTTATTCATACAAATAAACGAAGCTAGCCCAATTTGGTTATGGCGTTCTTTTGGTGGGGAATGGTTTGGATTGAGTCTGTAGTAGCTGTAGTGGCTGAGCTGCATTATTGGAAGATTAACTATGAGTCTAATAAGCTCCTCGCTTGTCATTCAGTTGTGTTTTAGATTTCTGTACATTTTGTGGCTGTTGCTTATTGTAATTCATTTGCTTCCCCAGAGCATCTGAAGTGCATTCATTAGCATGTGGTTACAAAAAAAAAAATTTGAGGAATGTGTACATTATTTGTTTAAAAAAAATAAAATAAGTTTAAGACTAAATGAGGTCCCTAAAGCTAGAGCTCAAATTGCATTGTTTAAATGGAAAAAAAAAATCTTTACAAAAGTTTGGTTGGGTTGCACGGAAATTTGGGTATGGGTGAAATGATGAGCGTTTGATTCCCTTACGTGGTATGTGTAGTAACACGCAGAAGGTTGTTAAATGTTCTAAAAACACACTGGTCGATTCATAGTCAGAGTCTCACTCAAAAAATTACAGTAGCTTACTGTCTGATTCTAAATATTTATATACTTACCAGAACCCAGAATAGTGTGTTTTTGCGAGCATGTGTGTGTTTAGGGAGTTTGTGTCGTGAAGGATTTATGGCTTATTTATTTAAACCAGAAAGGTATTCAAGAGTATCGGCTGGTTTTTAAGAAAAAAAATGTAAACAAGAATGAGCATGCTGGGGTTTTTTTTTATTTTTTTTATTAAGTCTGAAATCTAATATAAAAACCGCTCCTGGGTTTGTAACGTTGCGTTCTACTGTGAGACGATGAAGTTGGGCTTCTCTCTGCCTTAATATTAATGTTTGTAGATTGTAGCTTCACTTCATAGAGCACCTTTTACTGGTTTGTTATTGAGAAGGGTTTTTTTGTGAGCACACGATTTTAATGTTTTTATTCAATAAAGCACCAGTTTATTTACCTTGTGTTGTGTGGTTTTATTATTATGTGTTTAATGTGTTTGCATATTTGGGACGGGGGCCAAAGGGGACATCTGTCCCAGGGTGCAGCATCTCGGGGCACCAAAATGATGTTACATAATTAGGAATCAATTTAAGAATGAATTTTTTTCCTTAATTATATCATAAAAAAATACTGTTTTTGCCTTAATTATTTTCCTTTTTTTATCCTCTTTATACCCTGTTCTAAAACTTATAAGAAATAAGAAAGAATTTGGTGGCCATGTTGTACAGTGTCTTGCAGAGAAATGACACAGCAAGTGTTCAGAAATCGAATCAATTTTATTTTATTTTTTTATGACTATTAAAACCACACATTGCTCTGCGTGAGTGTGTGTTTAAGAAGGAAAAAAAAACAATAAAAGAGTCAAACGTTTTCTTCAACAGCAAAGAGATTTCAGGTTCATCCTTTTTAAACTTTTCCAGAAAGTAAAGGAGAACAGACCAAGAAAGATAATCCCAGCTATAAACATGGACGTGGGCCAACTGAGCAGCCGAACCTTTCGTATGGTGCTGCTTGGATACAGTTTCCCAGTGACGACAGTAACGTTACTCTCTCTGGGTTTCTCCCACTCGCTCAGTCCCTCAGCGAAGTTCAGGTTCATGACTTGTGCAGATAAAACCTTGATTCCTTTATACATCCTCTTCACCCTGCGGTAAGAAGTGTCCAACACGTCACAGCGGTATGTCCCACCGTCTTCCTCTTTTACCGGGTTCAGGACGACCCTGTCCAGCCCGGGAACTTCGTACCGTTTGAAGAAACGGTTATTAGTGGTGATGATCCCTCGTGCGACATGCCACGACACTGCGAAGGCGAAGCGTCCCATGGTTTTCATGACTTCTTCAAGACAATCCAGCTCCAGATATTGTCCTGTATAGACTGTTTGAGTCTGCAGCCCACACTGCCACTTGTCCAAACAGTGCACCTGGCGAACTATACATTCCGGAGAGTCAGCTGGGTTTTCTTTGCCCAGAGGGCAGAGTCTCTGGGTACGGATGCCAAGTCCGCAGGTGGTGCTACAGCTTGAACTGTAGGTGATCACCCGCGTGTTGTTAAAAGCTAGATCTTCTAGATCTAATCCTGGATAAGCTGCACACTGGCTGCAGGAATGCAGCAGAATCAAAAAGAGAGCAAGGAGGTGCATCAATAGGAGCTTCATTTGGATGTAAAATGTTCCTGTGTAGATAAAAAGATCACAAATGAATCTTGCTATTTACTTAACAATTATTAATCATTATTAGTATTATTATTAAAGCATCTGAACACAGACTATAAGAGGAAATAGCTGATTTATATATCAGAAATAGCTTGTATTTATTCACTTAAAACCGTTGGGTGACCCTATTGTATCAGTTAAATGACCCTACTGATCACCCAGTGGTGGGTTGATATATCACCTCCCTATTGTTGGGGTATTTTAATCCAGTTCTTTGGGTAGCAAGTTTTACCCAATAAATCGGGTTACAAAATAACTGATTAGTTGGGTTATAATTTTTTTTGTTTAGCTTGGGATGCTATCATGCTACATTGATATCATTACACTATATAAATAAAATACTGCCCCTAAAACCACTGTGCTGCCCCTAAATAGTTTTATTATGTTATTAATTTGCAATACATATTTAAATGATTGTTAACATGGTAAGTAGCTTTCTTTAGAGGGCGGGTAACACCCCACTGGTTCTTCGTCTGTTTACTCCTAAATTGCCATTTCAAACCTTTCCTGCAAAGTAAAGCTCCATCATGTATGACTCACCAACCCCTGGAAACTCCACATCACAAAAAAAAAACCCCCAAAACACTGAATAAAAACAAAGCGGCAGTGGTCGGAGCATGGAAACGTGTCATGATTTACTTCTCCTTAATGTGAAAGCTCAATTTTGGGTACCGTATGAGGGAAAAATGAGTGGATAATGAAAGAACCTCGGGTTCGATGGAAATGGCGGATGGGTGGTGCACAAAGGCGATTATCCCGAGCCCATGAGCGAGTCTTTATTATAATGGCTCAAGAAGAAGTCAATAATGGTTTTAAAATGTCAAGTCTGAACCAGAATGAAAACAGAAATCAGTTTGTCCCTGATGAGCAAGCCGGGGCGACGGTGGCAAGGAAAAAACTCCCTGAGATGGAAATAGGAACTATTACTTAAGTCGCCTTTTTACGTATATTTACTTTTCTGAAATATTTCCATTTGTGTGAACTTTTTATTTTAACGTCACTACATTCCAAAGTCAAATATTCCACATTTTACTCAGTTACATTTTATAAGTTGATTAAAACTTAACCGGTTCAGCACGCGCAAGCCACCAATCAGGTTACACCGTTATCTACTTGGCACGAATACATTTACATCTACAGCATTTGACAGACACTCTTAACTTACATTTATTTTTATTATACAACAGAGAAATAAGGGGCCTTACTCAGGGGCCCAGTGGTGGTATCTTGGTGGTGCTGGGAATCAAACCTACAATCTTCCAGGTGACAGTCCAACTCCTTAACCACTAAGCTACCACTCCACCCAGTTTGCTTAAAGTTGGTAGAACGTTAAATTTTACTTACATTTATTTTCATTAGACAACTGAGCTATTGGCCTTGCTCAGTGATGGTGGAACTAGATGGTGCTGGGAATCGAATCAACAATCTTACAGTTAGCAGTTCAACACCTTATGCACTGTGGTACCACCTCCATAAACTTATGACTGACCTTCCGCAACACCAGTGGCCTTATTTGTTGTATTATTACATTTAAATGCAAATACTTTTATTTTTACTCAAGTGAAGTTACTTTAAATGGTGGACTGAATTGTGTACTTTGCCTACTAAGCAGGACCTTAACACAGTTAAATCATGTTCAAATCCAGAAATGTCAATTATTCCATCTTGTCCACTCAATATTTAAAAAAGATGTCAGATATTTCTACTACAAAAAAAATGTATTAATCGCAGTTTTGTATAAAATTAATAAAATATAGTTCTCACCTTTTCTCTGATTAATTATAGATTCTTTTTATGGTATGATTTTAAAAGAAATTATAACGCATTTCCGTTAGTGACGTCACCCGCAGTGCTGATTTCAGCCACTAGATGGAGACCGCTATACGCCATGTGATGTCTTGCTTTTTTACACCAGACTGTAGACCAAACAAACCTCAATGTTTACAACTAAATGTATAGAATGTGTTTGTGTTAAAGATCAGTTTAGTCTTTAATTCCAGATGTTGACAGAACAGCACACACCTCTTTAAGTGGTTAAGATAGATAACACAAACCATCAGCACTGACTCGCATCTCCCATCTTTTTATTTATTTATTTTTTTTTTGCAATTTTGCTACTGTCTTAGTTTAGGGGTAACACGAGGTGCCCTTTGTTTCATATGATTTTTGTTTCTGCGCTTCGCTGTGTGGGTAAACAGGATGCTCATGCTAGCATTCAGGATGTCTTTGTGTTCTTCACATTAACTCGATGACTAGAACTGAAACCCGCCCCTGTAAATAACTACCATATCTGTATCGATGTACTGATAGTGTATTCTGATAGTATTATTCTTTCCCAGCATGCATTACATGAAAGATTTCTTTCTTTTTTTTTTTTTTTTTTAACAAATACATTGATCTCAAAATACATCGGTCGTGTCCTCACAGCTGCCTAAGCTCGGATTGCTGTCTGTGTGTGGAGTTTTGCATATTTTCCCTGTATCACTGTGGGTTTCCTCTGGGTTCTCTGGTTTCCTCCTACACCACAGATAAATTCCCGTCCATGCACTCATAAGCACTTAAGTCGCCTAATGAATGAAAATGTATTTAATGCGTAGTTCACAATTCCGGTATCTGTTAAATGTTGTTATTTCTGCCTCTGTATTGCAAACTATTTTCTCCACTTTTTGTTACTGTTCATTTCCAACATTAAAGTTTTGCTTATTGAAATGATGATTTATCTAAAGTTTGTGTTCGGTCACAACTGATATGAAAATAAAGTTAATGCTTTGTGCATTTTGTTGCACTTTTAACTCAGAAGTGTACGGTGATAGCACACACACACACACACACACACACACACACACACACACACACACACATACAATGTCATTCAGGAAACTGTCCAGTACATAATACATTAAAAAAATGTGTTAAATTATAAAGGCATAACAAAATATAACTTTACATCATCATCACTTTAAGTGCAAACAGAAGATAATCGATGTGCTTGTATAAAGTGTACAATGTGTGATGCAGGCATGAAGTATATACATGTGCAACGTCCATGCTGAATACAATACGATAAAAAATAAACCTCAGGAACCCTGTAAACCAGCAAGTTTGGCAAGTGGTAGCTTAATAGTTAGGGCGCTGAGTTGTTGCTCTAAGAACCAGGAGGACTTGGTTTGAAGCCACATCACTGTTGTTTATCTGAAGACCAGGAAGACCTGGGTTTAAGCCTCACCACTGCCAGTTATTGATCTGAAGACCAAGAAGACCTGGATTTAAGGCACATCACTGCCAGTTTTTGCTCTAAAGACCAGGAAGATCTGGGTTTAAGCCCCATCACTGCCAGTTGTTGATCTAAAGCACATGAGGACCTGGGTTTAATCCCCATCACTGACAGTTGTTGATCTAAAGGACATGAGGACCTGGGTTTAATCCCCATCACTGCCAGTTGTTGATCTAAAGGACATGAGGACCTGGGTTTAATCCCCATCACTGCCAGTTGTTGATCTAAAGGACATGAGGACCTGGGTTTAATCCCCATCACTGACAGTTGTTGATCTAAAGGACATGAGGACCTGGGTTTAATCCCCATCACTGCCAGTTGTTGATCTAAAGGACGGAAAGACCTGGGTTTAAAGCACGTCACTGCCAGTTGTTGCTTTAAAGAACAGGAGGACCTGGGTTCAAGCCCCATCACTGCCAGTTGTTGCTATGAAGACCAAGAGGACTTGGGTTCAAGCCCCACCACTGCTACTTGTTGATCTAAAGACCAGGAGAACATGGGTTTAAGCCCCATCACTGCCAGTTGTTGCTCTGAAGACCTGGTCTGTTGAGCACTCCAGGGGCACTGTATCATAGCTGACTCTGCGCTTTGACCCCAACTTTCTAAGATCGGATATCCAAAGAAACAAATTTCACTGTGCTGTAAAGTTTATGTGACAAAATAAAGGCATTCCATTTTCTGGGTATTTGTCTAATCCAACAGAGCAGTAGTGCAAAGTCTGTGAGAAAAACAGTTCGAGTCGCTTTAGTAGTTAAATAGAAAAAAAGCCGTGGTGTGTGTGTGTGTGTGTGTGAGAGTGTGTGCGAACATGAGACGGGGCCGAGAGAAACAGACGGTCTGGTCTCCTCAGAGACTGATTTACCCTCTCAGTGTAACTACAACAGCGTGTCACTTTCTGCCTCCACATGCCGTGTTCAGGAGCTCGTCAGTTCCTCACTCGGTTCCTTCTCTTCACAGGAAGAAGCCACGCGCTTCACTCGTCTCGACACACACTTGGCTTTATCTGGTCACATTATGTTGTAGCACAAGGAGCTTAAACTTCTTATTTAAGTTTATTCATTGACTGTTAAAGCCGCGGGGTGTGTTTTTTCCGCTGGTTGTTGGCTGTGTCCGTGGCTGTGTGTGCGATGCGCGGTGGAATGGACTAATAACACAAACACAACCGCGACACTATCCACGTTTGGCGGCGTGATCGCAAGTGTGGCACCGGTTGATTTTTGTTGTTGTTGTTGTTGAGGATTTTTTTTGGTGGAACATGGAGGAGGACAGCGTTCGGGAAAACACCGAGCAGCCGTGTAAGGACTCGGAGCGACAGCTTCGCCTGCGGCTGTGTGTCCTCAACGAGCTGCTGAACACCGAGCGCGATTATGTGCGCACTCTCGCCTTCCTGCAGTCGGTGAGTTTAACTGCTCCCACCGCCACCGCCGCTCGGGTTTATTCCCACCTCCATATTAACACTTTTTAAGATAAAATCCTGCAGTGTTTAACACTAAGTGTCAAAAACATGTGGTTCAGTTTATGATTCAGATAAACAATCGATTTGATTGACGGCTACAGTCTCTTTATCAGAGACTTCATATCATTCAGTCGTGTTTTTTTGTTTGTTTTAATATTTTGCAATTTAGTTTGACAAAAACAAACAAACAAACAAACAAACAAAAAAAACCCCCTAACAGATGTTTTGATGTGCTGTGTAATCTCTGTCACCGGATCTGTGACTCTTCAGCTAAATAATTCACAAGTTTTAGTTCCCCAATTATCCAATGTAAACACCGTTATATATACACACTTCTCCAGAGCTAAAAGGTGACCTATTAAATCTTAATCTTGTTTATAAATTGATGATATGGAAATAATCTCAGAAACTATACATTCAGATCACTGGAAATTAGCCGGATTTGGGAATCCACCCTGAATGGGATGCGACTTATTCCCATCTCGAGGCAGCTCAGAGTACCAAACACCATGGCATGTTTTTAAGATGTTTTAGAAGAAATCTGCACATCAGAGATTCGACGCTGGTGTTATTTTCTGTGTAAATTCTTGCATATCAAACTTATAAAGTGATCATGGATGTTGTTTATGGCATGTATTAGGCATACATTGCTATTGGTTACATGACATACACACATTATAATCAGGGGTTTGATAGTGAAAAGCTGTTATTAACAGCGTTAAAGATATGAATAAACAGTATTAAGAGGATGTCCCATGCGCTGTCCACTAGAACCAATAATGGCACCCAACAAAAGTGATACTAGTACAGATCTCTAACACAAAATCCTGTTTAGTTGCCATAAAACAGGCGGAACAGTCAATTAAATGGCTTTTTTGCTGATTATTGCGAGAGGCAGCCTCTCATCTTCCACTTGTGATGACAGGTTAAGTGAGTCACCTGTTACCATGCTGAATGTTATGGATAATATAATAATAATAAATAATATTCAACTTCATTGTGCAAGGTACGTGTACAGAGCCAATGAAATGCATTGGCATATCCCATCTTAGTAAGCTGGGGTCAGAGCGCAGGGTCAGCTATGATGCAGCGCCCCTGGAGCAGGAGGGGACCCAACAGTGGTTGACTTGCCGGTGGTGGGGCTTGAATCCATGTGTTTCTGGTCTTCAGATCAGCAACTCAGCACCTTAACCATTTGAACCACTACTGCCCACTGCTGATATGTAAATAATCTCATAAACTATACATTCAGATTCACCGATCTCTAGACTGAGAATCCACCCTGTATGGGATGCCACTCATTTACAGTTAGAGGCAGCTCAGAGTACCAAACACCATGGCATGTTTTTAAGATGTTTTAGGAGAAATCTAGTGAACGTGAAGGAAACCTATGCAGAGGATAGTAAGGTGGCATGAGTGCCTGCTGTACCTTCTACTATTTAATAGACAAATAAAATGCCTACTCACTTTAAACACTAAAAGTGACCCAACCTTTGACCCAAATAGTGGGGTGATACAGCACTTACCTATTGTTGGGGTATTTTAATCCATTTTTTTGGGTAGTAAGTTTTACCTAATAAAATAAGTTACAAAATTACTAATTTGTTGGGTTATTTTTATTATTTTTTTATGATTGGGATGGGATCATGCTACAACTATAATATATAACATTTATCTTTGCACTTTTATAGATCAAATGGATCTTTATAGACCAACTTTATAGATCACAGATATAAAATGGACAAAAAGTTATAAAGTCACAATAATGTGCTTATTGGTCCGACTATCTACAGAAGATCACCGTTTGCGAGTAACAAGTCTTGTACAGATCATGTCACAAACAGCCCTGAGTGTTTCTGTGGGTCAATCAGAAATGATATGGGATTGCTAAGGCGATAAGAATGTGATGCGACAGCTGTAAAATAAGCAGGGAGATTTTTTAAGGATATTTTTGGGGCATTTTGCTTTTATTTGTAGAACAAACAGAGATGAAATAAGGGAACGGGAGAGAGAGGTGGGACTGAAAAGGATCTGAGCTAGAATCGAACCCGGGTCGTCGCAGCGCAACTACTCATGTGGGTGCTGCCGCCTTAACTCACTACACCATGGCACCAGCCTAGCGAAATGAGGTTCAAAAGTTTCCGAAAGATCTTTTTAAGGGTTTAGAACTGATGCACATTGTAAAGTCGAGCAAAGAATTATAACGTGGGTATAAATAAATGTGAACCTTTTCATAGATCTGAACTGACTTAAACTGAAACAATAACATCTCTTTTGTGGAAAATGTTTAAATCCGGATGGTAATGCATGTCTGGGGCGGACTGGGATTTTCTACGTATATGTTTAAACCCTGTATATATAGTATGTATCTAAGTGCAGCCCAGATGCAGCAGCTGTGGCATAAGCAGTGTGGATTCTGTTTTAATGAGTCGAAACGGAATAAAACTCTCTTGCCTGAGAGCTGACACGTTTTTTCTTGTTTTAATTTGCTTCACGTTAGAACTCAGCTTGGATGTAGGGGCAGAACAATCATGAAGCCCATTGAGATTGACACTTAGGCAGTCAGTTGAATGAATTATAGGATGCACAGTACTTTACAGTCCTCTGTGTTTTAAATATGACGCACACCAGCAATTGGAGTCAATTAGGATGAACTTAAAATCATTAGAGTCTACCAGGACACAGTCATGCAATCACAGTTTATAAGATTATTAGTCTGTTTAATTCAGCAACTGAGACGAAGCTGCACATCCGAGATTAGATGCTGGTGTTATAATCTGTGTAAATTCCTGCATGTTAACTGCATATCAAATTTATAAAGTGATTATGGATGTTCTTTATGGCATGTATTGGGCATACATTGCTATTAGTTACATGAATTAGTTTACACACATTATAATCATGGGCGTGATACTGAAAAGCTGTTTTTACAGCCATTAACGATTATAGACATATGAATAAACAGTGTTAGGAGGATGTCCTGTGCGCTGTTCACCTAACAAAAGTGATCCAGTCTCTAATACAAAATCAGAAGCTGTGCTATCAGCTTAAGGTACTTCTGAATGATGACAATATTCAATTGCGATATATTTTGGTGGGTATTTATGGTGGTTGTTTGCTAGTTATCATGTTTAGTTACCATATAACAGGCTGAACATTTCAATTAAATGTCTTTTTGCTGATTATAATGAGAGGCAGCCTCTCATCTTCCGCTTGTGACGACAGTTTAAGTGAGTCACCTGTTACCACGCTGAAAGAAAGCCACCACAGCCGGTAATGCTTGAGGCTTTTGCTTATTGCTTTGCTCTTGATTGTTTGGGTCTAAAATCCAGCTAGCATGTCGAAAAAATGCAGAGAAAACCAATGCCATGGCAAATGGAAGGTTGTGTCTCGACCCGAAAAAGAAATCACAACACAGGAATTTGGATTCTGCTTTATCTAAACACACATCTATGTGTTTTTGACAGTATGGGTGGCCTGAATCATTTCTAATAGAAACAGCAGATTGTATTGGGGGGAAAAAATGGTTATTTGATACATCAATAGAACCCTGGGATACAGAGTAAAAAAAAGGGAGTAATTAGAGGGAAAAATTGACAGAATGTGTGAACGTTGACTGAAAGACTGAAAGTGATAGATGAGAGCTTTCAGATGGTAGAGTTGAGCAATAAGGGATGTATGACATACCAATACTTCAAGAATAATATTAAGGCTTTTTTCCCTGAATTTTTCTGGGTTTTATTTCCTTTCATCGACCCAGAAATTGCTCTTGATTTAGCTGATTTGTTGAAAACAAACAAAGAAAACATTTACAGGAAGATGTAGTACAGGCCAGGTTAGGATGGGTAGATTAGATTAGGGGTGCAAACCAATGACACTTATTATGTTTTATTTTACAGTTTTCTACTTCTGTTTTTTTTTTCTTATTATTTAAACCTTTTATTTTTTCAACATATTTCAACATATGGGCAAGGCTAGCTCATGAACGAGATGTTAATCTTCTGATTGGAAGGTTTTACGTTCGGTGGCTCAAATGATTAAGGCGCCGAGTTGTTGATTGGAAGACCTGGCTACAAGCCCGTCGCCGCCAAGTCCGCCACTGTTGGGTCCTTGAGCAAGATGGGATATGGGTGGGATATGTGAAAAAAAACATTTTACATGTTGTAGTGTGTATAATCGTGTACTTGACAAATAAAATTTGCATTTGAATAAATTTATTGTCCGCCAAATGAATGGCAATGTGTTCTGTTAGATTCCCAATAGAAACATCTTATCTGTTATTATTAAATATTGTATTTATATTCCTAGTTTAGAGACCTTAATCTACACAGTATCACCCTATCTATGATTTTGGATTCGAAAACGAAGTGCCTGGTAGAACTGAGCAGTCAGTGAATCATTGTTATTTTTCTGCGACTCGACATGCGTACAAGTGGTACAAATCCTTTAGGGGAATTAAACTGGATTGAATGTGTCGTGTTTACTTTTGCGCTACAAGGGACAAGCTGAGTGCATGTGTACCTAATCCAACAGGTCACTGCCTCTCCTGCCCCCCAGCTGCTTTACTGTGCACCAGTTGCCTGTGTTTGATTGAGTGTCGTCCCAGACATCCTTTTAATCCAGCTGGTGTTGACTCCTCAGCCCCAGCTGTGCTCTTTAAGAGGGCTAGAGTGGATGGCCAAACAGGATGGCACTAGACAAGAGAGGAAGTCAACCTGTGGCTTCCTGTTTCCTACTTTCCTGCTCAGGAAGTACCAGTGTAAAATTTTAGGCTTATAAATAACCTAATATCCTTTTCACATGTCGATGATGAGCTGCATTGGTGGTTAATATTGGTAATAATGCTTTGTTTCAAACCCAGATGTGCAGTAAATGTTCTACCTAACAAATTAATCACATTTTAGAGGGTAATTTACAATGTTTATGTCATCTATTGCCACACAAACGCTTCAAACTGTGGCTTTAAATACAGTCAGGCATTTGTCACCATTTTAAAAAATGGTGTTTTGTTCTTTAGGGCTTAAGCTTCTCAACACACACATTATACATATATGGATAGATAGATAGATGGATGGCTAAATGGATGGATGGATGGATGGATGGATGGGTAGATGTATGGATGAATGGATGGATAGATGGATGAATAGGTATATAGATGAATGGATAGGTAGGTAGGTAGGTAGGTAGGCAGATAGATAGATAAATGATTTATTTAATCTTATGTACAATTTGTAAATACATATAGCTACACCTATTTATTGACTCCAGTCCCATAAATTAGATCAAGATTTAATTTTAATGGATGTTTACTTCATAGCCTGAGACAAAATGAATCACAATTTTCTAGTCTGTGTATTTTTTTTATTCATTTATGAATAATCAGTTAATAATGCACGTTTGCTGCCCCTTTAAAATTTCCAGAACTCGCCTTCAGTTTGTGCTTTTTAGGCCTCTCCTTTGAACCTACTGAGTTATTGAAAGAAAAAAAACCTAAAGTCTGAAGAGGGAACAGCTGTTTATAGCTTATATACTTAAATATATGATATTTTGTACTGACTGTATGACACATCTATGACATTACATATAGCTATAAATAGCCAAAAGCTTGATCATTATTAAATTTAATAAATTGCAATTGCTGCCATTATTCACTTTGGGGTGGGATCTGCCCTCTGCTGCTTCACACTATCCAATCACAGATTAGATATTTTTTTTTATTATATTATTTTTCTATAACAGCCTGTCTTATTCTATCCTTGTCAATGGCTGCATACTGTAGTTAAAGGGTCCTAACTGCGGCAAGCAAAGTTTTGATCCTGATATATTTCCATCCATGTTTAAGATGGTTCATGATTGCTTATTTAAAGTGTTCTTTAAATGAGATATTCTAATGTCTTCAAGGATTAAGAGAGAAGTTCTTCTATTGTTTGCATATCTTACCCGGGAAACTTAATCTATCTTTTTTTTTGTTGACATTTTTACAGTAATCTGTACAATTCTGCGAATTCTATAATTTTAAGTCTTTGTTGGTTATTTACATTGAATGCATGACTTTAGCTTCAGGGCTGTTCTATAAGTGTGAAGTAACTCGGCAGGAGCCTGATAAAGACATCTGCAATATCTCACCTCTTTGACAGAAAGGCTGGGCTGTGTTAATTAAGTATTATATGCTTTCTGATATCACACAGGAGAGAGAGAAAAGAGAGGAGCGAAAAAGAAGAATGGTTTCATTCATCTTTTATTCTAAAATCCTCTAAGGTTGGGTTTTTAAACTTTGCAGTTTGGGATCTGATACCAGAGATGACGTCCAAATGTCAGCGTCTAAACCTAAACTGCCTGGCAAGCTGCCACTGTAAACACAGACACATGTTATATGGGCTGTCCTCCGTAAACAGGTTGTAGTGCTTATGCCACATGTGTGTATATTAAGAATGTGTAGGCAGGTAGACGGAGCAAAGTTAAATGGTCTGTGATTCGAAAATAAAATATTTGTTCAACATCTAATTTTTTTAGGTCATTGTAAACCTCTACTGTCATGTAATCATCCACGCTCCAGAAAATGTTCCTTACATCATCCAGCAGTAGCCACAGAAATTCTGGTGCAAAGGATGCATCAGTAAATCAAAGTCCTCTGACCTACTGCCCCCTTCATTGAAAGAGCTCAGAGGAATTCCTGAAGTGTCCTAAGGGACTCCCCCCTCCTTGCGCTCTGAGGCTACATGTCGCCCACGCAACCTCAGTCTCCTAAGATCCTGGTGGCTTTAGCAGGCCACAGATAGGTGGGATTTTCCCGTTCCCCGTGTGCGTGTAAGCCTCCGTAATCATGGGTGAAACATGAGCTGAGGGATGATGATGATGCCTCCAGCTTGCCTGGTGTTAAGCTTGAAAAAGGCATAACCACCTTTGCCATTCTGATGGACCAATCTCCCCTGACCTCAAATGTTATCCTCAGTTTTAACCAACTTTGGCTCAAAGATTCGAAAGGAACATATTACTGTCTAAAAAGGGCAGAAAAACCTCGTGTTTGTGGTAGTAAAAATGTTACAGGTCAGAAATGCCATGTCAGGGTACTGACACTTGTTATGACATCATGTGTTTTTTTATTTGTGGTGAGCGTGGAAAGTCCTACGTTTGGACAATAAGAAAAGGAAACGGATAAACCTGATGCAACCCTAAGGTTCTCTGCTAATTTTTCCCATCATCATTTGCTTCAAAGGACGCCTCATTTTTCTAATTGCTAAGTGGTAATTAATATGCTAAAACCATTTTTACTTTAAACCTACTTATGCATATTGGATCTGTATTAGGGAGGTCTTTGTTCATTAAATAGATCCGGATCTAACCGCTTACCTTGCGGAACCCATCAGAGAAGATTCACTTAGGCTAATTACTGCAAATTGCAAATCAATTTGTTAATGGAAGTCAGTTACTACCTCCAACCATGGGATAACCAGTGAGGGAAAATAAATTGTTATTAATAATGACTCACACACACACACACACACACACCATGTCAAAAAAAATCACTTTATTATCATTTGGACATTATCAGTGGTGTGTGTGGCCTAAACCCAGGATTTGTTCCCCTCCCCTTAAACACTCCATGCAGTGTGACCCCTGGGTTCTCATGTTGCTCCTCCACCAGTTCAGTCGCTTTTCCACGGAGAGAAGGCCAAACGCCTTCCAGATGGCTCCTCCAATCTGCTCTCAGATCTTATCTGCCTTGCCACATGTCGGTGCAGCAAACTGCTGCATTTATTTTAGGGCTGTATCTATCGAATATTTTAGTAATTGTGTATTCTACTGAAAAAACTAATTTTTGCCTAATTTAGGAGCAATATTATCTATACAAGATGCTACATTAAATTGACCTTGTCTTGGGCGACGATTGTCTGGTCTGATAGAATAGATGTATTCTGTTAAGATGCTGCAGCATAGACGACGTGCTGTTGTGGTACGCTAGCTTGTTCTTGTAATGGACACATGCCACAGCGTTCTCTCTTTAATTTGAAATATTCCCAAATCTTTGGACATATTCTGTCGTTTTCTCCTGTTTGTTTTTTTTCTTTGCCCATCGCAACTGTTTTCTTTCATTTTGCAGCCTGCACTAGAACTCGCCCTTATATCAAAACACTGCCAACTCCCTGCATCTCCTGCTGCTTTGTGGGTGACGTAAGCGCATTGTGCTAAAAAATAATTGCGAAAAAAACGTGACATGAGCTTTAAAAGTAATTTAAAGAGGCGTTGAGGCAAAGGAATTTGCCTTGATTATTTTTTGTAATCCAGTTACTCAAGGAATTGTTTCAGTCCTAGCTTATTTTGCCTGTTTTTACCGCTAGTTATGATGGAGGTTGTTGAGAGAGGTCGGTCGGTCAATTGAAAGCTTTTTACAGATTTGGAGGTCAGCAATGTCAAAAAATGAAAGAAATCTGAAAGGCACTAGAATCCATGCCTTATAAAAAGGTTTAATATAACCTATTCCAAATGCTAGTAATGCAGTGTGCAGATGCGGTACGAATGACACTATTGTTGATGCGTAATTTCGATTGGGTAAGGCTTGAACAAAATGGTCTGAAATGATTAAAGTTTAACTTAAGTTACTTTAAGCAAAATGTCATAAATATGTTAACTGTCATTACTATATCTTTAAATTAATAATCTGGAGTGTCCCACACCTTTTAGCGGAGGTGCTCGCTTCCGTTTCCGCAGGCAGCTCAAACAGTCCTGCACTCCGAGAACCCCCTGAAGCGGAAGTGAAAGACAAGGGGCCGAGCTCAAAGAAAACTTTGTATGTGTGGGCATGGCTGAAGGGAACGGACTGGAGGCGGAGGAGGGGGGACAGTGAATCAGAGTGATAGGGAGAAAGGGCCGAGCTCAGCTCCCCTCTTTCATCCCTCTAGTTCTCCTGCCACTGGGTCTTTTGTGTCAGTCCGCTGGGCCTCAGCCACAAAGACAGGATTTTCCCTTCTCTTCTACCCCCCCTTGCTGGTTTTTATTGATTCGATTTCATGCCATGCCGGCCAAAACAGCCCTTTCCTCATGTCCAAAACGGCTCCGGACTCTTTTGCAGTGGGGCACATTTTCACATCGAGCCTTGAAAGGGCCTTTCGGATGATGCTGGTCGTGTTTTGAGCTGAGCATTCAGTGGCAAGGGGAATCTCAGCTTCACTCGCTTTTGGTGTTGCTCACGTTGTGGGAAACAGATTGGCCTGCACAGGCAGCTGACTTGTACACAAGAGTGAAAAAGTGGCAACAGTGGGGCAACGTTTTATCCCATAACATCCCTGTTGAACGGGCTTAGCACTGCTCACTATTTTTTGACTGGAAAAATCAAACCCAAGGGCCATTAAGAGAAAAACAAATGCATGACTGTTAAATTTATTCCGTATAATGTTCTACATTTTACATTCCACCTACTTTTACTTTGAAAAGTAACACGGATTGCATTATATCTAACTCCAGTTAGTTTGTCTAACTGTATTTTACACCATTCAGGTCAGTCCATACATACCCAAGCTTCTGGATCCAATCAGATTGTTTTTGTGTTTTGAAAGAGTCTCAAAGGGAAAAGCAGATCCAGATTGCTTAAAAAACAAACCACAGAGTGCTTGATAGCTGAAAATGCATCTCAGCGACACTAGTTGAATTTCTGTTGTTTTTTTCAGACACTTTTCTGAGTTCCCTGCATTGTTAAGTATTTAAAGAGCTCTCACTTTGTTCCTTTTTTTTGCTCTCTTTAGCAGCATTAACACTGCATGTATTAAGTTCTTTTTTTTCTTCAATGTGAAACAGATCGGATATGACTCACAATTATGTAAGCAGAAAAAACCCCACATGGATTCCAATATGGTTGTGCATTTCAAGATGCTTTTCTGCTCACCATGTGTATAGAGAGTGGTTATATTTCTTGACCAGTCTGGCCTTTTCTTTCAGTTTTTCTGCATCATACAGTTTAAACTCTAGAGCCTGTAATGTGTGAAATCAAAGAAAAACAATGGTTTTTACAATACAACAAGTCTTTTTGATATCAAAAACTATTATGCAGTGAACAAAGGCACATATCGAACCTATTTAGCTCTAGCTACACGATTTTCCGCATTTGAGCATCACCGCATCATTGGTTAGGTGAATAACTGCCTGAATGCACAGGTGCTTTCTGTTATGTATGAGTGCCACTTAAATCTGCATCTTTTCAAATCTGTTTATGGTTGGATCTCCTTGGATATGTGATGCACGTCACTTTTCCCGACCATGCAGAAGTCTCTTTAAACATCTCACTTCTGTTTTTGTCAGCGGTCACGTGCCGTGGTTTCCAGCTGCACAGAATGTTCATGAGCATTTTATACTTCTGCATTTATGGGTCCCTCATCTGTCAGGTTTTTCTTTTGTTTGTGCTGAGCCAGCATATCAAACCCAAAACCCAAAACATTGTGGGTTTCAGACGTTTGATTTCAGGTATTTAATTTAAAGGGTCTGTCCTATATGGTCTCATACAAGTTGGAAGAATGATATATATATCTGCCTAAATTTCACAACCAGGTCATAGCCTTTAAAAGTCACATGATTGCAAAAGTCGCACTTGTCCATGATTTCTTAATACAACTAATTCGGCTTGTCACAACTGCAAACAGAAATGTCTTCAGAGATTGTGGCCATAATATGGGTCATGGGTAGTAGAAAATGGTAGCTTAAAAGCAAGAACTATTAAAAAGTTGTATAAAATACACAGTCTGTTAGCTAACAGTAAAACCGACTGATAATGGCGACTAACAGTAGCGAGGGCTAAAGAATGAAATTGCCCACAGAATAAAGCAGCGATTAATTGGTCCAAGCACCTTCTTCTTATGATTGCATCTGGAAGTTATGACCTAATCCTTTTTGTTTCTGTTCTATCACAAAATTGTCATTCGTGTAAAGAATCAGTTTATTAGTCAAATGGCCAGAGCCAAAGTGCCAAAAATGGTGCATGAAAACATTTCCATTAGGGATGCTTCGGTACCGATACTGTTATTGGGCCCGAAACTGGGCTTGTGTACTCAGATACCAAGGACCGATACGTCTTGTGACGCTACTGACAGAATTATTAGTGCACAAAGACTTTGGCAGCGGAAACAGGATGTCAGGCTCAGCGGTGTAGAAATATTTCAAAATTAATGATGACAACCCACACATAGCAGTCTGTAACCTTTGTTCTGCAAAAATATCATGTGGCAATATATAAGGAAAAAAAATGGCACTTGTAGTCAGTCTTCAAAAATAATATTGGTTAAAAAGGGCCACACAGTGATGTTAATGCTTAAAGATGAATCAGTCCGATTCAGGAAACAGAATGGTTCCTCTAACGCCATGTTCGGATAATTGTTTATTACCTTTTGAGGTCTTATCTGAATCAGTCATGTCTGTGATTGTTATAGACCAGTCGTAAAGTAATTGCAATCTATTTTACTGTCTATTAAATAACCTGAAAAAATAATGACAGGTGATGTATCCCGTTTAAACCAACATGCTGGTAAAGATTCCAGTAAAACATACCCTGTGGGGTGGGAAAAGCTTTTAAAGAGTAAAAAGACATTCCAGGAAGCTCTCTCTCAGTAGAGCCCCACCAACATCGAAAAGGACATCAATTTGGTATGGTCATGTGACCCACTCCTACCTTAGCACAATTTGCTATTTGGATTGGGCGTTTGTAGTCTGCATGATGTGAAAGCCCTGAATACAGTGTGAAAATACCTCCACTTCTGTGTTTAATACAGAAATCACTTATCTCTTAATTACTACAGACGTCCTCTGGGGACGTGACCTAATTGACATCTTTCTGAAAATCTCATCTCATCTGATCAGCATCAAAGCAGAAGTGTTTTTAATAAACCACAAACCATTTAGAGAATGCTGATAATGAATCAGTGAGGCTTTAGTCAATTAAACATTAGCTCCTGTTCACGAATTCCTTTTTTAGGTATGAAAATAATGACTGCAGGTATGAAAATAATTCCTGTTTTTAAGTGTAAAAGAGACCAAAAAAGTCAGATTTTTAAAAATATATAATTTTACACATCCTTAACATACCACATTACAAAAGTTTCTGATACGCTTTCACTATGCGGGATATGAAGTCACACATGAATCCCTTACTGAACATAAACCTTACTGCTCGGTCAGCCGAGGCATGGTTAGTTTGCTGATGGCAGAAGGTCACGGCAGCAGGCCCTTGACCCTGAATCTTCTTGGATGAGGCTACTGTCTAGGAGAGCATATGGCCTGTCTGGGTATCTTTACCTCGCTGTGTCTGACCATGCTTGCCTGAGCGGCTCACTTCAAACGAAAGGCTCGGCACCCATGACTAACCTTCTGCCACCCTTTACTTTTGGACCAGGACAGAAACACAGGGATACGGTCGGCGAGATTTTAACTCCCAACATATGGCCCTCAGTCTGATTTCATTAGCTCTGCGGTGAAAATTGTAGGCTTATTACACAAACACACACAATTATATAGATTAACAAATAAATTTTTTTTTAAGTGAGTTATTGTTTTTATTTGTTTACAGAAATATATATATATATAAACATGGATTCGGATCTTTTATATGTGGAAAACAATTTCACATATGAATCGGATACGTGCATTAGCGACTGCCATGTAAGCAGGAGATCGGATATATATATATATATAGATATATATATATATATAGATATATATATCTATATATATATATATCTATATATATATGTATATATATGTACATATATGTATATATATGTACATATATATATAGCCGATCTCCCGCTTACATGGCAGTCGCTAATGCACGTATCCGATTCATATGCGAATTGTTTCCACATATAAAAGATCTGAATCTATGTTTTTCTTCTGCTTACATGGCCGTCAGTCATATCCCATCTGTGCCCCATTGCAGGAATAAATCAGAATTGAGTTCCTTGTTACATGCAATGTAAATGCGGGCCTAACTGAATTTCGATGAGTTTTAGCTTTGTATAAAAGTAACGTATATTTATTGTATATTTGTATAAAAGCTAACCATTGGAGGGTGGCATGATATTACACAGCACTAAACCAAACTGCTTAAGTAAGCAATTACCAAGTTTGGTATAATTCAAATACCAAAACTTTGAAAAAAAAGGTTTAAATACTAAAACTTTCTCACAGTCATGAGTATTATGTTATCAGATAGCTAGCTGCTAACTGTTGCAGAAGCATGTGCAAATGCAACCCAGTCTGGTGCACCGAAAGCATCTGACTGCGCGCAGCTTCTTAACACCACGGCACTTCCTGTCCGAACACATCCTTCCTCTTTTTGTTTTGTCAGAAAGAAAACGCTCACCACTTTGTATTACAGTTTGTCTTACCATAATCTGTGCTGCCTTTTTCGATCAAAAACAACACATGGACAGTGTTTTTGTGTTCTTGTTTTTTTTTCTTTTTATTTGGCCATTTTTTCTTAGAAACCTTTTTTTTGTGTGCTTTATTGAGTTAAAAGTTTAGTCATAACTAATTATCCAGCTCGAGTAATTTTTTCCTTTATTTTGCTCTGGCAGCCACCAAACAGCTGCGTCTAGTCAAGCGTTGTGCTCTCCAGCCTAATTGAGTTGTAAAAGTATTTGTTTATTCGAATAGGACAGGCTGGTGTGTGTAAGCATGCTAATGAAAGCCTTCACACCGTTCTGTGAGAATGGTCATTTACCAGCAGCACTCGAGTGTCTGATCCTGTGAGAAAGTGTGAAAGTGACACAAAGTGCTGCCTTTGAGAGTTGAGGAGCCTTTCTGAGGAGCCTGTGCTTCTCCTCTCAGACGTTACCATTGACAATAAAGGTCTAATTACACCTTTTGACATTTCCCCGTGATAACGAGGCTAAACCCGGTATGCAGGCTTTATATTCCGCTGCTCGACCGGATTTGCTTGCATTTGCTTGATGAGCTCAGTACAACGGCGTGCAGATAGATTACAGATCGCGCATGTGGTTTGCAGTGGAGGGCTGATTGGCATGCTGGCCAGATGTTGGCTGTTTTGTTCTAGTTTTCAAATGTCACGAATATATACACACTCCAAGTCATAAACTACACTTATATATATCATTTAATTATGCCAGCAAAAATAAAACAATAGACAAATCCCAGTTTATAGCTGACACACTAGCATGTGCTTGTTGACATGATTTGTTCACAGTTAAAACATCAGCTTTGCATGCTAGCTAGCCAGCTACTAGCAAACTAGCTTAGGTGTTTTAGTACCCATTGGCCAAGTTAGATAACTGGCTAGGTAGTTTGCTACATTCACGGCATTTGGCAGGCGCCCTTATCTAGAGCGACTTTTATTTATCTCTTTTACAGATTTATTTCTTTTACACAAAGGGTAAGGACCTTGCTAAGGGACCCAACAGTGGCATTTTGGTGTTGCTGGGAATCAAACCCTCAATTAGCAGTCCAACACATTAACCACTGTAATACTGTAATAAGTTTCTCATAGGCCCAACAATAGCAACTTGGTGGTACTGGGAATTAAACCCAGATCTCACAGTTAGCAGTCCAACACCTTAACCACTGCGCTACCATTTCCCCTACTTCTTACTAATGCTTGCTAGTTTTACTGTTCAACCATTTAGCTGGTAATAAACTGGTTATAAGACAAGTTTTATATTCAAATTCAAATATTAAAATTTATAGTGAGTTGATCTTCAGTTGCCAAACCTGTCTGAATGTATCATTACAGTTGACATTTGGCTAACATGATTAGCTAGCTGGCTAGCTCCTTCATTAGCAGTTAGTTAACCCACTAATAAACTGCTAGTAATTGATCTTGTGTGTACATGTATGTGCACAATTTATACATTTGTCGATCTTTTATTAGGAAGGGTAACCTGTAAGAACTTATTACCGAGGTTAGCTAGCTGTATATCTAGGAACTTAAGTGCCATTCTGAGTGTCTACATACAGGTAAGCGGGCTTATACAAACCACTCTCTGTATGTACACTAGATCCTTTTTCGTAAAAACCCTCTCTCACACAAAGATGCAATATGATAATTGTGCATAAACTTTTGTCTTAGTTTATGTATGTATTGTCAAGTATTCAGAGTATATGTTTAGTCAGATGGTCAACTAGTTGTTTCTCTTATACTTCCGTTGTTTATATTCATGCTAGCACTGTAATCCTGCCAGACACGATATATATATATATATATATATGTCCCCCACATGTAGCAGAATGACAAATAAAGCTTGACTTGACTGTAGCTCACTGACTAGTACCGGTCTACTAGCTTTTGTTTTACAGGTAGACATGATTTTGGTTATGATCTTATTAATTTCCTGTACAGGCGATAAATCTGTTACAGACAATGATTTGGTTCATTATTACCCTAGTTAGCTAGTTAGTAAACTGGTTTACAGGATTTGTCACAGGATTTTATTTTCTAATTTTAAAATGTTGATTAGTTATCTTGTTTTTTTGTTAAAAAAATGACTTAAGAATAAACATCAGGGCCGGCTCTAGACATGGGCAGGGGTGGGCTGAGCCCACCTAAACGTCTGTCTTGCCCACCCAATCAAAATGTGGTGAAGACGGCAGTATACAAACATGTTTTTATTTCCTTTCGGATTTATGATTTGATAAAAGCAAATCTATTTGATATCTATCTATCTATACATCAACTAGTTCCACAGAGATTAAAAATATTTACTCAATTTCTGTCTTTAAAATATTACTTAAATATTTCATTTTTAGTTGCCCAAACTTCACTCCAACTTATAAAAGATTATAATATTGCCGTGATTTATTCTTATTAATCCAGTCATGAGCTATTTCCAATGTAAAAATAGCATAATATTTGTGCTTATATTGACTTATTATAATATTTCTTCTTAACCAAACTCAAGCACCAATATCAGTACAATAATATTTCTGTTATTTCATCATCTAATAATTGAATTTTACCAAGTATCTATCTCCTCAACCCCACCCCAAAAAATGGCCCACCTAGGATATCTGTCTGCCCACCCTTCTATGGTTGGCAAGAACCGGGCCTGATAAATACTGGATTTCACACTGTTTGTTTTGTTGCTCTGTGTGTGTGTGTGTGTGTGTAAGAATGTGTATTAGAGACAGTGTGTGTGTTAGTGTGACTAGCTCCTCTGTTTCTCAGAGTATGTGCTCAGCTATCTTCAGTACAAAGGTGCAAGGCAGTGCAAGCTACTGTGTCTCCTTTTTTCCATCGCTTTGGCCCAGCTTCGTCTGGCATAGTGTCATTTCCTTCCTAATACGAGAGAGGCCAAGACCCATCCTGTCCGTGACTTCATACCGGTGTGTATTTAAGGTCACCAACACTGCTATTGTGATGCCTTTTTTTATTCTATAGTTCACTGAGAGAACAGATTGCTTTATTGCCGGAGACATATGGACACATGCATGCGTTTTTCTCGTGCGATTGCCTCGGGCTCTCGTCCGGCGGGGTAATACGATCCTTCTGATCACCAGCTGCAGAAGGAGAGCTGCAGTATTCGGTTGGGGTGTAAAGCCAGTTTGTAACATTTCCCAAGAAATTAAGGTATTGTCTAATTGGACATAAGCAGAAGCAAATCAACAAATTTTAATTATATTAAAAATATTTTGTAATAAAACACAGGATTGATTTGGTAAGAAATATAACAAGACAAGGTGTTTTAGAAATATATTGACCGGGTAGTGTGATATGGCCTGATGAGCTTCTGCTCATACTAAAAAACAGCAAAACCGTCCATCCTATGGTAAAAAACTTACAGGTTAAAGTTTTTTACTCTTACGAGGTGATGACAATAGAGACTAATAAAATAAAAAAAATTTATATATATATATATATATATATATATATATATATATATATATATATATATATATATATATATATATATATATATAATATTTAGGGCAGCATGGTGGATTAGTGATTAACATGGTTGCTTCACAGCAAGAAGGTCCCAGGTTCGTATCCTCTGCAGGGGCCTTTTTGTGTGGAGTTTGCATGTTCTCCTTGTGCTTGCGTGGGTTTACCGGATTTCCCGGTTTCCTCCCACAGATCAAAAACATGTATGTTAGGTTAATTGGTGATTCTAAATTGCCCATAGGAGTGAGTGTGTGTAAGTGTGGTTGTTTGTGTCTGTATGTAGCCCTGTGACGGACTGGTGACCTGTCCAGGGTGACCCCTGCTTTTTACCCAATGACAGCTGGGATAGACTCCAGCAGGTCGCCATGACCCTGATTAGGAATAATTGGGTATAGACAGTGGATGAATGGATGTATTTATATATATTTAAAAAATAAAATAATTTTAAAGTAAATTACAACATTGGATTTTGGATTTTTCAGTGGCGTGTCTATATAATTAACAAATTAATTTAAAAAAATATTAGATCAGGGACATTATACATGATACAAACCTGCAATTTAAAAACTACAATATGAAAGGTAACTGAAATAAGAGGAAGGGGTCGTGTGTGTGTGTGTGTGTGTGTGTGAGTGTGAATGATCCTTATCTTTAAGTATATGATATTTATTAATAATTACTTCTGTCCACTGTAAGATTGTAGGTTTTTCAATATTATGTCAGTAAAGACTGTTATCCTCTCAAAAATTCTGTTAATTAATTCCTAATCCAATTTAGCTTTTCCTGTTTGTTTGGTAAGTAAACATGTACATGCCTTGACAAGGTTTCATACACAACGGAATCACACTTCCAGTCTGATATTTAATACACCATTAACAACAAATGTCTCATGCGACTGCACTGATTAAACCTTAAGCGAACAGATGAATTTTAAATATCATGTAATATCTGAGTTACCTGGCCTCCACCACTACTTACCTCACACACTCGGTCTCCCGGAGGAACAGCAACTCGTTTCCATGGAAGCCAGGCAGAACCATAGCAGAAATGTTTATTTACCTGCCTTTTGACGTCAGCAAGGCGAGTGGTGGAGATGCAGCACTGGCACCGAAGACGTTAAAGACTAAAGCCGTCTGCTGCACCAGAAAAGGACAGGCAACATCTCCAGCCTGTCTTTTGTCTTATGTTCCAGAAACGCGGATTAATCATATCATCTGGCATGTGGTATTCAGCGAAAGTGCAGCATATGTAGTTAAAGCTGCGTGAAGATGTAATAAATAAATAAATCAACCAATAAATGAAACGAAAGAATGAAAGACAATAATCAATAACGTCTGGCTGATACAAATCAGCTCAGCCATAACAGATTGTTTTGATGTGTTTATTCTTCTTGTCCTTTGGAACGCTTGTTCTTTAGAACTTCTTGTCCTTTGGAACGTTAAAAAAGTCTTGCGTTTTATCCACTTATAGACCCGTTTAATATTATTCTGCTTTTCTTATGTGTGTTGATATAGCTTTAAGGGTCTTTATTGGATAGCGTAGTGGTTAGGTTATTGGACTGCTAATTGGAAGATCAGGGTTCGATTCCTAGCACCACCAAGCTGGCACTGCTGGGCCCCTGAGCAAGGCCCTTAACCCCCAATTGTTCAGTTGTATAAAAGAGATAAGTGTAAATGACTCTGAATAAGGGCGTCTGCCAAATACCGTAAATGTAAAATATAATTTGCATTGTAATGATTTTATACATCAATATTAAGCATAGGTGAATGAGATGTAAGGTCACAGGTAGGTTGTCTGTCTCGTGCCTGCTGTCACCGCCGCCCACCCTCTACTCTCTCACTATGGGTTTTATGGAGGCTCTGCTTCCTGGCTTTCAGCCCTGTGGCTCGTTTGGCCACCTCACACATGGATGAGTCCGGTCAGGAGGAGTTGGATCAGTTATACGGGAAATTTTCGTCGTGCACGCCTGAAGGGCTGATCCGCTGCACCCTGCCAGAGACTGCTCACAAAACGACATACAAGGCTGTCACTAGCATATTGGCGCAGTACGTCTTAATCGGGTATCTCCACGTGTGTCAGTTATCCAGTGATTCTATTGCTGAGAGCTGAGATCTATGTTTAGTTTAGAATGAGTATATCCACTGCGTTATTTTTGGAGTGGAGCATGTTATACTGTAAGGGGCAACTTTTTTGCAAAGTGTAATCATAGGGCTGTATTTATATACACACACACACACACACACACACACACACACAGCAGTCTTTAAATGTCTTGAATGAAATACTATGATATAACATTTAAGAGGGAAATTTAGGATCTAAAACAGATTCATGATTCACTCTGAGTTATATTCAAGGTGTAGTTTTAGTTTGAATTGGTTTTTTTTTCTGTACGCTGGTCAAACAGTCCATCAAAGCAATTAAAAGCTTATCTTATTTAGGCTGCGAGTCTGGTATAAAGTTAGTCAGGACACTGATGGTCATATGAAGAATTTGGTGGTTTAAAAACCCCCATTAAATTTCATGGTGCGTCTCTGAGAGCAGATATTGGTTGGATATCACTGTCTACATTGTAGTAGCCGATCTTTTTGGAACCTTTCTATGCTTGTGTTGCCCTAAGGACTTTTATAAATCCATAGGCTTCTACTCTCATATGAGCCACAAACCACCGCTATGGACTGTAAAATGACTGAACATGGGCACAAAACAGGCTCAAATTCTTATTTTTTAGCTTCTGGGAAATGGTGGTGTTAAAACTTTGGCAGATAATTGGATGATTTGCCAATAGACCAAGACAAATATAAAGAGATATTCTGGTAAAGATAAAAAAACAGCTATTAGCATTAGCAGCTATGGCTATAACGTGTGGTATTAGCTGCATGGCTAAATACAGGCTTATATTAATAGGTCGTTCTGATGAGATGTCATTGATACGCTTACACGTTATTTATAGACCAACATCTTGATGTAGCTTTAATACGTCTGGGTAAAAGGATAGCACAGATGTTTTATATCATTAGCTTGGTAGAGTAATAAAACTGCTATAATTCTGTCCTGTTGTTCTCATTATTTGTCAGCTTATAATACAGCTCAATCTGCTGTGTTGTAAGTGTATAATACGTTTCTTTGTCAACAAGCAGTGTGTGGTGAAGATTAATCGTTAATAAACTCTTACTATGACATGGCCTTCTAAAAACAGCTCTTTTTTGCAGAAAAAGAAGATTTGAAGAAGATCTACAGATTTGACCCACGACTCATCCTATGACATTGACAGTGTGCATTTAGCCAATGATCTTTTTGTCAAACCTGTCAGTTATAAGTACAGTAACGCAAAAAGTAATAAAGAATAATTATTTCTTTAGTGGACTTAGTTTAAAAGAAGAATCCTGTTCTTACAATTCCTTCAGTATTTTTCTGCTAAAAAAAAGACGGAAGTTGCAAGATAAAAACAATTTAATTACAAAAAGCGGCAGCAGAATCAAGCATTTGCTGACAGAAATTGCACAAATGACTCCGACAAATTTGCTGATTTGCCAGAAGACTTGCAAAACAAAAAATGCAAAAATGCTAATAACTAAAAAAAGAATAATTTGCTTGAGCGAATGGCATCAGATGATCTGTGTGTATGTGTGTATCTGTGTGTGCTTGTATAGTAGTCTCAGCCTCAGACGTGGATATTGCATACTTAGCTGGAACACGAAAGTTTCAAAGTCATCCTTTGGTTGCTTGACGTGTACAAGATTTTTCAGAGACGTGTGTGTCGCGTTGTTTACAGTCCGCTTGGAAACAATTCAGATCTGTCTTATAGAATGAGTTAGATGTTGGGTTTAGATCTGTCAGTCATACATCCTCTTGGGTGGGCCTTAGCCATTCAAAGCGACCAAGGTTCCTTCTGCCGTTAGTCTGAAGGTCTGGTTATGCGAGGCCATGTGTCTGGGTTTGCAGTATACTGTAAGTAGAAGACGAGGACTGTCATTAAGGGCACGACATGGGCAGAGGGTTGTGGTACTTCCGAACCAGCACTCGTTATGTTGTTGTGACTCAGGACAGAAAACTAATGAGGTAAAAACACACCACAATATTCAGTAATGGAGGCAGCCTGACACACAGACTTAGTTTTAAATTTGGGACAACTGCCACAGACACAAACTCAGACACAGTTTACAGTGGGAGAAAGGTGAGAGACAGCTGGACAGGGAGACAGTACAGCAGCAGAGACAATCAGGAACGTGTCAGGTAATTCAGCACATACTAGATGTGAGTGTGTGTGTGTGTGTGAACTCTAGCGAGAGTGAGGCAGCTGCTAGAAAATAGATTTACAGAGCCATAATTAGAGGCAAAGTTTGAGTGGCAGAGTCGTTCTCCTTCAGTGGAGACACCCACTTACCCACACAGAGCGATACATGTGGGATCTCATATAATCTGTCTCGCTCTCTCTCTCTCTCGCTCTCTTCCTGCTAACTCTCTCAGAGATGCCACAAATACTATCAGAGTGATTCCCTTATTTTTCAATTTACGCTAATCTGTCTACTGATGCTAATGCTTTTTTGTCCATAATGCATTTTATTCCTTCCTTTCTTCCTATTCCTTTTTTTTTCTTCCTTTCTCTCCTTCCTTCCTTCCTCCCCTCCTTCTTTCCTTCTTCCTTCCATTTTTTTGATTTCTTATTTAGCGCTTTTTAACAATAAAGATTGTGCCAAAGCAGCTTTACAGAATCAAATAAGACACTAGTGAAAACTCAGAAACAATCCATCGGCGACAGATTAAAGCAAAAAAAAAACCTTGGAAGAAACCAGGCTCAGTCGGGGGCTCAGTTCTCCTTTAAGCAGAAAAACCAGCAGGTTATTTCATGCTGCAGAAAAGTTTCCGTGGTCTTGTCTGGAGGGCCGTCTATTAGACAAGGTCATCACTGGGAAACTGCCTCTGGGGCTTATTGTTTCAGTCGGTGCTTATTGTTTCTGACTGTGAGCTCGGAATAGGACAGAAACGGATGTATGATATATAAATACATTGTGTGTTATTGGTGGTGATCCCGATTCCGATCGACCTGATGATTGCAGCCTAACAATCCTTTAACGGATTTGGATTATGAAAATGTGTAAAAAGGTTAAAGGGATGGATAATTACAATCAAACCATGTTTTCTTCAAGTACTTGGAAAAGTTTCCCTTATTTTCTCTTGAAATTTGATTTAATAAAAACATTTAAATCATGGCACATCATGAGGTTTTTACCAGTTTGTTCGAATTTATTGGCTGAAATATTGAAATCACAAGCATCATCCGCGTGCTTCATCATCCTGTTGTTGACAACGAACATGTGGTCTAAGCATGTGGTTTTTCTTCCATTCCCTTTTAAAGGCTTTTCTTCAGAGGATCAGACAGATGGGAGAAAAACAGCAGTGTCTCACACCAGAACAAGTCAAGGTAGATAACACACTCAAAATAACACACTCAAAATAACACACTCAAATTTACACAAACCAGTAAAAAAAAACATACACAATAAATCGTTGTGTTTAATTATGGACGCGCTGTAAACACTTCTCCTTCTTCTTTGCTGCATGTAGATCTTGTTCTCTAACATTGAAGAAATCTTAGATGTACACCAGGAATTTTTCTCGGCGTTGGAGGTCAGTCTGCAGCCCGAGCCTCAGCCTCAGCACGCGCTTGGCAACGTCTTCCTCGACTTTGTAAGTCCTCTAATAATCACAGAGTCTCTATGACTCTTTACATGTGATACCAGTGTTCTAAACCTGCTTTTAAAGCCAGGGAGCCAAGCATTACGCATTTAATACACAGAAGCAGGGTAATAAAACTGCACTCTGAAGCTGGCTAGGAGGTATTAAGGAGAAATTAAAATCATGCAAGGATTAAAAATAGGAAGTAGGAACACTATTTAACACTTTTACACATGGTGTTGCGAATAAACCCTTGCTTTAGGAACATACAGTAAAGACATCAGGTCATAACTAGCCAGCATTTAACCCGAATCCACACCGACTTCCAGTCTCTAACGATGTTTTCTTCATGTCAGACTTGACACATTATCATATTTATGTTTAAAGACTGTATCCTGCATGTGTGAAGTCAAATCATCATTTTTTTTTTCTTTTTTCCTCTATATGAGGCTTAATACCTCAAGTGTCTGTCTCTCTGATGTAACCTGGGTATTATATTAGCCCACATCAAGCCAGAAAGCATGAGTCACTGCATAATTCAGGAAGAGGAGGGTTTTGTGTAATGCACCTCTCGAAAGAAGTGAGTGAGGTTGATACGAGCTCCTAATGAGATCTGGATGAGTTCTAAAAACAGACGAGACGGATAAAACATTCAATTAATTGCATTGTGTCAACATTAATATCCCTATTTCTTCCCCCCAATAACATTTATTGCAGTCACTATCTGCAGTGTAAGGACATGTGCAGGATTTGCAGTCTGTCAGTAAAAGAACCCAGGTGTTTGTGTTATTCTAGACCCAAGTGTGAGCTTTCAGATTAGGAATTCGATTTAAAAATGAAAGCAGGTCGTCTGGGGCTGAAAACGTCCTCTCTGGGTTGGAGGGGGAGAAATCCGATCTGGTTTTCCGTCTCTGTGTGTCTTTCTCGCTTTAAATTTCACTACTGAGTGTGTTAGGAGTGCTCAGCAGGGGTTTAAACCCATGTTTTAAAAATTCTTTAGGTAGAAAGTATTTCTTGCATGGGTTGTAATGCAAAAGTGATGCGATGTTTGAAGAGATGTGAAGCAGCGTATAAAGAAATATAATACATTGAAAAAAACAAAGAGTTATTTATAAATATTGCATCATCCTTCACTTATTTGAGTTCAAGGGGATTGAAAGCACGATCGATTGCATAACTATCAGGATATTGTAGTTACACACAGACACATAAATATACAGTGTTTATAAAGGGACAGAATAACAGCGAGTGTTAAAACATGTCTATTTTACCCGGAGGAATTGATGAAGTTTATTTATTGCCTTGTCTCTGTAATATACCACACACAATCGAGGCTCCCGGTGTTTTACTGTTCTGCTTCTAAGGCATGCAGTGTTTTAAATGCCACAAGCACGATGAGGATCGAACACACGGACGCACACAAAAGAACCTCAATCGCCCTCAGAGAAAATAGTGAAGTCGAATAAGCAAAACAGATGAGAGTCTCACATCCTTTTGAAAACTTTTAGAGCAGAGGTATATCAGGATAGACAGACAGAGAGATTGACAGAGAGAGAGAAACAATAAATGGAGAGTAAGACTGACAGAAAAAGGAAGTCAAATAGCAGGAGAAAAAAACAGAAAGAGATGCAACAGTTAGTCAGACACTTTGGCTGCATTTACACTGCAGATCTTGATACCCAATTCCATTTTTTGACTATATCTGAATTTTTAGTCGACCTGCTTGCATATTTCTTTTAAAACTGATCTGATATCTGCATTTGCACTAAAGAAAAATAGCCCAAGTTAGATGTAAAGGAAGTAAAAAAAGGGGAAGTGGTGGCTCATGGTGTTGGATTACCAATCAGAAGATTGTGGGTTCGATTCGCAGATCCACCAAGCCACCACCGCTGGGCTCCTGGGCAAGGCCCTTAACTCCCAATTGCTCACTTGTATAAATAAGATAAATGTAAGTTGCTCTGGATAAGGGCGTCCGCCAAATGCTGTAAATGTAAAAATGGCAGGATGAACAATGTTCGAAGACGAAATGATTACTCAGTATTTTGCCTCTGTATCATATTTAAAGGTTGGCAATCAATGATCTCTTTAGACAGAGAAAAAAAGAGAAGAGCCCTTGTTCTATCCTGGACGAATGTAGCATTAATCGCTTAGTGTTTTTTTTAATAGTGCGTTAATTTTTCAATAATTGTTAAATGTTTTCATTGACAAAACAGGCTTTAAGTTTTATATATATATATATATATATATATATATATATATATATATATATATATATATATATATATATATATATATATATTTGCTGTTGGTGTCCATCTGAGTTCACGTTATGCCCCACAGACGCTTATTCAATGACGTTCATCTGTCTGCTTACATGGGAGACGCTTATGCACATATCCGATTCATATCCTGTTTATTTACACATATGAACGAGGCCTAAAAACAATCCTGCTTACACGTTTGTAAGTCCTAGCTAACATATACCACGTTAAAGGAAAAAATCGGAATTGTGTCACTTGATACATGCAGTGTGAATGCTACATCGGCTGTCTGCTGATTACCTTTTTCTGCCAATATATTGATAATATTTATAAATAGGTGCACTTGCATATCACTGATATTACTCTGCTTTATCAAGAATCTGATTTCCACATTCATGCCAGTAACCAACTGAGCAAAAGATAGCCAGACCAAAATAGGGACAGATGGCAAAAGATAGAGAGAGAAAGAAAGATTGCCAGACAAAAGAGCGTTTAAATAGTCTCCATTAGCTTCCTATGGGAACGTTTAGGTTTATGTCTATAAAATATTGACTCCGCCCCTAAAGAGATCACCTCAATCACGGGTACAGTATTAACCCTTTGAGCTCAATTTAGTCTTGGTGACTTGTAGGTCATGACCAAATGGTAAAGAAGCTAAACGGCATCAATTGTTGGGTCCTTGAGCAAGACCCTTAACCCTTCCTGCTCCAGGGGCGCTGTATCATAGCTGACCCTGTGCTTTGACCCCAACTTACTAAGATGGGATATGCGAAAAAAGCATTTAATTGGCTCTGTACACGTACTTGCACAATGAATTGACTATTATTATTATTATTATTTATTAATGGCAGGTCACATACAAATAACAAATTAAAGGAAAAGGATATTTTTTATTTAAAAAAGGTTGGAGTCCAACATAGGTAAAAATTACAGCAAAATATAGTTTATAAAAAAAAGTAAAGAACACCTGCTGACCAATAAGAATTGAGAATTTGCCAATTATGTGTCTTGTCGTATTTCTTTAATCATAAACCAACATCTAACTGTTTTTCACCTTCGCACTCTAATATACTGCTCTATCAGCTGCTTTCCTGAAAGCTAACGGCTAGAGCCTTGCGCGGAAGAAACTGCACGTGGTGGTAGTACACACCCATGACCTACTGTGCTGGTGTGTACCACTTCCTGTTTTCTTTATGGCTGCCTCGGTTTAGATCTGATAGAGTTTCAATTTCAATTCCTGTGTCGTTCTGAATAACAGAAGTATAACAGAAAACCTTGTTTGAATAAAAAGCAAACATCTGTGAGTCTTAAAGAAAGTTTTCATCAGGAATTCACTATAACTTTAAGATCCAAGGCAAAAAAAAAATAAAAATAGTGCTTTAAATATTTGTGTTTGTTTTTGGAAAGTTAGGAATAAGTTGGTGTGGTTTATTTTATGCTAATGTAATCCGGTTCCCTCCCCCAGTCAAAAGACGTGTGTCGTAGGTAGATTAGTGTAATGTAAATGGTTGTGTATGTGAGTGTGAAAGAGAAAGAGAAAAGTGGTAGTAGTGGTAGTTCAGTTTGTTAAGGCTCTGGGTCGTTGGTTAAAGTATCTGGGAGTATGCCGAGCTGCCATGTTTGGCCCCTAAGCAAAGCCCTAAACTCTGTCTGTTCAGGGGTATGGTGTCATGGCCGACCCTGTGCCCTGACCCCAACTTTCTAAACTGGGGAAAGCAAGTAGAACAATTTGACCATGCAGTTATGTATATGTGAGAAATAAAATACATTTACAGCATTTGGCAGACGCCTTTAACCAAAGCGACTTACATTTATTTCTTTTATACAACTGAACAATTGGGGGTTAGGGGTCAGGAGCCCAGCAATGGGAGCTTGGTGGTGCTGGGAATAGAACCCTGATCTTCCAATTACCAATCCAACACCTTAACCAAAACTTTATCTCGACAACTAAATGTATATTTTCCATGTCCATACACAACATGAAGCCAGAATACAACTGCAAGTGACAAATTAACACAGTGAGACTGACCCATTCAAACAAACCTCAGACTCCTACAACACTTTTAAATGACATGACGCTGTTTATTTCCCCCTCTTACATACTTTAGTTCCTACCTTCTGTAACTTCCTGTGTACTAACCGATTAGTTTTTGGGTTCCATGCCTGCGAAAAAGGATGACTTTTTCGGCAACATTTTTATTTCTATTTCTGGCACTTGGGAGAGCGCATTGCATTTATTGAATTTGTTCACCCGATTGTGCAGTTGAGGGTTAAGGGCCTTGCTTAGAGGCTCAGCAGTGGCAGCTTCATGGTGCTGGAAAATGAACCTAGTAGCGAGGTGGAAGTGCAGTGGTTAAGGTGTTGGACTGATACTTGAAAGATTGTGGGTTTGATTCCCACCACCTGAGTTGCCACCACTGGGCCCCCAAGCAAGGCCCTTAACCCTCAATTGATCAGTTGTGTAAAAGAGATAAATGTAAGTCTCTCTGGGTAAGGTTGTCTGCCAAATTGTTGTAAAAGTAACGTAATATTCTGATCTTCTGATTAGCATTAAACACTTTAACCACCGAGTTACCACTTCCTCCAAGTGGCAATACATTCTTTATACTGTGTCAGATTTTACTGACACCAAAACATGTGGCAACCGATTCTTCATTGTTTTATTCATTCAGCATATTTAAGCTCTCTTGCAATGCATTATGGTTGCATTGGATGAACTAATTACTAATTTCATTTGGCTATATTAAATTGCTGCTAATTCCAGTGTGTGAAACAGGTCAGTCTTCTTAGAGGTGCCTGGTGATGTATCACACGCACACACACCTGTTTCACAGAAGTTCAGTAGGAAAGTAAACTCTTTTTTTTGCAGATGGTGTGATTGGTTGTAATAATTTTTATTTTTTTTTGGATGCAGAGAGACCGCTTCTCAGTGTATGGTGAATACTGTAGTAACCATGAGAAAGCTCTCCGACTGCTGATGGAGCTCAATAAGATCCCCCACATCCGCACCTTCCTACTGGTGAGTTCTGACTAAACACCCGTGCTCGGAGTAACGGTTAAAGAGTACAACATTTTTTGTGTTAGGTTTGTAAAGCGTATCCACTATAGGCACAGGTGAAAATCAAACTGATGGATGAGTGTGTGTGTTTTGTGTTGTAGCACTGCATGTTGCTGGGAGGGAAAAAGAGCACAGATGTTCCTCTAGAGGGTTACCTGCTCTCGCCCATACAAAGGATCTGCAAGTATCCGCTCCTGCTCAAGGTACCTGGGCTGCATCAACATTCTGACTCTTTAACAGGAGATGAATTATCTGTCTCTCTCTCTCTCTCTCTCTCTCTCTCTGTCTCACTCAGTTGTAGTGTCTTTCTGTCAACTTTTTTTATATAGGTTCGTCTGTCTCTGCATCTTGTTATTACTTCATTCATTTGTCTATTTCCATTTATCCATTCATTCATTTATCCATCCATCCATCCATCAATTAATCTGTCCACCTATTCAATTTATCCATCCATCCATCCATCCATCCATCCATCCATCCATCCATCCATCCATCAACTAATCCATCCACTCATCCACCTGTTCACCTATTCAATTTATCCATCTTTTTATCCATTCATCTATCCATTCATCCATCCTGCTATTCATCTATCCTTCCTTCCATCCATCCATCCATTCATCCATCCATCCATCCATCCATCGATCAACCCTTCCTTCCTTCCTTCCTTCACTCCTTCTTTCCTGCTTCCTTCCTTCCTTTCCTGTTTTCAGCGCTTTCCTGTATTCAGTGTCTGTCTGTTTGTTTTCTGAAAGTTTCTTGTTCTCTGTCTCCCAGGGTCTCTGTCTGTCTGGTACACTGTGTTTGCCTCTCTCTCTGCGTCTGTCTGTCTGTGACTGTGGCTTTGTCTCCTTGTCTGTTTGTCTGTTTCTCTCTTTTTGTCATGTGTATGTCTGCCTGTTAGTATTTTCTCCTAGTCTGTTAATGATTAAGGGGTCTGTTTTTCTGTTAATGTACCTGTCTTCCTTTTTGCATGTTTGACTGTTTAACCTAGACTGTCTGTTTCTCTGCCTTTCTGTATCTTTGTGTGGATTCTTTGTGTGGATATCTTTGTCTGTCTGTCTCTGTCTGTCTGTTTTTCTTTTTTTCTTTTTTTCTGCATTTCTGTATTTCTGCATTTCTGTATTTCTGCATTGCTTTCTTTTTTTCTGCATTTTCTAGACTTTCTAGGGCAGAACATGCAGAAGTGCGTGTGAAAGTTTATTAACTGGCACTAAGCTTGTGTTTTGTGTGTCCACTGCAGGAGCTGTTAAAAAGGACGCCTAAGAAGCATGCAGATTACCCGGCCGTAGAGGAGGCACTGCAAGCCATGAAGGAGGTCTGCTCCAACATCAATGAAACCAAGAGACAGATGGAGAAACTGGAGGCTCTTGAGCAGCTCCAGTCCCACATAGAGGGCTGGGAGGTCGGTGCACAATGCTAGTGTGTGTTTGTGTTTATTTTCAAAACAGTTTAATTGTCCTCATGTCCATAACATATACAGTCATATACACCAAAGTAAAAGCCACAGCCATAGAAGTTATTTGCATGCAAGAAAGCATTTTAAACATCTTATTAGAACAAGCAAGACTGCTGGAGTTCTTCAAGCATAGTTTAAAGCATTAATAGGTCGGAGTTTCTTGGTTTACTATGAGCTAGTCTGGGTTTATATAGTTTATATATATATATTCCCTCCGAATGGGTCCATGGTGACATTTTCTTTAAGATGACCATAAAAGAAAGCAGGAAGCATTAATGCAAGAGAGTCAACTGGTTACCCAGGAGATCAGCTGGTCCCTCAAAACATGCTACTGTATGCCACCTCTCTCTCTCTCTCTCTCTCTCTCTCTCTCTCGTTGCACATTCCAAGTTTTTCCCCATTCCTATCCTGTACTTCTCATCATAGTGTTTTTCAGATTTTTGGAACTTCTCGGCTAGTTTTCAGCAGCGATGCATGCTGTGTTATTTCCTATCAAGCAGCAATACACACACAGTGCTTTACTGTCCTTCTTTTCATTGGGTTGCCCAGCACACAACAGAGCTTCTTTATGCTCCAGTCCAGACGCTTGTGTGCTATGCTTCAGTAGCGCCAGCTGACTGAAGAATTGCAGTTTAAAGGCTGAAATTTCCACGGTTGTGTAATCCATCACATGGCAGATAACGACAGCTCGCATTTTGCCATTGTCTGCATTTTACTATGTAATGCCACCAGAAAAAGTGCTGCTGTAGGATGTATTAGTTTTAAGTGGTGTTGAATGCTGTGTACAGAATGATTTTTCCAGGAGAGCGTTACTCTGCTGGCTGGAAGTGCTTAATCAAGTAGGTTTCTATCGAACCTAATGTAAATCATCTCTAATGGAAAGAGAGAGCAGACTCAGGAGCAGACATCATACCGGCGTTGTAATCGACCCATTTGGACACGGCATTGATTAAGCAGACAAAATGGAGTATCAGGCTCTCAAGCACACACACGTACACACACCTGCAAAGCATGGAAAAATCACATCCTGTTCAAAGGCAGCCAGGAACGAACATTCTCCCTGGATGAAATCAATTATTGACGGTCAAAAGCCTTGTGCAGGTTCAGGACATCAAACAGCGCGTCTGTTTCCTACAGAACGGAGTGTTGTTACTGAAAGAAACCCAATGAAAAACTCTGCTCCAAATTCTACAAAATTTGATGAGATGAGAGACATGAGATGAGATAAGACCTTTATTTAATCCCCTGTAGAGGAAATTCAAATTGACACAGCAGTACAAGTACGAGTAGTAACATCAAGAAAAGTAGTGTAGAAAATTGTGTAGTGTAGTAAATAAATATTATAAAATAAACTTCTATCTGTCTGTCTGTCTCTCTCTGTCATTCCATCTGCCTATCGATCTATGTATGAATCGATCTATCTGTTTGTCTATCTATCTGTCTGTCTGCCAGTCCGTATTCCTGTCTGTATATCTTTCAATTGGTTATCCCATCTGTCTATTGGGCTATGTATCAATCAATCTATCTGTCTGTCTGTCTATCTGTCTGTATGTCTGTATGTCTGTTGGTCGCTCAGCCGGTCGCTCAGTGAGTCAGTGTGTTATTTGATCTGCCTATTGGTATATGTGTCAATCTATCGGTCAGTCTGTCATTCCATCTTCCTGTCTGTCTGTCTATCTATTTATATCAGTATAGTTTTAGAATGCATGTATATATGTCTGTCTGTCTGTCCGAATGTCTGTCTATCTGTCTTTCATTCTGTCTGTCTGTGTGTCTGTCTATCTATATATTTATATTAGTATAGTTTTGGAATGGATGTATGTCTGTCTGTCTGTCTGTCTGAATGACTGTGCTTCTGTCATTTATTCTGTCTGTCTGTCTGTTTAGATCAGTATAGTTTTGGAATGCATGTATGTTTGTCTGTCTGTCTGAATGTCTGTCTATCTATATTAGTATAGTTTTAGAATGCAGTAATGGCTATAGCTGTAATAGCTTTAGTATAAAGTGTGAAGAAATCGAATGCATCAGTACCCTATTTTTTTTTTTAGTTCTTTGTTCTTTGGTATTTGGTCTATTCTGAAACTGATACCGGAATGAGCCACTTTCTCAGTAAACCAAAGTGTCATGGAACAGTTTTATTTAGCTCTGCTTATAGCAACCCATGCTGTGTGTAGCCAGCAACAAACTCAAGCTGAGTTTTTATGTATAAGAAAAAAAAGGTTTACAATGTATCTTTGATGGTGTGGTTGTGATGGCACCAGACCCGAGTGCGGTACCTGTAAGCCTGCTCATAATACATCATCTCGTAAAAATCATCTCGACCTCAGAAAGCCTCTCACATCTACCTTACTGCAGAGTGTAATCATTTTCTTTGCATGTTCTAACTCGTTAGGGAGTTCAGAGTGTGCGGTCAGCCACGATACACAATTCCTAGTGCAAAAATGACCCTAAACCCACAACCCTTCTGATCAACAACTTAAAGTGAAAAGTATCTACTGTTGAAAAAGTGTCTATATCTTAGTAAACAGCGCTCGCACTTACACAGAAGTTTACTTAGTTGCTTCCGGCTTTTCATATTTTGACCATGGGACAAATTTAAAATTCCTGACGGATTACTAAAATCCTTCTCTGAAGTTTGTTGTCTTTGATTGTTAGTATGAGATGTTCATCGACAGCAGATTGATGACGATTGTGATCAGTTGGGAAATTCTGTCAGACTGTACGCAAATGATCTTCATGTCACACTGTAGGTTCTCAGTTGTCATAAGATCAATCAGTACGACAGTCAAGACGAATCAAAAATGGATGCACACAAGAAGACTTGTCTGGAGTTTAAGTCAGTAATCCGTGACACCTCATAAACTGCCTCAATTAGTTTCTCTTTATGCTGTACTGTCCACTCGACACCTTCCCATTTTCCTAAGGTGGTTCAGCGCTCCTACGGTAGTCGTATCAAAAATCGCACTGTGTAACCCCGGCTTAGATCTTATTTCTCAGCGGGTAATAGTATTCTCTGATTCATTCAATTATTCAAACATTTATTTCGATTCAGCATTCAGATATTACTCATATAAACCTTAGAACGAAATAAACGTGCCTATGGAGACCCATAGAGGTGTCTGTATTCCTAATATATTCTGAAATAAACCAGCTTTGTCTTTTTAAGGATCTCGCCCATAGCTGAAGAGTTATTGAGCCAATAAAGTGTATCGTGTATAAGTATGATGTAATCATTTAGTGCTCTGTCAGATATTTTTCCATCCACTCTTCTCTGTATAGCTTTTTTAACGTTTAATGGGCAGGATTTAAACTTCAAATCAATGCTAAGTTATGACATGCCATTTGTGGTGAATTCTAATGTGCATTTGCTCCAAGTGCCTTTTAAGACTGTACACTTGTCTAAATGTTGTTGTTTTATATGCTTCAAAAAAACAACCACCAGGGAACAAATCTAACCGATATCTGCACTGAGCTGCTGCTCCATGGCAATCTACTGAAGATCTCAGCAGGAAACATTCAGGAAAGGGTCTTCTTCCTGTTCGATAACCTTCTAGTGTACTGCAAGAGGAAGTCCAGGTTAGAGAGCAGCACTGTCCAAACATCACACACACTTTCCTTCATCGCCTGAGTAACTAGTGTGTAAGACTCATTGTTTTTTACCTGTAATTGTCCAGAGTTTCAGGGAAAAAGTCAACCAAGAGGACCAAATCTATCAACGGCCCGCTGTACGTCTTCCGTGGCCGAATCAACACTGAAGTGATGGAGGTGGAAAATGTTGAAGATGGAACTGGTACGTCCTCCTGTCTATCTTCTGTATCAGGTTACCACAAACAGCATAAAAACAAGACCGGAAACTGAATCAAGATTAGCGTAAACACCCGTGCACAGATAGAGATCTGCTCTAAAGCGGTGTCAATTTCACACCTTTGGTGTGCATGTGTCAGCACATTGGGTGTGGTTCTGTTGGAAATCTGTGGGGACTGAGACTGATTTAACTGCTCTTGTTCTCACTTTCAACACACGTTTAGGGGTGGGATGTCTGCGTGTGTCGTGGTCACAGCAGGAAAAAAAGCTAACAAAGGATCAGTTAAAACCACACGTGAATTCTTGTAGACATTGGCAGCCTGGGTGTGGTGTTGTCACGTATCATTCATCTGTGTGTACAGTATTTACACACCTTTATTACACACCTCTGTTACTTGATAGCAAACATAATTTTATAGCGTTTGTGCTTGTTACAAAACACTGATTTTGCATATGCTGGTTTTTAAACATGGCAAGAAATCAAATATTAGCAAGTGACGTTTGGAATCTTGTCAACTGTATCTGTTACTTTTACTGCTACGGATTATGGAAAATCAATTTACGGATTATTTGGCTTTATTTATATATATATATATATATATATATATATATATATATATATATATATATATATATATATATATATATAATATTAAAATAATAAATTGAAATTGAATCTTGAAATTAGAACAATAATCTGCAAATAAAGCAAAAAAAAAATTTATATTAAAATTAATAAAACATTTAAACTGATTTATTAATCTTATATTTGGCTTCTTAATATACAATCACCCGATAAACACATTTGATTTAAATGAGAAAAAAAAATTGTATGGCGGGATTCGAACCCTGATTGTGTGTTCTGATATTGTCACATACGTTTGGTGGCCTAAATTTGGAAAAATCTATTATTTTGAAACATAGCAAGTTTTTAAATATATTGTGGCATTTAACTGATTTTACATTTTTTGAGGGGTTTCAAACTTTCTATCTCCTGGCAGGAACTGGCCCTTAAGACCTTAACGTACCCCTTTAGACTACAATTAATATAGATCATTTAGATTTGGAAATGTTACACCAAATCGAAACTTCCTTGTATGTTTTATATGGGTGTGTGTTCATTTCTGTTAATACTCCCAACACTTTCAGCACTGAGCACCACCCTTACTCCTTCACCCCCTCACTGTCTCACTCCCGAGCTTTCATTTAATTACTTTAATTGCCCTGTTATCAGGCTGCCCAGACACCAGACGATCCGTTACCCTCCACTTAGTCACAATTTAGTGTTCAATTCCCCCCATCTTATTTCAGATGAGCTAAAAGCCCTACCTGAGGCCTCTTAGTGCTCCCAAATCTATTCTCACACTATATCTCAACATTAACCCGCTGCCCATTACAGAGACTCATTTTTTATTCATCTCACTTCACCTCATTTACCTGCTGTCAAATGAGGGATAAAATTGGGCTGTGACTTGAGGGCTGAAACCTTTACACCTCGTCAAACTAATTAATGATAGGGGAGGTAGTTGGAAAATACCACTTTACACTAATACTGTTCTTTTATACCGCTCATAGCTAGAAATGAGAAAGAACAGTTTGGGTTTTTTCCCCTGGTGGAACATCACTGAAAAAAGAAGCAGATATTATTGACTCACCACAGCAGCACAACACGAATACCCCTATCTTTAGTAAGCCTTTAAAAACAAGATGGATACCCCATTGTGGGAACATTTCTGTAGTATGGGCTCTCGGTGCCTGCAGAAGCTTACATCATAGTGTATAACTATAGGGGTAAAAACCCCAAAAACTAAATACTGAAGAATAAACGATTTTAATTATAGAGTGAAAATATTTAGAAATATATCTGGAAATGTTTAAGGCCTTTGTACAAACATTATAACTTATAATTTATATAATGAAGACATGAAGTGTACAAATTGTTTGTGTGAGCGTTACTAATTTAATGTTAACATTATAGTTGTTACTGTGAGTACAGAATTCTTTCGATGTTTCTTTCAAAACAACATAACTTATCTATTCTTTGGTAAATGTTATTAAAAAAAGAATCAAAGTAGTTTAATGTACATATACTCATGTTGATCTTTTACTCTGAACTTTTTTTCCAGTTCTAAAAACACTAAAAATATTTTAATTTCTGGAAAAATACATAAAAGTGATTAAGTAATTCTTACTTGTTTAATAAACCTTCAGAATGTAGTAATACATTAAAAACACGTTAAAATAATATTAATAAACCCTTAAGACTTATGCATAATATCAAGATCTTAACTAAGCATTTAAACATGTTCCTTAAAAAAGTGTTACCAAAGCAATTGACTTTTCCAGCGCATAGTTTACATTTTTATTTCACAGCTGGAGTAAATGAAGCCCGTATGCCGTCTGATCAGTGTTAAAATACGCTTGTTATGTAAGTGATTGAACTGAAGTGCTGGATTGTCAACTTGCCTTTTTTTTTGCCATTTTGTTTTGTTCCAGCTGATTATCATAGCAACAACTACACTGTGACTAACGGCTGGAAGATCCACAACACGGCCAAAAACAAGTGGTTCGTGTGCATGGCCAAGAACGCAGAAGACAAGCAAAAATGGCTGGACGCTATTTTAAAGGAACGTGAACAGAGAGAGAGTGAGTGCTTTCCTCCTTCTATTTAACTTGCTATTACAACACCGACTAGTCGAATGGGACACTCAAGACTCTGGCATGCTTTTCTGTTGACTGGAGATGATGTCCTCTATGCAATTTGTGTAATAGGTCTTTGTCAGTTAAGCCTATTTTACTATCTTACAATACTTTAAGATCCAAAGGCAACAATTTTACAAAGCAGATACTGTTGTAGATATTTTTTAAAAAGTTCTAAACTTTTTAGCTTGTATTGATATCAAAAATTGTTTTTTAAACTATTTATTTATATTTATATATTTGTTAACTTATTTATTTATTTATTTATATATTAACTTATTTATTTAGATGTAGTAAAAAAAGTTTTAGAAATGTATTTTAACATTTTATACCATCTGGCCATTAAATAGCCACAACTTTGACTGGAAGTCACTATAAATTTTGATCACCTTAAATCGATCAGGATCAGCCAAAACATATTTTATGTCCAGAGTTAAGAGAGTAGTGAGTAATAAACCCATTGAGTAAAGTGCATGCTGAAATCATTACACACTCCTCTCCAAATCTTATGTCATCTCCAACTGACTGAACAGCTGAAAACCATTTAAATCCCGAATGACAGTATGGTTAAAAAGGGAATAGTTGGAATTTTCATTATTATGGGGAATTGAATAAAAAAGCCATTGTACGCTTGTGTCTCCTATCAACTGGATTACATAGCTAGATTAAAAAAAAAACAGTTTGGAAACCTAAAAATGTTTGTTTTTATTTTGATTAGCCTCTTGTGCTTTTCCTAGACACACCCCTAACATACGTCGCATCCCCTACTGAATGTCTAATGAACTCAAACCTTAAGCCATGCCTCATATCTCATATTTATGCGTTCACTGCAACAACAACAAAGTGTGAAATATTCAAATGCCTACATAGCCGAGTAGGGTGGGGGTGGGGTTACCATACGCTGATGTCGCATAAGAATAAATTTCAAGATGGCCGACAATACTCCAGTAAACAAGACGGCTTAAAAATGGCTGTATTCCTCTGTATTCTTTAAAAGCTGGTGCCGTTACATTACGTGTGTTTTTCATCATTTGCCATAAATTATTTACCATTAATTATTATATTATATTTTATTAGGAATAAAAATTTGCTAAGGTGCTAAAAACATTTCAATAAAACACTTTGCAATCTTCCGTTATAGGAAAATTACCCAGCATTAGTTGGAGTAACTTTGCTCTAGGTTGCATTACACCACCCTGATGTTGATTTAATGTCCTAAAAGATCACATGCCACCATGTTTATTTGCCAATAACTTTATTTAGTTAAAGTTTGTTCATTCTAGTTCAGAATGATCATGACGCCGTGTGTTTCAAGTGGTCTGGTTGGGAAAAAAAAAAAAAGGAAGTGTAAATAAATAATGAACAGCATGAGAGGCGTCTTAAATCTCACTGTTTGCTGTAAAAGCGTCATATGTTTTGACTAGCTTTCCTTTTTATTATTTATTATTACATTTTGGAAAGTCACCATTCTGCGAATTCTGTAAAGTTGGAGTCAAATCATAAGTACGATTTTCTAACAGGACCTGAAGGAAACCTTTTTAGGCGTTAAATGACCTTCATGGCCTCCTCTGTCTAATGTTTTTATGAATGACTTTGTTCTTTTCCATGACGGATTCCATTGATTCCACAACCTTTTCACCGTTCTTTCCTTGTCCCAACCAGTGTTTTTCTTTTTTTGTTTGATGTTTGTTTTTTGGGCTTTTTTCTTTTTTGTTTACAGACATTCCAACACCTGTCCCCCACAGGCCACCTGACCACCACCACAGTTTCAGTTTGTGTGTTGTTTGTGTTTTGTCAGTGTTTGATGTGTGTTTTTTTTGGTTTTTTTTGGCTTTTCGTAGTAGCACCAGCAGTTCAGTCAGCAGGCGGGGGCAGCTTTTCAGTAGCACCAGCCACTTGATTCCGTCTTTACCCAGCTATAAACCGCGAACCGTTTCTTTAGTATAATGTATCAATCTACAGTAACACTTATTAGTGGGCAGTTTGAAAATGCAGCGCAGTCGAGGTATTCAATGCTTTAGCACTCTGGTGTGACAGGAGAGCAGATTTTTTTTAATGGGGAAGATCATATTTCGGCTGTTTGAAATAAAGCCCAGTGCAACAGGTGCTCCATCAGTCACACCTCTCTCCCCTTTTCTCCCTCTCCCGGTCTTTTCCTCTTTAAAGACCTCAGGTCCGGCTTTCAGACATGCTTGTTAATTGCATGTTCCATGCGGTGCTTTGTTTGACATGTTAAAGTGCTACCATATTTTGACAGCCTTTCCTACTGCCTTCTATCTAATTAAAAAACCAAGCTTAATAGCACTTCAGATTGAAGGGAGCAGCATGCTAATGTGATTATGTGGATCAGCATCTGCCACCGGCAGGCAGACTGTACTTGAAAGATTTGTGCTGACATGACAAACAGGAATCTCTATACTAAAGTTCCAGTCTAGATCTTTGGGTCGGGATGATCTGTGTGGAAATTAGAGACCATTTTGCCAGCCACATACTGTAGTTTAACCCTTTAACCAGTACAGTGGTGTTTTATTGGTCCTAAACAAATGTGTTATTTATACGTTTATTGCTGTAAGTCTGATGTACATAACTAGTCAGCCTATTGGTGGCTTTCAATGTGAGAGATTTTTACTTCTGGTTTACTAACCTTGCATTGAAGTTTAGTGGGTAAAGGTAACACCTTCCTACTGTGCAAGATATTAAATAAACTCTGTACAAGCAAAAAATGTTTTTATCACCATTTACTATTAAGATTTCTGAAACATTTGTGTGAAAAAACAGATCATGTTTTTTTATTTTCCATGATTAGTTTGCCGTTAAAAGGCTGAGTAAAAAACAAATACCCCTATGAATCATTGCAGCATCTAAAACTCCAGTGTGTCTCCTTGATGTGAGCCATTAATCACCACCGTAAGGTGTAACAGGGCAAAGAATTTCAATACTTAACATGGACACAACCGTAGAAGGTGCAAATTCCCTTTTCCAGCCTCTGGTAAATACTGAGATGCAACACAACCAATAGCATTGTGCTGTATGGTTATGAATTTCTCACTGGATTACAGTTGACTTAACAACCTTGCTCACGATCTCAGAGCTTGATTTGATTGCTGAACCGGACAGGGCCAATCACTGGTCATAAACCATTATCATTGTTCGAAGTGCCGCTCTCTGTGATTTGTTATCTCTTAAAGCGGCTGAAATGATGTCACAGAGACTGATAGCTGCTTTACGGTGTCGTAATGATGATCGGGTTGTGTGTGAGACAGCCTCAAGCCATGTTTCATGTGGACGTGGATGGTGGAGTCACACCAGCTGTTCACTCTTCTGCCATGCAGCCTTTTCAGTCCTTTCAGCCATCAATTTCATACATAATCCCTGCTGAAATACCACCCACGGCGACAGCCTAGTGTCGAGCAGAAAACGCCATAAGATCATATAACATACTTGATTTTATGTGCATGATAGAAATTGAACCAATACAGACACATTTTCCCTAAGAGGTTGTTAATAATTCATTTAAGTTGCACACAAGGGACTCCAGACCATCAGAACTGGTGAAAATTGACGTCAGTTTTTAGAAGTGGGTGTGGCAACATGGCTCTATAGCACCACCTTTTGACATTCGTTGAAGTTGTTTCATTTTGCAGACGTCCTTATCCAGAGCGACTTACATTTATCTCTTTTATACAACTGAGCAGTTAGGGGTTAAGGGACAAACTCAAGGGCCCAGCAGTGAAAGCTTGGGGGTGCTGGGAATCGACCCCGGATCTTCCAATTAGCGATCCAACACCTTAACCATTGAGCTACCACTTCCCATTCCTTAGACACATGTAACACAACAATACTTACAAAAAAGTCCCTTAGGTCAAGATCCAAAAACCCAACAGGAAGTCGTATATTTTTAATTTTTTCCCCAAATGTTTTGTATTTTTTACCATTTCCAGGTGTTGTATTTTAACACACTCTTCCTAGGCATTTAATTTAATCAACACCAATTTTGGTCAGTGTAATCTATATTCCTCTGAGATTTTAATTTGCAAAGATCTTGAGTTATTGTTAAATACATTTTGATGTTTTACCCCATTTGTCTCTGTGACACAACAAATCCTACAAAAAGACCCCGGGTACGATTGCCCTTTCAATGGGAAATACAGCTTGAAATTACATGAGTTACCCCACCCTCACACAAAACAACCTTTCCTCCAGCGGAAAGGTTGAAAGTAAAGGGTTTTTCCTGCAGCACACGAAGCCACTCGTTTAGTTTAAACCCATTTCTTTGGCACTGCCTTTCCTCTGTTATTGTAAGCCAGTATTTTTTTTTTTTTTGCTATAATGAATAAAATGTAAAGCCTGATGCATAAACATGTTTTGCTGTCTACTTTGTTTCCATTAAAACTTTTCCCCTGTGCTGTAAACGCTGATGGCACCGATTCAGCGGTAGGGGGTTTTGACCACCTTGGTGATTTTACTGGTTTGGGTTTTAGCTTGGCTAACCTTATAATGTGTTATCGTGGTAGCCTTGCATCAGGATAGCTTTCACAATGCACACTTCTCATGCTGTTTATGCACTAGGGTTCCCCTTTTGCACACTTTTTGGGTGGTAACTTGTGGTTGTTCTATTATTGCCTTACTCGTTATTGCAGTAACGAGGCTTATAATTCTGACGTTACCGCAGTCTCGGTTTCTGCTTACAGCTTTTTAGTAGCAGCACGAGCAGGGGTAATTAATCACAATTAATGTGATAGACGCCAGTTAGACTCTTTAAATCATCTTATATATGATGCATTAGGCACATTGATCTGATTTGATGGGATATATAGACATAATGTATTTCGGTAGCAGAGCACAGTTCACTAGTTCTGCAGCGTGAAACACATAACCAGCAGCAGACCTTCATTAGGAAATGGAAGTGCTCTCTTGTAAGTCCACCTGGAGATGTGAAGTGCACATCTGCTTCCACGTTTTCAACCCCAGCTGTTTTCTGCTGTTGACCTATGGCTGGTTTCCAGGTGCATCAGCTTCTATAAGTCGAGCAAGCTCTGCTTTGCTATTTCTTAATGCCCTCAGCCTGTTTGATTTGAGGGTTTTTGTGCATATTTACAGGCATTTCCCCAGTGTGCAGTCGCTATATTTAGCTGAGCAAGCTGAGAATTTGCTTCTGTTCCGTTACCCAATAAACATGCAAATTCACAGTTTTTCTAACTTTAGCCACATGGATATTTCTAAATATGTTTATTTCTATTTATTTATAATTATTAAGGATAAAAAGAATCACATCTCTGACATTAGACAGATTCCCCTTATTCAACGTGACTTACATTTATTTTTATTTTTTTTTATCCAACTGAGCAGTGAATGGTTAAGGGCCTTGCTTAGGGGCCCAATGGTAGCAGCTTGGTGGTGCTGGGAATTAAACCAATCTTTCGATCAGGGGTCCAACTTCTTAACCCTAACTAAAGAGTAAGAACGATGATGAAATTAAAGGACTACCAGAAAAAAAAAATCCAATTTTCTGCAGTTTTGTGTCTCTGATTTAACCATAATTTTCTCATGACCTTTGACTTTGTCCACTTTGTGCCCAGGTCTTAAATTGGGAATGGAGCGGGACGCTTACGTCATGATCGCTGAGAAAGGAGAGAAGCTGTACCACATGATGATGACCAAGAGTCGGCACATGATTAAAGACCGCCGGAGGAAGCTCACCATTGTGCCCAAATGCTTTCTGGGAAAGTGAGTATTTTACATACTGCTTTATTGAGTGTAGAATAGAAAGCATCGACAAGCTTTTAAAGGTTTTTCCGGATCTGCCTGTGGCTTCACTGAATCATGCTGTATTTTTGGGGAAATGTAACTGGGAAAAACACCTTACTGTATAAATATAAAATAAAACACGTCAGGTGAAACAGTTCCATTATTATATCATATTATATTATTAGACAATTAATAGTTATGTTTACTGTCGTTAAGCATCTGAGCAACAGCAAATTGTACCTAAACATAAACACAGAAATAGCCCTTCCCCCACCACTCTTCCCCCACCATCTTTATTTCCTCTCTTAAAATTTTCTCCTAAAGAAACTGCAAAGCATAAAGTCTGATCAGCAGCTTAACTTCCTTTTCCATCAGAAATCTGCCACCAGATAAAAATCATCTAAAAACATTATATAACCTGTGATTTTGCTTCCAGACAAATAATAATCTGAGTTGCACTGTTATAGAAAATTCCTCTGTCCAATAGGATTGAAGGATTCGGTAGTGCCGCACTGTTAAATAATCTGCCTGCTTGTATGAACTCTTAATAAAATCCCCCTGAAGTGTTCTTTAACCCGGCAGCTACTCGTAGTTTATAAACAGTTTCACACTTCTGACAGCTGAACACTTTCCACACGCAGCCCAGGGAAACTGAACTGAGGAAGTTTGTAAGGTTCTTGTGTAAGACTTTTTTTCAAGACACCTTAAATCGGAAGGGCTTTCTGAGCAAACACACACACACACACACACATGCAGGATGCTTGAAAATGCTTTCCCAAGCTCAGTGCCAAGCACCCCATCAGACGCAGCCATTCCCAGCAAACATCCTTCATTAGAAAAGGTTTTCCTTATTCACTACCCCCCCTCTCTCTTCCTCCCCCTGTCTCCCCCTTCTTACTGTTCTCTCTCTCTCTCCCTCCCTCTGTCTCCCCCTTCTTACTGTTCTCTCTCTCTCTCCCTCCCTCTGTGTCCCCCCCCTTACAGTTCTCTCTCTCTCTCTCTTGCTTACCCCCTTTCTCACTCTTTCTTTGTCTTCCTCTCTCTCTCTCTCTCTCTCTCTCTCTCTCTCTCTCTCGCACACACACACAGATTTACACTGTCTTCCCTTGTGAATGAACAATTGATGCTGTGCACATGCAGTGAACTTTCAGACTTTATATTTGTGTGTGTGTGTGTGTGTTTGCCCAATTTAAGTGTGTTTGTGTGTGAGCTAAATTCCTTAGAGCAATTAAAATTCTCTCCCCAGCATTGCACCGATTGAGGCGCGAAAAACTTCTCTACCTTCTCTCCTAGGAGAACGCAATAAAAATTCAGTAGACAAGAGTTTTTAATGTAAACATAGTTTATATCGTTTATAATATCTTATAATATCTGCATGATTTAACTGCATGGTTGCTGCATGAGTTAAACACACGACCGGATGGATTTTCACGCTTCCAGTTGAATTGCTCGTCATGCTCGGGCTTTGCTTCATCAGGTGCATACAGCTGAGGTGCTGAGTGCAACATGCCCTGTTACATAAACAAATCCGGACAGAAATTTTAACATCACAGCTTTGGAGAATGGACAGTCTGGAAAGATTTCAGGACTGGATTTTTTATTACTTTTTTATTCTTATTTACATTTACAGCATTTGGCTGAGGCGACTTACATTTATCTCATTTATACACTTGACCAATTGGGTGTTAATGGTCTTGCTCATAGGCCAAACTATGGCAAATTGGTGGTGCTGAGAATCGAACCCCAATCTTCCAATTAACAGTCCAACACTTGAACCACTGTGCTGTAACTTCCCGCCATTATAATTCTGATAGCTTTGATATTTTTAATGAATTTTGTACAATAAAGGATCATTGTGGGATGTCTGTAATTAAGAACCGTCCGCTTGTAGTATTTATATGTATGTTAGCTTTATTTTGATTCCGCACACACATATTTATATGCGTATACATACAGAATAGAATCCAAAAGCAATAGTAAATCAATATTTCTCTTCTGCATCGTCATGTAATTAGAGAAAACTAGTTTCTTTACACATTTCATTTTGCACACCATCAGGCTGAGTTTCATGGTTTACATTTTTATAGTTTTTGTTCTCCGACATTTTGGAAACTAGCTTAATTTAACGACGCTGCACCCTCGATCTGCCATGGACATGTGGACGTTTTTGTGTAAACCCTAAAATGTTGTGTTGTCATAAGGAAAACCTACGCTGTTATTACCACACTGACAAAATCATTAGCTTCATTCAAAACAGAATTTAGCTATACAGCAGAATATTCAGTATTAAAGATATCAGACTTTTACGAACTTTATACAATTAAATAAAAAATATGCGAAAACTTCTATGTGACCGCAGACTTGTATTAAATTCTTTCACACCTTTCCCCCATGTGAGGAACTGCATGTGCCTGAACCATGGAGAATATTAATGAGCTACATAAACTCTCATTAATTCCCCTCAGGGATTCCTCTCTCTCTCTCTCTCTCTCTCTCTGCCCCCCCCCCCCCCCCCCCCCCACCCCCCCCCCCCCCCCCCCCCCCCCCCCCCCCCCCCCCCCCCCCCCCGCCATTCTCACTCTTTCTCCCTCTCTCTTTCTCTCTCTCTTTCTCTCTCTCTCTCTCTCTCTCTCTCTTTCTCTCCCGCCAGTTTGAATAAGAGGCTTATATAAGCAGCGCAGACTTGCTGTCTTTTCCCATCTTTTTTTGGTTTCCTTTTTTTAAAGCTCTTTACACTGAGCACATACAGTGCAAAGCGGTGTAACAATCAAAAGCAAAAAAGGACTTAAGACTCCTTTAATGCAGCATGCAATCGATTCTTAAGTCAGTCAATTAGGGGTTAAGAGCCTTACTCAGGGGCCCAATATTGGCAACGTGGTGTGCTGGGAATCGAACCCCGATCTCACAATTAGCAGTCTAACACTTTAACCACTGTGCTACCACTTCCCTAACTTGGTTAAGATCTTCTTATTGTGAATGTTATTAGGTAATTCTATGATTGTGTAAATTGTTTAGAAGCACATACAATATGTTAATTTCCGTTTTTTATACTTATATTAATAGTTTTTACTACCAGTCTAAACATAAATTTGATCCCTTGACCCATGATGGCAATGTTAGTTGTGCTTTCTGGGTAAGAGAGATGACATAAATCTCATTCCAGCCATGCATTTCTCTAATGTTTAATTTATTAGTAGGCAAAAACATGTTCACTCCCACCCACTGTCTCACATTGACATAAAAGTGTCACAGGAATTACCATACGACTTTTTCTGCTGACATTTTGTCACATATAGCAGCGGTATTTATATATTCGAAGTCATTTCAGTGCCAGTTTAAGTCACAGTCTTCGTTGCTTTTAAGCTTTTAAATTGTATTGAGATTTTATTATTGTATGAAAATTCATTTGAGAATAACTACTGGACAAACCTGTGAATATCGCAATAAATGTGTAGTGTGTATCATTTTATAGAGACTTATCTGTAGTGTGTGTGTGTGTTTTCTTTAGTGAGTTTGTCTCCTGGCTGTTGGAGAGTGGTGAGATCAGTAAACCAGAGGAAGGCATCAATTTAGGCCAAGCTCTGCTAGAGAACGGGCTCATCCACCATGGTGAGAGTCTCATCTGTCTTTTAATCTTATGTTTTTTTCCCTCTGTCTTCTACACAACTTAGATTTTATAGTCTATACAGTTGTGCTAAAAGCAAAAGTACAGCTCAAAAAGTCTGTCCTTATCGATTGGCAACATTGCACTCCACCCTTAGTTAATCATCAAGATTTGCTCTCCTCCGTCCCTCAAAGCAGAAGTGTTGTGACGGAAAGTAAGCTAGTCATGAATAATGGATAGAGTGAAGTGTTTACCGTATCCCAGAGCTAAAGCAGGGATAATGACATGGCCCTGCTGACATACTCCACACTCCACTCCACACAGCAAGCGGTGCACATGTGACTGATACGGGATTGAAAAAAATCAATTTGGTCAAACACTAATTCTGTGGAACTAATAAGGGTTCCAGGTTTGAAAAGACAAAAGGTCAAACAGGACACTTGGGATTTGGAAATATTGTTAAGGAATTATTGTAAATACAAACAATAATATGCACTATATAGTCAAATGTTTCTGGACACCTGACCATCACATTCATATCTTTATATTATTCATGTTTTACTCCTATAATAAGCTCCAAACTCCTAAAAGGGCTTTTTACTAAAATTTGAAGTAAGGCTTTGAGAATATTCCCAATCAGACACAACATTGTTAGTGAGTTTAGGCAGTGTGTTGGGTAAGGACTGAAGGTCTGAAGGGCAGTTGGTGTTGCAGTTTATATCAAAGGTGTTCATCGTCAGTAGAAATAAGTTAGCTTGGCTGGTGTCGTGGTGTAGCGGGTTAAGGCACCAGCACCCGTATGCGTGGTTGCGCTCTGGTGACCCGGGTTTCATTACATCCCCCTCTCTCCCCCCATTTCTTCTCTTATTCTGTCCTATCAATAAAGGCAAAAAATGCCTTAAAAATATCTTGGAAAAAAATGAGTTAGCTTAAATCTCTATTTCCTGTCTGTAGGACTGATCCTTAGCTGTTACTTTTGTGCTTGATGGCAACAATTTACACTATCAGAACACCAACTTGTCCTTAATTTAAAAGACATCTTTTGGTCTGTCTAAGCAATGATATAACCACCTGAATAAATCTCTGTTATTATCACACGATATAGCTGTAGTGAACAGGAGGGGGTTACATTTATTGTTTTTTTGCAGTTTCAGATAAACACCAGTTTAAGAACGAGCAGGTTCTGTATCGCTTCCGCTATGATGACGGCACTTACAAAGCTAGGAGTGAGATGGAGGATATTGTATCCAAGGTATTTTCTACAACTATGTAATGCTTACCTAAAATAAACCCATACATAAAGTATAATTATATATATTTTTATGAATATTTTTACCTTTTTACCCAATAGTCTGGTTTTTGTATGTGCTATGTTTTTAGGGTGTGAGATTATACTGTCGTCTCCACAGCCTGTTTACGCCTGTAATTAAGTGAGTATCGCACCTAATTTAGACTTAATTGTAAAGCCTGATGTACTGGATAAATAGATATATAGTGACTTATAATGGAGTTACGGCACCTTCTATAAATGATTGTGACAAAACAGACTGGACTGGAGGCAAACATGTATTAGTATTTCTCTACTCACTCAACTGTGGATCACAAGTTAGGCAGGGAAGTTATAGCAGTAGTTTTATTCTTGTGTTATTTCTGCTTCAGTGACTTATTCACCTGGATAGGTAGACATCTTCTTTCTATGAAACATCTGCTTCTGTAATCATAAATGCGTAATTATGCTCATCCCATCTGCTTATTCTGACTGAACGTCTTTACAACAAACTTCACGTGTATAATTTTTAGTATGTAGTTGTAAAAATGCAATAATTCAAAACCTCATGCACAACATTTTACCAGCCGTCCGCTGGATAACGGTGTATACAGAGTGCACCTTTCTCAGAGTGTAAACAAGGCCTGTTTTTAACGTCATCACACCGGATTTGGGTCAGTGACCCCGCAGATCTGGCGTGATGACGTTAAACACATACTGTCATCAACATGGCCTACAAGTGACCCAGTAAAGATGAAAATATGAAATAAAATACAAAAAACTCTCTTGTAGCTTTGTAATATTACTGCCAAACAGTCAATGTTACATTGACTACTTTGCCAATCATTTTGGTACTTTTTTGGGGTTTGAACTGTGGTAGTTACCATGCTGTCAGAGAGACCTCAGATTTAATTTTGTTCCAAAGATGAAAGAATGTTTGAACGGATTTGGAACAACAGTAAAGGCTTAATTAGACGCCCCTAATGAGGGAATGTGGAAAGTGGTTGCACAGGGGTTAAGGTGTTGGACGATTTCCAGCACCACCAAGCTGCCACTGTTGGGCACCTGAGCAAGGCCCTTAACCCCAAATTGCTCAGTTGTGTAAAAGAGATAAATGTAAGTCACTCTGGATAACACAGGATTGAAGAATCTAACATTAGACTTTAAACTAATGATAAACTCATACAGTTGAAGCCAGACACCAGCAACGTGTGCATACTTTTCTGCTAAGATTGAAGATCCACCACACATCTGATTAAACATATAAACAGTCTTCCAAAATTTCTCACCAAAGAAAAAAGAGAGTTTTTATTGAGTTTATATTCAGTATATAAACACTATTGCCCAAGCCTTTCTTCTTGACTGTGGTTCCGTTCAGGATTATTACATCAGATTTATTCATTGTGGGTTTCTCATTCCGACTGTATAAATCCAGTCATCCCGCACGCCTTTTGGTAAAAACTTCCCTCTCACACATCTAAAAAAAAAGTTCAAAACCTTAGTCAACTCTAGTAATTGTGTTTCTTGTCATTAGTCTCCTTCCGATTTCTGGTTAATACCTTTGTTGTAGCACGCTTCCTCTTTCCTAACATACACACAATGACTCCTCCATGATGTCGGATGTTACTCGGAAGACTAATCAGTTTTGCTTTGCTGTTTATCTTCGGGAGAATCTCTCCGCTAGTTGGATCAATGTACTTAGACTACAAAACGTGTGCAGTAATATTTGGTTGCTGATTTTAGTTTATATTTAAACACAATGTAACTTAAAATTCACTGCAACACCTCATGCAATACAATAAGGTTTAAGTGTAGAGTCTTATAAGCATTAGCATTTCACCCTGTGAAGTTTTTTGATAATTGGGTAAATAGCAATAGCATTTGGCAGATGCCACTACATTTATCTTTTTTTTTTTTTTTTTTTTTAACAACTGAGCAATTTGGGGTTAAGGGCCTTGCTCAGGAGCCCAGCATTGGTAGGTTGGTGGTTCTTGGACTCAAACCGTGATTTTTCAATCATCAGTCCAACATCTTAACCACTGAGCTACCATTTCCACTTTTTTTCCAGTGAATGTGTAAAAATCCCAGGACCACCAAACTGCCACTGCAGGGCCCTTAAGCTAGTTACATTTTAAAGCAAATTAAAATTCTGTCATTAATTACTCACCCTTGTGTTGTTCTAAACCCGTAAGACCTTTTTTCATCTTTGGACCCAAAGCGCTGACCCAAATCCCAGATCTGCCGTGATGACATTGAACACTTCCTCTCGTAAACGTGTGTGAAACGTTGTATCTTTGTTGTATCTTTGTAATATTACAGGAGAACCACTGATGACAGATGAACTACTTTGTCGATCATCTTGGTACTTTTCTGGACCTGTAGTTACCTTGCAGTCCATGGGAGGGTCAGAGAGCTAAGAATTTTGGCAGCTAATTAAACAGGCAATAGGACAAAAACAAAAAATCCTCCAGAACAAATTACATTTACAGGAAAATCTTTACTTGCCCTCAGTGAAATTTCATTATATTCTCTGTTTTGTTCACGAGGTATTCGAAAGTGTGTTTGGACTGCAAAGTAATAATAGTTAATAAAAGGAGTGTGTAAGTCTGTTCATTCATTCTTCTCCATTCAGAGACAGAGACCACCATCTGAAGACATTTAAATCAGTGTTACCAGCCAGTAAACTGGTGGACTGGCTTGTCTCACAGGTAATACATGACACGCACCTCTTGAAACACATAACCATGTGGTTACACAACAAGGCATTGCGTAGATTTGTGTAGAAAGCTCTAAAAATAGAGCTTTTATAGAGGCCACAGCAGCCTTCAAAAATTCTGGGTTCAGTTCATGTGGTTTTATTTAATGATCTCTCTCTTTCTCTCTTAAACACACACTGTGTCTGTGTATCTGTTTCTCTCTCTCTCTCTCTCTCTCTCTCTCGCTCTCATGTTGCGCAAACATCTCTCAGGGAGACTGTTCTACCCGCGAGGATGCCGTCACACTCGGGGTCGGCCTGTGCAACAACGGCTTCATGCACCACGGTAAAGCATCTTCATCCTGATACACGATATTTAGTTGTGTAGTGTTTACAAAGTGTAAATGGAGCGCAAGCACAGAACCGAATCCGGGTGTTTTGTTGATCTTGTGCCTGGAGTGTGGGAATATCAAAAGGATTTTGAGAAACGAGGCAGGATCGAATCTAAAATCAACAATGTTGCTACATTTGGCAGTAGAAGTGAAGATGAGCTTTGGGGTAAAAGGTTGGAAAAGAAAGTGAGAGTGAAAAACAACTAAACAACATGGAAATGTGTGTGTGTGTGTGTGTGTGAATTCAGCCTGACCTGCTGATTTTGCCATAAACAGAATTTGCAGTCTGTCTTGGCTTGACTTGTTTGCTATTGCAACACTTTTGGTGTCTGGGGCCAGAAAGTGAACCGTGGCCATGTTTTTATGTGTTAAATTAAAGCAGCTGTGAGCTGAATTATCTCAAAAGTGTGCTAAGGTTTAGTTTTGCTCTCGGATGTTTTTTGTTTTTTTTAATCTCATTCCAGATCAATATATAAATTTAACAGACATTAACTCAATTGTACAACAGTTTAGCTGTAAATCGGTTAATATGGCTGCTACTGTAACAGCGGCGTTGTAATTGTCCTGTGAGTATTTTTGATAAACCCCTGAAGGCTGTAAGCCTGGCTGAAGGCCAAAGTGTCCACACGTTTGTTAGCAGATGTCTCCAGCTGTTAGAACAGTATCAGCGAGTTGGAATGGAAACAAAAGCCTTTAAAAAACAGACACTGTATCAGTAATAAGACAAGAAACACACACACTCTCTCTCACTCTCTCTCTCGCTCTCTCTCACACACATACACTCTTCCTGTTAAATCATGAACAGCACTACGTGCTCAGCACCAGAACAGTTTGTCTCTTTAAACCTTACCTGCAAACATGTCTGTCTTTTTTAGTTAAGGGAAAAAAATCTTACGTGGCAGCTTTTCCACAAACAGCACAGCTCCTGCTGTTTAAGACCGGCGGGGAAAAAAAAAAAAACAGGCGAGCGTCATAAGCCGTCAGCTGAAGTAACACTGAGACCTATTCATTATCATGTGATTTAAATGCTAATACATGAACAGCTCTGCTGTTTATAGACCGCCTTTGGTTTTGCATCATAAAAGATCGTCAGCAAGAACCCAGCGCCAATTACTGGTGTTTCTGAGAATTCTAACTTACGTTTACAGCATTTGGCAGACACCCTTATTCAGAGCCATTCACATTGATCTCTTTCATTCAACTGAGCAATTGGGGATTAAGGGTCTTTGCTCAGGGGCCCAGCAGTGGCAGCTTGGTGGTGCTGGGAATCGAACCCCGATCTTCCTATTAGCAGTCCAACACCTTAACGACTTCCTGAACGTCAGTTTAGTTAATTTAATTGTCACATGACAACTAAATAAAAATACGGCATGTACATCCAGGATTCTACATTCTAACTGTAATTATTTCTGATGTAAAATCCAGAAGTGAACAAGGTTCTTTTAAACTTTTTGAGATGATATTAGGAAGAACCATAAAACAAACCCATCCTCATCTGGGTGAAGAATTAAAAAAAAACATCTCTATATAAAAAGGACAGTATGGTATGTCCATCTGTCCATTTTCTCGATCTCTTAACCCCGAGACTCACCCTGGAGACACCCTGGACTAGGTACCAACTCATCACATGACACAATCCCACACACTTGTACACTGCGGACAATTTAGAAATGCTAATCAGTGATGCTATGCGTGTTGTTGGAATACGGACGGAAACCACAGTGCACAGAGAAAGCACAGAAAGAGCATGCAAACACACACACAAACACACACATGGCAGAGCAGCGATTTGGGCCCAAGGCAAGCTTTCAAACTACTGACCCACACTGCACCCTAAGGCTGCACAATATATTGTTTTAGCATCGACATTGACGCGTGTCCATCTTATAGTCACATAACAGGATGTTCATTACAGGATGCGGTGCAGGTTAGAACACATGTAATTTACGGATTAATAACAAAGTTTAATAAAAGAGTGAAAGTTTAGCATTTGCACATTGTTTTAGGTTCTGTTACTGTGTGAACATTTCAAACTAGTTTAAAGCATTCAGGCGTAATTAACAATCACTTTACTGCCTTAACAAAGATTAATTGTGCCTAATTTATACGTTCAAGTCTATACAGTGTGATTTTCCATTCAATTATTTAATTAAATAAAATAATTTAATTATTTAATTTAGTATCTGAATCATAAAGCACTGTTTATTTCATTTACTTTTTATTTTTTATTGTATTTATCTATGATTATAATTTGTGTATTATATTTGATAGATGCCACTCACTCACAAAAATCACATGAATCATTCGGAAATAATGACTTTTTTTCAAATAGAGGTTATTCAAGACATCTGATAATTTTTTCCTATTGCAATATATATCGCAGAAAAACGAAATATCGCAATGTTAGTTTTTTTTACCCAGTATTGTGCATGCTGCTGAAATACAGACCCATTTGCATAGACAATTAGAACGATGGATAAAACTATGTAAAGCTACATGAGAAGGCTGTCTGTGTTCTTCAGGAGTGTTTGTTACTAGTTACAAACGTTTATTAACTTCCTGAATCATCAACTCGTCTTCTCTTATTAGTTTTGAGGTAGTTTTCCTTTACCCACTGCAGAGAATCGTGTTTATATTTATGTTTGCAATAATCTCACACCTCCCCACACATGCAGTAAAGAGATATAACTCTAAATACAAATATTTACTCTGTTTTTAACCTCCTCTTTTCATGATGTACTTTGTCCTGTTTCCTTTCTCTGTCTTGTAGTCTTGGAAAAGAGCGAGTTCAAAGACGAGTCTCAGTTTTTCCGTTTCCATGCGGATGAGGAGACGGAGGGCACCAGCACGAAGACCAAACAGCTTCGGAACGACTTTAAGCTCTTCGAGAACATCATGGCGAAGTCCCTAGTGGTGTGTCTGATTGGTTTTTTTTTACACAGGCAATGTTGGAAAATCCAGGGAAGTTTAGATATACAACACATCCATGTCTCCTGTGTGGGAGCTTAGGGTTAGAGTGGATCATTTTCATTTTCTAATAATCATCCTGACCTTTACAAACTGCTCTTTCATCTGTTTAGCATTAAAAAAATCAAAGATGGTGATTCAGCGCATCAAATTCATTGCATTGTAACCCTGTTTTTAAAAAGTTTAATTGGCTTCAGAAGGATGTGGATATAATGCAATAAACCAGTCCACAGAAATTTCAATCGGTGCAAAAAAAATCCTGTTTAATAAACCAGCATTCATTTTTTTTTACATTTCAACTTTCATTTATCTCATTTATACATCTGAGCACTTGGGTGTTAGGGGCCTTGCTCAGGGGCCCAACAGAGGTGCTGAGAATCGAACCCTAATCTCCCAGTTAGCAGTTCAACACTTTAACCACTGTGTTATCAGGTTACTTAATAAGGAACTAACATGCTTCTGATTTCTGCAGATACATCCAGGAGAAGAAGACTACGGCTTTGAGATTGAGGAGAAGAACAAAGCCATCATGGTGAAGAGTGTAGCCAGGGGCTCCCATGCTGAGGTGAGAGGACCAAACAATGTTACAGCACATTCATACACTACATTGGCAAATGTTTTCGAACTAATGACCATCACAAACTTACCTGACCTTACTCAAATTTACTCCCCACGTCGCTGTTAGATTAAGCTCCAATTTTCCAAGACTTTCCGCTACAATTGGACGCGAGTCTCTTCCGTTTAACTTCGGAACAACTATTATATATCCGTTTAATCCCATAAAACTTATACTAGCTATTATATATCGTTTAATCCCCATAAAAGTTAGCTAATGCCTTTATAATTTTGCTGTTCTTAGAAGCTTTGCTGTTCTTACTCTAAACATTGCTTAACATTGTTTTCTTTTGTTCTACTTCTTACATGAATAAATAAACTAATACAAACTAATAGAAAAATATTTTTTTCGTAAGATGCATATATGGTAAAAATAGTCTGATTCAGTTTTGCGTAATGATTATTCTTGGTTTGAATGATTATGTAGATTATCTACAGTTTATATACCAGTTAACATTTAACATTTAACTTTGTATGATTAAGTCTTACGTTTTCCTTTGCATTGTGGGGCTATTGGCATCTCTAGATGTCTGTCTGTAGGAATTTGTGTGAATGTGCCCTGCCCTGCAGTGGGTTGGCAGCCTGCCCAGGCTATCCATATGCCATTGCCTTGTGCCCCAAGTCTCCTGGGGAATTCTTCAGCCTTCATATGACTCTATATAAGATCAGCGGTATACAGCAAATGGATGGATAGAGTGATAATTGATATACATTAATGTTTTCATCCCTTTTGATCAACCTGTCTGATTCCAGTACTACCTAAACCAAGATATTATTAGATATTAAAGCTGTTTGTTATTTCAGGAACTGTATTTACATCCACTCAATTAATTTTGGTAGTGCAACATCTGTGAACATCTGCATGTCGTTCTGTTTCAGATTTGCTTTTTAATCATCCCAGAGACTTGTTCGTATAGGGAAGCTAATCTTGGACTTTTTTTTGAACGTCATTAGAAGATCCCATGCACCACCAGTGCTAGAATCATCTGGATGTTTAATCAGGCTCATTTTGTGTCCTCACACTTACGTCAGCTGGCTCTCAGATGCTCAGGCAGTCAGTCAGGGTGCAGGTCACGCTTTCTTAATTCACTTTCTCTCCAGAGTCTCGCTCTCACTTCAGATAGTGGAGAGAAAATCAGGCATGCCTCATCACATTCCCCTCCGAGTCCTGACGCCTCGCTCACTTTTATTTCTTCATATCGAGAAGCACAAAAATAGATGCCATATTTTTTTTTAAGCAAAAACAAATTATTTGATCGTTTTCGAGTAAAAGACTTGCATTAGTCATTACATTGGTATTACATTTTTATTAATAATTAATGACTAATTATTACTTCATGTAGATAGATGGAGCCTAGAATAATTCCGAATAAACTCATACTGTAGAATTTGCTTTACATTATACAAAAAGAAGCCTTATAGAAGGCTTAGAAAAATATTTAAAAATGTTACCAGAGTCTCGTAGTACAGATTTAATTACAAACCCAAAAAGAGTTATTAGAAGCACGTTTGTATGCTGGCCAATTTAAAATCGACTGTGTGGCAACACTTTCACAGGATTCTAATAAAAAAGGCGAAGCGAATGACTCGGTCAGTGACGGTTTTATTGCCATTGTATTTGTGCTCATTCTCCGTCGTGGATAACACAGGGTTTCGCACACCGTTACAGGTGCTTGAGTCGAGGTACACTGTGTCCTTATGGTGTTATTTAAGTGTTCTTCATTGTTCTAATAATCCGTTTCGATGTTTCATTCAGAGCTTTCAGTCTTTGTTTATCAAGGAAAATTTATGAAACCAAATCATCTTTGAGATGGATGATATTTTCATACAAATATTTCAACTATAAACAAACAGCATAGACACTTCAATTCTAGTTAAAATGTTAAGATGTAAACATGTATTTCCACGGTAGAAGAATTAGAAAAATCGGAATCTGATCGGATCGTAAAATACCTAAAGATTCCCACCCCTAATATATACACATCCCTATTTCAGAAGCTGCCCTATCCCATCATCCTCTCATCTTCTTTTATCTTTCTCAGTTCTAGAATGTAAACAAGGACTCGGTCTGTCCTCTGCTGCCAATGCTGAGCAGTCAAAGAGGAAAACTCTGGCAGTGTGAAACAGTTCTCCAGTCAGAAAGACTTTAGGGTCAGGAATACTAAACACTTCTGTGCAGAAGGATGGGGTTTTGTTTCCATAAGCAGTGCACAGTCACAGTGACCCTGTGTGTGTGAGAGACAGGACATAGAGGCCTGCATTATCCCGCCTCACAGCTGTATAATTAAATCGCCCTTATTTTAGTGCTTCATTCTGGCTCCTGACAGAAAGTCCTATTCAGTGTGAAAGTTAAGGACTGGATTCTTAATACACAGAAACGTGGACTTAAATCCGGATTTTATTATTGTTATTTGCTTTAAAAAGAAAAAAATAATAATTATATTGGGAAAATTAGTTCTAATATTTGCATATTTTTTGATGTAAATGAAGTAGCCTTGTGGATGGAATAACTGCCTGGTAATGTGTGCGATTGTTCCTAAATGTGTATCGATTGCTGTGTGTAGATGGCGGGGTTACAGGCAGGAAGGAAGATCTACTCCGTTAATGAAGACCTGGTGTTCCTGAGGCCCTTCCCTGAGGTGGAGATGATGATCAACCAGTCATTCTGTATACGTCGCTCTCTCAGACTGCTGGTTGCTACCAAAAACAAAGAGTGAGTCTCTTTTTAAAGCCGTAACCCGATACACTCACAATACGTACATCTGTTTACGTCTGTGCTGGGCTGAGCGCTGGAGTTGCTACTAATATTACAGCTCTGGGACATTAACAATCTGGTGTTGTTTTGTATGTGTAAAGGAACAGTTTACTGCCTGCAGGGAATTACCATTGTAATGTAAACATTGTCCATCCTTCCTCTTGTCCACACTCCAACTTCTGAGTGACAAGTGCAGCGTAGTAATACAAATACACGTAGTGAAGTTAGTAGCTTTAAAGTCTTTTACTAGTCAGACTTTAAAGCTACTAACTTCACTACGTGTATTTGGTTTGGTTAAAATTTGGTTTGTAACTTGGCTTTCCTGAATAAATAAATGTGTACCTCTCAGTCCATTTAGCTTTTAACATATAATATTAGCTTTGGCCAAATTTTTAAAATTAAATGGCTGAAATGTATGACATAAAATGTATAGATTTTCTTTAAGCTGATCAGTTTACTAGTGAACTGTTTTGCAGGTACACACCATGAACTAGTATGTTTTAATGCAAACATCAAAATGACATGATACCACTTTTTTTCCCCCGCTTCCGATACTGAGTATCATGTGACACATCTAAATTTTAATCATTTTTGAAAACGGAAACTGTTGGAAGTGGCAGAGCGTTAAAAGATATGCTTTAGGTTTATTCTGGTCCAAAAAGGCTCAAGGAACCAAAGCCTTTAATGAAGAAACTGGTCAGATTTATTGTTTGCATCCAGTGCAACATGTTTATTGTTATGTTTAAATGATAAGACTTTTAAGTAGATAAACTTTAAAAAAAAAAGTTAAGAGTGCAAACGGTAGAGCAATGATGAGGAAGGAACAGAGAAAGATAGCGCTTTAATGATCTTCAGCTATTTATAAAGCATATGGGACGGGACAGCTTTAATTAAATAAATAAAAAAATAAATAAATATGTAAATTAAATAAAAATCTAAATGGAAATTTTTTGTAAAATATATATATATATGTTTAATCTATCTATCTATCTATCTATCTATCTATCTATCTATACTATCTATACTATCTATATATATACTCTCTTCTTTGTCCATGAAATGAAGGCTTGTGAAGATTCCAGACAGCCAAGATGGCCTGTCATTCAAACTGCGTGGATCCTGTCCTCCATATGTGCATGCAGTAAAGAAAGGTAAGGGGTGTATGTTTGTGTACTGTATATGTGAGTGTGTGTATACGTTTCAGACACCATGCATGCATACAGACCCACTTGATGTGTTCATATCTGAAGTATCTCTGTGATATTTATTTCCTATAGTATTTTTACCTGTTGCTTTTTTATATTAAGTCATTTTGCTCTCATTAAACAAGTCCGAGTGGTTTTTTTTTTCCTCGACGATTAATTTAATCAGATCTTCCAACAAAAAGCTGTTTAATTTCCGCCAAAGCAGGAATGTCATTGCTTTCCACCCTCCAACCTGTCACGCAGCTGTGTCTGCACTACAACTGAGAACTGACAGTAAAATAAAACCGGATGAATAACAGAGACGGCGCAGTGCTCTGTGATAAACATCTGGACCACTTAAAATAACACTCCCGCTCACGAACAGGCGTGAATCCCAAACTATTCCAGACATGCTGCTATTTAAAAAGACGTTTACAGCATAAGGTACAGATTTACAGTATGCTGATGATGGGTTTTATGATGAAAAATGCCTCAGTGCTTTATAGACTTCGCTCATATACATTTTTAGCCAAGTAAAGGAATTGAAGGTGCAGTATTTTTATCGCGGTAAAATGAAACATCAAACAATTTTATTTTGTTTTTTGTACAATAAATTTTTTTTATAAATAGAAGAAAACACACCCAAACAAACCCTCTAACCCCACCCATCTCTGCAACATATGCATTACATACTACAATAACTAAATTAAACATATACAGAAGGTACTTTCCAGAAGCCAATAAAACTTACTACAACATACTACGATTCCCTACTGCTAATGGCCGCATAATTTCTGAAAATGTCGTGGTACCACTGGTCCACAGTTGGAGGCTTATTTTTAATCCAGATAAATATATACAAGTATACATTTACAAGCTATAAATAATATTTTGTTCGCCAGCTTGACTTGGCAGCGTGACAGTCCACTGTCTTTTTTATGTAATTCCAAAACCAAAAAAAACCCCAAGGGTCTTTCTCAATCAAACGATTTAACATACAGTCAAGTTTCCCCTCTAATCTTATCCCAGAAGTGGCAGTAGGGGCAGAGCCACATGTGACACACCCACAACACATTTACATGTAGGGCAGCCTTGGGTCAATCTTGGAGAAGTACAATGAATACGGTGCAGTAATTTATACTGTGGTTTCTTACACAGCAGTATAGATGTCCACCTTTTCCACCCCGCAAATTGCTCGCAATCTATTTTTTAAATATTTATAAATACAGGGTTTTTACATGTGGTGGGTTGACTGAGGTACAGAAGAATGGGGTGTGTTTTTTGAAGGTGTGCTTGAGGATAAAGTTCATGTGCTATTCCATACTGGCTTGGTGTATCTAAGCCAAGTGGACAGGTTTATAGTCTTGGCTTTTGTGTTTAGTCTGCTATCGTCTTTTAACGATGTGTGTATTTGTATTATTATACCTATAATTAGGTCATGTGATTTATTAATATTTTTAAGTTTTTTTTTTGTTTAACCGTGACATTTTTCACAATGCCATGTCTACAAGCAAGAATAATAAATTTGATATTTCCTGACTTGTGTCGAATATTTTAATTTCATGTGCACTTTCGATTGCTGTGTGTTTGTGTGTGTGTGTGTGTATAGGGTCAGACGCCGCAGCAGCAGGCCTGCAGCCCGGTCAGTGTGTGCTCAAAGTAAACGGCACCAACATGAGCCAGAGCAGCTACGAGGAGGTACTGGAGAACTTCAGCAGCTATCAGCCTGAACAGGATGAGAAGGAGGAGGTGAGATCCACCGGCTGCTGTGAATAATTACATTTTCAGTACTGTGTGAAAGTTTATATACCCCTAGGGCAAACTGAGAAAGATAAAGACCTTCAGTTTATACCAGGACATTTAGTCTGAACCTCACAGATGTGGTTTTTTTTCATAACTAGAGCATATTAGGGCCCTTCCAGTTGTAACATTTCAGTGGCCACACCTCTGCAGCCCAGCCTTGTTCTTTGTTCTGTTTGAAATATTTGTTAGAATTTAGATGCCATAGAACATTTTATTCTACTTTAATTTTTTTTTAATACAACAGGGTCACCGATCAGGGGCAACTAATTATTTCTTATTTGGCCATATATTTTATATTATTATATTTCAGCTAGTTTTTAGCTTGAACCCATTAAACAAATTTTACTAGGTATGTTAATTAACATTTATGTAGATTCAGGTTAATTTATTCCTTTTTTTTTCATACAAAATCAAGTACAAACCCTTAATCGCAACTGTTTCTTCTTGTCAGATATGTATGAATAAGCAGTGATTAAAATGATTAGTTATGAATGATTTATCACTGATACCGTCATCCTTTTTTGCTCTTTTACTTCCTGTACATGAATTAACGCAGGCCTGCGGTCAGTGGGTGTATCGTGTGTATGACGATGCAGAGAAACCATCGTTCAGCTCGTGCCTTTCTAAGAATGGTTCTGAAGTGGGGAAAAATGGCTGCGCTAATGGAACAGGTACTGCGGTTTTCGCTGTTCTAGCGGTCGAAGCAGTTGTGGTTAAATGGGTGCGTTTATTTAGATGAAATTATCTGTAGTTGTGCTTATCAAGCCAAACTGATGATTAGTAAAATGTCTGGCTTTTATATATTGCACCCAGGTTAAGTGTATGAATAAATGTGAGAATGTGCAAATATAAATATGAACTAACTAATTCTACTTTTGGTTTATTTGACGCTGGATTAAAAGGACCGCAACATTTGTCTTTGTCTGGAGAAGTCCCACTGGTTAATATGATGGTGGATAACATGCACCTGGAACACGGCGTTATATACGAGTATGTGAGCTCAGCCGGAATCAAGCATCATGTACTGGAGAAGATGATGGAGCCAAAAGGCTGTTTTAGTCTCACAGCAAAGGTATATACATCGCTAAAAATTGACCACTCTGATGTCCAGTGTATTCCTTTTGGTCCAGTATGAATAATTTTTTTTTACACTTTGTTTTTTTACATATTTGTTTTAGATATTAGAAGCCTTTTCTAAAGACGACAGCCATTTTGTGACGAGCTGCAGTCATCTGATCGCTCAGAACGAGCGGGTCGTGTCGATGCCCCAGTATGAGTTCAGAAATATCTGTGACACCAAACTGGAGAGTATACGCAAACGTATCTGCAGCTACCAACAGGTGCGTGCGGATAATGCTAAAGTTCTTATCCCTAAAGTCTTAAAAATCTGCTCAGTTTTTAATTTTTTTTTCTTCTAGTTTGCAGATGAGCTTCAGAATAAAGGATCACCCATGTTTAAGCAGGCTAGCACTAAACCGCATGCCCTGGGCTGTATGGACTTTGTACCCACCAACTGCCATCTAATCTGATGCAGGTTTCATGTCCCAAGAGCAGCACATCAGCCGGACGGGCCTTCAGTATCCGCTTCGGGCGCAAGAATTCCTTTTTTGGCCTTGACCCAGACCAAGGTTGGTGATCACCTGAGAAACTTAATACTCTCAGGTTTTGCCACCTCTCACACTTGACTTCAATCTTGACAAACTTCGGTTCCACACCGAAGGAAAATATAGAATGTTGTCTGTAGCATGCTGAAAAGGCAAAAAAAACACTTGGCTGTCGAGGCAGTTAGCAAGATTGCATCCCTGACACAAGAATTCCATTAAACAAAACTCCCCTTACTAACAGTTAAACATCATGAAATAATAATTAAAGAATACAGTTTAAACCACCAGGGCCTTGTAAATTTTACGTGTCGCTGTAATGACTATTCCCACAGCAAATCAGAGCCCTTTTAAAGCTCTTCGTTTGAAACTGCTTCCATCAACCTTCCATTACGACCCCATTAGGCCATCCTGAGTGGTTCTCAGTAATGTCAGCTTACCTCATCCCAGAGGAGCAACGCTCTCTCCCATTTCCTGCACCTGAAAGCAGAGGATTTGTTTTCATACTGTTCATGGATTGATGTTTGGCCTTGATTTACCTAGTAAACTCTAAGCTAAATAGTACCACATGTATTGTGTTAACTTTATTTCAGTGTTTTGTTTGTACATATGTTTGCTATTAGTTGTATGTTTAATGAAAAGCTTGTGTCACCTGCTAAGACATTTGTAGAATCAGTTATACCTTGTTTTCACCTATACTTGCAGTGTGTTATGTCTGGTTTTTGTTTGCTGATGCACCTGCCACTAGACATGGTTGCGTCTATATGGATTTGCACTGGCTGTGTTGTTATGGTTTCTCTGTGAGGTTGTTTGGTTTAAAATGTACTTAAAGATACTTCTTTTTTTTTTTTTTCTTTTTTGGAAGATGTCGCTCTCTCAATTACTGCACTTATCAAGAGCATTTTTCAGGCTGTGTGACTGAGAGCTTGGAGTTGAATTATATACATTTACATTTACGGACTTTTGCAGGCATCCTTATCCAGAGCGATCTACATTTATCTTATTTATACAACTGAGCAATTGGGGGTTAACGGCCTTGCTCAGGGGTCCTGATCTTCCTGGTATCAAGTATCAAGAAGCTTTATTGTCATTTCAACCATAAATATAGCAGGTGCAATTTAGAGTGAAATGAAACAACATTTCTCCAGGATCACCAGAAAAACAAGCTACTCAACAATAAGTCAAATAAGTGTCTTAGCAACATGTAACATGCAACCTGGTGCAAACAGTGCAAGACAAACAGTACAAGTAACATCGATCCAGAAAGTGCAAAATAGACAATCCAAAACCAAACACTGTGTACATTTAATAGCACCCACCAGACTGAGAGATTGCAAGTAAGTGAGTGACAGCAGCAGGGTCCCTTCGCGTTGTGTCCCAATTCCTCTGGGACAATACTTGAATCCCGTGTAGAATAAGTGGTAAAGTGTATCCTTTATTTTTTTCCTATGTAGCCAATCTTAACCCCATGTCCCACACGGTCCACTGCGTGACCAGCATGGCCGCCCCATCCTGGAGCTGCACGGGTCTGGATAATGAGGAGGTCGAGGGAATGGATGGAGGCTTTGAGGCATGCAGGAGGCGCATGCAGGGTGAAGGAGGCCTTAGTTTTCTCCTTAAGCAGGAGGACACCGAGAGCCAAGACAACTACATCTGCCTTTATAGCCGGCTGGACATTGCGGTCAGAGAGATGAAACTCTACGTGGCTCAGATTGAAGTGTAAGTCTGAAATATAAAAAAATCAATTATGGTGTCATTCAAGAGACACTACAGTTAGAAATAATGCTTTGTATACTATTTACAGCATGGCTACTCTTATACTGTAGTAATAAACATGTAAAAATAGTAGCATATGTTACTGCTTTTCATCAAAATATGATGTCTACTTATAATATATTTGTCCTTAAAAAAAATATTCTGTATGTTAGAAATAGTTGCCTACTACTATAAATAGCATAGGAAGTAGTTTTTCCACAAGGATATAAAAAAATAGCATTTTAAAACAGGTAAAATATCGGAAGTCGACTGGCATGTCTAGCCTTTACCCTTAAACAGATTCATTTGTAATAAATGTAGCAGATAAATATATGACTGTCTAATTTTAAATGACAGCTTACAATCCAAAAATTTTGATATTACTTTACAGTTTTATAGGTTTTCAACATATACATCCTAAGCTTTTCTCTTGCTCCCTCTCTCTCTTCCTGTCTATATGGGAAAGTCTGCTTTATCAAATAGCATGTTTAAACGCAAGGGCGTGTCTATACCACACCAGAGACCAGCGAATCCCACCAGCCAGCCACACTTTTGTACTACTTCTCCTGCCTACATCAGGAAACCTTTTCCAAAGCGCTAAAAATACGTTTGGGCAGGGCAAAGTCAGCCGTGGCTGAAGCCATAACACACTACTGAAAGGGAGACACCATTTTCCTGCCTCTCCCTTTCATCCCTTTTTTTCTCCCTTTCATGTGTTTTGATAGCACGTTGAAATAATCACTGTGGGTGTGTGGCTCACACATAAAAAACATCAACACCTCAACGTGTCATTAAATCTTGCTTTAAAAGTTTTTTTTTTTACATTCTTGTCGAGCTATAATATTGCGATTGATATATTACATAGTCGTTAAAACCGGCACGGAGCTTCTTATGTATTCTTAACCTCTTTGTTTTTCTTCTTTCTATATTATGTGGCTGTGTGCCGTAGGCTCCTTTCCTCCATCACCGGTCCCATCCAGCCGCAGAGCTCCGAGCCTCCTTCATACGACGGCGCGTCGTCTAGTTCTCCTGGGCACGAGGAGGCCATTCAGAGCAAACGAGTGTGCTTTAAAGTTAATGAGGATGATCAGGAGGATTCAGGACACGACACCATGAGCTACAGAGACTCTTACAGGTGAGACAACGAAGTCAACCGTCTAGAGGAGGTCAGAAGTGTTTACTGTCAAAATAAGGCAAAATAATCTTTTCAGCAGATGTTTTAAACACCTGGATATTTTTGTACATAGCTATCGAGCTCGGCTTTAAGTGCCGCTCATAAAAACAACCGTAAACAGCACTATTAGGGAGTTTAGATTGTAAGCTAAAGGACGAGTTCGGTATAAGGACCTATTTTTACTGTGACGCGTCTAATAAAACATCTGTGCACCAAAAGAACGAGCTGCAACACTTTCTTTTCTATACAGTAATCGTAAAAAATTCTTGTTAGCTTAATCGTGTCGATTTTTGAGAAACAAATTATACATTAGTTTATATAGCCGTAGTTCTTGTTAGGGCTGTATATTGGCAAGGGCTTCTCGATACGTGCCCTCATTTTTCCGCCATGTTTGCTTGTGAGACAACAGCCGTATGTGTCAGCAACAACTACAGGAGCGAAGGAGGAAGTCATTTTACACATACTGAGGGATTTAATTAAAAACATAAATCGGATTAAAACACAATTTAAATATATATATATATATATATAAATGCTAAAGGTTAGTATATCATTGCACGATAGTTAGCTGTATCAATATTTCTGCCTAGCCTTTTATAGTCTTTATAGTTTTTTTTATTAGTATCCAGTCTTTTCTCCAATAAGTCAATGCTTTCTCATAAAAATTATTTATCTAAGTATTTGCTGCTGACCCTAATGTCATACAGATGAAGATCAAAAAGCCATGAAAGTCTGAAACATGAAAGAAAAAAGGGAAACTGCAGCATGCTGACTGCGGTAGTACACGCAAGCGTATTTGCAGCTACCGGCGGGTACGTGCGGAAAAAGTTCTTACCCATAAGTCTGAATAAACTGAATGAACATTTTTAAATTGATAAAAAAAAAACATGGCTAAATGCATTAACATTCACAGCATTTGGCAGACACACTTATCCAGAGCAACTTATATTTATCCCTTTTATACAACTGAGGAATTGGAGGTTAAGGGTCTTGATCAGGAGCCCAACAGTGACAACTTGGTGGTACCGGGAATCGAACGCTGATCTTCCAATAAGCAGTTCAACACCTTAATCACCGCACTACCAATGTAATTGAATTAAATTACATTTTTGTCTGCAATAATGCAATAATATTAATCTGGCACAAACAACCCTAACCTGCAAAATAGCAACACTGCCAAATTCAACACTTTAATGACTTATTCCACTGCAAACAAAACCCTTAAAGAAATAACCGGTTTAATAAACATCAAGCTGATTGTAAACAGTGAGCTACAGCACGTGTGCTTTATTTTAGTCTAGGCGATCTCCTGGGGTAGAATCAGCTCTTCACAGTTTGCACCCCGTGGCTGCCACAGATGTTTTTTTTAACCCAGCATGTTTTGCTCCAGCAAGTTCAGCACACATGTGTGGAGATGCTCCATTACTTTGTTCCATCGCTAAAACCTCGCATCATCTTCATTCCCCTTAGTCTTCCGGCTCATGTGCGGTGATTGTAATTTTGCAGATGCTGCTTTCGCCCAGCGTCGAGCTCACACTGACCACTAACAGCATGCTGACTGCAGTAGCTCTGAATGATTGGCTGCATCTTGTATTATACATCCACCATTAAAGCCTGATACCATCTGAGTGGGTGATCTCATACATTTTACAAGCCCCCCCCCCTTCCCCCAACCAAGAAATTACATTGGCTTTTGGGACTATTGGTGGAAAAAAACACTTTGCTTGTTTTTTAATCGGGTTTGGTGCATGAACTGAACGTGTGAGATGCATGACTCCTACAGCGCTTATCTTATTTTTACTGGAGAGCTCTCTCTCTCTCTCTCTCTCTCTCTCTCTCTCTCTCTCTCTCACACACACACACACACACACTTCCATCTGCTGTATGTTTCACTCCCTCATGTGAGAGAGGGAGTATTAAGACATGGCTAATTGGGTTCATTCTTGGTGAAAGTGTTGCTGTAGTGATTGTGCACTCTACCTCCCTGGACTGCTCATGTAAAGCTAGCTATTATCAGAATGTTCATACATTTGATCAGTGTGGGTGGTGGTAGCTTAAATGGGTAATGCGCTGAGAGTTGTTGATTGGGAGATCAGGAAGACCAGGGCCAAGCCCCACCACCACCACCAGTCTGCCACTGTTGGATTCTTGAGAAAGACCCTTAACCCTTCCTGTTCAAGGGGTTAAGTAAGGCTCCGTAAGGCTAGTAATACTTTCTGCTAGAATTTGGAGCTGGAATGTAAGATATGTGTTCATTCAGGTACAATAGTATTAGTGAGATGAGGCACTAACGTCTGGTAAAGAGTCAGTGTTTCCGTCCATCTCAAAGGTGTTCAGTGGTGTTAAGGGCATAACACAGCATGTCTTTATGGAGTTCAGGGACTTTCTGCACAGAGACATTGTCATGCTGGAACAGTGTTTGGGTCTATCAGTTCTAGTGAAGGAATAATGTACTGCTACAACTTACAAAGACATTCTAGACAACTGTGTGTGTCCAGATTTTTAGCAAACGTATCGGAGATTAACCACATATAGATCCCTTAGGTCTCCATACTCTTTTGGCAATATAGTGGATGTATTTAAATGCTGATACTTTTATTTATTAAGCTTATTATAAACATTAAATTAAAGCATGGAAATAAAAGACGTAAAAATCAGTCTATATTGCTAATTTTATGTGAAAAGACAAATGATTCTTGGTACAGAGTCAGATATTAAGTCTAGGTGTCAAGTCAAGTTTAAGTTCAACGTTAAAAAAAATCTAATTTTAATTGAATTCTTTCAATTGCCTCTTTATTTATTTTTTTTTCTTATGGAATAAAGTTGCTTTTATGCAGACCAGCAATAAATAAAAAAGAAACACATTTATAAAGATTTTTTTCTTTGTTAGCATGTCTAAAAAAACTTGGATGGGTGGATGGGTATTAAGTGAACGACTGCAATGCATAAATGTTTGTTGGCTGTTTCAGTGAATGCAACAGTAACCGAGACTCTGTGCTGTCCTACACGAGTGTACGAAGCAACAGCTCCTATTTAGGAAGTGATGAAATGGGATCAGGTAAGGAAAAACCTTAGAGTCACCTTTAAAACCCATTTTTTCCTACTCTTTGTCCTAATCCTGTGTGTATTATGACGTTTAGGAGATGAGCTGCCATGTGACATGCAGATTCCCCTGGACAAACAAGACAAACTGCATGGGTGTCTGGAGCATCTTTTCAATCAAGTACGTCTAGGGTATCATATGTTAGCCTGATATATCACTTTAATGCTGTTTTTATTGATGTAATGTTTTATTTCACAGAGCTTTCTTCAGCTTGTGATGGTCTTATCTCATCTCTTCTGTTTCTCCTCTCTGTTTGCCCGTGATGCTCACTTAGGCCATCCTCCCTTCCTTTGCTTTCTTCTCTTGCATTACAGCACGCTTCCTCAGATAACCATGTCCACCTCTTCTTACCTCCCTATATTAACCTTTGATCTTTGATCTTTGCCCCCGAACAAAGACTTCTCCAGATTGTACTGAAGGGAAGATTCATTGCGATGCTGTGTGTGTGTGTGTGTGTGTTTTTCTCCGTTCAGGTTGACTCTATCAACAGCCTCCTGAAAGGGCCGGTCATGAGCAAAGCATGCGAGGAAACCAAGCATTTCCACCCTGACCACACTCAACCAGGTACGGCCCAGTTTTGGAGCAAACATTGGTGTGTGTGCTATATTTGGAAAAGTGTTTAGGGTGTGTATTTGTGGTTAGTCATTACTACTTTCTGTACTCTAGCAAGACAACACATCTTTTCTCTATTTTCATGGACTGTGTGTGTCTGAGTGTAAGCTCACACACATTTATTTTCATATAAATACACACACACACACACACACAATCTCAGTGTGTATGCAGTGTCTGAGAGGGGGTCATAACTGAAACCGTCTTTACAATCGAAACAAATAAGGACATTAAATGCTTTTGTCTTGACTCAAATAAGACACGCATGTGGGTCTGCGCACGTGGTTTTCTGCCAGCAATTGCAGACAGGACCGTCTTCCTTCTGCCACACACACTTCAAACACACACTCTTTCATTTAAGCTTGAATAGCCCTCATTATAACCGTGTGTCACACCTATGTGGGGGCAGAGTTCCGCCATGCAGACGACTGGACAGCACGATGCAGATACGTCCTACACAAAAACATCCAGGAGGACCCTTGGAACCTGCCCAGCTCTATCAAGAACCTTGTGGACAGTCTGCATCGCTTCGTAGAGGGTGTGTTTAGAGTTTCCTTCTTGTGTGTATGTATATTTATCTAACACATTTTAATAGGTTTATTGAAATAACATTGGAGTTTATCCTATGTGATTTAGATGGGAGGAACCAGCTATTGTTGGCTTTGTTGAAGTGCACAGGTAAGAAAATATTCATCTGTACAAAATATTTTTTTCTGTTCCCTAATAAAATCCTGACAATTTCTGTTAATTACAGACAAAAGTTCAAAGCTGTTATTTTTTAATTGTACCAATTAAAATAATTAGGCAGTGTTTTCCCTTCCTTAAGAAAACTAAAAAGAAAAATCTGTTCAAATAAACTACACAATACACACAGCCATCATTACTAGATTTCTATAGTAAAAAAGGTTAAGTGTGCCAATACTTCTGGATTCTTTTACTTTCATTTTTGATCAACGATGTAATGGTTTTGCTCTGAAACAGGGCTGGGAATAGAACCTATGTCATTTCTTTTACATAACCATAATCAATTTCCCAGTTTCAAGTGTGTGTGTGTGTGTTAGGATGGGGGGCAGCAGTAAGAGGATATCTAGAGTGAGAAAACTAGAAGGAGAGAGAGACAGAGCGAGAGAGAGAGTGAGAGCGAGAGAGAGAAAGATAGAGAGAGCGAGAGATAGTGAAAGAGAGAGAGACAGAAAGAGCAAGAGAGAGAGAGAGAGAGAGCGAGAGAGTCTCTTGGGTCCTGTGATGGGAGGCATATGGAAGCTGTTGAGAGAGTGTGAGGGAATCTGATCTTGCAACTGCTTCTTATTGCTCTCTGCAAACACACTCTTGCCAGGACCTGCTCCTGCTTTTACCCCATCCCAACCCTGCACTGCATCGATGTGTGTGTGCATGTGAGAGTGTGTATGAGGAGTATGATTTCCACTTTAAGAGTGCTTGGCTCGTTGTCAGCATAATGCTATCACGTCTGCCAAGGGCTCGGAATTAATGCTCAGTGCGGCTGCCAAAAGAACCAAGTTAATACACACATCCAAAACAATATTGTATAATCACCATGCGCAGTGTTTATATGTGATATGACACAATAGGCGAGTCGTGCAATCCTTCGAATGATATTATTGCCAAAATAGACAGTTGATTCACTCCAGGAGTTGTAGGAGTACAGGGGCGCTATTACTTGCTGTCTGTCAGCTATTCCAATCTGTCTCGTTACTATCTTTTGCTCTGTCTTTTCCAAAGACTCCAGCTGTTACAAGGCATCTCTGTCTTTCAATATTTCTTTCTCTCTCTCTCTCTGTCTCCCTCTTGCTCTCCCTTTGTGCAGACACAGAGCTGCAGTTGCGCCGGGATGTGATTTTCTGCCAGGCCCTGGTGGGTGCACTGTGCACACTTGCCGAACAAGTGGTCTGGGCGCTCAACCTTCGCTTTAACAACAATGCTGAATATGAGGACGACTGCAAGGAGGTCAGCCACAAATGGCTGGAGCAAATCTCGGCAATCGGAGTGCTCTTCAACTTTCAGTCCACTCTCTCGCCATACGTGGTGAGACACACTTCCTAATTTCACAGCAGGGCTCTCTAGCATGTGTCTCCAGGTCTCACATTAAGCTGTATTATTTGTGTCCACTTTAAAAATTGTTCTTGAGGAATTGTATGTTTATTGTCCCCACCCAACTGTTGTCCCTGTGTGCAGGACAAAAAAATGGCCTGAGGACACCCAGGCAAAGATCATAAAGAAATCTGTTTCCATCCATTTTGTTTACATTTCTGGCATTTTGTCAGACACCCCTTATCCAAAGCAGCATTTATTTATCTAAATTTTTTTGAGCAGTTTGAGGGTTAAGGGCGGGCAGCACGGTGACATAGTGGTTAGCACTGTTGCCTCACAGGAAGGAAGCCCGGGTTTAATTCCGAATTCGAAGTTTGCATGTTCTCCCCGTGCTTGCGTAGGTTTACTCCAGGTACTCCGGTTTCCTCCCACAGTCCAAAAACATGTAAGTTAGGTTGATTGGTGATTCTAAATTGCTAATAGGAGTGAGTGAGTGTGTATGTGTGGCCCTGTGATGGCTGGCGACCTGTCCAGGGTGTACCCCCTCCTGCCTTTCGCCCTTGCAGAGGCGGCTGGGATGGGCTCCAGCAGATCCCCGTGACCCCGATATAGGGAATAAGTGGGTATAGAAAATGAATGAATGAGGGTTAAGGGCCTTGCTTAGGGGCCCAGAAGTGGCAGCTTTGTGGTCCTGTGAATAGAACCCACAATATTCCAAACAGCAGTACTATAAAAATGAACACATGGTTCACTGAGTCACAAATTAAAATTAAGGCTTTTAATTAAAGCTATATAGTAAATATTGTTTAGATTCTTTCGTCTGTGTCTTTTCCCATGTGACAGAGAGAGGAGCGCACCATGCTGGAAGACACCAAAGCAGCTCTGCAGGATCTGGAGAAAGTCTCGGTGCTCTTCAAACCACTGGAGAACGAATGCCTCGTTGCAAGTAAGCATCTGCTTCTGCGAAACTTTAACATTTAATGCCAACTAACACAAATCCAAACGCTATTATGCAATTTAAACATAATGTCCATTTTTACAATCCCTTTTAGTTTTTTTGATTCATCTAAGTTTGTGCTAGAACGTTCTTGTCATATATAAAAAAAAACAGTTGGTTTTTAAAGCTATGTTATTTTCCGACACACACACAATACGTATCGAACAGGTACAAGCGCATGCTTTGCGATTCGGCAGAATTCAATTTAAATAGTCATCGGCAGCTGTTATTTGGGTAAAATTAAGCGTCAAAGTGGACAAATTTGTTATTAAAGAAGAAAAACTAAATGTGGAAAATGCCAACAAAGAAAGACATACAAACAGAAAAAATCATACCATGAGCAATAATAATCGGTTCGCTGTTAATGAGTGAGATAGACATCTTTTCTGTTTGCTCTGAAGTAAAGTACCGGGCGTATTAAAAAACCTACAATGTCGAAAGAAACTTGATACCACCTATGCAGCAAGTAAAACGTCCCTGGAGAGAAGCTCGGATTATTCGATTTTATAAGTGTTTTTATATTTAGATCAACATACATTTGCGATTCACAATTCCGAGCGTGTCTTACACACTACAACTTTATTGTGCTGTTACTCCTTCCGAGAGGAATTTTATCACCTTGGTCTGATCTCAGCAAATGTCCCTTTGATGATGTGAATATTTTATTTAGCCTATTTATAATATTGTCTGCGAATAGACCACCGCTGTTCAACAGTCTAACTACAGATGCACATAACGGTTTGTTTTCCATTGCCTAACTTATCTTGTAGGTTAGTTGATGCCGAGTTTTTTATTATTATTAACACATTATGTATAGAACTGTAAATACTTGTAGATTTTGTAAAATGTTTATTATCGTAAATTGTTTTCATTTCACACAATTTGCACAATTCTATTGCACATTTTTTTCTATCTTCCTACTTTGCACATAATTGTTTCTTGTATCTGAGCCACTGTAACAATTTAATTTCCCCACTGTGGGATCAATAAAGATTATCTTATCTTATCTTATCTTAATACAAGACAATAATACATTAATCTAGCTGGATTGTACTGGTGGAGCGATACGTAAATAATACACGGCCTGTGAGCCTGTCACTTACATTTACATTTTCTGGCATTTGTCAGGCGACTTATACAATTGAGCAATTAGGGGTTAGGGGCCTTGCTCTGGGGCCCCAGCAGTGGTGACCTGGTGATTTCGGAAATAAAACCTTAATCTTCCAATTAGCAATCCAACACTCTAACCACTGCACTACCACTGCACTACCACTTCCCACTTGGACCATAGTGCAGCCCACTGGAAGAAAATGTTAAGAACCACTGATCTAACAGTTACTGGTTTCTCTGTATAATAGTTTACATTTAAATTGGGTATAAGTGCCAGTACAGTGCATTTCAAGAGCTTCTTTCCCAATCAGAATGAATGTTAGTGTTATTAGTTTACACATACACCGAATAAGGCATTTGTTTTGGGGACAGAAGCTTCCACGGCACGAAAAGAATGACAGTGACAAGACAAGACACAGACAATAGGAAATAAGACTATACAAAACATTATAGAAAATAAAATACACAGTGTACAAAAAGACAATAGATGTGATAGATTCTGTATACAGGTAGGACATGTATTAATGCAAGGAATTCATATTTTAATTTTATTTGTCAAATACATATTCTGAGTACAGCATGCAGTGAAATGCTTTCTATGACTGTCCAACATGTAAATATGAAAGTAAAAGTGTGTAAAATAAAAATAAATAAAATAACTAAGTATAACAAGTATAAAATTTAACTAAGTTGAAAGTATAAAATATAACAATAGTCAGATTTGTGCAAATAATTGTGCAGAGAGGAGATGAAACAGAGACAAAGTCTCTGAGAGAATGTCCCGGTATTAGGGGGTTAAGGGCCTTGCTGGGGGCAACAGTGGCAGCTTGGCGATGCTGGGAATCGAACCCTGATCTTCCATTGTAAAGAATGGAATGTAATTCGGTATATGGAATGAATAAATGGATAAATAGTGTTGTGTCTCGCATCTTTATTCGCATCTATTATAAGTTCTTTTAAAAAAAAAAAGATAAAGCAGGGCATGACTTTCATAAAGTATCATAAGGTCATCTCTGAACTGTCGAATGCTACTTTGATGATAACGCAGAACTTATAGCTCTGTAGACCCGGATAATAAGCTTTTGAAGTGACCGTTTTAATGGCGGTGTACTTTTCTGCAATTTATAAATAATTAGAATGACGTGTTTCTCTGTAGAGAACAGCTGCAGGAGTCCACAGTAGTGTTATGGCTTTTAATCCCTTCTCTTAAAAAAAAAAAAGCCTTTCCCTTAAGAACACGCACACACACACGCCAGATGTCCCTTGTAGGAATGTCAACATGGTCAACAGAGATAGAGATAGTGTAGTCTCTTTATCTCAAAGCTTCTGTTTTGGTTGGCGGGAAGAAAAGGATTTTGTAATGTCATCAGTGTTTCCTGCAAAGGTGCTGAATTTCACCCCTGTTGTCTTTCCTGTTGTGGTGGAATTGTTTACTCCAAATTCTTATATTTAACATGGGAAGAAAGAAGTGCACTTTGAAATGTTACACACTAACACAAATTGAATTTCGCTTCTCTTTTGTCTCTGGCTCGTCATTTGTCCTTCATCAGACACGCCGGTGCATTATCAAGTGGAAGGCAGTCGGCAGGCGATCCGCGTCACGCTCTACCTGGACAGCTGTCATTTCAGCGAGCTGCCTACGCGTCTGCAGAATGGAGGCAGCCTTAAGCTACACTCAGCTCTTTTCACCAGAGGTGTGTACAGAATTACATGCAGTTTTGTGTAGCGCTTCATTTCAAGAGTTTCCCCCGTGAGCAAGGTTTGTGCCCACCTTTTAACCTGTCTCATTTCAGTCTGAACTGTTAGTCAGGATGTGCTATTTATTCTAGGAAAATGTTGTGTTCACTGCATAAATCTTGGTTTCCATCTAGTGGTGTGTAATGTGTATTACATGAAATTAAAAACTGTTCACTACATCTTTATATTTACAGCCTTCAGCAGACGCCCTTATCCAGAGCGACTTACACTTTTCTCATTTGAACAACTAAGCAAAACAGCTGTACTAACTGTGTGAGCTGGTCAGCACATGCCAAAATGTAGAAAAAAAGACTCGAGTTGTGGTTAACAACAGTTGACTAATCTTCATAATTGTAACCCAGCCTACTGAAAACCGTCTTCCCACAACAAATACCACCAAAAACGCAAAGGCTGTGTTATCCGAGCTTAAAAGTTTGTTGCACCCCGGTGTCTCGCAAATGAGATTTGCTTCACAAGGCCTCTCACCACGGCGCACTTTAGTGCCTAAAGCGTTTGCTTGTTAGGCTTCTTCTTCTCGCTCTAGGTTCTTCTGTCTCCTTCTGGTTTCTCTCTCCCCTTTTTATACCCCACTATGTTTTTACTCGTTGCTATAGTTTATTCGTTTTGTTGACTTATCGCTTTGGTTTTATTTGCCAATTCCCCTTATAACCTAATTTCCGTACTATTACACAATCCCAATTCCCTTTAAAACATACTTCCTTATTGCATTACATCATGACTTATTGCTATTTTTCTCCTAATTATTACTCAAATTCCCTTTATAACCTGATAACCTTATACGACTATCATCAGCAGCGTAGATTGCACATAAACTTATTTTCCAGCAGGGCCTTGCACAGAGGCCCCAACAATAATAACTTGGTAGTGCTGGGAATCAAACCTACAATTTTATGGTTAGAAGTCTAATACCTCAACCAGTGTGCTACCACTGGAGAAAAAAAGGCGAAAAAAGAAATAATGTTTTTGGTGTTGTCATCTTCTCAGCATTGGAGAGGCCGGAAGGAGTGTCAGCTCAGGACTTTGTGGCCATGGAGGAGTTTCAGCAGCGGATAAACGCTGTATCACTGGAAAAAGTCAAGTTCTATTACCGGAGACTCAGGTACCAATTTTTTTGCTGGTTTTACAAACTTGTCAGTTCCGCCGCAGTCCGAATCAGAGTGTGCTTATCCTCAGCATCATACATCATATCTCATTAAAGTGCTTCTAAATAGTGTCCCAAAATGCTTTCCTGCCACTTTTGGCAATTGTTTGTTGCAGAAACTAATGATGCTTTCATCAGCTAAAACATGCACAGGTTACTTTACTTCCTGAACACAAGCTGCATTCATATAGACAGGAATAGTGTAGAATCCAGTGTGACTGATCTACACCACCCCCTACAGCTAGTCTCTGGTTAGGTACCACATTGTTCTCTCAAGTCACAATACCAATTTCTCATGAAGACTGTGCTCTGCTTTGGAAAATAAATTTACAGTGTGAAATTCCTCTAGGGGTGGCAATATTATTGTTGTTTTCTATAGTAGTGAGCTGGTGCATATTCAGAATTGTCCTGTTGACCTCTTAAATCTCTTAACTGAGTATAAATTATTTTAGTCAACACTTATAGTAAAACCAGCACTATAATAACAGTTTGCAATTTTTTTGCAGGGCTTTCTATTTAGAGAAATCCAATTTATCCTCCGATTCAAATTCCACCGCCATGAAAATAGATCATGTAAGTAAACCGCACAGGAATGTTTGATCAGTTCTCTGACATGTCAGTTTTGTTTAAGTTGACAACAATTCCTTGCTGATGTACTGTGTATTGTCTTTCCTGGAGTGTCCTTGAGTTCCAGATAATATTTAATCCCTGTATGACTTTATCAAGGTTGATAATCTGAAACGAATGACCAGAGCAGCCCCATGTGGCCAGTTTAGGCAAGATCGCTAAGATTTATATTTTCCTATTGGTTTCCTCTGGTGCAGCTGCTTCGGCCTCTTAACACCCTGGATGACCTGTGCAGGCTCATGCAGACCTACATGAACGTGAAGCCGAGTGCGGCTGGCCACCCGTCCGGAGTCAGCGTGCTGCTGGTGTCTTCGGAGCTGTGCAGCCGTCTGGGGGCCTGCCAAATCAGCATGTGTGCCACTGGTATACAGAGGTAACTGACAATTAATGCTGCAGGGTTTAATGCTGGGTTCAACCAACTTTGAACAAAACAGCCAACCTTTTTTCAGTGATCTTAGTTATTCTTTTAAAACAATAATAATAAGTATTTATTTCTGGTATAACATGTCAGAGTGGTTTTGATACCCAGGACATAGAAAATCAGCTGCTTTTATGCTTTGACTATTTCGAGTTCAAGAGGTTTTTTTGCTCATATCTTAATACTGTTTGTTTTCATTTTTCCACAGGGTTATACTGTAATTCTTTTTCACTTTAATCGGCTGTCATTTAGAGAAGGATCTATTTTGAGTTTTGTTAAAAGCTTAATACCAATACGATTAGACTTATGATATCAGGCTGACGTGCATCAGACACCTCCTAAAGTGGGTAGGGAAGTCGGACTAAAATCATTTTTAAACTGCATCTTAAAAGCAGTTGCATGTAAAAGCCATATCCTGATGTGATCCTACTTTTTGTAGGATCACATCAGGAGTTTGTTAAGTCACAGAATGATCCAATTAAGCTGCATGATGCAACCAGTGTATGAAAGTTTCATTTTTTATATAGTAAATTATAATGTCTGGAGATTTTTTTGTTTCCAGTTATTCTACTCCATGATGGGAAGTTAGTGTTTGTAGCAGTTCCCGTACTGCATCTCATACGTACCTGATGGCATGATGTCATGAAACTCAATATGGTATGATGTCATGTTAAGCTGATGCATGACGCGACTAGGCTAAATGTATTTGTGTGCTGCATTTGATTCGCATATGACATCACTTAATGTCATGAAATTTAATATTGTGTAATCGGATCGGTTAAAGTGGTACTGTTTGAGCTGATCGATTGGTTTCACATCCGTTTTAAAATTTCTGTACATGCAACTAAGCTTGTGTGCTTGTCAGACATATATATAAAAAAACATTTAATCTAAACCCCCCATTTTTACAATAATAATAATAATAATAAGTAGGTTTTAGTTATGTAGCACCTTTCCAAAGCTCAAGGACACTTTACAATAAACATTAGAAAAGAGACAAAATTAAACAGTAATACAAAATCAAGAAGAACATCATTCATCCAGTGAGTAAAATATAGACTGGACAACATAAAACAGAATAAGCAGAAGTCAACTTAAGAAATGTAACTTTAAGAAAAAAACAGTGATTTGAGTTTAGCCAAGGAACGGCGGGAAGGCAAGAGTCAGAGGTCCGCATTCAACGAGGTGGAGAATAGGGAAGGAGCAAATTGCAAATACAATCTAGCTCTAATAAAATAATCAGTATCTTGAACTTAATGCGATAGTTCACTGGTAGCCAATGCAGATAAACTAGAATCGTGGTGAAGTAGGATGATTGCTTAGTCCGAATACGTGCCGCAGTTTTGAATATACTGTAAATTGGCGTTGGAGGTCGTTGGTAAGTCAACAAAACGAACATTGCTGTTCTTCAGCGTTAGCGCTTAAAAAAGGACAGAGCTGGATAATTTGTCATAAATGAAAGAATGCTGATTTAGTAAGAGAGACTGTCTCTGTCTCCTCTTTTTTTCGTTTACTCTCCTTTATTCTCAGTCACCCCATGTCAATTGGTACGTTTTGATTTACCAGTGGGAATATTTTACTGCTTTACCATCACTACCCTACGCCAAATACCTCCTAAGAATAACTGGATCTACTCTTAAATTGGCATTTTTTTAACAAAAGTAAACATCTGGCTCACCGATTATCTAAATTCGTGTTCAAAAAACACTAATTAAAGTGAGTTTGTTGAGTTATAATTTGCACTGCTGATTTACTATCTGAATTAGATTTGCTCTGCTGCGTGGACAAGGATATTAAATGACATCTGAACTGTTAAACATCAGCTTCCCTCAACTCCAGTATGCTCTTATCCATCCCAGAATGTCTTTAAACTGGAACATGTGTTGTGTAGGTGCACGCTGACTGTCTCCTTAGAGCAGGCCATGAACCTGGCCAGGAATCACGGCCTCATGCCTCGCTGCTTCATGCAGACTCTGGACATCATGCGCAAACAGGTATGACTTTATGCTGCACACTACACTATACACTGTACTATACTCCGGTCGCTATATTATGTTATACTGTAGTTGCAGGTGATACAGACGGGGTTTATTTTTGTGGTTAAGTGAAATAATTCATGTGTGATGTATGTTAACGTGTTCTCCATGTTAATCTGCAGGGCACCAGAGTGGAAATCTCTGCCAAAAACCTCAAAGTGATGGACCAGATGCCTGCCTTTGCACCAAGGTATCAGATATTCCACTTGTGGCTAAACATAAATCTTTGTCTTAAATACCCTTTGCAATGGTTCCTACATCTGCAGTTGAACTATAGCGGTTATGATGTTTAAACCCCGCTTTTGATCGTATGGGAGACACCTGAAAACCAGGCCATCAGATGAACAGAAATAAATCTGTTATCTAAAATATGTATTAAAGTAAAAAAAAAAAAAAAAACGTAAAAAGGAATAAAATTCACATGTTGCAACACCAATTTTTGGGAAAAAAAATGCTGCAGCAAAATTAAACAACTGTTCAGGCAAGATTGTTGTTTGAGTTGTTGGATAATAGTTTGTCAGTAATAACATTGTAATAAAAGTCAGTAATAGCGTTGTAATAAAAGTCAGTGATAATGTTGTAATAAACGTCAGTAATAGCGTTTTAATAAGTCAATAGTAACGTACTGTCAGTAATATCATTCGGATAAGTCAGTAATAACATTGTAATAAACGTCAATAATAAGTAATAAACATCAGTAATAGCGTTCTCATAAGTCACTAATAGCGCTGTAATTAACGTCAGTAATAATGCTGTAATAAACGTCAGTAATAACGCTGTAATAAACGTCAGTAATAACGCTGTAATAAACGTCTAGTACTAACGTAATAAACGTCAGTGATAACGCTGTTATAAACTGTAATAAACGTCAGTAATAACGCTGTAATAAACGTCAGTAATTACGCTGTAATAAACGTCAGTAATAAACGTAATAAACGTCAGTAATAACGCTGTAATAAACGTCAGTAATTACGCTGTAATAAACGTCAGTAATTACGCTGTAATAAACGTCAGTAATAACGCTGTAATAAACGTCAGTAATTATGCAGTAATAACGCTGTAATAAACATCAGTAATAACGCTGTGATAAACGTCAGTAATAACGTATTACATGTCAGTAATAACGCTGTAATAAACATCAGTGATAACGCTGTAATAAACGTCAGTAATAACGCTGTAATAAACGTCAGTAATTACGCTGTAATAACGCTGTAATAAATTTCAGTAATTACTACGCTGTAATAAACGTCAGTAATAACGCTGTAATAAACGTCAGTAATTATGCAGTAATAACACTAATAAACGTCAATAAACGTCAGTAATTATGCAGTAATAACGCTGTAATAAACGTCAGTAATTAATGCAGCAGTAATAACGCTGTAAATAAACGTCAGTAATTACGCTGTAATAACATGTAATAAACGTCAGTAATAACGCTGTAATAAACGTCAGTAATAACGCTGTAATAAACATCAGTAATAACGTAATAAACGTCAGTAATAACACTAATAAACATCAGTGATTATGCAGTAATAACGCTGTAATAAATGTCAATAATAACACTGTAATAAATGTCAGTAATAATGTTGTAATAAACATCAGTAATAACGTAATAAACGTCAGTAATAATGCTGTAATAAACGTCAGTAATTACGCTGTAATAAACATCAGTATTAACATTGTAATAAACATCAGTAATAACGCTGTGATAAACGTCAGTAATAACGTATTACATGTCAGTAATAACGCTGTAATAAACATCAGTGATAACGCTGTAATAAACGTAATAACGTAATAAACGTCAGTAATAACACTGTAATAAACGTCAGTAATTATGCAGTAATAACGCTGTAATAAATGTCAGTAATTACGCTGTAATAAACGTCAGTAATAACGCTGTAATAAACGTCAGTAATTATACAGTAATAACACTAATAAACGTCAGTAATTATGCAGTAATAGAACGCTAATAAAACGTCAGTAATTATACAGTAATAACACTAATAAACGTCAGTAATAACGTAATAAACGTCAGTAATAACACTAATAAACATCAGTGATTATGCAGTAATAACGCTGTAATAAATGTCAGTAATTACGCTGTAATAAACGTCAGTAATAACGCTGTAATAAACATCAGTAATAACACTGTAATAAACGTCAGTAATAACGTAATAAACGTCAGTAATAACACTGTAATAAACGTCAGTAGTTATGCAGTAATGCTGTAATAAATGTCAATAATAACACTGTAATAAACGTCAGTAATAACGCTGTAATAAACATCAGTAATAACATTGTAATAAATGTCAATAATAACACTGTAATAAACGTCAGTAATAACGCTGTAATAAACATCAGTATTAACATTGTAATAAACATCAGTTATAACACTGTAATAAATATTTGTAATAACCCCACTTTTTCTATAATTTAGAAAAGGGACACAATACACAATTTTTGCCGTTATCACAGGGCTGGATAGAGCTACACTAATAATGTTTAGGTCAAATTTTTCTATATGCAAGGATGATCTTTTTAGCCATGTTAGCACCTCTATTTTTGTACTAAAGAGAATATGATTAGAGGAATAAAGCTGTTTTGTTTGTTCCAGACTCTTCAAGCTGTGTCTCCCACCTTCTGATGGCGATCTCTAAGTTTCTCAACGCAGCTATTTAACCGCTTACTTGAAATATTAAGCAAAAGACTTGTGATTCTGGGACAGGGAGACATACTTAAGAGGTCACTTTGCCATTGTAACACTTCTCAGCTTGAAGAGCATCTCTACAGGACGCTGACTGAGGCCAAAACACAGCAGCCTGCATGGGGAAAAGTCTAGTCACAGCGCCTCCTCTCCTAACCCACTGATTGGTGCCGATGCGAAGACTACGAAAGTGTTTTTTTTTAACAGCGTTACTAAACTACTTGTAACCTGTGAGTGTGTTCCTCACTTCGCCTTGGACTGCAGCGTTGGTGAGCTACCCGGTTCCGTCTCTAGCCTGCCAGGCCAACGTCTCTTCCACTGCCTTGGACATGTGGTGATTATGTGCAATTACTGTATCTTAGCATGTACATTCCTGCACTATTCCTTTCCGAGAGTATTCTTTAAAAGGAGTGTTTTATTTTCCTCACTTCAGGTCTTCTTTACTTCTTAATTACTGAAAGCATTCCACTCTCTAACCACCTGACAGTATTCTACGGACCAAGCTGACACTGTTTAAGATGTTAAAGTATATATATATATAATTTTATTATTATTTTTATTTTAATCTTACAGTTTGTGTCTGAGTTCCAGGATCAGAAAGCTAAAATAAAGATACTCACTTGATCAGTTGATATGTATGAATATACTAAACGCTCAAGAGTTTTACTAATCAGATTAGAGAAAGCGAAGAATTTACTTTGTTGTGTCTGATTTTGGCACTTTTTAATCTCTGGGCGTCATAGCATAGAATTATTCGAGAGCGCAGCACAATAAGAAATACAATAATTCAACAGTGTTTGGTGAAGTACTGTACAAAACGGGAAGTACTGTACAAAACAAAAAAGGGATCATTGAAGGATGCTTTGAGTGAAATATATTATATTGAATTGCCTTTTTTTTGGTGTGCGTACATATGTTTTAGCAAGCTGACATGGAACTGTACATCTATTATTTTGTATTCATGCTGTACATGTGAATAGAAGTCCTTGTTCTTTATTTCTACTGACATTGTTTTCAGTATTTACATTGCTAACCATTCCCATGTGGTCAGTTAAAGTTGACAGACGAGTTGGAAAATGCGCCAGAACCCCCTCTTTTTTTCCGAGGGGGGAAAAAAACAAAAACAAAACATTATTTGAATATTTTGGTTCTTCAAAGCAAGCGCCAGTGATTATATATATATATATATATATATATATATATATATGTTTTGATTTAAAAGTACCTTCAGAACAGTATAATAATAAAAATTAATTATCAGTTCAATTTTATTAGTTAGAGCTTTTAACATTGTTTCAGAATAAAAACATTCCGAATTTAATTTTAATGTATATATTAATAAATAAATGTTTTAATGATTTCTTTAGCGCCACCTTTTTCTCAGCTCCGTAACTATTCCACCCACAGATGACCGTACGACTTCTTTTGTCACAAAATCGACAAAACACTGTGACGAACCCTATTCGCTGTTATGCAATGCTGTGTTTTTGAAATTCAGTGCCTTTTGAGTCAGTAAGATAGAATTGCTTATCCGCTTGCTTTGAAGAATCCAAATTAGCATTTCAGTGTTTTCTGCATCATCGAATGTTCGGAATTAGTTGATTAATCGAATCACGTACAGTATGAAAGAGCAGGGAAGACTTTCCTATCGTTCGAAATGGGAATCTCTTTGTTGGTAAGAAAATAAATAAATAAATACCTTGTATAGAATAAGCTTAAATATTTAATGGTAATGCTTTTAACTTGTAATATCAGTGTATGTTTGAATGTACTGAAAAGAGTTGTTTTATTCAACGTGATCATCTCATTGGTCTATAATTACGTTTCATTAACAGCTTATTAAAATCAGACGGGTTGATACCAAGTCCCACAACCGGTTAATGTGTGTGATTACCCACACCTTATCCAAAGCGACTTACATTTATCTCTTTTATACAAATGAGCAATTGGGGGCCTTGCTTAGGGGCCCAGCATTGACAACTTGGTAGTGCTGGGGGTTGAACCCTGATCTTTCAATTAGCAGTCCAACACCTTCTGCACTGAGCCACCACCTCTTCCATTTTCATGATATTTTTTAGTAAGACATGTTGCTTTGCCAAATTAAATGGTTTAATAGTTAAACACGTCGTTTCTGCAGTTTTTACCATGCAGTAAAGGTCCAGGACATCTGTAGCGGTAGCCTGTTAGCACTGAAATCAGTCGTCCCTTCCTTGTCTAAACCTATGATCGCACACAGACTGGACCAGACCAAAGACAACATTACTACACTACATCATGTGTTATTCACTGGTGAGAAAATATTTTAGTACAGTTAGTACCTGATTGCACACTGCTGCTGCTGTAGTAGGGACACAAAATACACAAACTATGTGTTACTATTGAAACAAACCAACCAAATTCAACCATACCATATTCGTACCTGTCCAAAAGAAATACTGCGATCATAACACCAGCTTTTAGAACCTTTAACTCCTGTAGTCGACTCCAGTCTGGAAACCTGACACAGATATTAATTCAGGTTTGCACTCTGTTTGATACAGAATTTTTCCTGCAGTACATGAATGCACTGATGGCGTATCCTGTCTGTGCACAGTGGTTTGCACATACATATGTTGACAAGCAGGTAGGAAAGCCTATCATAATGTTTGGACTGAGCATTTTGATTGGATAAACATTTCTTGGTCATACACCTTCCACAGATTGTATAAATACATTTAAAGCGCTTAATGATTGCTTTCGGGAGTCTCTACTTTCAACCAGCAGAACAAAAATGTTTTTGAGTACGATGAGTACAATCAACTATTTTACCTTTTAGCAAATTTAAAGGGCAGGACACGAATGTCTTAACAGTATTCAAATAAAAATCTAGTTACAAGTGTCCAGTCTTGACCTTGATTGCAACCAAACAGAAGCTAAACTGAAATATGGAGTTATGTCATCTGTGCGAATAAATCTAGAATTGAAAAGGGACCTGGGGTCAAACAATCTATTCATAGAGTTCATTTGCCTGAAACTGAAGCAATGGATATATTAAGAAATATTAGTTTGTGACTCATGTTTGGTTGAAATATGAGATTATGACATCAGTGAAAAAACCACATTTTTACATTTTACATTTTTACATTTAACAGACAAAAACATTCTGCTAATTGCAACGAGAACTTAATATTCATCACTGTTTTGAGTTTGATTTGTAAACATTACTAATTAACAGTCATTCTACTTTAATTATAGCAGCATCTGTTTAGCTACTCAGGTACAGAATAGTGACTTTTGTGTAAATGTAATTTGCAGGTTTTTTTCCAGGTTCCAGCAGTGATTTCTGGGCACATCGACTAAACGCTCACGGCCAAGAAAAGCTTTTCTTATCTGATCATAGATTCAGAGCTTTTAATCATCTATGAACAAATGAATTCAGATTATTATATTCTAACTGTAATAGCTTTTTTTTCTAAAGAAAAGTTGATTGACGGCTTTTGATTATCTGGCTCTTAGGGTTAATTAAGATTCTACAATTTCTGCCAGGTTGAAGAACACTAGTGCTTAAAATAAAGATCATAGCTCACAAAGTGACAATAAAACTGGGCCAATTTTTTTTATTTATTTATTTATTTTATGCACTTTCATTTTCACTCAAAATAGAAAAAAAATCGTTATACTGTTAATATAATACTATGTATGTTATATAAGCTATACTGTACATCATAAGATAGCTTTTCTACTGGGTTCAGCTTATTTATTCTTTCCCCTCCCCTCCCTCTTTCCCTTTCTCTCTCTCTCTCTCTCTCTCTCTCTCTCTCTAGCACACACACACATAGATGACACAGAGCTACTCTTAGTCTACATGTTTATTCAGCTTCTACTAGCATCAATCTTATTACAAGAACTGATTCTGAATTGTTTTGGACTAAATTAAACATTTTTAAATTTGACTGCGCAGGTTTTAAAATAAATCTGGAATGTCTGCAAGTTATGCAGAAGGTCCACAAGATTGCAACTTTACGACTAAACAACTGCAAAGTCATCAGCGCTGACCGAAGCCCATTAATTACCATTAAAATACTGAAAGCAGTTGATGCAGCTCTGGGCCACTGGGTCTATCGAATATATCCTGTGGCTTTGCTTACTTAGACTCCAGTTCCTGTTGTATGATCTCATCACATCGACACAAGTTTTTTATTTATTTTAGAAGTAAACATAGATACATGATGTTATGTCTTTTTCTGTCAAAAATGAAGCAGAGTCATTAGATCACCCTGGTTAATTTTTTATTTTTTTAAATAAAGTTGTGAAAATCGAACTCGATTAGATGTCTGTAGTTATTTAGTTCACGTTCAGGATATATCCAATTGAAATATACAAATATAATGTGACAGAACAACAGAAAAGCTAAAGGCATTCATGCAGTTAGCATAAATATTAAATAGTTAAATATAAACTTTTGGTCAGAATGTGGCATCTGACCATTTTTCTATCCATATAAGGGTCTAAACTGTTACCACAAAGTTAAAAGCACAAACTTATCTCGAATATCTATTTCGATATAGTAGTCGAATATTAGTCTTTATTGTTATTGCACAAGGGAGTACAATGATACTATGGTTTCTCACAACAACAGCGGTACACTGAAAAGTAAAGATGTTTTGTTAAAAAATAATAGAAGAAGAATAAAATGTGCTGTGGTATTGCAAATACGAGAGGTAGTATTTATTTACATTTACAGCATTCTGGCAGACGCCCTTATTCAGAGCGACTTACATCATGTCTTTTTTTTTATATATACAACTGAGCAATTGGGGTTAAGGGTTTTAGGTGGCCCAGCAGTGGTGGCTTGGCAGTGCTGGGAATCGACCCTCTGTCTTACTGGTATCAGTCCAACACCTTAACCACTGAGCCACCACTTCCCCACCTATTTTTTAATGTGTGTATGTATGTGTTTATTAGTTGTTTGCAGTCTAAATGGCCAAGAAAGAGAAAAGTATTACATTATTTTCTCACTAGAACACTGTTCCAGTATGACTATGCCTCAAACTGAGTAAGTGAACATAGATACATGATGTTACGACTTTTCCTGCCAAAAATGAAGCAGAGACGTTAGATCACCCTGGTTTATTTTCTTTTCGAACGCCAACATGAGGATTTATTTATGTTCTGGTAAACGCTGCTTTCTCACCTACTTAGTAAACTGTATATCTATTGGAATATGTATAAAAAAAACTTTTTGTACACAAGTCTCTTAATATTTACAGCACTGCCTAAGGCTTAAAACTATCAATATTCATTCGTTTTTTAAATACCATTACCCCCTTACTCACCTTATCATGGGGCAATGATTCTGATCTGCACAAGCTCCTGCTCTTGTTTCTTAGTCTCATCAGCTTGGGTCCTATAGATTCCAATCAGATCATCCTACTGTGACCTTGTGATTCATTTAACTAGAAGTTATAGTAATGATCAGTAATCTTACAGTTCATAACCATTTACTGAAACACTTCTGAAATCCAGTTGTTACACAATCTGATATAAAAATAGCTGTTAATTTACAATGAGCTGCAGGAGCACGGGCTTCCCTCTGAGTCCTAATTCCGCCCAATGGTTTTTCCCTAATTACCTCCACATTTACATAATCAATGGGGGTAAAACACTAATGTGTGTAGAGCTGTTTTGGAACGGTTTGCGTTATTTATATTTATACTATTGACATGAATATTAAATATTGCAGTAGTGATGCCATCCAAGAAAATTGAGTTAATGAGGTTGTGAAAATCTAACTTATTTATTATGCAGCCTTTAAGCTAGTTATACAGTGAGAGAAAAAGACATTACTTATTATTTCAGGATGTAACCACTTAAGGAGGAACTAGTAGGAACTAGTCATAGCAGATTCAATTAACAGTTCTGGCACTACAATTGATTGGAGAATTGAAAACATTTGCCACAATGCTACAAAAAAGACTACATTTATTTTTGAGACAGACGTACAGCAGCAATTTCAACTGATTGATGTAGCTGAGCTCATAGCACTTTGTATACAATCAGAATGCTTTGAAAAATTGTGCTGGTGGTGATAATCTGTCACTGACATGTCAACAAGTACTACTAAAGCAACATTGTTTTGCTGCATTGTTATTAGGACCCTTTGAGCTGTTATACATAGAAATACATTCAGACCACTCAAGTTAATAAGTGATATTAAAGATGTTTAGAGACTTTCAACCATCAGAACAACCACTGTTTTTTAACCAAATCACCTACCCTGTCTTTCATGATCAGTTGTCTTAATTACAAAAAAATAAAATGTAAAAACTGATTAAATTAGCATGGGATAGCTATAATTCATAAACCTGAAGTCAACTGCAGGGTCACTATATTTGTTCCCAATCAAAAACTAGCACCAATCAGCTCTATAAGATTACGACTGGTTCGGGTCGGGTAAAAGGCGGGTTAAAAAACCCCCATATTCCCACCCCGTTTAAGTCCCCACGCCTTATTCAGCCTCTCCTTCATTCATTCGGATTGTAACACAATCTCTACACCTCGACTTTTTACAAAGTGCGCGTGCGATGGGGCTGAAAACATAAAGATGCGACAGTGCTTGTAGTGTAAGACGGGCGAGAGAAGAGGAGAGAGGAGAAGAGAAAACTGCCTTCCCTGGCTCCACTGGCTTTTATCCAGTAGGGGAAAATCTCCAAACACACACCCATAGGGGCGATGCTCGGTTTCCAGTCTGACGGCGTGGCTCTCTGAGGATCTGACAATGGCGAAGAAATCCGCCAACGGGGACCTGTCTCGCTCTCCGTCTCAGGAGAAGAAGAAGCCGAAAGTGGGTTTTGTAGGATTGGATGCTAACGGCGCAGAGACGAGTCGGGACGGTGCGCTGCTGATCGGTAGCGGAGAGAGCGCGCGCCGGAGCGCCAGCGGTCGGATGGGGCTGTACAGACCGCGAGCAGGGTTAGGCGGCGCGCGCAGGACTCACCGACGCAGCGCGGGCTACCGAAGACTGCAGAATTTTCTCTACAACGCACTGGAAAGACCGCGAGGCTGGGCGTTCGTCTACCACGCTTACGTGTGAGTAAAACTGCATAGTAAACGTTAGCGTCTAAAACACAGCATAGCGCCGTCCTGCGTCGCGCAGAAGGAGGAAAAGTTTTGCAACAGCTGCACGTTTTGCCGCAGAACGCGCTTTCCGATCAGTCCCGCATCAAGTGTACGATCCTTTCCTTTACACGTGACTGAGCACTTAAAATGTCCCCAGGAGACAATGAAAACTCTAATATTTACACTATCTGCAGCCTGCATACTGCTTTCATTGATTGATTTATTTGATATAATTTGCATATTTTTAAAAAACATTTTGTTAGAGCTAGAAAGGGAAACCTGTGCGCAGAGACAGAGACACACCTTTTATGCAGATGAGGAGCTTTTTTATATGCGGGGTAGATAGAAAGGCTTAAGAAGCGCGTGACCGCTTACGTTCAGCACCGGTCAGCTCCCGCACGCCGCTTCAGCAGCAGCGATAACACACACACACACACACACACATAGGGGGAGAAAGAGAGAGAGAACTATGAATAGGTGCAGTGCAGATACAGGCTGTTGGACTGCTTAAACCATAAATCTGACTAGTTGATCTGCTCACTGGTCCTATCAGTGCTGCTGTTCACAGGTTTGGTTAGGAGTAATGGTTAGAAGTATAATAGCCCCCAGGCACTAGTCTAATAGTTTAATATGTGTTGAGTTTCTTTCTATTCAAATGTTTTTGTTTATAAGATTGCCCAAAGAACCTGTTGATTTTTTAATCACTGTTACCTGATTTTATAATCAGTACAAAACTTATGCCCGATCCTAACATTATTTATACCCCTATGCTCACCCCCTCACCTTGGTCCTTGAAACAGATTGATGAGGGGTAGGGATGAAAATATGTCCCTATGAAATGGGACACCACTATCACATCATTACATGTCATCATATGTGTGGTAAAAAGCTAATTTATTTAAAGCTTTTATTTCCAACAGGATTTCCTATTAAGTCATCAGGAATAACAATATGTTGTGGGACTATCATACAGCAGTGTAACATTAGTAAACTTTAGCCATTTTTTAAAAATGTTTCAATGATAAAATATGAACACTGCATTCAATGTAATAAAACAGATGATTGTTGGTTGTAAATGCCTTATTAATGCCAAAAATACTTATTTGTGAATCTAGTTGGTCGCTTAGGCAGCCATGTAGCCACTGTAACTAATGTATGTTGGAAAATTTCTGATACACCTAAAACAGAGAATTATGACACTCCCTACCCTTTCACATAACCGTGCAAATTTTCGGATAGGGGTTAAGCGTATCCTATCCTATCCTATCCTATCCTATCCTATCCTATCCTATCCTATCCTATCCCATCCCATCCCATCCCATCCCTTCCTTTCCTTTCCTTTCCTTTCCTTTCCTTTCCTTTCCTTTCCTTTCCTTTCCTTTCCTTTCCTTTCCTTTCCTTTCCTTTCCTTTCCTTTCCTTTCCTTTTTACCTTTCTTTCTTCCTTTCTTTCCTTTCCTTTTCCTTTCCTTTCCTTTCCTTTCCTTTCCTTTACTTTTACTTTCCTTTCCTTTCCCTTTCCTTTCCTTTTCCTTTTTCCTGTTCCTGTTTCCTGTCCTGTGTCCTGTCCTGTCCTGTCCTGTCCTGTTCCTGTCCTATCACTTTTCCTTTCCTTTCCTTTCCTTTAACAGTCAGAGTTGTTGTTCCCTCTAAGCAGATCTCAGACTTCTTCTATCAGCAGTAATTAAAACACAGTATTAAGTTTGTCCCATTAACTTTAGATTACATGGAATTTGAATGCTTGCCTGATTCTTGACAAGTCTGAAAGGATGTGATATGTTATAAAGAGGTAAAATGCAAGCTCTCTAATACAACAGAAGCCATTTCAAATAGCTTTATTGCACAATCTAGTCTTTATGTTTCGGACATACGGGAAACCAAAGGTCTCTGATATCTGGTGATGTGTGCTGGATTTATTATTCATACACACACCATTTAGAGCCTTCCTCTCCTTGTTTCTCTGAAGGAGTAAATATGCT